>CM022298.1:560963376-561660876 GCA_011799875.1 Thinopyrum elongatum
GGACAATAAATAAATAAAAAAAAAGGAAAAAGAGCCCCCCCCCGGACCAACTGGGCCGTGGCCCAGCTGGCCACCAGGCCACCACCCAGGCCGGCCCATCCCCCTGGCCGGCCCACCCCCACTCTCACTCCTTAACCCCCTGGATTGTAAGCCGGCCACCGCAAGAAACCCCTAATCGCCCCCTCGCTCCTCTCCCACGCCCCTACGCCTCGGCTCCCCGACCCCCCCCACAAGACCCCTCGCGCACCCGAAAGGCCCACGCGACCACGCCTTCACTCCGGCACCGTAGATCCGCGACTCGCTCGACGCGACGTGCGACCCCGATGTCGCATAAGAGGCACGCCGTATTCCGGACACCGGCCCGGAACGGATCAACACGGTAGCAGAGTCAGACAGAACAAGTAATTCCTGGCCACGTCCCGAACATAAAAGCTTCAAACGAAAAGCACGGGAAATGCTAGTGTTGACCGACACCAGGGATCTAGATGGTTGCGCAATAATATCTTGGGATGTCCACTCCCGAAAGCCAAGGTCATGGTGCTGGACACCCGCCCAAAAGAGGCCAAAAAACAGGCCACGTCCCCCCTATCACGCTATCCAGAAATTCTGGATCGGATCGAACCCCGTCGCCCGCGCTGCCTCGGCGCCCGTCGCCGGCCGCCTTCTCCGACGCCATCGCCGGCCTGCCTGCCCCGCCGCCGACCGCCTCCTCCTCTTGCCTCGCTCGCACCCCGCGCCTCACCGCCCCCTCGGCCCCGGCGCCACCCTCACCGTCGCCCGAACGTCCCGACGTCGCCCCTCCACCTCGCCGGCCGCCCGACCGCCTCCCCGCGCCGATCTGCCTCGCTTGTCGCCTCTCCTACCGCCTCCTCCACTCGACCCACTCCCCTGTGATCGGACCGGGCAAGGCGCCCCGATCCCGTCGCCCGCTCCGCGCTCCCCGCCGCTCTGCGCGCTCCTGGCTTCTCGCCTCTCCGCCCGCGCTCGGACGCCGTCCGGACCTCCTCCTCCCCGTCTCCTCCCCGAATCGCCTCACGCGAGCGCTCGCACCCGTCGCCGCTGCCCGACTCCGTCGCCGACTCGGCCCGCATCGTCGCCGTCTCTTCCTCGCTCGCCATCATCCCCGTCCTGCCCCCTTTGAGCCGCGCCCCTCACCTCTCCTCCCTCCCTGACGCCGCGCCCATCGCCCTCGTCACGCTCCGCCCGCGTCCCTGCCTCACCGCGCGTGCGCTCTCGCCCGCCCCCTTGCGCGCCATGCACAGCGCCTGCGCTGCCCCGGCTCCACCGCGCGCCGCTCGCCGTCCGACGGGCCACCGCGCCCGCGCCCCTGCCCCTCCCGCGCTCGCCTCCCGCCCTCGCTCGCGGCCCGCTCACGCCGGCGCCCGTCTCCGCCTCACCCTGCCGCACCCGTGCGCCCGTATGCGCACCGGACATGTCCTTGCCCAAACGGGCACAACCCGGACATGTCCGGCCGTGCCAATGACAGATGGGCCCAGGCCCTAAAAACGAATTAAAAAAATGTAATAAAAAATATATTTAAAATAAATAAAAATAATTAATTAGTTAATTAATTAAGTTATTAATCCTGATTAGGTTAATCTAAATAATTATTAGTGTTAATTAAACAGTAAATTAATTAGTTAATCACTAATTAACCTAACAGCCTATGACAGGTGGGGACCCACTGGTCCTGACGTTCATGCTGACGTCAGCAAGACACTGTTCGGTTAATGTTAATTTAATAATTAATTAAATTCCAGAAATTAATAAAAACTTTAGAAAATCATATTAAATATCCGTAACTCAGATCGAAAAACTTTGTACATGAAAGTTGCTCAAACGACGAGACGATCTGATACGCGGTCCGTTCGTCCGTCACGCGTCTCTAACTATCCGAACTTGCAACCGTTCCCTCTTATCCTCTGTCCGATATTCCAAAGACCCGGAAATATCGCAGATATCTCCCGCTCCGTCTGTTACTGTGATGCTGCTGCGTTAGACTACCCTAGCACCGTGTATCGTATTTGTCATGCTCATGCTTGCTATATATTTATACTGTTTCCTCCCCCTCTTCTCTCTCGTAGCCCCCGACCCTGACGTCGTCCCGGACCGACGCAGCTCCGGATCCCGAAGACACCATAGACGACCTTGCCTTGCCGCCGAGCAACCAGGCAAGCCCCTCCCTTGAGCATACCGATATCGCCCATTCTAATTTCTCATGCTTGCATTAAATTACTTCTGCTGCTGCTTTACCTATTCTGATGCATAGCCTGTTCATTGTAACCTACTGTTGATAATTACCTACATATCCTAAACTGTTTAGTCAGGCTGGGTAGAGACCTATCAGTGACCCCACTTATCCCGACTGCCGCGCTGGATCGTCAGAAGACCCGATCATGGGATTGAAGACCAGGACCCGACACCGCAACATCACCCCCCTTAGTTGTAACGACACTGCAGAGCGTTACTATCGGTGCCGAGGGTGAAACCTCTGGTAGCACTTCTGATGTTAACTCTGTAGAGTAGCTATTCGGTCGTGGTCATCGAGGTGATTCCTCCTTCACCGCTTCCGATAACGACGCTGTCCTACAACTCCTCAAGTGTGGACCCAGTGAGGGTGATTCCTCCTAGTTCACCTTGACGGATACTCGAGTGGGAATTCAATGAGGGTGATACCTCGGATTCCCTGATGTTATGGACACACGGATACTTGGACTTTACAATGTTACTTGGAAAGGCGGGTCGACCCTGAGGGGTACCCGCGTGTGATGTGAAGGCGGGTTGCCAGTGTGGTGCCCGAGTGTGAATACGAGGCGCGGCCGGGCATTCTTGGCCCTTGCCGCAATTCCTCGAGACGGGGCGACGGGTCACATCTTTCGTGAGTCTCTGCTCGTTACCGCAAGCCCTAGTCCTAACATTTGGATATTGATCCGAGCAGGCCTCTGGTCTGATAGCACTAACCATCACGTGGGCATAGTATGGCGTTCTGCATCGTATGCATCAGCCGAAAGCTCTGTCAGACGTCCAGTTCAGCAGTGCGGCATGGAGTGATTGGCGCCATTTCGGTGGTGCTTGGATCTGGGCCATGTACGCAACGACCCGGAGGGCGAGGGCGATGGCCAAGACCCCCTTGCGCTTAGATGTAGACCGCGGGGACCTCTCTGCTGACTGTAGGTAGGGTTGCGATGTGTCGTTGGCCAGAGGCCGGCATGACCCAGGAAAGTGTGTCCGGCCGAAGTTAATCGAGCGTGTTGGGTAAGTTGGTGCACCCCTGCAGGGAAGAACACTTCTATCGATAGCCGGTCCTACGTAAAGGACACTCGGAGTTGTATCCTGATTGATACAATTTAGAACTGGATACCTGTGATGAGACCTGTATATATGCTCTGGGATTGCTTCTCGCAGGGAGTCGAGAAGGGATCTCAGGACGGGTTGATGAATGTATGCTCTGGGATTGCTTTCCCGCAGGGAGTCGAGAAAGGATCTCAGATGAGGTTGATATTATTACTACTACATTATATTGTAATGTTCTACTCTCTTCTACTGCTGCAAGACCGCTAGATGCTAGTCTTCGATAGGACTAGGCCTCTCTCTATTCTGGCATTTCTGCACCCCAGCCACATATACAGCCTCCCTTTGAAATGTTGCATATGTAGTGTAGATCCTTGCTTGCTGAGTACTTCTGAGTACTCACGGTTGCTTTGTTTTCCTTTTTCTCCCCCTATCAGTTTGACGTGACCAGAGGACGGAGCCCCCTGAGACGATGCCCCGCCGATCGTTACTACTACTACCCAGGATGGATACTACTACGAGTTGACTGACGACCAGGAGTATGATCGGAGGGTCCCAGGCAGGAGGCCTTCGCCTTTCGATCGTAGTGTTTTTTTTTTTGCCCCGCCTTCCTAAAGGCCTTTCTGTTTCTATTTCATATCTGTACCCAGATATCTGATGCTTCCTCTGACGCTTGTTCGCAAGCTTAAGTATTCGAGCCCTCAGGCCCCTGGCTTGTAATATAAAGCTTGTATGACTTTATTTATGTTTTAGAGTTGTGTTGTGATATCTTCCCGTGAGTCCTTAGGCTTGATCTGTGCATTTGCGTGTATGATTAGTGCACGATCGGGCCGGGGGCGTCACAAGTTGGTATCAGAGCCGACTGACTGTAGGAACCCCCTTTTCAACTCCTTGGCCGAAGTTGAGTCTAGAAACCGGAAAACTATTTTACTAACTTGGCTGTGTGGCTTACGGGCCCACGTTGCCAATTGGGTGGTATTAGGATCTTTTACTCCTCGACCTTTACTCTAGGACTCTGATATCTCGTCTATTCGGGTTAAACTTTTACTAACTCCAACATTACGTTCTCGTGGTCACATCCACCCGGAGTTCTGAAAATATCCCCCCTTGCTTCAAGATTGTGGGCCAGGTTCTGCTTACAGGATCCTTTTATCGAGGGCACCCTGTGTTGTCACGTGCAGATTCCTCGCTCCAACAGTTTTCTCCGACGTGGATCTAGCCTTAGCTATGTCTCGTTGTGTACTCCCATATCACGTGCCTACGCGCCGCCTAGATGTCTAGCCCTTCCCTTTTCAACTGTCGTAATGCCGGATGCTAACCGAGGCTATGTTGTGGCTTTGAATGCGTTGGCGTGAATATGATGAAGTATCTATTGCACTTCCTTCTGTTGTGCGTGTTACTTCATAAAATAATTCCCTCCACCTGCAAGTTATTAGCTAAATTGCCCCTGTTGATTTGCAGGATGGCTGACGATCCTCCACCTCCACCCTAATTGCCGCAATGATGCAGCATTTTGAATTGAACCGTCAGCTCAACGAGAGTCTGGTAAGACGTTGGAATGCAATGAGGCTCGTCAGGAGCCTGGACCAATCTCGCTGCCAGAATTTGGGCACCTCAACCCGTCCGTTTTTCCGCAACTCCACCAATCCTATGGATGCTGATGATTGGCTTCGTGACATCTGTTTGAAATGGAGTCAGCTAATGTTTGCCCCTGCCAGTTATGTCACCTTTGCGACATTCCACCTAAAGGGCCCAGCGGCTCAATGGTGGGAAAGCCACAAGGTTACGTTGCCTGCTGAAACAGTAACCACTTGGCAGAATTTCAGTCAGCTTTTCGTGCACGTTACATTCCTCAGGTCTGATAGATCAGAAGAAGCAGGATTTTTCGCAAACTTCCCAGGGCACAATGACTGTGGATGAATATCAGGGAAATTTCTTGAATTGTCCCGCTATGCTGCGGATGACGTCGACACCCACACACGCAACAGGAGACATTCCGTGAAGGACTACGTACTGATATAAAACTTGCACTTTGCTGTCCATGATTTCACAGACTTCGCAACGCTTGTCAGCAAATCTTTCCAAGTTGAAACAGCTCTGACTGAGTACCAGGAGTTCACTCAAGCGCACTCGTGAAGCAGCTCACCCTCGGGTCCAGCCTGTTCAGAAACGTCGAGTGTGGATCCCGCATAATGTACACACCACCGACCTGCCCAACACCAAGGCCGTCCTATGTTGCACCTCGTTTGCCTTCACACGCCGAGACAGCTATCGGTCCATGCTTGACCGCCTGATGCTATGGCTTTTCGTCAGAGCCACCACATCCTTCTGCTGGTTGCAGGAAGAGCCGTCGAAAACATCCTTCTAGGAACGTTGGAACCAGACTACCTGCTAGTCAACGTGTTCATGTCAACCAAGTCAACATGGGAAGCTCGGCAGGACCCCAGCATTGTGGATGGGCACCCTTCTAGTGAATTCAATCCCAGCGTTCAGTCCTCTTTGATTCTGGAGCATCGCACTCCTTCATGTCCGAAAGTTTTGCGCGAAGCCATGATATACTTTTCGAGGAGATGTCCATCCCATTTAATCCATTCACCTGGGGCTAATTGGCAAACTGCCAGGGTAAGCCACGGTAATCACATTGTGATTGGAGGATTGATGTTCCCGTTTCTCTCATTGCCCTTAAGACCTCCAACATTGACATTATTCTGGGTAATGGACTGGTTGAAGCCTCATAAAGCTTTGATTGACTGTGCCACTGAAGCAGTCCGCCTCACACACTTTCCGTTCAGACTGTCAGATACTCCGCTCGTACAGTGCAAACCGAAGCTCAGATATATGTCCTAAATGCACTGAATGCTTCACCTCTTGAAGGCATCGAGAACGTTCCATTTTTCGTGAATTTCAGATGTATTTCCAGAAGAACTTCCAGGAATACCCCCTGCTAGAGCTGTTGAGTTTGTCATCGCTTGAAGCCTGGCACAACCCTATCGCGAAGCGTCCTTATAAGATGCCTCCGCACCATCTTCTCGAGCTTAAGGAAGAAATCGACACGTCCTTAGAAAGGTTTTATCCGCCCCAGTTCCTCTGCTTGGGGAGCACCTTCACTCTTCGTAAGAAGAAGGATGGAACTAACCGATTGGTTCAGGATTATCGGCCCATTAACCACACCCCATTCAAATAAATATCCGCTTCCTCGGCTCAATGATTTGTATGATCAACTTACTGGATCATCGGTATTCTCTAAACTTGATTTGAGGTTGGGTTACCATCAGATCCGTGTTCGTGAAGAGGATATTCCGAAGACTGCTTTTGTTACTCGCTATGGCTCTTATGAGTACACTGTCATGTCATTTGGCTTAACCAATGCTCCAGCCACATTTTCCCGTCTGATGATTATATCTTCATGGATTACCTCCACAAGTTTCGTCGTGGTATATCTAGATGATATTCTGGTTTATTCAAAGAATAAGGAAGAACATGCTGAACACCTCCGTCTTGTACTGGAAAGGCTCCGAGAACACCAACTGTATGCCAATATTCTAAATTTGAATTTTCTGTTTTCTCTTTTATTTTTATTCCAAAAGACTTTTGTAAAATACGAGACTTGCTCCATTATTTACAGTGCATTATCTGTCACTGCTAGAAATTGGTTTGGGGTCCATAACTTTTTGTTTGGATTTTATTTAAATTGAAAAAGGATTGAATAGTGCTATGTTGCTGCTGTTTCTAGTTGTTCGAGTCCTTTTACAATTCCAACTAATGTTGCAATCATTTTTATAAATGCTATGGGAATATTTGCAACATGAGGCACATTTTAGTTTTCCAGTTTGAACAACTTTTATTTTCCACTTTCATTTAAATTTGGATTTTGAGTTAGAAGCTGAAATGCATTATGATGCAAATGATGATCAGACACTGTTAATCATGCTGACGTGGCATAATCAAAATGGGATTACTGTAGTTAACCACTGGGGGTGTTACATGCACTAAGAGCTATAAGTGTATGAAAGCTCAATATGAAAACTAAGTGGGTGTGCATCCAACTTGCTTGCTCATGAAGACCTCGGGCATTTGAGGAAGCCCATCATCGGAATAAACAAGCCAAGTTCTATAATGAAAAATTCCCACTAGTATATGAAAGTGACTACATAGGAGACTCTCTATATGAAAAACATGGTGCTACTTTGAAGCACAAGTGTGGTAAAAGATAGTAGCAATGCCCCTTCTCTCTTTTTTTCTTTTTCCTTTTTTTTCTTTTTTTCCTCTCATTGTCCAGAGTCTCATCCCGACTTGTGAGGGAATCATAGTCTCCATCATCCTTTCCTTACTGGGACATGCTCTAATAATGAATAATGATGATCATCACACTTCTATTTACTTATAACTCAAAAGAAATAAAAATTACAACTCGATACCTAGAACAAAGTATGACTCTATATGAATGCCTCTAGCAGTGTACCAGGATGTGCAATGATCTAGCATAACAACGATATCAAAAAACGGACAAGCCATGGAAATATCATGCTAGCTATCTTATGATCATGCAAAGCAATATGACAATGAATGCTCAAGTCATCAAAACGGAGGCGGTGGAAGTTGCATGGCAATATATCTCGGAATGGCTATGGAAAGGCCATACTAGGTAGGTATGGTGGCTGTTTTGGGGAAGATATAATAAGGCTTATGTGTGATAGAGTGTATCATATCACGGGGTTTGGATGCACCTGCGAAGTTTGCACCACATCTCGATGTGACAAAGGGCCATGCACGGTACCGTAGAGACTAGCAAATTATGAAAAGGTAAGAGTGCGTATTATCCATGGACTCACATTAGTCATAAAGAACTCATATACTTATTGCAAAAGTTTATTAGCCCTCGAAGCAAAGTACTAGTACGCATGCCCCTAGGGGGATAGATTGGTAGGGAAAGACCATCGCTCGTCCCCGACCGTCACTCATAAGGAAGACAATCAATAATAAATCATGCTCCAACTTCATAGCATAACGAGAGACTATACGTGCATGCTTCGGGAATCACAAACCTTAACACCAGTATTCTTACTAACCACAACCGTTTACTAGTACCTCCCACATATTACCATCTCTATATCACAAAACTATTGCAAGGAATCAAACATATCATATTCAGTGATCCATAAGTTTTATGTAGGATTTTATGACTAACCATGCAATTGACAAATTCCTGTTGACTCTCTAAATAGATATAAGTGAAGCAAGAGAGTTTAATTCTTTCTACAAAAGACCATGCTCTAACAAATATAAGTGAATCAAAAGAGCATTCTTCAAATAACAGTTTTCTATGTGAAGAGAAACAGGCAATCCAAACTTCAAATGATATAAGTGAAGCACATGAAGCATTCTATAAAGCCATACTCAAAAGATATAAGTGAAGCGCAATGAGAATTCTATAAATCAACCATGGACTATATCATACCAGCATGGTGCATAAAATAAAAATGAAAAATAAACACAAAAGACGCTCCAAGATTCACACATATCACATGAATGGAACGAAGATGAAAACATACTGATACTTGTTGAAGAAAGATGGGATGCCTTCCAGAGCATCCCCAAGCTTAGACGCTTGAGTCTCCTTGAATATTTACTTGGGGTGCCTTGGGAATCCCCAAGCTTGAGCTCTTGCCTCTCCTCCTTCTTCTCATATCGGGACCTCCTCGATCTTTGATCACTTCATCCACACAAAACTCAACAGAAACCTCGGTAAGATCCGTTAGTATAATAATGCAAATCACTACTCTAAGTACTGTTGCAAACCAATTCATATTTTATTTTTGCATTGTAGCTACTGTATTATAAATTTTCCATGGCTTATACCACCGATAAAAATCGATAGTTTCATCAAAACAAGCAAAACAATGCATCAAAAACAGAATCTGTCTTAAACAGGACAGTCTGTAGCAATCTGAACACCTACCATACTTCTGGTACTCCAAAAATTCTGAAAAATTAGGAAAAAATTAAAAATTTGTATATAAGTACTGTTCAAAAAGTTTTATAAGCTTTTGACATTCCATTAAAAAATGTAAAATCACGTACTACAGCCAAAGTTTCTGTTTCTGCACCGCACATACCAGCAAGCAATCTAATCATCCTAAAGGCAAATCTTGGCACATTATTTTTATAATACAATGGATTTGTACAAGGGGAAAATTATTTTTGTGAGAATCTTCATGAAAAATTTACATTGTTTCCATAAGCATGAACACAAGTGTTCAAGGTCGACCCTCACTTCTCCAATGCATCACCTTTCAATCGCTTCTCTTTTTGAAAAAGTTTTAAGTTCCCCTCTATATTTTTTTGTTTTTAAACTTTATAAAAGCACTCAACAGAAATAAATGACTCTCTAAAACTTTCGGGTTGTCTATTAAGCTAGGCATAAAGTGCTCAAGTAATGGATCCACCTGGATCCCAAGGTATATCAAAGCCAATTTTAATTAGCAATGATTTGGCATTTAGTAGTGAGCACAAAGCAACATATATCATGCAATGACGAAGTCTAACTCTCTTCCTATGCATCGGCATGTCATAAAAGAACAATTCATGCACATCAAGTAAAGGCCAATGCATAGTATAAGCAATTTCTTGCAATTCTATCGTGTTGGAAACATAGAGAGGTGGAGATATAGTTCCTCTCTCATAATAATTGCAAGTAGGAGCAGCAAGCACATGCATATTATATTCATCAAAATCATCATGTGCAATGGTAAAAGGCAACCCATCAATGTAATCCTTAATAAGTGCAAACTTCTCCGATATAGTGTAGTTGGGAGAATTCAAAAGGATAATAGGACTATTATGCATGGGTGCAATAGCAGCAATTTCATTCTTAACATAAGGAACTATAGCAAGTTCATCTCCATAAGCATAATTCATATTGGCATCTTGGCCACAATCATAGCAAGCATTAAGTTCATCAAAAAGGGATATTTCAAAAGAATCAACGGGATCATAGCAATTATCATAGCATTCATCATTCGGTAAGCATGAAGGGAAATTAAATAATGTATGAGTTGAAGTGTTACTCTCATTAGAAGGTGGGCACAGGTAGCTAATCCGCTCTTCCTCCTTTTGTTCTTCGCTCTCCTCATCATCTTTTTCATTCAATGAGCTCACAGTTTCATCAATTTCTTCTTCCATAGACTCCTGCAAAATATTAGTCTCTTCTTGGACAGCGGAGACTTTCTCAATAAATATATAAATATCGGAATTGTATTTATAATTTTCATAGCAATATTTAAGGATGGCAAAATTTTCAAGTCTATAAACATCATCATCAAAATCTTCATACTTTAAAAACAAAGATTCAATTTCATAAGCACCCTTAAAAGCAACAAATTCTTCTATTCGTTCCACATCATAGTAATCATAACTACCATTAGCATAAGAAGCTAAGGTTTCATTATCATTAAATTTGCATGAAAAGGGAAGGTGTGGAGCATTCATCCTAGAGCAACAAGTAAAATCATATCTCTGGTATAACTCCCGAGCATACCAATGCAACATATGAATTTGATCCCATAACAATTTCCCTTTATGATTCAAGCGATAATCCCTAAAGTATTCACGTTGATCCAACGTTACTCCCATTATATAGTTGAATGGGGTTTTCTCAGGATTATCAAAGTAGTGCATAATATCTTTCACATAACGAGCATCAAGGGTTTTAGGGGATCCCCCATCTCCATGAGTAGCAAGTACAACTATTTTTTTTGGTGTTTCGTGTTCCATATCCATAACTAAAGATAGAGAACAACTTAGAACAGGAAATAAAAACTACTTAGTGATAAAGAAAACAAGCACACATGAGAATATTCACCCCACGCTATTGCTCCCCAGCAACGGCGCCAGAAAAAGGTCTTGATAACCCACAAGTATAGGGGATCGTTTGTAGCCTTCTTCGATAAATAAGAGTGTCGAACCCAACGAGGAGCTAAAGGTAGAACAAATATTCCCTCAAGTTCTATCGACCACCGATACAACTCTACGCACACTTGACGTTTGCTTTACCTAAAACAAGTATGAAACTATTTTGCGAGAATAAAACTACGAGTACTTTGCGAGAATAAAACTACGAATAAATTGCAAGGTAATAAAAATGGATAGCTTTTGTCAACAAGAAAGTCATTTGTCCCTAGGCAATCGATAACAAGTACCGGTAATCATTCTTGTAATTTTATATGAGGGAGAGGCATAAGCTAACATACTTGCTCTACTTGGATCATATGCACTTATGATTGGAACTCTAGCAAGCATCCGCAACTACTAAAGATCATTAAGGTCGTGAAACCCAACCATAGCATTAAGTATCAAGTCCTCTTTATCCCATACGCAACAACCCACCTACTCGGATTTAAGCTTCTGTCACTCTCGCAACCCACCATAAGCGAATCATGAACATATTGCAACACCCTACAGCGGGGGTCCCTCATGTTTGCGTGAGACGGAGGGCACCGTAGGATAGCACCATAAATAAAATATACAATCATACCAACCAAGATCACGATTAACCCACGGGACAAAACGGATCTACTCAAACATCATAGGATAACCATTAGATCATTGGGAAATAATATATGGAGTTGAGCACCATGTTTAAGTAGAGATTACAGCGGGGAGAAGAGGTGTTACACCGCTGCATAGAGGGGGAGAGAGTTGGTGTTGACGGTAGCAAGATTGTTGATGTAGATCGTCGTCACGATCCTTGCCCCGGCGGCACTCCGGCGCCACCGGGAGAGAGGGGGAGAGAGCCCCCCTCCTTCTTCTTCTTCCTTGGCCTCCCCCCTAGATGGGAGGAGAGTTCCCCCTCTGGTCCATGGCCTCCATGGCGGCGGAGGGGTGGGAGCCCCTCCGAGATTGGATCTCCTCTCTGTTCGCTTCTATTTCGTGTTCCCCAGATCTGGCCCTTCACCGTTTCTTAAATTCTCGGAGATCCGTAACTACGATTGCGCTGAAATTTTTACATGATTTTTTTCCATAAATTATCTTTCTTGCGCCAGAAGAAGGGCCCCAACCGACGTTCGAGGAGGGCACAAGATACCTGGGTGCGCTAGGGGGTGCCCGGCGCGCCCTGGTGGGTTGTGGTCATTGTGGGCCCCCGTTTGCGTTGATTCCACCTCCCAAAAATTATAAATATTCCAAAATAATTCTCCGTAAATTTTTATCGCGTTTGGACTTTGTTTGATATGGATTTTCTGCGAAACAAAAAATATGCAACAAACAGGAACTGGCACTGGGCAGTGGATCAATAGGTTAGTCCAATAAATCATATAAAAAGTTGCCAAAAATATGTGAAAGTTGTATAATATTGGCATGAAACAATCAAAAATTATAGATACGATGGAGACGTATCAAAGCCTCTCATCCATCGACCTTGAGCAAAGCTTTGACTATATTGGTGTCTCCGTCTTGCTAATTTGAACAGGTTTGGGGTTAAATCGTTGGGAGCGGTGATGGGAACGTTGCATGAAAATCAAAAAATTCCTATGAAACACCCAAGATCTAATCTAGGAGATGCATAGCAACAAGAGTGTGTCTACGTACCCTTTTAGACCGAAATTGTTAGCGTATGTAAC
The DNA here is from genome assembly GCA_011799875.1 of Thinopyrum elongatum. Classification (NCBI taxonomy): domain Eukaryota; kingdom Viridiplantae; phylum Streptophyta; class Magnoliopsida; order Poales; family Poaceae; genus Thinopyrum; species Thinopyrum elongatum. The sequence goes on from CM022298.1 coordinate 560,976,285, forward strand.
GCGATTGATGTAGTTGTACTCTTCGCGATCCAATCATGATCCAATCTGATATAGCGCCGAACGGACGGCTCCTCCTAGCTTAGCACACGTTCAGCTCGATGGAGTCATCTTCTTCTTGATCCAGCAAGTGAGGGAGAGGAGGTAGATGAGATCGGGACCAGCCCAACGGTGAGGTGATGGTGGTGGCAGCGGAATTCCGACAGGGCTTCGCCAAGCGTGTACCGGAGAAACGTGGGAGGAGTTGGGAGAGGCAATTGGCAAGGGTGAAGGGGTGGATGCCCCATGCGCCTCCCCCTCTATATATAGGCTAGGGACAGGGGAGGGCATGCAAAACCCTCCTGGGGCCGGACACAACGGGATAAATCCCTTTAAATCTGGAGATAGCATCTTATCTCTAGATTTAAATGACATGTGCCGTGAGGAATGGTGCGGCCAGCCCATGTGAGTTGTATCCCCACCCCTCGGTTCTTGTGGGCCCTTCCCGAGTCATTGGGCTCTACGATGGAACCCCCGGAACCTTCTAGAACCTTCCCGGTACTCTACCAAAAATTCCCGAACTTTTCCGGAACCCCGAATATTACTTCTCATATATAAATCTTTACCCCCGGACCATTCCGGAGCTCCTCGTGATGCCCCGGATCCCATCTGAGACTCCGAGCTACTTTTGAACTTTCCACTATTAATATCTCAACATTACCCTAGCGGTACCGAACCTTAAGCGTGCGACCCTACGGGTTTGAGAATCATGTAGACATGACCGAGACACCTCTCCGGTCAATAATCAATCGCGGGACCTGCATGCCGATATTGATATCTACATATTCCATGAAGATCTTTATTGGTTGAACTGGATTCGGCTAATCCCGTATACAATTCTCTTTGTCCGGCGATATGTTATTTGCCCGAGATTCAATTGCCGGTATCTCCCTACCTAGTTCAATCTCGTTACCGGTAAGTTTCTTTACTCATTCCGTAATACAAGATCCCGTGACTAAACACATTAGTCACGTGCTTGCAAACTTCTTGTGATGTTGTAATACCTAGAGGGCCCAGAGATATCTCTCCGTCACATGGAGTGACAAATCCCAGTCTTGATCCATGCAACCCAACAAATACTTTCGGAGATACCTGTAGAGTATCTTTATGGTCACCCAGTTATGAAGTGACGTTTGATAGCACACAAAGTATTCCCTCGGTATCCGGGAGTGGTATGATCTCATGGTCTAGGAAACAAATACTTTACATGAAGAAAATGCGATTTCTTTCTGATTGTTCCTTTACTGGTTTTACTTTTTCTTCCTTGTTTCAAATAAAAAAATTTCAAAAATTGTTAGTGTTTTGAAATAAATGTTCATAACTTTAAAGATTTCAAAAACTGTTCACTTTCTTCTATAGACTGTTCACAATTCAAAAATTCACCGCGTTTACAAAAATGTTCGTGAATCAGATAATTGTTCAGGTTACAAAAAAATTAAAACATTTCAACAACGTTCCCGTTCTCAAAATTTTGTTCGGAATTCCAAATATTCTACACGTTTATGTATTTTTTCCAATTTAGAAAAATGTGCGCACTTTCAAAAACAATTGAAGGGTCGAAAAAATTCCAGTTTTAGTTTGTGAGAAAATTTTACAGCATTGCATTTTTGACATGCTATTTTTTTAAAAATGAACATTTTTTATGAATAATGAAATTTATTTTACGAACATGAACATTTTTGAATAAAACCCAATCATTTTTTAAAAAATGCAAATGTTTTGTAAAATTAATGAACAAAATTTGAAAAATCGCAAACAATTTTTTAACATGTTTAAATGTGAACATTTTCTTAAATTTGTCAAAAATTTGAGGAAAAAAAATGAGAACTAATTGAAATTCAAAATAATTTTTTAAATTGGGAAAAAAATTAAAAGAAGGCAATTTTGGAATTTATGAACAAAATTTGACAAAGAGAACAATTTTTGTAATTGTGAACAATATTTTGAATCCAAGAACATTTTTTTGAAATTCTTGAACAATTTTTGAAACACTAACTTTTTTTGAATTGTGCTTTTTTAATAAGAACATTTTTTAAATCTCAAACAATATTTGAATTTTTCAAACAAATTTGAAATGTAAAATGAAATCGAAATTTAAAAGGAAAAAAGAGAAAATAAAAAGGAAACACGAAAAACCAAAAAATTGAAAAGAAACCGAAGAAAAAAAGAGAAAAAAGAAAAGAAGGAAAAAAGTATAGAAAATTGAAACAGAAAAAAAGGATTCAGAGAACCTTCTAGAAAGTTCCCAAAAAGAAAAACCGGACAGGAACCTGCTAGAAGGTTCCAAAACCGAAGTAAACAGATCACGTAACTGGACCGGGGCAGTGCGATCTATCCCTATGCGTTTCCTCGACATTATGACGCAACAAGCGTTAAATAGGAATTTCTGTAGACGGCTGTCCTCTCTCGAACCCTCCGCGCCCGTCGCAGACTTGGTGGGGATCGCGTGGCGGAGACGAGCACCACACACGTACGTACGCGTTCAACGGACGGAACCGTCACGGCGTCACGGCACGGGATTCCTAATCCTCCACCCGGGCCCGTCAGCAGCCGGCATAAATAAATACCCACCCCCTCCCCTCCTTCCAACCCTCATCACAGCTCCCAGGAACGGAACCAACGAATCCCCAGCCAATCTCGTCTCCGATCGACCCCAGGCTCGTCGAATCCTCCTCCCCCACCGCTTCAAGGTACGGCGCTTGCTTCCCCTCTCCCTGTATCGTCTAGATCTGCGTTGATTAGATGGTTGGAGGTGTGGTATTGTCGAATTTCGTCGGTTTCTGCTCCGATCTGATGCTGTGGGAACGATTCTTGTTGTCCGATCTATTCGCGCATGTTAGTTCTGCGAAGCTCTGGCGATTCTTAGGGATTTTTGCGTGTAGATAGATTGAAGGGGCATATCTGTTCGTGTTCTTGGTCAATTAATTTCTTATTAAGCCGTATAGTCCCATATGCATGATTTATCTACTAGTTCGTCCGCTCCTGCATGATAGATTCGCATAACTCTTTATGATTGAATTAAATGGTAGCCGAATAATCTGCCTGATATGTAGCTCGTGATCATATTCTTGTTCTACCGAGATAGTCCTAACCTAGCTTAGGATTGTTATTAGTTGATTTTCCTCTTAAAAAGCTAGGCTTCTTCCTTTGCTTGATATAAGCATGTCCGACAGCTATCTGGAATCCTTGAGATAATTGATCTTCAGTTTTTTTTGGTGCATCTGCATGCACGTGCCGTCTGTTAGGTTCTGCTGCCGTTTGTTTATTATCTACCGTCTGTAGATGGTTAAAGCTAGGCTAAATTATGTCTGACAGCTACGTGGATTTTCATTTTGGATTTTAAAACATATACGTAAAACACTATCTACTAAATTAATTCTTTAATCCAAATTTCGCCTACTAGTAATTCAATTCAGGAGCTAATGAAACTATTTTGGTAAAATTCAATTCTCTCAATTCCTCGGCAATCGCGCCAAAAACTCAGTTCCTTTTAGTTTTTTGTGGTCAGTGAAAAAAAAATGCTACTGCTGTTTGTTTAATCTCTACGGCGTGATATATAAGCTTATCTATGTTTTAGTATTTGTCATATTAGTTTGCTTGGTCTGCTTCTTGAGCCTAACCATTTTGTTTTGGGATTCTTCTCTGCAGATGCAGATCTTCGTGAAGACCCTCACTGGCAAGACCATTACCCTTGAGGTTGAGAGCTCTGACACCATCGACAACGTTAAGGCCAAGATCCAGGACAAGGAGGGCATTCCTCCGGACCAGCAGCGTCTCATCTTCGCTGGCAAGCAGCTGGAGGATGGCCGCACCCTTGCTGACTACAACATCCAAAAGGAGTCCACCCTCCACCTTGTCCTGCGTCTGCGTGGTGGCATGCAGATCTTCGTGAAGACCCTCACCGGCAAGACCATCACCCTTGAGGTTGAGAGCTCCGACACCATCGACAACGTCAAGGCCAAGATCCAGGACAAGGAGGGCATTCCTCCGGACCAGCAGCGTCTCATCTTCGCTGGCAAGCAGCTGGAGGATGGTCGCACCCTCGCTGACTACAACATCCAGAAGGAGTCCACCCTCCACCTTGTCCTGCGTCTGCGTGGTGGCATGCAGATCTTCGTGAAGACCCTCACCGGCAAGACCATCACGCTTGAGGTGGAGTCTCTGACACCATCGAAAAGTCAGGCCAAGATCCAGGACAAGGAGGGCATTCCCCCGGACCAGCAGCGCCTTATCTTTGCTGGCAAGCAGCTGGAGGATGGCCGCACCCTTGCTGACTACAACATCCAGAAGGAGTCCACCCTTCACCTTGTCCTCCGCCTTCGGGGAGGCATGCAGATCTTCGTCAAGACCCTCACCGGCAAGACCATCACGCTTGAGGTGGAGTCGTCTGACACCATCGACAACGTCAAGGCCAAGATCCAGGACAAGGAGGGCATTCCTCCGGACCAGCAGCGCCTTATTTTCGCAGGCAAGCAGCTGGAGGATGGCCGCACCCTCGCCGACTACAACATCCAGAAGGAGTCCACCCTTCACCTTGTCCTGCGTCTCCGTGGTGGCATGCAAATCTTCGTGAAGACCCTGACGGGGAAGACCATCACTCTGGAGGTTGAGAGCTCCGACACCATCGACAATGTCAAGGCCAAGATCCAGGACAAGGAGGGCATTCCCCCGGACCAGCAGCGTCTGATCTTCGCCGGCAAGCAGCTGGAGGATGGCCGCACCCTTGCAGACTACAACATTCAGAAGGAGTCCACCCTCCACCTTGTGCTCCGCCTCCGTGGTGGTCAGTAATTGCCCTGGCGTTGGACCTGCTGGTTTATCCTTGGTCGTCCGTTGTGTCCGTTCATTTGAACTGTTTTCTCGTTCGCGTCAGTCCTATGTTGGTTTAATGAACTATATCGAGTCACTGTTACTGTTTGGTTTACGAAGTTGCTGGTACAGCAGTTCCATTTAAGTAATGAATAAGTGAACTTTCGGGTAAATCTTGTGCTCGAGTCGCTTGCTTGGCAATGATCTTACTATTCCTCTGATTTCCTTTCTGTTCATGCTTACGCTTGAATTGCTTGCTTGATCCTACTCGTTAGCTGTAAGATTTGGATGATGCAATTTATCCTAAACCCTCAGGGATACTGCTGCCGATTGTTTCTTGAAATCCTTCTGGAACTATTTTTGCGGGATCCCTGCTGCTTTAGTCGTGTGGTCTTTTTGTGTGACAAATTCTCCCAATTTTTGCAGCGTGGCTAGTATTTCTTATTTCCATATAAAAGGGCAGCCCGGTGCAGTCGCTCCCACTTGCGCAGGGTCTAACCACTTTGGCAGCCTTTTCCATTTCTGTAAGAGGCTGTTTTCAGGACTCAGCCTTTTCCATTTCTATAAGAGGCTGTTTTCAGGACTCAACCCGTGGCCATGCTTGGCTCTGAGGCTGGATGAACAGCTCAAAAAAAGTGGTAAAATGTTTTCAAAAAATTCTGAATTTTTTTTGTTTCGTTTCATGCGAAACGAAGCAGTAGTGTTTCGTCGGTGAAAAATAATAATTTATGGTAACATTTGGTGTTCAATTTGTTTTTGTTTTTGCCCAAAATGTTTAACATTTTTTGCCTAGAACTTTGCATGTAGCATTTCGATTTGACTATGAATACATAAAAAAAATTGGAATTTTTTAACATTTCAAAAATTATTTTTCGCATGCAGAGCACGTGCTCCTGGAAGCGAAATTGGATTTCCGAGACAATATAAGCTGGCAGACCTGAGACACATTACAAATTTGATCAAAATTTCACAAATAGGTACATTCACTATAGAAGTATATACAGCCAGTGGGAATAAATGTTCCAAGTCTAAGATCAAACAAAAGAGGATGATCAAGCATCATGAGAAAATACAAATCCGAATTGCACATTGGAATCGCAACTGGAACCTACTTGTGTTTGAGTTCTGAAAATTGTAAAGTATGTATCAGAAAAAATTGTTTCATGGGGTCCAAACCGTATGCTCTTTTAAGACCTGGATAGCAAGAAAGAAGATTAATTGGAGATGATTGAGTTGAGCTTATACGTGAAGCGTGAACGCCAACTATCATGGCCTCGTTTGAAATCCCAATGTATGGATGTTCAGAGGGATTTGATACACCAGACATCTGGAAGAAAACACAAACGATTGTCCTATTCATAAATTTCCATGAATGCAGGATCGATCAAATTCAGTTTGCATGAACCATTTCAAAATGCAGCTTCGATGTTCCAAGTTATTTTCCAGAGAAGAAATCACCTGAGATGAACGACAAACCAAATCAAGGATCGGGCGTTGTCGACAAGCTCTTGTGACCTGCTCGATCTAGATCGTCGGCTCAAACCTAATGATGCACATGGAGGTTAGAGACAGAGATTGGGTGCAGAGGGCGCGATGGGTCATAGAACCGCCACATGCCCTTACCCCCGCACCATCGCACGCCTTTGCTACAGAGAGAGAAACACAGAGAGAGAGAGAGGAGTGGTGCCGACATCGGAAGGAGCCTGTTTGGAGCTGCGGTCGTCTTCGACGGTGGCCCCACCCGGTCATCCTTCTTCCACTTCTTCGCCGCAGAACCCTCGCTGCTTCATGTGGCGTTGACGTCAAGCGTACGGCTGGAGTACAAGAACGAGCGGCGGCTGCGGGGACGGACTACGGCAGGTGGCGACCCGCGCGGAGGAGCGAGCGGAGTTGGCTGCGTGGGAGGGATTTTCGGTTGACGGGTACAGAGGAATTAGAGTGAAAGGATTGATTAGTGGGATTAGTGGGATGCATATGTACGCTCAAGGTGGTTGGTGTCTTGGTGCTCAACATTGGGATGTTTTCGACCATCAGATCGTGTGGATAGATGGTCGAGATTGTTTGGATCTGTCATCACTCCTGCTTTTATATGGGTAGAAGATAGTAGATGACGTTGCCACCAAGAACACACATGTATAACATAGATGAAAAATAAATTTTACCCCTTATATAAAAAAGTATTAAAGCGGCTAAGCTACGGCTCCTATGATGAGTTTTGAGTGCTAACCCTGGGGTCTTGTATGACTGACACGTGTCTAATTAAATTTTTGGTTCACTTTTTGTTTCTTTAACACTGTTTATTTCTGATTTTATAGTGTGTTTAGACCATTGAAAAAATAGCGCCCTATAATGCTATAGCATTCTGGACAATGTCTCGCTAAATAAATCAGTGTACATGAGCGGTATGTGTCGGTGTCACCGACACATGTCCAATTATTTTTCTGGTTCACTCTTTGTTTCTTTAACACTGTTTATTTCCGATTTTATAGTGTGTTTAGACCACTGAAAAATAGCACCTTATACTACTTCACTAAATAAATCAGTGTAAATGAACGACACGTGTGTGCGATTTCTTCTTTGGTTCACTCTTGATTATTTAACACAGTTAACTCCCGGGTTTGTTGTCTGTTTACACCACTAAAAAAACACACTATAGCATCGCTAATAACAAGCTATAGCGTTTTAAGCAATTCCTCGCTAAATAAATCAGTGTATAATATCTCGCTAATAGTGTAATTTAAAGGTAGTGCTTTATATAGCACACTAATTTTTTCATTGGTTTAGACTAGACTAGATGTTGGTGTTTTCAAAGTTTCATTTTGTGAACCTTACTATGTAGGTGCCAGAAAATGTTTTTCCCCGTTGATTTTTTAATTAGAAAAAGGTAAAAACTGAAGCCCCAAAAGCATAAATATCCGCCCGGTGGCAGTAGCAATTTAGGCTGCAACACGTGCGCTAAGGTGATGATTCGGTAAAATCATTTTAAATGGAGAGAATTCCTTATTTGGCCCTTTCTTAAAGTTTTGTTCCCTATTTGGCCCAAAATAAATTTTTCTACCCTATTTGACTCCTAAAGTAATTTTTGTTCCTTATTTGACACTTCCGTCCATTTTAGACACTAACGGTGTTAAGTGTGAGGTGAAATGACCATATTGCCCCTAGTGCACTGTGTAACTATCCTGAATGTAAAAGCCATACAAAACATCCGTACAACTTGTACTTATAGCATATCTATGATCAATACAATACCATATTTTGGTTAATTCATCACATTCCAAAGTATAGTATTATGGAACGCCCGCAATCACCTACGCGTAGCCGGAAACCACGCGCTCGCCCAGTCCAAGGCCGCCGCCGGCAGCGGCGTCTGGCCCTCACAACTACCTCTGACTCCTCTCTCTGCGGTGCACGACGACGCTTGCAGCCTGAGCCTCCTCTGTTGGAATTAAGCACGATGGAGAGTCTATGTCCAGCCTGGACTGGAACAATCATCCGAGTGGTGTTATGGGAGATTAGCTTTGTAGGCTATTGTGTACCCATGTAATATTTTTGTACCCATATCATCATCAATACAAAGAAAGAAATAACATGCAGGTCACTGATGAGACCATAGCACTCGGATCTGTTAAGAGCATCTTCTTTCAGAGCATCAGCCAGCCACTTACAGTCCACCTGCAACTCCATTGGTCCCCTGTACATTGACGCGAGCGCCTGTGCTCCTATCAAGGCAGCCCGGCCTTGTGCTTCTTCCACACTTGATGAACGAGCAGTGTTTTTGCAGGTGGACACGATGACACGCCCCATGTGGTCTTTAGCGACCGCCCCTGCACAGCTGTTTCCGCTGTCTACATGGTAAGCAGCGTCCGAATTCAGTTTTACCGTGCCCATTGCCTGCAACTCTCTGTCCGCGTAGGCGGAAGCAGATTGGACAGGAGGATCCCGGGATTGCTGCCCTCTGTCACCTGAACCGCATGCACATCTTTAATCGCGACTGCCATGTTCGCGTGAACGCCCAAGGCCGAGCCCGCCTCAGCGCCGTGGGCTATCCACTATGCAGCCGCAATCGTACATGATGAACTAACCAAAATATTGGAGCATACATATACATGCGCAGTATTAGTTGAACATCCCTAAAACATGGATGAACTGATTGCCTTTTTATTACATCCAGAATAGTTACACAATACAGTAGGGGCAAAACGGTCTTTTCGCCTTACACTTAACACCGTTAGTGTCTAAAATGGACGGAAGTGTCATATAAGGAACAAAAAAATACTTTAGGTGTCAAATAGAGAAGAAAATTTATTTTAAACCAAATAGGGAACCAAACTTTAAAAAAGGGCCAAATAAGAAATTCTCTCTTTTAAATGGGACTGCTGTGCTGAGAGGATACCATTAGATAGAACGGCTTCCATGAGACTTTTACTTGAGAACATTTGTAGTGCGTTCCTGAAAAACCAATGTACCCCTCTGCATGCCTACCCTGACTTTGCTACATTTCGTCTCTGTTTGTTTTCTCAACACTGACATGTTGGAATTATGTGTCCTGCAACTATATTCAAATTACTAGGAATTACTAATATTCGGAATATTTTATTATGGAATTGTACATGTATTTATGCATGAAATTACTTTACATGATTATCATGGAATTATCACTTGTCGGAATGTACTTAAGTTGTATGCTTAAGGAAGCTGGCCGATTATCAGTGGAATACAATATACTATTTATATTGGAAAGACTACCCGGATACATTGATAATCGGAAGGAGTTAGATCATATAGTTAGAGTTCAGCCCTAATGTTGGTCTACATAATTAGAGGAATTTACACTCTATTATGGCGCGTTGCTCACAAGCGCGTGCTCCGGGGACATAACGGGTAGAATTCGTTAACAGACAAATATGATCGTGGTTGGTAATTTGATATGGACTCTATCTCAAAAACTAGTGGAAAAGGCTAGGAATCTTATATCTGTATAAGAGGTAGACTCTTTGAAAAAACAGTATAAGAAGGTCCCTACCCCCTAACCTCACATATGCGAATTGTGAGTGACACCACGGATAAGCGCAGAGAAATAAAGGATAGACCACAAACCCTAAATTTCTAAAATGAACCACCCCAAGTGCGAGCGGTGCTTATGACGTGCTAAACATGTGTGCCTAACAACATACAGGGAGGCGTGAGGGACTAGTTAGAATATTTAGTCATGGGATCCGAAGGTAGTCATGGCGACCACGTACAGACGGCTCATCAGTCATCGCTACTCAAGTACACATGCAACCATACGTACGCATGGTGCATGGTATCTGTCATTTGTCATCTGATGAATTGCCTATGCGCAATTGATAGTTTTCATGGCATACATGGTGTGGTGGCAGAAGACTTTTTCCTTTTTTGAGAAGCGGTAGATATTCTCTTGCGTAAAAATTAAAGCAAAACACATATTTACGCAAGAGATATACAACCAACTCTGTGGTAGGCTTTTGCGTTTTGGTTTTTCTAACAAATGGTAGTTTTTCTTGGAGCACTGGCCCACATTATGATAGTTTTACGGAAATGATAAATCCCGAACGTTCGGGTTCTGACCATGGCAAATCGAACATTTTCAATGGTAATTTTAGTGACGCGGGGATGACAAGTTGAGTTGACATGCACGGCAGTTTTCTGGCAAAAAATACATTGAGCACAGAGTTGCCCTGCTTGCCAACTAAACTTATCATCCTCGATCGCGTCACTAAACTTGCCATAAAAAATGTTCGATTTTTTATGGTCAAATCTCGAACATTCGGGCGTTATCGGGACCTAGTTTTATGCTATTTACTCCTCCTAGGTCTAGGGTACGGGTGGAGCTACCTGTCGGTGTCAAAACCGGCGGATCTCGGGTAGGGGGTCCCGAACTGTGCGTCTAAGGTCGATGGTAACAGGAGACGGGGGACACGATGTTTGCCCAGGTTCGGGCCCTCGCTATGGAGGTAATACCCTACGTCCTGCTTAATTGATCTTGATGAATATGAGTATTACAAGAGTTGATCTACCACGAGATCGTAATGGCTAAAACCCTAGAAGTCTAGCCTGTCTGATTATGATTGCCCCTATGGACTAAAACCCTCCGGTTTATATAGACACCGGAGGGGACTAGGGTTGTACAAAGTCGGTTACAGAGGAAGGAATCTTCATATCGAACGCCAAGCTTGCCATCCACGCCAAGGAGAGTCCCATCTGGACACGGGAGAGAGTCTTCTGTCTTGTATCTTCATGGCCCACCAGTCCGGCCCACGTCACGTAGCCCGGACGCCCGAGGACCCCTAAATCCAGGACTCCCTCAGTAGCCCCCGAACCAGGCTTTCAATGACGATGTGTCCGGAGCGCAGATTGTCTTCGGCATTGCAAGGCGGGTTCCTGCTCCGATTACTTCGAAGTTCCTGACTTAAGGAGCTGTATTCGGCCTTCCATTTAATGTCGTGCTCATCGGCTTCCACGCCTTCATGACTTCAGTTTCCACGTGTCGAGCGAATACGAGAGGTCGGGGTATCTTTGCACATAACTCCCTGACCACGTAAGAAAGGCGTCTATTCAAAGAGATTGGATCTTCAGATCCATTCCACGCCAAGCGGGAAATCCTCAAAGCTTGCTAGGAGAAACCATTCCAACATGGCTAGTGCTCCCAGTTCTTCCACCCGCCCCCACGGCTCCAAAAAAGGCAATTGGGAAAGATGTTCTGTATCCCATGATCAGCTGGTGAAGCTCCAAACACAGGGATTTCTTCCCCCCGCGGATCTGGTCCCTGTTCGAGCAGGTTTGACTTCCTTCTCAGGCGAAGTTTTGGCGGAAAATTTCCCCAATCCAACCAGGGGGAGCGGGTGTGCTTCATTCCTTATTTGCTAAGAGGCGTTGGGTTTCCAATCCACCCTTTCCTCTGAGGACTCCTGGAGTACTATGGCCTCCAACTGCACAACCTCACGCCGGCCTCTATCTTGCACATCGCGGGTTTTGTCGCCCTTTGCGAGCTTTTCCTAGGCTGTGAAGCCCACTTTGATTTATGGAGAAAAACTATTCTGCCTCGTCCCTCGTACCCAAGAGGGATCCATATTTGAGGTGGGCGGCGCCGAAGTATGGCGCATAGCCGGGACCGGATACCTATCCGGTACACCGAAGCAAGCATCCGAGGAGTGGCCCTCAGATTGGTTTTATATTGAGGACGTCGCTCTCCCTGACCCAATCCGAATGGGTCTCCCTGAATTTTTCAGCGCTCCCTTGAAGAAACGCCACAGCTGGCGCCCTAGGAGCCTCGAGGAGGAAGATAGTGCGGAAATCCATCAATTAATGAGCAAGATAAAGACGCTCGCCCAGTCCGGATTATCAATAATCGAGGTAATGGAGATCTCCATAGTGCGAGGTGTCCAGCCACTCCAATTTAGAGGGCTCCCTATGTGGCACTACAATGGGGAAGATGACGCCTCACGCTATGGCCGAAAAGGTCCGGACACCCCCGCCGCTCTAGCCAAAATATTGGTCGATTTGTACAAAGGGGAGAAAGAGGAATTTATTCGTCTCAAACGCCGAGAGGGATTTTCCATGTACAGTCCTCCCAGCTGGGTGAGTTTTAATCCCACCACCATACTCAATCCTTTCCATGAGTCACTTTTGACTGAGTCACGGGGATCTACAGCCCCGCTCCATAGCCGGAGGACCATAATCGGGATCTTGACCCCGGATTCGAGGAGGATCCGGACATATTTGTGGAGCTAGAGGAGGGAGTATTTTACCAGGCGAGCTACGATGGCACAGAAGTGGCCATTATAGCAGACTATCCCGGCCTCCTTCCTGCCTCGCACGTAAGTAATCAGGAGACCTCTCCTCCGAAAGAGCTTCCTCATACTGCCTCACCCACCGCACTGTCTCGTGTTCCAAAGGGGAGGCGCTCGGCGCGCCATGTTACACCAGAGGCGACTCAAAAGAGAGCAGCGCCTGCACCGGGCAAGCCTTCGAAGAGGAAGGCAAACGAAGTCACGACCGAGCCGTCGTCAAAAAGGTATGGCTTCGTAAATATGCCCCTTGGCAGTCACATCCAACTGTGACATTGTCTGTTTGTGTCCCATCAGGAAGAGCGTTCGCCGGACTATGTCCGGGGGTTCTGCAGGTCACGCTCCCAACAGCCAGGCTCCAGAACCTGCCATAAAGACGAGGGCCGGTACGGGGGTGACACCGGATTGTCCTTCGGCAGAGGATTCAGATGATGTATCCGTCACAAACTCAGAAGTGGAGAGCGCCATGAATCATCGGCGCCGGAGGGCCGCTCTTCGCGACCCCGGCTTTACAGAAGAGGCATTTAATGCCTCAGCTCGGCTGATGCATACATCCGAGCTGCTCGAGACGGGCTTACCAGAGCCACAGACCAGCATTTGAAAGATATGCGGGTAAGTTCACATCGTACAAACCTGATAATTATATACCAGTAGCCCTTGAGACTTGAAGCAGTTGATACAACTGATTTAAGGATCATTGTATGACCAGATGCTTACAGAGAAGAACAACATGCTGTCTCAAGAACTGGAAAAGTGTCGGACTCAGCTAACTGCTGCCACCGCCGAATTGGAGAAATCCAAGAAGGCGTCGCCTGGTAATGTTCCCCTCCATCGAGAAAATATAATCATATACCAGCAATGCTAACAATGTTGCATATCTCATTGCAGGATCGTCAGATCAGCTGAAGGAGGCACTTGAAATCGCTCAAGCGGATAAACAAGAAGCCAAAAGGCTACTGGCCGCGGGCGAACGTGTGCTGACACGGGTCAGGGAGGATAAAAACAAGCTGCAGGATTCCAACACCCTGCTGGGTGAAGAACTGAAAGATGTGCGAGCCCAGCTAGCTGACTCCGTGAAGGAAAATAAGAGGCTACGAGGCGGCATATTCAGTATGCTTTCGAACTTACCTCCGTGTAATTCGGCGAGGAAAGGAACTGACAGATTTATGTCTGCAGGTATGCTGATCGGACGCCGTCCCGAAGAGGAAATGTCCGGATCCTCAGGAGATCTGCTACAAGAGCTGTCGCAAATGCACGAGCGAGCTCGGTAGGCAATGCGGAGTGTTGCCAAGGCCTTGTGGCCATCCGCCTCCCCTCCAGGAAGTATGGAGGAACTTGTGCAGCTATTCAAAGGAGCGCGGAGGCGCTTCCGATTATGGAAGATATCGGCCTGCCGAGAAGGTGCGCGAGAGGCCTGGGCCATGGTGAAAACACGGTATACCAAGCTTGATCCGAATCATATGGCTCGGGTCAGACCTCGAGGATCAGACGGAAAAGAAGTTCCAGTTAGTTTAGTATATGACCAAGTAAAGGTAGCCGCCGAATTGTCCCAACAGGATTGTAGGCTAGACAGCCTGTTGGACGGCATAGAGGAAGAAGCTTTTGAGTCTAAGTGACTATGTGCTTCGATTGACAAATTTATCCCTAGCCGGATTGTAAAACGATTGTCATGGTGGACCTTTTCGCTTCGACCTCCGGACCCGAAGGTGCGGAGTGTTTCCGAATACCCGCACGGTAATATAAACCGGGGTATGCGTGGAAACCAGGCGTAGGGGTCATAGTTGCTTGAACAGACAAGTTGTATCCGGCTAGCTATGTTATATTACGTGTAATTGTAAGAAACATCTTCCAGAGAGAATAGTTCCGTTAAGGGTTCCTTTCCCTGGGTGAACATGCGTTAATGTTCATGTCCGAACTGTGATTAAAAAACCACAGTATACATAGCATCTGGGGGTTCATAGTGTAATGAGTGAAAAAAAACATCTTTAGTCCGCCGACCGAATATTCCCTTAAGAACGCTAGCTTTCGGCTTCACCCAGTCCGAGGTACACATCCGGATGACCCGGCAGTAACAATCACAGAGGTGCTCCCTTTATGCCCTAGCCGAACTAATGGGAACGTAGGGCATAAGCACAGGAGCCAGGCAATCCAGCTTGGCCAAAACTTAAGTCATAACGATGCATATAATGGCGAAGAAAAGGTACATATGAGGAAAAGACACATATGTGGTGAGCTTGATGCTCGGAAAATAATAATAATAAGCTTCTGTACAAGAAGCCCCCAGGTATTATGGACGTACATATTTAAGGATGTGTACGTCATAGGTGCGCGGTTTAGCCGCTCAAGAGCTTAAAGCTAGGAAAAAAAACGAAAGATGTACCACCCCTATGTAATTGCCACTATGATCAGCTGATGATGATGCCAAGTCATATCATTTGCAGTGCCTAAACATAGTGGTTATCCAAAGCAAATCAACTCCAATCTGAAAATCAACTCAAATTCAAAAGTACAAAATTAATTTGCTCAAACACCTTTGGAAAAATGTTCACTAATTAGCAAATATTTCAGGAGCACACATAAAAATACCACCAGTAATCCTTGGATTAATTAAGTGACTCAAACAAATTGAAACAGCACCAAAACAGAATTAATAAATCCATTTAAAATCATATTAAATTCAAATGAAGCCCAACTTTGCTCAAACCAATTTTTGGTGAGTGCTTACATTGCATATTAATATTTGGGCCAAGTTCCATATTTTCCAAAAGAGCACAAATGGCCTCACTATTTCCAAACAGAAAAGAATAAAAGAAAATGTGAAACAGAAAACAGAAAAATAAGAAGAGGCACTGTGCACTGGGCCTTAGTGCACAGTGCCCCGACAGCCGGCCCATCTGGCCCAACCCCTCTCTCTCCCTCGCGCTGTCGTCCTCCCCCTGGTCGAGCGCGCGCTCGCCGCTCCGGCGCCGACACGCCAACACCCACCGACGGAACAGGGAGGCGAAGAGGATAAGGGCGAGGCCATTCGTCCCCCTGGCTCCCTCGGTCACTCCCCCGTCCTCTCCCTCGCTCGCGCCGTTCCTTTTCCCCTTCAGATCCCCCTCGACCGAACGCCGCCATCGTCGCCGCTCGCCGTTGCCGCGGCCACCGTCCTTCTCGAGCCGCCGTTTGCTGTCCAGAAGCTGCGCAGCGCCGTCCTGAACCTCCTCGTCGACGGGCACGAGCCGGAGCGACCTCGAGCCGCCGCCCACGGTCTTCTTCCCCTTCGGTCGCCGCCGATTTCCTTGACTCCGGCAGCGCCTCGGCAGCTCCTAAGCTTCCACGGGATTTACTTAGCCGCGCGGTGAGCTCCTCCCTCCCTACTCTTCTCTCCTCGCGCTGCGTTCTTCGCCGTAGCCACCTTACCGCCATGGCTGCACCCTGGTCGCCGCCGGCGAGCTCATAGCCATCGCTGCAGTGCACCTCACGCCATGTTAGTGGCACCACCGAGCTCATGGTGGTCCCGCGCATCACTCGCAAGCATCAGCTTGGCTCGGGCGAGCTCCTATGCTCGAACCCGAGCACGACCGAGCTTCAGTCGCCGCCGATGTGGACGCCGCCGTCGATTTAGGTCACCTCCGTCGAAAGCGTTAGCACCACTCGATGCGCGCGAGCGTTAGCTCATGAACGCAAGTGACCGCGCGCGATTTGGCCCTCTGTAGAGGAATCCCGAGCCACTCCGGCGAGGCGCCGCCGCATATTCGGTCGTCGGCGTCGCTCCGGCGACGTCGTCGACGTGGCATGGGTGGGTCCCACCCTGGAGCCACTGACCGTGGGCCCTGGGGGCCCCAGGTGACTGGTTGACCCAGTCAACTGCGCTGACTGGGCAACCCAGTCACTGACATGCAGGCCCCACCGTAATTAGTTAATTAAAAAATATTTTAAAAATTAAGAGTTAATTAGTTACACTAATTGTCTCACTGACAGATGGGGCCCACTCCCTAATTAACCCTGCTAATCAGGTTTGACCTGGCCAGCCAGTCAGTTGACCTGCTGACGTCATCATGACGTTCTGCTGATGTCATATTACAATTTCTGTCAAAATAAATAAATTCCAGAAAATCATTTAAACTTCGAAAATTAATAACTTCTAAACCGTAGCTCAGATCGAAAAAGTTAAAACATGAAAGTTGCTCAGAACGACGAGACGAGTTTGATCGTGCCGTCTGTTTCCCTGTCGGAACCTCCTACATAGGAGAACTTGTAACTTCGAGCCCGATTCCGATAGATGAATAGTGCCTATTCACCGGTTAATTAATCCAACACTAATCCTAAAATAAATAAAATGACTTAGGCATACGTCAGGCAACCCTGCACTGCATCATAGCATCGCACGCACTGTGTTGCATCTGTTTGCATTATATTTACTTGTTTCTTCCCCCCTCTTCTCTTTCGGTAGACCCCGACGTTGCCGTAGCTCCTGAGGCAGACGCCACTCCGGAGTACGACTACGTCCCCGACGATCAGGCCCTTGCCGTCGAGCAGACAGGCAAGCACCCCCATTTTGAGCATTCCGATATCGCCCACTCTCTTCTCTCTTATGCTTGCATTAGAAGTTACTGCTGCTACTGTTGTCCTATATCTGCTGCATAGCCTGTTTACTTGTAACCTGTTGTTGATACTTTCCTGCTATCCTAAACTGTGTAGTATAGGATGGGTAGAGCCTTATCAGAGACCCACTTGTCCCGACTGCCCCGCTGGATAATCAGAAGACCCGATTATCGGGATCGAAGATCAGACCCGGGCACCGCACGTCACTTCCCCCTATGTTGCTCGACACTACTGGGTTACTATCGAGTGCCGAGGGTGATACCTCGACAGCACTTCAGATGATAACCTTGTAGGTTAGTTACTCGGTCATGGTAAGCGAGGGTGATTCCTCCTACACCACCCCGATACCGATGCCGTCGTGCAACATCTCAAGTGTGGACGTCGAGGGTGATTCCTCCTTCGTTCACCTTGATGATAACATCGAGCGGGAATTCCATCGAGGGTGATTCCTCAGGGTTCCCTTCGGTGTCAGACACACAGCTACTTTGGATATTATGACTTGACTTTGAACCATGATACTAAAGACGGGTCGGCCCTGAGGGGTACCCGCGCGAGCATGAATGCGAAGTGATGTGGAGTCGGGTTGACCTGAGAGGTGCCCGCGAGATAACTACGAGGCGTGGCCGGGCATTCTTAGCCCTTGCCGCAAGTCCTCAAGACGGGGCGACGGGGTCACATCGATCGTGAGTCTCTGCTCGTTTCCGCGCGCTCCTAATTCACTAACGGTTTGGATATTTGATCCGAGGGGCCTCTGGCCCGATAGCACTAACCATCACGTGGGCATAGCATGGGCGTTCTGCGTCGTGTACTTCAGTCGGAGCTTAATTGACGTCAGCAAGGAGCGGCGCGCGCTGAATTGGACTAGGAACGCAATCGCGCTTGTATAACGGGTTGCTAGGTCTGCTTTCAGCCGTGTTCGCAACGCATAGGAGCGTCCGGGGTGATGGTCCAAGACCCCTGGGGGCATAGGTTAGTCCGGCGTGCTGACCTCTCATTAAGTATTTGGTCGGGTTGCGGCGTGTTGCTTAGCCGAGGCCGGGCATGACCCAGTAAAGTGTGTCCGGCCGGAGTTAAGTGAGCGTGGTGGGTAAGTTGGTGCACCCCTGCAGGGAAGAAACTTCTATCGATAGCCTGTCCTACGGTAACGGACACTCGGAGTTGTATCCCGATCGGTACAACTAGAACATGACTTGAGATGAGAACTGGATACTACGGCTCTGGGATTGCTTTCTCGCAGGGAGTCGAGGAAGAATCTCTTGCCGAGGTTGATGACATTACTACTATACTTTACAATACGTTATTCTGCTCTCTTCTAATGCTGCAAGACTGATGAAGATGCTGAAGATGCTAGTCTTCGATAGGACTAGGCTTTTCCCCTCTATTCTGGCATTTCTGCAGCCCAGTCCACATATACAGCCCCTTTTGAAAATGTTGCATATGTAGTGTAGATCCTAGCTTGCTGAGTACTTCGGATGAGTACTCACGTTTGCTTTATTTTCCTTTTTCCCCCTTTATTCCTTTGTCGCATTCAGACGACGGAGCCCCGGAGCCAGTTGTCCCCACCGACGAGCACTACTACTACCAGCCCGGAGAGTACTACTACTACTACGAGGAGCCGTCTGACAACCACGAGTAGGATTGGAGGGTCCAGGGCAGGAGGCCCACGCCTTTCGATCGTAGTTTTTATTTTGCCCCGCCTCTGTGAAGGCTTATCTCTCTGTTCTGTAATATATCTGTACCCAGATATCTGACGCTTCCGCTGACACTTGTATGCCATCGAGCTATGTATTCAAGCCCTCGAGGCCCTGGCTTGTAATATAAAGCTTGTATGAATTTATTTATGTTTTAGAGTTGTGTTGTGATATCTTCAAGTGAGTCCTTAGGCTTGATCGTGTGCATTTGCGTGTATGGTTAGTGCACGATTAAGCCGGGGTCGTCACAGGTTGGTATCAGAGCCAACTGCCTCTAGGAGTCCCCCTTTCCAACTCTTTGGCCGAAGTTGAGTCTAGACACCGAAAACTGTTTTTCTAACTTGGCTGTGTGGCTTACGGGCCCACATCGCCAACTGGGTGGTATTAGGATCTTCTATTCCTCGTCTTTACTCTGGGACTCTAATCTCTCTTCTATTCAAGTTTAATAAAATTTACTAACACCGACACTTAGGATCTCGTTAATTCTATCCACCCGGAGAGCTGGATTCAGTGCGATTTCCCTGTCATTGATCTGATTAGTCTGATAATCATTTTCCTTTCCATTGTTTTGTTTAACCTTTCAATTCGAGATTTTCTATATTTCTCGTTGTCGAATGACAATCCTGAATCTTCTTATTTCAGATGGACCGTCTGTTTCCACCTCGCCCTACGACGCAGCTTGTGCTTCGCACCTGTGCTCGAGACGTCCCTGGGTTTCCAGCTGTTCTGGTCGCCCTCTTGATCAGGCTGGGATACCGCTGGTGCCCTGAGTACATGGTCTACGAGGTTTATCGTGAGTTCAACCAGGAGCAGTACTATGCTGATGTTCGCATCTACGATCAGCAGGATGACTCTGACACTGAGTTACACCTTTTCCACGGTATCGGCGTGACGATTGAGATGGCATGTAACACCCCCGGTGATTAGCAACAGTAATCACTTTTGATAATGACATGTCAGCGAGATTAACACTGCATAATCATCATTAGCATCATATTGCATTTCAACTCCTAAGTCAAATTCAAATTTAAATGAAAGTGAAATATGAAAGTTGTCCAACATAAAAACTAAAATGTTCGATAAATAACAAATATTGCAGAGGCTAGTCTGAAATTGAAACCAACAAATAATAAAATAATTAGGTGGCTCTAACATAATTAAAACAACTAGGATTAATGCATATTATTTATTATAAAAATCGTGTGAACTCCAATTGTCTCCAAACTAATTTTTGGTAGTGCTGGATAATACCTAGTATTTGTTGGAGCAATTGTTGTGTTTTACAAAAACCATTAGGAGGCCTGACTATTTACTAAACTGAGAAAAGAGAAAAGAAAAAGGGTAAAAGAAAAACGAAAAAAAGAAAAAAGAAAAAGCAAAACCCACCCCCCCTGGCCCAACTGGGCCAAGGCCTAGCTGGCCCAACCGGCCCACCCCACCCCCTTATCCCCTGGGCAGCCAAACCCAAACCCTAGCCGACACCCCACTCCCCCCCTCCCCACTCGTTCGCCCCCTCCCCCGATCCAGTTCCGGATCGGGATCGAGCCCGGCGACGACCGCCCTCGACGCCGCTGGACCGCGCCGCCGCCCGGAGCCCGCGCCACCTCGCCGGCTTGCCTCCTCCTCCTCGCCGGCCTGCCTCCCCTGTGCGCATCGTCATCGTTCTCCTCCCCAAGCCCCGTAGCCCCGTCCCCCACGAACCCCGGTGAGGCCCTCGGCCTCCTCTTCCCTTCGTCCCGCCGCACTGCTGCACCGCCCGTGCGTGCTCACCACGACCGGCCGCCCTCTGCTCCCTACCCGCGCGCACACGCGCCCGCGCTCGGCTGCGCCCGACCGCGTCGGCCTCGCCTCGCCCTCCGCTGCTCGCCCGCCCCGGCGCCTGCTCGCGCGCGCGCCCGCCTGCCGCTCCTCCCGCTCGCCCCTGCTGCTGTTGCCGCGCCGCGCATCGGCCGAGCCCCGTCGCCAGCGCCTCGCCCGCGCTCGCTCACGGCCTCGCCTCGCCCTCGCCGTGCGGCCCCGCACTGCGCGCCGTTCCCCGCGGCCGCCTCTACCGCCGTTGACGTCCGCTCCGTCCACCCGCTGCGCGCTCCTCCGCTGCGCCCCACCGCGGCCAGCCCCCCCCCCTCGCCGTGGCCCCGACTGGCCGCGTCCAGTTCGGGCGCCCCGCAGCGCCCCAGCGCCCGCTCGCCCGCGCGCCCGTGCACGCTGTGGCCAGGGCCACTGACCACTGGGCCAGTGCCCCCCTGGCCCAATGGCATGTGGGGTCCGGCCCCACCGAACGTTTTAGAAAGAAAGAAATAAAAATAAATAATTAAAATAATTAAAATAATTAGTTAATTAATTAGTTAATTAATCCTGATTAGGTTAATCTAATTAACTAATTAGTGTTAATTAAACAGTAATTAGTAATTAACTTAATTAACCGCTGACATCAGCATGAGGTCATGCTGATGTCATCATCAGCACTGTTTCGGATAATGTTGAATTAAATAATTAATTAAATTTCAGAAATTAATAAAAACTTTAGAAAATCATATTAAATAAACCGTAACTCCGATGAAAATATTTTATACATGAAACTTGCTCAGAACGACGATACGAACCCGAATACGTCCTCCGTATTCCCGTCAGACGCCCGCAGCTATAAGAACATTGAACTTTTAGACCGATTTCAGTAAATGAATAGTGCCCAACTTTAATTAAATAAATCCAAATAAATTCCTAAATTAACTAAATCGTTTAGTTAGGCAGTAGAACACCCCGGCATATCATTTAGGCATGTCATACATATTGTTTGCATTATTGCCGTGAATTTATTGTTTCTCTCCCCCTCCTTCTCTCTCTCGATAGACGCTGAGACCGACGGCGCTGCACCAGGATACGACTACTCTACCGACGAGCAGCCCGTTGACGACCTTCCCCTCTTGCCAGAGCAACCAGGCAAGCCCCCCCTTTGAGCATTCCAGATATCGCCCATTCTATTCTCCTGCTTGCATTAGATTTCGCTACTGTTAATGTATGCTCCTATTCTGATGCATAGCCTGCTGTTGTAACCTGTTCATTGCTACCTTACCTGCCTATGATAAACTGATTAGTATAGGTTGGTAGTGAACCATCAGTGACCCCACCACCTTACCCTTGTTGCCCCTGCTTGATCATCGACGACTCGATCAACGTGATCGTCGACCAGAGACCGACACCTCACTTCACACCCCCTAAGTTGTACGACTCTGCGTAGTAACTATCGAGTGCCGAGGGTGATACCTCGTAACGCACTCACGATGAATACTCTGCAGTATAGCTGTTCGGTCGTGGTCATCGAGGGTGATTCCTCCTTCTCCACTTCCGATACGACTCTGTCGTGCGACCCCTCAGTGTGAACCTCAAGGGTGATACCTCATACGTTCACCCTGATGATTTGACCACACGGCTACTTGACCTTTGTTACAGGCGGGTCCACCCTGGTGGGTACCCGCTGGGGATCTATGATTTCGGGTGTGCCGGAAGGGCACTCAAGTGTGACATTGTGGCGGAGCATCAGAGACTCTGATTGTCTCCGCTTGATACTAATTGAGCCTATTGGATTTGGGTGTGTGATCTGAGTGGGTCGACGTGCCCTATACGCACTACCACCACGTGGGATAATGGTTATGGGACCCTCTGCAAAGTACGTTTCTCCGAAAGCTCGTCTGACGTCACGATTCACCGTGCGGGCTGATTGTCGGGATTGGGCTGGATACTTCACTGACGAGTTCAGTGTCGCGCCTGCACCTCGGCCAGTCTCGCAACGCGCAGGGTGCCCAGGGCGATGGCCCGAGACCTCTGGGTGCATAGGTTAGTCCGGCGTGCTGACCTCTCTGCCGAGCCTAGGTAGGGCGCTGCTTTGTGTTGATCTTCCGAGGACGGGCATTACCCAGCAAGTGTGTCCGGCCAGAGTTGATCGAGCGTGTTGGGTAACAGTAGTGCACCCCTGCAGGGATGAATCTTCTATCGATAGCCGGTCCTACGGTAAAGGACGCTCAGTTTGTGTATCCCGATCTACTACTTAAACTGGATACTTGTTACTTAAT
The DNA here is from genome assembly GCA_011799875.1 of Thinopyrum elongatum. NCBI lineage: Eukaryota > Viridiplantae > Streptophyta > Magnoliopsida > Poales > Poaceae > Thinopyrum > Thinopyrum elongatum. The sequence continues at coordinate 560,999,289 of CM022298.1, forward strand.
TGAAGCTTAGGGATCGCTTTCTCGCTTGGGAGTCGAGGAAGGATCTTTAAGCTGTACTTCAACATGTTTGCTAAATAAAATGCTATTCTACTCTCTTCTACTGCTGCAAGATGATGGCCTTGTGAAGATGTTTGAAGATGCTAGTCTTCGATAGGACTAGGCCTTCTCTCTATTCTGGCATTTCTGCAGCCCAGTCCAAATATACAGCCTTTCTCCATTGATAATGTTGCATATGTAGTATAGATCCTTGCTTGCTGAGTACTTCGGATGAGTACTCACGGTTGCTTTACTTTCTCTTTTCCCCATATACCCCACATTGATGATACATCAGACGATGGAGTCCTGGATCTAGATGCCACCACCGGAGCTTACTACCAGGAGGGTCCAGAGGGTACTTACTACTGGATCGAGCCAGATGACCAGGAGTAGGATCGGAGGCTCCCAGGCAGGAGGCCAACGCCTTTCGATCTAGTGTCGCTGTTTGTGCTAGCCTTCTTAAGGCAAAACTTGTCTAACTATGTCTGTACTCAGATAATATTTGTATGACTGACTTATGTATTCGGATCTTCGGATCCCTGGTTTGTAATATTGTGGACCTCCGTTTAAATTGTGTTAGAGTTGCGTTGTGATATCTTCCCGTGAGTCCCTGTGCTTGATCGTACACGTTTGCGTGTATGATTAGTGTACGATTGAGTCGGGGGCGCCACATGGCAGTACATGATGCCGCTTACTCTGCTGTCGCACGTCTCCGAGGAGAGCACAGCGCCAGCTTGGATGCCTCTGAGTATCGGTACATTCCGTATGCCCCTGCTGGAGATGCTACTGGATTCTACACAGCTGTCTGTGCCCCTTACGAGCCTCGTCGCTACGATCGGCGAGTCCTGATTCACTGTACTCAGGCTCTGGATCGCACTGTTCGCGCTCTTGCTGTCGAGTTGTTCGCCACTCGAGCACGACTCTACGAGGCTATGACACAGTTGCTACCAGCTGTTCGTGCAGGGATACATCCGGAGCACATTCTTGACCCGAGCAGGACCGAGATGCCATCAGGGATCGATTGGCCTGCTGTGGGAGGTCACACGCCTGCATGTGGACCTCTTCTTTCAGCTCGAGACCGGGTTCTGCATCAGAGTGCACATGGAGCGCAGGATCCTTCTGCGACGAATGTCCGTCGTCCGCACTTGCAGCTACCCAGTTTCAGTGGTTTTCTCCGACGTTGATGTAGCCTTTGCTATGTCTCGTTGTGTACTTCCTTACCGCGTGCCTGCGCGCCGCCTAACATGTCTAGCTTTTGAATTTGCGCCGTTATGCTGCCCTAATGTAACCGACTCTGTACGGATCTGTATGACTTAATGACCACTATTAAGCATCTGCTGTACTATTTAAATTCCGTCGCGTTACATCATGCATGTCGCTAAACACTCGCATTGGCTTCTGCTAAACTACCCCTGTTGATTTAGCAGGATGGCAGATAACAATCCACCTCTGCCGCCACCGCCTGACTATATGGCTGCGATGATGCAACAGTTTGAACTTAATCGGCAGTTTATGACTGGGATTATGGAACAATTTCCCCGTCCCAATGCCAACTATCAGCCAGCTTCAATCACACTGCCAGAGTTTGTCCGACTCAACCCATCGATATTCCGCAACACTGTTAATCCGCTGGATGCCGATGACTGGCTGCGTGACATCTTTTATGAGATGGAGTCAGCTGATGTTCCCCCTGTCAGCTATGTCACTTTCGCGACATACTTTCTGAAGGGACCCGCAGCACAATGGTGGGCCACTCACAGACAGACTCTACCGCCGGGAACTGTTGTCACTTGGGTAGAGTTCAAGACTGCTTTTCGCGCCCGCTATATTCCTCAAGCAGTCATAGCCCGGAAGAAAGCCGAGTTCCGTAGTCTCGTTCAGGGCAATAAGTCTGTGGAAGTTTATCAGCGCGAGTTTCTTGACTTGTCTCGCTATGCTGAAGAAGACATCCCTACTGATGACCGAAGGCAGGAGAAGTTTTGTGAAGGACTGCACCACGACATTCAGTTAGCTCTGCTCGTCCAAGACTATCCTGATTTCGCCACCCTGGTGAATAAGGCTATTATGGTCGAGACTGGTCTGAAAAAGCATAAAGAAGCGTCCAGACGCACCCGTGAGGCGGGCTCATCTTCGGGCTCGTCCTCCCAGAAGCGCCGTATCTGGATCCCTCAGAGCATGTACCGTCCAGCAGCACCAGTGCACAGGCCTTCCTATGCTGCACCTCGTCTGCCTCCTCCACCACCGAGGCAGCCTCTGCAAGCTTCAGCACCTCGAGCTCCTGCACCTCGTCCCGACAATGGACTATGCTTCAAGTGTGGCCAGCCAGGTCACCATGCCAGAGGCTGCTCACAGAGTCAGAATCAGCTAGCTCTTCCTTCTGCTGGCTGTGGTAATGGCCGTGGGAATTCTCAGCCTCGCTACAGCAATGCCAGACCTTCTTATGGTCGAGGGCAGAACTACCACGTCAACATGGCTGAAGCTCAAGACCAACCTGAAACCGTGATGGGTACCCTCCTTGTTAATTCAGTACCTGCATCTGTTTTATTTGATTCAGGAGCATCGCATTCATTCATGTCAGAGCATTTTGCATTCTTACATGGCATTAAGTATGAAAACTTGCAACAACCGCTAGCAGTAAACACCCCCGCGGGTCAGTGCCAAGCCTCCATGTTTTGCCCCGAAGTCACTGTGGTGATTGAGAAGAGGAACTTTCAGGCCTTCCCCATTATCCTGAGAAATTCTGGGGTTGATCTTATACTGGGAATGGATTGGTTGAAGGCTCACTATGCCTCAATCAATTGTGCCACTAAAGTTGTACACCTCCTGCACCCATCGAATGAAATAGTGAATTATCAAGCTCATATCACTCAGAACGCCGAGGCTCAGATTTATGCCTTGAATGCGTTGAACGCTTCTCCACTTGAGGGGATCAAGAACATCCCAGTTGTCTGTGACTTCCCGGATGTATTTCCAGAAGAACTTCCAGGAATACCCCCTGCTAGAGCTGTCGAGTTCATCATTGACTTGAAGCCTGGCACCACTCCTATTGCGAAGCGTCCCTACAAGATGCCTCCGCACCACCTTATTGAGCTTAAGGAAGAAATCGATAAATCTCTTAGGAAGGGCTTCATCCGTCCTAGTTCCTCTGCCTGGGGAGCGCCGTCTCTTTTTGTCAAGAAGAAAGATGGCACGAATAGGTTGGTCCAAGATTACCGTCCTATCAACCAGGCAACCATTCAGAATAAATATCCGCTTCCCCGGATCAATGACTTATATGATCAACTTGCTGGATCTTCGGTGTTCTCTAAACTCGACTTGAGGTTGGGTTATCACCAGATCCGTGTCCGTGAAGAGGATATTCCAAAGACTGCATTCGTTACTCGATATGGCTCCTATGAATACACTGTCATGTCATTTGGCCTAACGAATGCTCCAGCTACGTTCTCCCGTCTGATGAATTACATATTCATGGACTACCTCGACAAGTTCGTCGTGGTATATCTGGCCGATATCCTAGTATACTCGAAGAATAAGGAAGAACATGCGGAACATCTTCGCCTTGTTCTAGAGAGACTTCGAGAACACAAGTTATATGCCAAGTACTCCAAATGTGAATTCTGGCTTTCTGAAGTGACCTACCTTGGACATGTGATTTCCAAGGACGGTATTGCCGTTAACCCGGAGCGTGTTCAGGCTATCCTTGACTGGACTCCTCCGAAGAATGCCAAGCAAGTCCGAAGCTTCCTTGGTCTAGCTAGTTATTGTCGTCGATTCGTCGAGAACTTCTCCAAGATCGCCAAGCCCCTGACTAATCTGCTCCACAAAGGCGTTAAGTTTGAGTGGACAGACAAATGTCAGGAAAGTTTCCAGACCCTCAAGGACAAGCTTACTTCTGCTCCAGTGCTTGCTCCTCCTGATTCTCTCAAGGACTTTGTCATATATTGCGACGCCTCTCGTCAGGGATTAGGCTGTGTCCTAATGCAAGAACGAAGAGTGATTGCATATGCTTCACGTCAATTGCGACCGCATGAAGAACATGATCTTGAACTTGCTGCAGTGATCTATGCATTAAAGTTATGGCGACATTACCTTCTGGGTAATCGGTGTGAGATTTATACCGATCATCAGAGTCTGAAATACTTGTTCACTCAACCGGATCTTAATCTCCGTCAGCAATGATGGTTGGAAACAATTATAGACTATGACTGCGGTATTTCATATACCCTGGGCAAGGCTAACGTGATGGCTGATGCCCTAAGCCGCAAGTCATATTGCAACAACCTCATGGTTAGGCGAGCTCAACCTCGTCTTTATGCAGAACTGACTCAGCTGAATCTGCGGATTGTTCCTCAAGGTTCTCTTAATAGCCTTGTGGTACAGCCAGACCTTCAAAAGGCTGTTAAGGAAGCACAAGCCAAAGATGCTGAAATTGACTTGATGAAGAAAGAGCTTCACCTTGATAAGTACTGGGATTTCTCAGTTGCTGAAGATGGAACATTATATTTCCGAGACCGCATCGTAGTACCTCGCTTCGAGCTTATGACTGACAAGGTCATGAAGGAGGCTCATGATACACCGCTGTCTATCCATCCGGGTAGCACCAAGATGTATCGCGATCTTCGACAAAGGTACTGGTGGTCTAGAATGAAGCAGGACATTGCTCGATACGTTGCTGAATGTGACGTATGTTGTCGCGTGAAAGCAGAACATCAGAAGCCTGCTGGAATTCTCCAACCGCTCCCTATTCCTTTGTGGAAATGGGATAAAGTGCAGATGGATTTCATTACTGGTCTTCCCAAGTCTCAGAAAGGTCACGATGCTATTCTTGTCATCGTCGACCAACTTTCCAAGGTTGCTCATTTCCTACCTGTCAAGGAGACTATCACTGCTAGCCAACTAGTAGAGCTGTATATCTCCAGAATCGTTTCACTCCACGGTATTCCGAAGGAGATCAGTTCGGACCGTGGCGGACTTTTCACGTCCAAGTTCTGGGAAAGTTTCCAAGAAGCTATGGGCACTCACATTACATGGAGTTCAGCTTATCATCCTCAGTCCCAAGGCCAAGTCGAGCGAGTTAACCAAGTACTTGAAGATATGCTTCGCGCTTGTGTTATATCCTTCGGTAAGAATTGGGAGGAATCTCTTCCGTATGCCGAGTTCTCTTATAACAACAGCTATCAAGCCAGCTTAAAAATGGCCCCCTTCGAAGTTCTCTATGGACGTAAATGTCGAACCCTCTGAATTGGTCAGAAACTGGGGAACGATCTCTTGTTGGACCAGACATTATTCAATATGCCGAAGAACATGTCCGAATTGTCCGGGAGAATCTCAAAGTAGCCCAAGACCGTCAGAAGAGCAACTATGATCGCAAGCGATGGGGTGTAATCTATCAACCTGGTGATCAAGCTTATCTCCGTGTCACTCCTATGAAGGGCACCCGTCGTTTCGGAATCAAGGGCAAGCTAGCTCCCCGCTATATTGGTCCTTTCTGCATCGTGGCTAGACGTGGACAGGTGGCATATAAATTGGAATTGCCACCACAATTCTCTCATATTCATGATGTCTTCCACGTGTCCCAACTTCGCAAATGCTTCAAGGAATCTCCGCACCGCGCAGTGGACCACGAGATGCTTCAGTTGCAAGACGACTTATCTTATAAGGAGCATCCGATCCGCATCCTTGATGAAGCTGAACGTTGAACTCGTCAGAAGACGATCAAGTTCCTGAAAGTGCAGTGGTCGAATCACACTGAAGATGAAGCCACTTGGGAACGCGAGGATCATCTTCGGGAAGAATATCCCGACCTCTTTCCTTCTACCTCCTAAATTCTCGGGACAAGAATTTCTTTTAGAGGAGGAGAACTTGTAACACCCCTATGTAATTGCCACTATGATCAGCTGATGATGATGCCAAGTCATATCATTTGCAGTGCTTAAACATAGTGGTTATCCAAAGCAAATCAACTCCAATCTAAAAATCAACTCAAATTCAAAAGTGCAAAATAAATTTGCTCAAACACCTTTGGAAAAATGTTCACTAATTAGCAAATATTCCAGGAGCACACATAAAATACCACCAGTAATCCTTGGATTAATTAAGTGACTCAAACAAATTGAAACAGCACCAAAACAGAATTAATAAATCCATTTAAAATCATATTAAATTCAAATGAAGCCCAACTTTGCTCAAACCAATTTTTGGTGAGTTCTTACATTGCATATTAAGATTTGGGCCAAGTTCCATATTTTCTAAAAGAGCACAAATGGCCTCACTATTTCCAAACAGAAAAGAATAAAAGAAAATGTGAAACAGAAAACAGAAAAATAAGAAGAGGCACTGTGCACTGGGCCTTAGTGCACAGTGCCCCGACAGCCGACCCATCTGGCCCAACCCCTCTCTCTCCCTCGCGCTGTCGTCCTCCCCCTGGTCGAGCGCGCGCTCGTGAAAGTGCGTTATATCGACTAGAGGGGGGGTGAATAGGCGATTTTTACAAATTCGTCACTGAGGAATTTCAAGGTGAGGAAATTCCTAAGTGACGAACTACTTAGCAGCGGAATAAGTACTCAGATGCAAGCATAACAGAGCAGTAGCACAGTCATCATGATGAAATGAAAACAAGCACAGAGTACAAGTAGCGTAAACACAGGATAAGCAGGCTGAAGACAAACTGACTGAAGAAATTGAACTGAGGAAATTGAGAAAGTCTTCAGTCAAAGTCTTCAAACAGTAATGATCAAATACATAGCAAGTATGCGAGGAAATGAAAGGGTTGAGGAAATAGAACCAGTAGCTCGGTGAAGACAATGATTTGGTAGACCAGTTCCAACTGCTGTGACAGTTGTACGTCTAGTTAGAGCGGCTAGGTATTTAAACCTGAGGACACACAGTCCTCACCGTATTCTCCTTGAGCTAAGGTCACACAGACCTCGCCCAATCACTCGTGGTAAGTCTTCAGGTGACTTCCAAACCTTCACATACTCGGTCACTCGGCAATCCACAATTTCCTCTTGGATGCTCTAGACCATGACGCCTAACCGTCTGGAGGATGCACAGTCCTCAAAGGTAACAAGCGTCGGTTCCACACAGGAACAATCTCTTCAGTGATGCTCAATCACGTTGGGTTTGTAGGTGTTTGGGTTTTTCCTCACTTGATGATTTTCGCTCAAAGTTCTCGGAGGATGGGATGCTCTAAATGACAAGTGTCAATCTATCTCTAGGAGCAGCCAACCAGCTAGTGGTTGATGGGGGCGGCTATTTATAGCCTAGGGAGCAGCCCGACATGATAAGACATAAATGCCCTTCAATGATATGACCGTTAGGTGGGTAGGATATTTGGACAGTTGGCGCGCAGCACAGCAATGGTCGGATATTTGAGTATCAAATTCCTCAGGGCTATCATGTTCCTCACTTGTAGGCAATCCGCACTGGCGAATTCCTAACTCCTCAGTCAGAACAAATTCCTCAGAGAACAGAAGAACTTCGTCTCTGTCACTGAAGAACTTGACTAAACTGTATGAGATTTCCAATGGCTTCACTCGAAAGGATTGGGTAGGTGTAGGATTTTGAGTTGAGCATCACTTGGAAACTTTTCCTTAGATTTACCTCGACCCCCTTTAACAGTACGGTGTTTCCTATGACTCAAGAAGAAGAAAATGAAACTACGAAAACAAAAGTCTTCATGCTTCATAATCCTCGCATGAATATCAAGTCTTCAGGGTCACACCAATTTCTTCACTTTCAAAGTCTTCAAGAAAACCAAAGTCTTCAGTTGAAGACATTCATTTTTAGGGGTCGACAATCATCGTAAATAACAAACTCCTCATAGACTTATAGACCTGTGTACACTCACAAACGCATTAGTCCCTTAACCTATAAGTATTCAATACACCAAAATCACTAAGGGGCACTAGATGCACTTACAGATCGCCGCTCCGGCGCCGACACGCCAACACCCACCGACGGAACAGGGAGGCGGAGAGGATAAGGGCGAGGCCGTTCGTCCCCCCTGGCTCCCTCGGTCACTCCCCCGTCCTCTCCCTCGCTCACGCCGTTCCTTTTCCCCTTCAGACCCCCCTCGACCGAACGCCGCTATCGTCGCCGCTCGCCGTTGCCGCGGCCACCGTCCTTCTCGAGCCGCCGTTTGCTGTCCAGAAGCTGCGCAACGCCGTCCTGAACCTCCTCGTCGACGCGCACGAGCCGGAGCGACCTCGAGCCGCCGCCCATGGTCTTCTTACCCTTCGGTCGCCGCCGACTTCCTCGACTCCGGCAGCGCCTCGGCAGCTCCAAAGCTTCCATGGGCTTTACTTAGCCGCGCGGTGAGCTCCTCCCTCCCTACTCTTCTCTCCTCGCGCCGCGTTCTTCGCCGTAGCCACCTTACCGCCATGGACGCACCCTGGTCGCCGCCGGCGAGCTCATAGCCATCGCTGCAGTGCACCTCACGCCGCGTTAGTGGCACCACCGAGCTCCTGGTGGTCCCGCGCATCGCTCGCAAGCATCAGCTTGGCTCGGGCGAGCTCCTATGCTCGAACCCGAGCACGATCGAGCTTCAGTCGCCGCCGATGTGGACGCCGCCGTCGATTTAGGTCACCTCCGTCGAAAGCGTTAGCACCACTCGACGCGCGCGAGCGTTAGCTCATGAACGCAAGTGACCGCGCGCGATTTGGCCCTCTGTAGAGGAATCCCGAGCCACTCCGGCGAGGCGCCGCCGGATATTCGGTCGCTGGCGTCACTCCGGCGACGTCGCCGATGTGGCATGGGTGGGTCCCACCCTGGAGCCACTGACTGTGGGCCCTGGGGGCCCTAGGTGACAGGTTGACCCTGTCAACTGCGCTGACTGGGCAACCCAGTCACTGACATGCGGGCCCCACCATAATTAGTTAATTAAAAAATGTTTTAAAAATTAAGAGTTAATTAGTTACACTAATTGTCTCACTGACAGATGGGGCCCACTCCCTAATTAACCCTGCTAATTAGATTAATCCACTGTTAGACTAAACAGAGACTGACATGTGGGTCCCACTGGACCCACATGTCAGGTTTGACCTGGCCAGCCGGTCAGTTGACCTGCTGACGTCATCATGACGTTCTGCTGATGTCATATTACAATTTCTGTCAAAATAAATAAATTCCAGAAAATCATTTAAACTTCAAAAATTAATAACTTCTAAACCGTAGCTCAGATCGAAAAAGTTAAAACATGAAAGTTGCTCAGAACGACGAGACGAGTTTGATCATGCTGTCTGTTTCCCTGTTGGAACCTCCTACGTAGGAGAACTCGTAACTTCGAGCCCGATTCCGGTAGATAAATAGTGCCTATTCACCGGTTAATTAATCCAACACTAATCCTAAAATAAATAAAATGACTTAGGCATACGTCAGGCAACCCTGCACTGCATCATAGCATCGCACGCACTGTGTTGCATCTGTTTGCATTATATTTACTTGTTTCTTCCCCCCTCTTCTCTTTCGGTAGACCCCGACGTTGCCGTAGCTCCTGAGGCAGACGCCACTCCGGAGTACGACTACGTCCCCGACGATCAGGCCCTTGCCGTCGAGCAGACAGGCAAGCACCCCCATTTTGAGCATTCCGATATCGCCCACTCTCTTCTCTCTTATGCTTGCATTAGAAGTTACTGCTGCTACTGTTGTCCTATATCTGCTGCATAGCCTGTTTACTTGTAACCTGTTGTTGATACTTTCCTGCTATCCTAAACTGTGTAGTATAGGATGGGTAGAGCCTTATCAGAGACCCACTTGTCCCGACTGCCCCACTGGATAATCAGAAGACCCGATTATCGGGATCGAAGATCAGACCCGGGCACCGCACGTCACTTCCCCCTATGTTGCTCGACACTACTGGGTTACTATCGAGTGCCGAGGGTGATACCTCGACAGCACTTCAGATGATAACCTTGTAGGTTAGTTACTCGGTCGTGGTAAGCGACGGTGATTCCTCCTACACCACCCCGATACCAACGCCGTCATGCAACATCTCAAGTGTGGACCTCGAGGGTGATTCCTCCTTCGTTCACCTTGATGATAACATCGAGCGGGAATTCCATCGTGGGTGATTCCTCAGGGTTCCCTTCGGTGTCAGACACACAGCTACTTTGGATATTATGACTTGACTTTGAACCATGATACTAAAGACGGGTCGGCCCTGAGGGGTACCCGCGCGAGCATGAATGCGAAGTGATGTGGAGTCGGGTTGACCTGAGAGGTGCCCGCGAGATAACTACGAGGCGTGGCCGGGCATTCTTAGCCCTTGCCGCAAGTCCTCGAGACGGGGCGACGGGGTCACATCGATCGTGAGTCTCTGCTCCGTTTCCGCGTGCTCCTAATTCACTAACGGTTTGGATATTTGATCTGAGGGGCCTCTGGCCCGATAGCACTAACCATCACGTGGGCATAGTATGGGCGTTCTGCGTCGTGTACTTCAGCCAGAGCTTAATTGACGTCAGCAAGGAGCGGCGTGCGCTGAATTGGACTGGGAACGCAATCGCGCTTGTATAATGGGTTGCTAGGTCTGCTTTCAGCCGCGTTCGCAATGCATAGGAGCGTCCGGGGTGATGGTCCAAGACCCCTGGGGGCATAGGTTAGTCCGGCGTGCTGACCTCTCATTAAGTATTTGGTCGGGTTACGGCGTGTTGCTTAGCCGAGGCCGGGCATGACCCAGTAAAGTGTGTCCGGCCGGAGTTAAGTGAGCGTGGTGGGTAAGTTGGTGCACCCCTGTAGGGAAGAAACTTCTATCGATAGCCTGTCCTACGGTAACGGACACTCGGAGTTGTATCCCGATCGGTACAACTAGAACATGACTTGAGATGAGAACTGGATACTACGGCTCTGGGATTGCTTTCTCGCATGGAGTGGAGGAAGAATCTCTGGCCGAGGTTGATGACATTACTACTATACTTTACAATATGTTATTCTACTCTCTTCTAATGCTGCAAGACTGATGAAGATGCTGAAGATGCTAGTCTTCGATAGGACTAGGCTTTTCCCCTCTATTCTGGCATTTCTGCAGCCCAGTCCACATATACAGCCCCTTTTGAAAATGTTGCATATGTAGTGTAGATCCTAGCTTGGTGAGTACTTCGGATGAGTACTCACGTTTGCTTTATTTTCCTTTTTCTCCCTTTATTCCTTTGTCGCATTCAGACGACGGAGCCCCGGAGCCAGTTTTCCCCACCGACGAGCACTACTACTACCAGCCCGGAGACTACTACTACTACGAGGAGCCGTCTGACGACCAGGAGTAGGATTGGAGGGTCCAGGGCAGGAGGCCCACGCCTTTCGATCGTAGTTTTTATTTTGCCCCGCCTCTGTGAAGGCTTATCTCTCTGTTCTGTAATATATCTGTACCCAGATATCTGACGCTTCTGCTGACACTTGTATGCCATCGAGCTATGTATTCGAGCCCTCGAGGCCCTGGCTTGTAATATAAAGCTTGTATGAATTTATTTATGTTTTAGAGTTGTGTTGTGATATCTTCAAGTGAGTCCTTAGGCTTGATCGTGTGCATTTGCGTGTATGGTTAGTGCATGATTAAGCCGGGGTCGTCACAAAAGAGAGGAAAAAAAGGTAATGGACAAAAAGGGAGAAGAAGACGAACAAAGAGTCCGGCTCTAGGCGTAGAATCTTCGGAGTCTGGAGGCGTTCCATGGGTTCGGCTCCAAGCGATTGTTTGATGCATCACACAGTCGGTACGCTCCTCCAGTGAGAATTTCGTCAATGATGAAGGGACCCTCCCATTTGGGCTTGAGTTTGTCCTTTTTCTTCTCTGGCAAGCGTAGAACGAGTTCGCCAACATTATAAGTCTTGGCCCGCACTTCTCTGCTTTGATATCTGCGAGCCTGCTGTTGATATAATGCGGAACGGGCCTTTGCGACGTCGCGCTCCTCCTCCAGGGCATCTAAGCTGTCCTGCCGATCAAGCTCGGCCTCTCTCTCTTCATACATGCGCACTCGTGGTGAGTCATGCATAATGTCACAGGGCAACACGACCTCTGCGTCGTACACCATGAAGAACGGTGTGTATCCGGTAGTGCGGTTGGGCGTGGTCCGCAGCCCCCAGAGTACGGAGTCGAGCTCCTCAACCCAGTGCTTGTCTGATTCTTTCAAAGACCGCACTAGTCTGGCTTAATGCCGCTCATAATAAGACCATTGGCTCGTTCGACTTGACCATTTGTTTGCGGGTGATAGACGGAGGCATAATCGAGCTTGATGCCCAGGTTAGCGCACCAGGTTTTCACCTCGTCGGCTGTAAAGTTGGAGCCGTTGTCTGTGATAATGCTGTGTGGAACACCATAATGGTGTACGACACCGGATATGAAGTCTATCACTGGTTCGGCTTCGGCCGTTTTAACCGGTTTGGCCTCAATCCACTTAGTGAATTTATCTACCATGACCAGCAGATATTTTTTCTTGTGGCTTCCCCCTTTAAGGGGTCCGACCATATCAAGCCCCCAGACCGCGAAAGGCCATGTAATGGGGATTGTTTGTAGCGCAGTAGGTGGCATATGGCTTTGATTAGCGAAAAGCTGGCATCCGACACAACATTGGACAAGGTCCTGTGCATCTGCTTGGGCCGTAGGCCAAAAGAAACCTGTACGGAAGGCTTTACTCACAAGGGCCCGAGCCGCGGAGTGGTGACCGCCAAGGCCAGCATGGATTTCGGCCAGGAGTTGCCGTCCCTCTTCTTCGGAGATACATCTTTGAAGGACTCCGGTAGCGCTTTTCTTGTAGAGCTCACCGTCATGGACCTTGTAGGATTTCGAGCGCCGGACAATGCAGCGAGCCTCGTTAGGATCCTCAGGGAGCTCTCGCCTATTAAGGTAGGCCAAGAAGGGTTCGGTCCATGGGGCAATTACTGCCATTATGAGATGGGCCGATGGTGTTGCTTCGGTGGCTGAGCCCCCGATGATATCGGTATTGTGCTCGGACTCGGGGGGTATGATCGGGTCCGGGCTAGTGTTGTCGCTTTCATTCTGCCACACCACGGATGGCTTGAAGAGCCGTTCCAGAAAGATGTTAGGCGGGACGGGGTCGCGCTTGGCTCCCATGCGAGCAAGGACATCCGCCGCTTGATTACTTTCTCGAGTCACATGATGAAACTCGAGTCCCTCGAACCGGGCTAATATTTTGAGTACGGCGTTACGATAGGCCGCCATTTTCGGATCTTTTGCGTCAAAGTCTCCATTTATTTGGGATATTGCGAGATTTGAATCCCCGCGCACCTCCAGACGTTGTATGCCCATGGAGACGGCCATCCGAAGACCATGCATTAAGGCCTCGTATTCGGCTGCATTATTGGAGTCTGTATATAAGATTTGGAGTACGTACTGGACTGTGTCTCCCATTGGGGATGTTAAGACGACGCCCGCTCCCAAACCGGCCAGCATCTTAGAGCCATCGAAGTACATGACCCAGTTGGAATATGTGCCGTATTCTTTAGGGAGTTCGGCCTCTGTCCATTCGGCGATGAAGTCAGCCAACACTTGGGATTTAATGGCTCGGCGTGGTTTATACGTTATGTCGAAGGGCAGGAGCTCAATGGCCCATTTGGCAATCCGGCCCGTAGCGTCGCGGTTGTTTATTATGTCATTGAGTGGTACTTCGGAAGCCACCGTGATCGAGCATTCTTGGAAGTAGTGTCGTAGCTTCCGGGATGCCATGAAGACCGCGTATGCTATCTTTTGGTGATGAGGGTACCGGGATTTGCATGGTGTGAGGATAGTGGATACATAGTATACCGGCTTCTGAAGCGGGAATTTGTGTCCGTCCTCCTCTCGTTCAACGACGAGCACTGCGCTCACCACCTGGTGAGTCGCAGAGATGTATAACAACATTGGTTCGCCGACGTTTGGCGCGGCCAGGATTGGGTTGCTTGCTAAAAGAGCCTTTATTTCTTCCTGTCCGGCCGTTGCTACATCCGTCTACTCGAAGTGGTCGGTGTGTCGGAGAAGGCGATAGAGTGGCAATGCTTTTTCTCCAAGTCTGGAGATAAAGCGGCTTAAAGCCGCCACGCATCCGGCTAGTTTTTGGACCTGTTTAAGGTCAGTTGGTGTAGCCAATTGTGACAAAGCTCAAATTTTGGCTGGATTTGCCTCAATTCCTCTACTGGAAACAATGAAGCCCAGCAGCTTTCCAGCGGGAACGCCGAAAACGCACTTTTCCAGATTGAGCTTGATGTCATATGCACGGAGGTTGTTGAATGTGAGACGTCAGTCGTCTATTAATGACTTGACGTGTCTAGTCTTGATGATGACATCATCCACGTATGCTTCAACTGTCTTGCCGATTTGCTTCTCCAGGCATGTTTGAATCATGCGTTGGTAGGTAGCGCCGGTGTTTTTAAGCCCAAAGGGCATAGTGTTGAAGCAGAAAGGCCCGTATGGGGTAATGAATGCCGTTACGGCTTGATCGGACTCCTTCATTTTGATTTGATGGTATCCAAAGTATGCATCGAGGAAACACAGTGAGTCGTGTCCTGCAGTAGGATCAATGATCTGATCGATGCGAGGGAGGGGGAAGGGATCCTTGGGGTAGGCTTTATTGAGGTCTTTGAAATCGACGCATAGGAGCCAGGATTTATCCTTCTTTGGTACCATCACCAGGTTTGCTAGCCAGTCCGGATGTTTTATTTCTCTGATGAATCCAACCTCGATTAACTTGGCCAGCTCCTCCCCCATAGCTTGTCGTTTGGGTTCGAAAAAGCGCCGCAGTGTTTGTTTGACCGGCTTGTATCCCTTCGATATATTGAGGTTGTGTTCGGCCAACCTGCGTGGGATTCCTGGCATATCAGAAGGGTGCCAAGCAAATATGTCCCAATTTTCGCGTAGGAACGCTCGTAATGCGGCGTCAACCGTTGGGTCCAGCTGTGCCCCGATAGAGGCTGTCTTCTTGGGGTCCGTTGGGTGGACCTGGAATTTGACGATTTCATCTGCTGGTTTGAAGGAGGTGGATTTGGGTCGCTTGTCCAGGATTACATCGTCCCTATCCACCGTGGAGCGTAGTGCGGCTAATTCTTCGGCCGCGAGGGCTTCGGACAATGCCTCGAGGGCCAGGGATGCGGTTTTGTTTTTGGCGCGGAGTGCTATGTCCGGATCACTGGAAAGAGTGATAATACCATTGGGCCCGGGCATCTTGAGCTTCATGTACCCGTAATGAGGTATAGCTTGGAAGCATGTAAATGCATCTCGCCCCAATAGGGCGTGATATCCACTGTTGAAAGGGGCCACTTGGAAGGTCATCTCTTCGGACCGATAATTCTCTGGCGTGCCGAATACCACGTCGAATGTGATTTTTCTCGCACACCGCGCCTCCCGACTGGGAATGATTCCTCGGAAGGTCGTGCTACTTTGCTCGATGCGGCTCCTGTCTATTTCCATTTTGTTGAGCGTGTCCTCATAGATGAGGTTTAGTCCGCTGCCGCCGTCCATGAGTACTTTGGTGAGCCGAAAGCCGTCCACGATTGGACTGAGGACCAAGGCAGCTGGTGCCCAGACTGTCCTGGATTTTGGTTCGTCACTGGCATTGAAAGTTATGGCCGTGTCGTTCCAGGGGTTTATTGTTGCAACTTGGCAGACTTCGGCGAGGTTGCGGAGTGCCCTTTTGCGCCTATTGTTTGAAGCGAAGGTCTCGAAGACCGTCAATACTCTGAGGTCGTCGTCTTTCCGGGGGTGTTGTTCTGAGGTGTTTTTGGTGAGGATATCCTTGCCGCTCTTGGCCACTTGCCGGAGTATCCAACATGCTCTAAGGCTGTGAGTTGGTACGGTATCCGGTGTTGTGTGTATTTTGCATGGCCTATCGAGCCATCCCTCCAGAACGGCTCCGCGCCCTGTAATGGGCTTAGATTTCTTTACTATTGAGTCGGGCACCCCATGGGGGTGCATCCTTTTTGCTCGGACTAAGGGTTGAGTGGAAACCAGTGGTTCCCGACGAGCTGCCTGAGTTTTCCAGGCGCTTTCCATTGCGCAGTACTTCTGTACTATGGTTGCCAAGTCAGCGAAGTGTGATACGCGACGGCGGTTGATGGCATTGAGGATTCCTTCGTCCGTGCAATTGTTGCAGAATGCTGAGATCGCGTCTTCGTCGCGGCAATCTTCAATTTTGTCTTTGACAAGGAGGAATCTGGCCCAAAAGTGATGGACTGTTTCCTGAGACTGCTGTCGTACGTACATGAGATCGCGTATATCTGGGTGGGTGGGTGGCTTTAAATCCGAACCCTGACCCAGTTTAGGATCCGGAGTTTGAGAAACTTCCGAGCTTAATAATTCGGGCTCCGGGATATCGACTGATTTTTCAGGCCCATCGTCCGATTCTAGGTTCGGAGGACAGGGCATGTCGTTCCGTAGACAGGTATCCGGCTCTACGAGCTCGGAAATCCGAACATAGTTCGTCCTCAACACAGGGGAAGAGTTATTGTTTTGCTCTTCTACCACCGCTATCTGATGGGTGATCGGTGGAGATTTGATTTCTCTCTGATCGGGTTTAAGCCCAATCCGATCGTAGTCTGTAATGACCCCCAAGGCGGCGATGCGATCCAGGAGTTCGTTTAAAGACGACAACTCCGTCGGATCCATCCGTTTGGAATATTCGGAGTCAACGCGGAGGTGATTTTCGATGACCCGAGAGGTCGTCGTCGGCTTAATGGCCGGACGGGCGGTCATGATAAAGCTGCCCAGCCGGAGGGTTTGGCATGAGGCCAGGGCTCCTCCGGAGGTGATATTGTCCTTGATAACAAGGCGAGCCATCAACCCTATCTTCGACGTCACAGCGGAACTCTCAATGAAAGCGCCAATGTCGGTGTCAAAACCGGCGGATCTCGGGTAGGGGGTCCCGAACTGTGCGTCTAAGGTCGATGGTAACAGGAGACGGGGGACACGATGTTTACCCAGGTTCGGGCCCTCTCTATGGAGGGAATACCCTACGTCCTGCTTAATTGATCTTGATGAATATGAGTATTACAAGAGTTGATCTACCACGAGATCGTAATGGCTAAAACCCTAGAAGTCTAGCCTGTCTGATTATGATTGCCCCTACGGACTAAAACCCTCTGGTTTATATAGACACCGGAGGGGACTAGGGTTGTACAAAGTCGGTTACAAAGGAAGGAATCTTCATATCGAACGCCAAGCTTGCCATCCACGCCAAGGAGAGTCCCATCTGGACACGGGGGAGAGTCTTATGTCTTGTATCTTCATGGCCCATCAGACCGGCCCACGTCACGTAGCCCGGACGCCCGAGGACCCCTAAATCCAGGACTCCCTCACTACCCCATACCCTTACCCGTCCCTATCACCTTACCCATACCCGTCAAGGGTACACGTTTTTCTCATACCCGTCGCCCGACAGGGTATATGGGTACCCGCGGGTAAAAATACCCGCGTTTATAACACATCAAATTGAGCAGAAAATAGTTGTAAAAAGCAATCTATAATTATTAATTATTAATAGGAATACATTTTAACCAACAATGTACAAAAACATATTATAACACAACACATTCTCATAAACAAAAAAACTTGCCTATAAAGAACCACATAAAAATGTTAAACAACAACACATAATCATAAATAACAACACATAGTCATACACTTTAAGTTCACAAAATCACAATAAATTATAGAGATAATTTGATTGCACATTACAGTTTTTACCTAGCGCGATTAAAGGAGTGAAAGTTAATACGTTAGGATATTAAAGGAAGCCCACTTGTCAACATTTTAGATGGGTACATGGTACATTTTTTTTATAAAGGACATTTCATTGAATTGATATATCGAGGTGATACAATCGCATCAAAAGAATGCCCGACCTCCGCATAGCAAGATGCACACAGCCAAATAGGTTATACAATTCGATACCCATACCCTCTCTACCCAATGGGTATGATATATTCTCATTTAAGGACTCATGGGTAAATTTCTGTCCCATACCCTTATCCTAATAGTGTTTTACCCGCAGGTTACGTGGGTAATGGGTATCCATTGCCATCCGTTAGGTCCCCTTGATGAACCCTTTGGAAACACTAAAACCTGGGGGAAATCATTTTGATGAGCGGTCAAATCAAACACATTAAGCTACGAGAGAATGGCGGCCAACCAGCATGGCCACGTGGCGCATGCTGGTTGGTCGTGGCAAGTAATTTTTTGATTTTTTTTTTGGAAGATGAAATTGAGAAACTTCTAAATTTTTTTGGAAGATGAAATTGAGACTTTTTTTTAGCTACGGGAGAATGGCAGCCAACCAGCATGGCCACGTGGCGCATGTTGGTTGGCCGTGGCAAGAAACTTTTTGATTTTTTTTTAAAGATGAAATTGAGAAACTTTTTGATTTTTTTTGGAAGATGAAATTGAGACCTTTTTTTTCTTTTGGGAAAAGTTTTTTTTTGGAGATTATTTTTGAAAGATGGAAGTAAGACTTTTTTTTTCATTTTAAGAATGTTTTATAGGCTTTTCCTTTTACTTTTTGAGATGGATATGATGTTCACGTGTTGTGAGAAAGTTTTCTTTTTAATTTTGAGATGAAGTTGGGATTTTTTCTTTGAGAGGGTGAAATACACGCACAACTTTTTCTCAAGAGGCCTGCAATGACGGCCCCAACTACTAGTATGAGTATACTACTACACAATGCAATCCCAAATCATCCAAGATAACACCCTGAATATCCATGGCTCTAAAAAAGAAGCTCAAAAAAATTGTCTATCCATCCATGATCCGCGGCATTTATGCAAACAAACGTACTACAGCGCAACTCAACGGCAAGCCAGCCAGCCAGGCAGGTAGGTTAGCAGGCATCATCAGCACAAAGCAAGTCATTAGCAAGCAGCTAGCGTAGGCACGTGGAGCTACAATCGTAGGCCTATGATGAGCATACAGGCCAATCAAGAGTCGGCATGAGCGTGCCACGGATAATCTAGAAAAATGTACTACTACTAGCATTACTGCATTAGTATCTTAAGCTAAGCCGTGCAGCAGGCTCAGCCAGGCTCTATTCTATTCTGCCTCTCCCCTGCATGATCTGAACCCCCACGTCGTACTCTCCCTCCACAGCACTCCCGCGCTAGAGCTCGTGGGCCGTGACAGCAAAGAAACACCCTGCTTTTCTGTACTTTATTTACTTACCACTGCACTAGGCAGATGATTAGATTAGAGCGCCTTTGCGTCTATCCTATGATAGTACTAACTGCAAAGGCTAACGAACAGAGGATGTGTACAGGGGACGAGGAGAGGAAAGCAACAGTTTCCTTCCATGGAGAGAGCGAGGGTGCAAGGTAAAATAATGGCGGCTTTGCGAGAGGAGGAGGGGGGGAGGGGAATACGATCGGGCACTATGCTCCGCTCCTCGGGGCGCGCAGCTGCCGGGTCATGATCGGAAAGGCCGCAGCGGCGAGGAGAGGACGGTTCCCTTTCCTTTTTCCTCTTCCCCTTTGGCCGCCTTTGGCCGTCCGTAATGTCGCCATTATTGCTCCGGTGGGGGTGGCCGGCATGCCCGCGACTTTTGTGTCAGGTAAAGCACACGGCGACGCGACCTCCACGCCAGCCACGCGGCCGCTAATGAGCTGCGGCTGCGGTGTTTAGGGGGGACAGATGATGATGGTTGATTGTTCGTTAGTGTGTTGGCGACGCCGTTAAGCAAGTGGGGGGCGGGCACGTGATCATATGCCCATGCCAGAGCCCCGCGGTCCTGCCTGCCGGCTGCCGCTGCGTGCCAGGGGCAGTGCGGCGCACAGTGATACTCCTAGTTACAGATTACTGGTGGCAGTAAGTTGTTGCACACTTCAAAGAAAATTTCCCGCGGCAGGCAGGCAGGAGGCATCGCCGGCGGCAGCGAGGGAATCGCACGCCCGTTTACCTCATGGCCACCGGGAGGGGCGGGCGTCATCGTGGGGCCTCATGATGGCGATGCCACCTATTTCTGCTTGTCCCTTGTCCCCGCTGCCACTTCCCCCGCATGTTCCTACTACTACTACGCAGCCGCTTTCTCCTCCACCATCGTTATCCCATTCCCATTTCCTGCCCGGGCTCGATCACTCGGCGCGCACCATCACGACGCACGCCGCACGCGCCGCCCAGAGCTGTGCCTGTGCGTGAACTGAGCGGTCGTTGGTGCCGGTCGACGGTGCATGCGCGGGGATAGACATGGACACGCCGACGTCGTGGACGTGGGAGGAGGGCTCGCAGTCCGACTACGCCGACCTCGACGACGATGACATGCCCATGGGGCCGCAGCGGGGCGGCGGGCTGCGACCGCTAAACCTCCGCCGCGACGGCGAGGACGTCGACGCCGCTTCCGACGTGTCGTCCGAGTGCAGCGGGGAGCCCGGGAGCCCGTACGGGTCGCCGTACCCGCGCTGGCCGGTGTGCAAGCTAGCGGCGCGGATGCCGCCACCGGCGCCGCTGCTGCAGAGGCTCGGCACGGAGCCGCGGCGCGCCGGCGCGCGTGACTGGAAGGCCGGTTGCACCGGTACGCACATCTCTGCTGCTCTCGGTTCTTGGCTCCTGTGCATTGTAGGTATGCTAACTCAGTGGGGATGGGCTGGCAGAGTTGCAGCTGATGAAGGAGAGGTTCTCCAAGCTCCTGCTCGGGGAGGACATGTCCGGCGGCGGCAAGGGTGTCTCCACCGCCGCCGCCATCTCCAACGCCATCACCAACCTCTACGGTAAGCAAGGCAATCAAGCACGCCGGTCTGTCCTTGTGTGGAAGAGGTTAATTACCAATAGAACAGAGGACGTCCCCTGACAACATCCGCTGCTTCCTCTGCTCGCAGCGACCGTTTTCGGGAGCTGCCACCGGCTGGAGCCACTGCCGGTGGAGAAGAAGTCGATGTGGCGGCGGGAGATGGACTGCCTGCTCTCTGTCTGCGACTACATCGTCGAGTTCTTCCCGTCCAAGGACATCCTGCCCGACGGCACGACCCGAGAGGTAAGAAATCCAAACATCAGCACCATGGCTTGAAAACGCACAGCTTTCATGTCACTGATGACAAAGCATTCTGGTTCTGTCAGGTGATGGTGTCCAGGCCGAGATCCGACATCTACGTCAACCTCCCCGCCCTCGAGAAGCTCGACGACATGCTGCTCGTAAGATCCGACTTCATTTCTTCCTTCGCACCTTCCAAGAGAAAGAACTGCTGTTCACGTGGCTTAATTGGATGGTGTGCGCGCAGGAGATCCTGGACGGCTTCCAGAAGACGGAATTCTGGTACCTCAACGACAAGGCGCACAAGGACAGCTGCGACGACTCGGCGCCCTGCCGTCCGGCGAGCCACCGCGGCGAGGAGAGGTGGTGGCTGCCGGTGCCGTGCGTCACCAAGTCCGGGCTGACGGAGTCGGCCCGGCGGGACCTGCGGCAGAAGCACGACTGCGCGAGCCAGATCCACAAGGCGGCCATGGCCATCAACAACGACATCCTCGCGGAGATCAAGATTCCAGAATCATACACGCAGACGCTTCCCAAGGTGGGTGGGCAGCCTCCTCAAACCTCCCGCCATGAAACCGAAACTTTTCTTTTAGTTTCCCGATCGCGATTCCTCTGACAAAGGTCGTTGGTACCCAAATGTGCAGTGCGGGCGGGCGAGCGTGGGCGACGCGATCTACCGGGGCATGTCGTTCCCGGGCAAGTTCTCGCCGGAGTACCTGCTGGACTGCCTGGAGATATCGTCGGAGCACGAGGCCCTGGAGGCGGCGGACCGCGTGGAGGCGGCGATGCACGTGTGGCGGCGCAAGGCGGGCCACGGCCACGCGAGGTCACCGTGGGGCGCCGTCAAGGACCTCATGGAGTCGGACAAGAACGTGATGCTGGCGAGCCGGGCCGAGGACGCCCTGCTCTGCCTCAAGCACCGCTTCCCCGGCCTCTCCCAGACCACGCTCGACGCCAGCAAGATACAGCACAACAAGGTCGGCAACCATGATCACCACACCAATGCTTCCTGCAACTGCAACCAATGAAGCTTTCCGATCTGATTACAAGCTTGAATTGCGAATTTTTGATGTGATGAATCTGTTCTTGTGATGCAGGACGTCGGGCAGGCCGTCCTGGAGAGCTACTCCCGGGTGCTGGAGAGCCTGGCGTACACCATAGTGACATGTATAGACGACGTTCTTTTCGCCGACGAGTCCGCGAGGAAGATCGGATGATGATCATTTGTTCATCCTGCCCGGACCTGGACCTGGACCAGAAAACCAAAATGCCGGTCCATACATCCATCCAACAATATGTACATTATGCCATAACATGTAGTGGTAGTACACTAATGGAAGATAGCAGCATGAGCACGGTAGGCTACTCCCCTAGCATAGCCATGCTTGGGGCTACATTCATCCCATTCCCATGGTCCATCACTTACATTGCATTCTCTATCATGACAATGGATGTCAGAGAGTACTTGTCACTTGTGAATGTTTCTCTTGCATGGATGGGCATGGGCCTCTCAAGTTGGCAACTGACATGATTCACGAGAGTATGAACTGTAATATAGTAGTATATCATAAACAGGGAGAATTATATATCCTGCCCTTGAGGGAGATTATTCTTCAGACAGTTAAGGGAACAATCTATACACACCCAATCTTATCTTTCCTATTCTCACACTTTTACAGCCAACATGAAGTGAGAGAAGAAAAGCATAACCAAACAATTCCTGGTGTTTGGAACCACATTTATTCAGGATTATACAACTAACAGCACCGGGCTGTCAAAAAAAAAAAAATGTTATTCGCTCCTTCCGGAAAATGGGATTCAACCCTATCATGATGAACTACCTAACTCTATAATCTTTTGAGATCTCACCTATCATACTCACTTTACTTCTCCATTACCTCCTTATAACAGGACATTGCTGAATCCTCATCTCTATAGAAGAAAACACTGCTAAATCTATTAAATCCTTTTCAGTTTTTTCCGATGCAACTTTCTTTTCCCATACGACCAAAAGGCCGGGTTTGATCTGATGTAACTTCATGGATGACTACAAAGATCTACAATCTTAAAACCACAGGTCAAATACCATCTCCTCCAGCAAGTCGTCAAGCATACCATCCCACACATCAATCACAGCATCTTCGGCATCGCGTCGAAGGTCCATCCACGGTCCACCTTCCAAGTCTTTCATCACCATCTCATCTAATGCTTTTGGAGTTTCAGTATCATCGACAAGACAATCGATGCACTTAGCCACCTCTTTAACGAGTTCCATCCCCAGTGGTGCCGGTCTCACGTTGTTCTTCAGAAAAGCTACCCATGGGTCAGCGCCGAAGAAATTATCGCTTATCTTGAGAAGAACTTCCTCGATACAATCAAAAAGAAGAACCACATCGTCTGTCAGGCAGTATGACATTCCTATTTCAGCCAATACAGATGTCTCAAGCACTGACACATCCATATACCACCTCTCCGAACATCCCTCGGCCAACGATTCTGACGCTTCCAGCACAGACTTGATGAAGGAAACCCTTTCATGTTTATCATAAAGAACAGAAGTCTGCAAGGTCTCGGATGGAGTGTCAAGTTCTTCGAAAAGAATTCTTGAGCTAGGCATGGACAACTCATCTGCAAGCACACACATTTTTTTCTGTTATTCAATCGATTGCAAAGGCAAAAAAAAGAGTAGAATTTCTTATTTTCACTCAAGTACCTTGCTTTCGAGTTTTATGGACAGGACTAGTACTATTTGCCAAGGAAGGGTCCAGAACCGAGTGCGGGCTCAGTTTCTCCTCTTTTTCATCAGCATTCTCTGGCAAGCAAGCAAATGTCAACATGGATGGCTTGGCTAATCCAACGACTGCTGATGGACTGCGATCGTCTTGTTCCTCAACGGGGTCCTCAGGAGAATGCACGGTCACTTCTGGTAACGCATTCACAGGATGTGGTTCTTCGGAAGATAACTTCAGTAGAGGAGGAAAGTTTATTCATCAACTTTCTGTAGAAAAACAGCTCAACTTTGTATCAAAATTGCTAAGAGGTATGACTTACCTTTTCTGAATTTATTTGTTCAAATCTTTCACTTGAAGTTTCGGCCTCGGTAGAGAGTTGTAGGCTTTCCGCTGCATCCTGCATGTTCTTAACATCTGCAAACAAATGGATGTGTATATTACATTACAAAAACAAAAAACTAAAGCTGAAGAGAAGGGGGTCTTGCACTTCATAATACATGAGAAACATACCTTCATCGATTAGCTCCTGAGAAATAGTCTGCTCCTCCAATAGATGGTTGCCATGATCTGTCCTGAGTTCATCCAACTCTTTACTACCTGAAGAGCTTGCATTGGTCGGTTCTGTCTCTTGGTCTTCGCTTGGTGGGCTAAAATTTGCTGAACTACCATCTTGCTCAATTATTTGTGAACTTGAGTCTGTAGCTTCCTGAGATATACTAATGCCCTCCTCTGGAGGGGAATGACTGGGAGAAAATGCCCCATCTTCCGGATGTGAAATTAATCTCCCAATGGATTCTGATTTATGTAGAGTCTGAGAAATGTCTTCATCTTGATTGTCTAGCTTATCAATGAGATGCTTCCTAGCCTTTTCATAGGAAAAAGAGCCGACACCATGAGTGGCATCATTCCCCATGCCAATTCCACTGTCTCTAAAGTTTGTTTTCTTGTCAACACTGGATGGTTCCTTAGCTATCTCACAGTCAGAAGAATCTGTACTTTCTGAACTTATCGACATACTTTCGGCAGCAAACTGCTTGGGTGGATCAGCAGTCTGGAAAGTACTACTACTCATGGTGGCAAGCTTTAGCCTCCTTCTAAGCTCTCTAAGAGAGAAATGGTGAGGAGCTTTGCCACTTTCAACCTGACCTGACATATTATTATGATTTGATAGTGGTGAAGAAGTTACACTACTTGAGATAAGGCTACCCTGACTTCTTGCAGGACTTGGCTTCAAGATTACTATTGTGCTAAGGCCACGGGAAGTATCATTTAGCTGTGATGGTTTCCTCATGACTAACTTATCCTCTTGCAAGAAAGAATTATACTTTCTTTGCACTTTACTTGGTGAAACCTCCGACTGCTCTATGCCGTTAGTTGCACCTTGCAACTTAGTTACTTCATCAGATTCTGCGGGTTCTAACTTGGGACCTCCTAGGGATGTATAGAGGTTTTGGAGGCACTGTAACAATCTAGAGCTCGGGTCTCGCAGAAGTATCAGAAACAACTCTTTGTTTGAGCTCAGCAGCTGCAGTGCATCAACTAATTCTTTGGACCTAGCTTCGCCGCTGCTGGTTATGTACTCTGCATTCGCTGATTGATGGCTTATTACCGCTTCGGCCACATCTTCTAGTGCTTTTTGAACAACACAGGGTATCCGACTGGGATGTGCACCAGCATCAGCATTGTTCTCTTGGTCAACTGAATAAGAAATGTTACCGGATTTAACAGAATCGCTACTGTCTTGACTTCCATTGTGACTTCTGTAAATTTCCATGAGACTCGCAGCCAAGTTTAGGTCAATCTCAGATCCTTCAGGCAGATTCACAGACTTAACATCACTAGAGAATATCCCTGGTGTGTTTCTTTCTGTTTGCTTCAAGGGCTGTGTGCCACTGGCCATCTCTTCTTCCATCAGTGCTCTAATACTTGGCCTACCGGCATAAATTGTTTCAGACCCATGGTCTCTGTCATTCTGAGAAAGGCAATTGATTGTATTCACAGTTATTTTCAAGATGTTATAAATACTTCCGACCATGTTAAACTCCAACATACCGCATATAACTAAAAAAGATTGCATCTATTTTGTACGCTAATAAATTTGATATTACATAGTACTCTGCCATACCTAAATATTCGTACATAGGTGTCTTCAAAAGCTTAAAAAAAGTTCCAAAGTTACCACATTTTGAGGTTTATAGCGCTATTTTGTGCTCCCTCGACACTTATTTTGGGAGAGAGAGAGAGTACTTCCTATGTGAAAAACTGGAAAATAATAGTTTTCAGTCGATTCAAAACTTACATCTGCAGCCGTGATTCTATTGTAATCTTCAGAACCTTTTAGACCCCTTTTAACTGCACACAGACACAGTTTATTTTTAGCAAATTCATGGACCAGATAATACATTAACTCATACTAGTATAGTGCAGCTAAGCAATGGCATCGAGTTCCCACCTGAATATGTATTCATCCGTCGGCTCCCATCTGAAAGATATTTCTGACCACGACGGAAATCGAACATGCGGATCAGCCCCGACATACAACCTACCTGAACCTTCTCGTTCCGCTGTTTGTAACTTTTGTTTGCCATGTTGGGGGACAACATGGCCAAACGGTGTTATCTTGTAAGCACCCTCTTCAGAGGAGTTAACCTGAATGCATAAAGCACACGCGTAAAACGAAAGTTGTGTGAACACTGAACAGCACAAAATTAGGAATATATAATGGCAACCAAAGCTTCCCTTTTTCCACTCTCCCAAGTCCCAACAACTCACTCTAAAAAAAAAAGTCCCAACAACTCACATTTTTCTCAAAGTATGTTCCAATTAGTGAATGGTGGCATAACTAACCCCATAAACAAATACAGCGCACCAAATAAATGAATGAGAAATGATACAAAGACCCAAAAGACAAAGACCGTATCGAAAAGAGGCAAAGATCACATTGGACCTGCCGGATGCAAATGTCGGCTTCGACGTGGTTAGAGTTACAGGCTTTTGTGTTTAACATTACATTATTTAGTAAGTTTAACCGTGTCACAAGAACTTGAAAGAATCAAAGGAGCAAAATTTGACGCACGAAGCTTTTCGGAATATTGAAAAGGCAAACATGCCACGCATTTAGTAAAAGTAGAGAGAGAGGTTTTCCGGGGCATCGGAAAGGTAAATATGCGGAGGAGATTAACTGAAACTGGAGAGGCAGAAGTATTTCGGGGCGTCGAAAAGGCAAACTGTGAACTCTGAAGATTTCAATTCATCCCCCCCCCCCCCCCCCCCCCCCCCCCCCCCTCTCATTTAGTGATAACGAAAGGAAGGGTTATCATGTTGGATTAATTATCTCCCAAAGCATGCAAAGAACCGCTGCTAGCTGACCAAAATGCCCGTTCTATAAATAAAACAATATAGTACCAAAATGGACTTCGTCTTTGCGTCATTAAAAAACAAGGCACCGACGGAGCACTACAACAAACTGAAAGTTCTGTTCGTATTGGGCCAAGTTAATCAGACTGTCTAGCCAGATGAACGAAAAATCAAGATCAAGACTGGTTGATTTACCTGTTTACCGGCGAGCGTTGATCACAGACAGAACCCACCAAGTGACAACCGGGTTGTCGCCTTGAACACTGTTCTTGGAGAACAGCCTGCTGAATCTTCTGAATTCCCCTGTGTTCCGCCTCTAGAGACTCGGCACCAATATTCAGAGATTAACTCAGAATCCGACCTCCCGGCTCTCAGCAATGAAGAAACCAACTGAAGACGGGCGGAAACAGATTGGAATGATCTTCTGACGGAGCAGGAAACCCTCCTTGTTATTGCCGTGCTTCCTCGGTTTCCACGAGGGAGGATGCCCCCACCCCAAGACTTGGAATCCACGTCCGGAATCGAGAAACTTGGCGCGCCGGAGGGGAATACCTCGGAAGGATCTACACACGCAGAAGGAAGGAGGAGGGCGGAGCAAACATGCAGACCACGCCTCTGGCGGAGTTTCAGTCCTGGCGCCTCCGGCGATTCAGAATCTCGGAGCCCGCTCGCTCTTTCCCCCACCTCTGATCCTCCGTTTCTTGGCACCGGACCGGCGAAGGACGGCGACGCCAGCGCCGAGATCGAATTAATTCCCCAGGCCTTCAAGGATGGAAGGAAACAACCCAAATGCGGATGAACAGATACTCACAGCCCCTTCCTTTTTCGCAGGACCGTGTGGGAAATTTGGTTGCCTTTTCTGATGATGATCCTTCTGTTTCTCCCTCCGTGTCCCTCAGCAAACTGAGCCGTCCGTGGCCATGGGGACGCATGCACGGCTCCTCCTTAGCAATCGGCAGGCTTCTTGGGACGTGGAACCCCTTGCCCTCACTGCCTACTCTGCTCCTACCACCATCTCTCTCTCCCCCTCTCTCTCTGATGACGATGGAGGGGCAGCGGATTAAAAGAGGGGGGGTTTGGATTTGATATCTCTCTCTGTTTTGGTATGTCCCTCGTGTCCCTCTTTTTGTACTACGTCATAGCTGCTCCATCAAGCTCGACACGTAGTGGGTGGCATAGCATGGAAAGGGGAAGAGAAGAATAAATCTTGACACATACACCCCTGAACATGCCACTATATACTAGATTGGGACAGTAGACTTTTTTTTTTTGGGAAACAGATTGGGACAATGGACATGAGATTTTTCGTCGAAAGAGACCACCTGCGCGAACGAATTGACAAAAAGGACCATCTGCAGATGAATTTGACAAAAAGGACCCCCTCGGGCGTGGCGGCAGGCGCGGCGGGCGACACGTGGCACCTGCCGCCACGCCTGGAGGTGGCGGACCCTGCCGTCACGCCTGCAGGCGGCCACCAGGGTTAAACGGTTTTTGTACAATGCCTACGGAACGGGACGGGACAGGTGGGCCCTGCCGCCACCATGCGAGGCGGCCAGCGCTGCGCTGCCGCTCCCAGGCCGACAGGCCGTGTTGGTCGGGGGCCCCGCCGGTGGGCCATGCCGCCACCACAGCAGGCGGCGTCCCTGTTGTCCCACGCGCGACAGCGACAACGACGCTGACGGCACTGATTCCCACGCGCGGGAATTTTCACGCAGACGGCGCTGATTCCATGCCCGACAGCATCCGCTGTTGCAAACGGCGCTGATTCCGCGCCATTTCCTTTATTCACGCGCCCTGATTCATATGCTGCTGCCCGGGAATCACTCTGTCTTTTGCTTATTTTGCCTCAGCGGATGCGACGGGACTGCGGGAATCACTCTGGCTTTAGCTTCAGCGGATGCGACGGCACTGCGAGAATCACTCACTCGCTGCGGGAATCCGAGGCTGTGGGTACCTATTGTGCCGACACTACAGGGATCCTCTCCTTTTATATGCTATGCTTCTGCTCCGTGCGCAAGAACACTCTCTGTGGCCTCGTTCCTCTCCTCTGCTCTCTAAGTTTCTAAGAACACAAAGAAAGAAAAACTCAGTAGGCACTTTCACTCTTGATTTAGGGCGATTTAGAGTTGGATTTTGAATATGCTGAAGTTGAAGAAAAGATAGATGAAGGTAAGATCTATCCATTTTTTTTTGTTTCATTCGCATGCATGATGTTTTTACTCTTTTTGATTAGTTCATAACTATGTATTCTCTGTTGTGTTAGGCATTATTTCATTACTTTTTGGAGTCATTTAGAGCTTCAGGACTAGGATTTGCCTAGCGAAGTGAACTATGAAGTTGAGGATCAAGGTATGAGCTTTGCAATACATTGATTTTTTTGTGCATGCACGGTGGTAATTAGTTAGTATTTTAGCTCGTCATTAGCTATGCGATGTTAGTGCTTAAAAGTTAGAAATAATTTCAAACGACAGATGTTGCATTTATACTATTTTTTTGAGAAGAGTAGGTTGAAGATGTTGTATCAATGTTAGCTGCGTCCATTAGTATTGACATGCGAGAAGATCTTAATACGGTAATTAAGAAAAAAATTGTACTGTAATTGTTCATTCCATGTGGTATGTTATTTCACGTGGTATGTTTATTAATAAGTCTATAGTTAGGAAACTGTAGGTCTACTTTGTTATGTCGCAATAATCTAAATTTTCTACGTTAAGATTACGTGCTAATGTACTTAATGATGTATGTAATTAGGTAAAATAATTCATCTTAGTAGCAAACAAGGAGGAGATGACGTGATTGAAGAAATTGTGTTTCCATCTTCGCTGTCCCTTTTGAGGTGATGACCACATACATGCAAGTGCTATTTTCATACTTTTGATAGCAGAAAGAAAAATCCGTGTGTAATATTGATGTTCATGTGATAATAGGTTGACTCCGTTCATATAATACTGGTGACGGATATTTATTCGAACTATTTTGACGCTTAATTGCATTCGCAAGCACATCCATATTGGAGCTGAGGTATAAATGACGCCGTAATTTTGTTAATATTTTTTATATTGATGTAATGTTGTGAATAATATGCATGCCGCTGCGAATATTAATATTTGTAAATAAATGATTATTATTGTATGATATGAAAAAATTCTATAAAACCGGAAGATATTAAATGTTTTACTCATATGATATTAAAATGTTATTATCGTACTATTATATTTAGTGGTTGTTTGGATAGCGAGTAATTACGTTCGGTTTTTACCAATAGTCGTTTTCCAAAAGCTCTGTTTTTGCATGTTACGAGAACCAGTTTAGGATATTTTTGGGGTAGTTAGAGAAAAGCAAATAGTCTAAGCAAATGATTATAAAAACAAACCGAATATTTGTAACGAAAATACGGTTATTATTTTAGTCGTACTACTACTGAATATTGTCATCGTACTACTACTAAATGTTCGGTTACTAATTATTTGAAATGTAAATATGGATGTTGGTTAGGTACTATGGAAAATTTGTTAGTGTACTATGGGGACGTCTTACGCGACGGTCCTTTCGGGGTGGATGTGTCCTTGTGCGAGTCGACTACAGTTGTAGTGAGAGACATGGTGAACGTGGGTTATGCAGCAGTCAGAAGGTGCATCCGAGCGGTGTTTGGCCCAGGGATGCAGGGAAAAAAATGACAATGGAGGCCTTCGTCGTTGACGGAGGAAATGATGGGACAGTTGCCCGTTGGGGTTTGCGGCCAGTCACAGGTGATCAGTCGTGGGGGTCGTACATGAGATTTGCAAGCAATCCCAATAACTCAATGTTTGGTCAGCCGATGGTGTATGTGGAGTTCATTTCAGTCACTGATGTTGCCGGATGCAGTAGCAGGGGTGGTGAGGTCGAGTTGGCCATCACATCAGCCCCTAGCGCCGGCCCATCGGAACCGACGGGCGGCCAGCCTGTGTATGACACAGGATATTGGTCTGCGGCCGTTGACATGAGCGAACATGTGGAGGGATTGCCGGAGGCGCTAGATGATGACGATCATTCTTCCGCGTCTTCGGAGTCAAGCGAAGAAGAAGATGTTCCTCCTCAGAGGGCGGTGGCGGCGTCACTGCAACCTGGGTTTTTACAGGATATGAGCATCACCAATGAATTTTACTCTGTTTCTGGCCTAGAAGCGGGGAGCCTAGAGGTTGGGCAGGTTTTCCCAGACAAGAAGTCTGCTTACCAGGCAATGTCTAGCTATGCAATCGCCATCCACCGCCAGCATAGAGTGAAGCAGTCTGATAAAAAAGAGTTGAAGGTCATATGCATCCACACCGCGAAAGGTTGCCGCGGAAGAGTTCTCGCTAGACTGAAGCCTGGGGTATGTTAGTCATGGCATATCACAAAAATAGTGGAGCATAGCTGTGAGCAAACTGGGGCCCTTTCAAATCACTGCAATGTGACAACAAGATATGTGGCACAGGTGATGGAAAACGATTGTGTAGGCAAGGCTCAACATTAGTGTTAGGGCTTTGCAAAAAGATGCAGAAGATCAAATTGGCTTCCCTGTCAGCTACAGCAAGGCTAGGCGTGTGAAGGAAAATATATTTCAGAACTTGTATGGAACCTATGAGGAGGCCTATTCTTATGCCCCCAGAATGCTTCATCAGATAGCAAGTCCTAATAGGGGG
Source organism: Thinopyrum elongatum (assembly GCA_011799875.1). Classification (NCBI taxonomy): domain Eukaryota; kingdom Viridiplantae; phylum Streptophyta; class Magnoliopsida; order Poales; family Poaceae; genus Thinopyrum; species Thinopyrum elongatum. The sequence continues at coordinate 561,030,999 of CM022298.1, forward strand.
ACTCAAGTTTGGCGGAGAGAACGTCCAAACCCAATGAACCCAGGTGAGCTAATCCTGGACCGCTTATTCTGGACATTCGCCCAGACTATACAAGCCTTTAGGCACTGTCGCCCGGTATTATCAGTTGATGGTACCTTTTGTTGGGGAACGTAGTAGTAAATCAAAATTTTTTCCTACGTGTCACCAAGATCAATCTAGGAGATGCTAGCAACGAGAGAGAGGGAGTGCATCTTCATACCCTTGAAGATCGCTAAGCGGAAGCGTTACAAGGAACGCGGATGATGGAGTCGTACTCGCAGCGATTCAAATCGCGGAAGATCCGATCTAGCGCCGAACGGACGGCGCCTCCGCGTTCAACACACGTACAGCCCGGGGACGTCTCCTCCTTCTTGATCCAGCAAGGGAAGAGGAGAAGTTGAGGAAGAGCTCCGGTAGCACGACGGCTTGGTGGTGGAGGAGCTCGTGGTTCTCCGACAGGGCTTCGCCAAGCACTACGGAGGAGGAGGAGGTGTTGGAGAGGGGGAGGGCTGCGCCAGGGAAGAGGTGCTGCTGCCCTCCCACCCCCCCTCTATTTATAGGGAGAAGGGGAGAGGGGGCCGGCCCCCTTAGATCCCATCTAAGGGGAGGGGCGGCGGCCAGGGGGGGAAACTTACCCCCCAAGCAAGGTGGGAGGCGCCCCCACCCCCTAGGGTTTCCAACCCTAGGCGCCTTGGGCCCCTTGGGGGGGGCGCACCAGCCCACCAAGGGCTGGTTCCCTCCCTTGCTCAGCCCACTTGGCCCACCGGGGCAGGTGGCCCCACCCGATGGACCCCCGGACACCTTCCGGTGGTCCCGGTACAATACCGATAACCCCCGAAACCATTCCGGTGACTGAAACTGGACTTCCCATATATAATTCTTCACCTCCGGACCATTCCGGAACTCCTCGTGACGTCCGGAATCTCATCCGAGACTCCGAACAACCTTCGGTAACCACATACAATTTCCCATAACAACTCTAGCGTCACCGAACCTTAAGTGTGTAGACCCTACGGGTTCGGGAACCATGCAGACATGACCGAGACATCTCTCCGGCCAATAACCAACAGCGGGATCTGGATACCCATGTTGGCTTCCACATGTTCCACGATGATCTCATCGGATGAACCACAATGTCGAGGATTCAATCAATCCCGTATACAATTCCCTTTGTCCATCAGTATGTTACTTGCCCGAGATTCGATCGTCGGTATCCCCATACCTCGTTCAATCTCGTTACCGGCAAGTCTCTTTACTCGTTCCGTAATGCATGATCCCGTGGCTAACTCTTTAGTCACATTGAGCTCATTATGATGATGCATTACCGAGTGGGCCCAGAGATACCTCTCCGTCATACGGAGTGACAAATCCCAGTCTCGATTCGTGCCAACCCAACAAACACTTTCGGAGATACCTGTAGTGCACCTTTATGGTCACCCAGTTACGTTGTGACGTTTGATACACCCAAAGCATTCCTACGGTATCCGGGAGTTGCACAATCTCATGGTTTAAGGAAATGATACTTGACATTAGAAAAGCTCTAGCAAACGAACTACACGATCTTGTGCTATGCTTAGGATTGGGTCTTGTCCATCACATCATTCTCCTAATGATGTGATCCCGTTATCAATGACATCCAATGTCCATGGTTAGGAAACCATAACCATCTATTAATCAACGAGCTAGTCAACTAGAGGCTTACTAGGGACATGCTGTGATCTATGTATTCACACATGTATTACGGTTTCCGGTTAATACAATTATAGCATGAACAATAGAAAATTATCATGAACAAGGAAATATAATAATAACCATTTTATTATTGCCTCTAGGGCATATTTCCAACAGTCTCCCACTTGCACTAGAGTCAATAATCTAGTTACATTGTGATGAATCGAACACCCATAGAGTTCTGGTGCTGATCATGTTTTGCTCGTGGAAGAGGTTTAGTCAACAGATCTGCGACATTTAGATCCGTATGTACTTTACAAATATCTATATCTCCATCTTGAATATATTCACGAATGGAGTTGAAGCGGCGCTTGATGTGCTTGGTCTTCTTGTGAAACCTGGGCTCCTTGGCAATGGCAATAGCTCCAGTGTTGTCACAGAAGAGAGTCATCGGGCCCGACGCATTGGGAACCACTCCTAGGTCGGTGATAAACTCCTTCATCCAGACTCCTTCCTGCGCCGCTTCCGAAGCAGCTATGTACTCCGCTTCACATGTAGATCCCGCCACGACGCTTTGCTTGCAACTGCACCAGCTGATTGCCCCACCATTCAAAATATACACGTATCCGGTTTGTGACTTGGAGTCATCCAGATCTGTGTCAAAGCTAGCGTCGATGTAACCCTTTACGACGAGCTCTTCGGCACCTCCATAAACGAGAAACATATCCTTAGTCCTTTTCAGGTACTTCAGGATATTCTTGACCGCTGTCCAGTGTTCCATACCGGGATCACTTTGGTACCTCCCTACCAAACTTATGGCAAGGTTCACATCAGGTCTGGTACACAGCATGGCATACATAATAGAGCCTATGGCCGAGGCATAGGGGATGACACTCATCTTTTCTCTTTCTGCTGCCGAGGTCGGGCGTTGAGCTGTGCTCAATCTCACACCTTGCAATACAGGCAAGAACCCCTTCTTACACTGATCCATATTGAACTTCTTCAATATCTTGTCAAGGTATGTGCTTCGTGAAAGACCAATGAGGCGTCTCGATCTATCTCTATAGATCTTGATGCCTAATATGTAAGCAGCTTCTCCAAGGTCCTTCATTGAAAAACACTTATTCAAGTAGGCCTTTTTGCTTTCCAAAAGTTCTATATCATTTCCCATCAACAATATGTCGTCCACATATAATATGAGAAATGCTACAGAGCTCCCACTCACTTTCTTGTAAATACAGGTTTCTCCATAAGTCTGTATAAACCCAAACGCTTTGATCATTTCATCAAAGCGAATGTTCCAACTCCGAGATGCCTGCACCAGCCCATAGATGGAGCGCTGGAGCTTGCATACCTTGTCAGCATTCTTAGGATCGACAAAACCTTCCGGCTGCATCATATACAATTCTTCCTTAAGGAAACCATTAAGGAATGCCGTTTTGACGTCCATTTGCCAGATTTCATAATCATAGAATGCGGCAATTGCTAACATGATTTGGACGGACTTCAGCTTCGCTACGGGTGAGAAGGTCTCATCGTAGTCAACCCCTTGAACTTGTCGATAACCCTTAGCGACAAGCCGAGCCTTATAGACGGTCACATTACCATCCGCGTCAGTCTTCTTCTTAAAGATCCATTTATTTTCTATGGCTCGCCGATCATCGGGCAAGTCCACCAAAGTCCATACTTTGTTCTCATACATGGATCCTATCTCGGATTTCATGGCTTCAAGCCATTTGTTGGAATCCGGGCCCGCCATCGCTTCTTCATAGTTTGAAGGTTCACCGTTGTCTAACAACATGATTTCCAGGACAGGGTTGCCGTACCACTCTGGTGCGGAACGTGTCCTCGTGGACCTACGAAGTTCAGTAGCAACTTGATCCGAAGTTTCATGATCATCATCATTAACTTCCTCTCTAGTCGGTGCAGGCACCACAGAAACATCTTCCTGAGCTGCGCTACTCTCCGGTTCAAGAGGGGGTACCTCATCAAGTTCTACTTTTCTCCCACTTTCTTCTTTCGAGAGAAACTCTTTCTCCAGAAAGGATCCATTCTTGGCAACAAAGATCTTGCCTTCAGATCTAAGGTAGAAGGTATACCCAATAGTTTCCTTAGGGTATCCTATGAAGACGCATTTTTCCGATTTGGGTTCGAGCTTTTCAGGTTGAAGTTTCTTGACATAAGCATCGCATCCCCAAACTTTCAGAAACGACAGCTTAGGTTTCTTCCCAAACCATAATTCATACGGTGTCGTCTCAACGGATTTAGACGGTGCCCTATTTAAAGTGAATGCGGCAGTCTCTAAAGCGTAACCCCAAAATGATAGTGGTAGATCAGTAAGAGACATCATAGATCACACCATACCCAATAGAGTGCGATTACGACGTTCGGACACACCATTTCGCTGAGGTGTTCCAGGCGGCGTGAGTTGTGAAACAATTCCACATTTCCTTAAGTGCGTGCCAAACTCATGACTCAAATATTCTCCTCCACGATCTGATCGTAAGAACTTTATTTTCCTGTCACGTTGATTCTCTACCTCACTTTGAAATTCCTTGAACTTTTCAAAGGTCTCAGACTTGTGTTTCATTAAGTAGACATACCCATATCTACTTAAGTCATCAGTGAGGGTGAGAACATAACGATAGCCACCGCGAGCCTCAACACTCATTGGACAGCATACATCAGTATGTATTATTTCCAACAAGTTGGTTGCTCGCTCCATTGTTCCGGAGAATGGAGTCTTGGTCATTTTGCCCATAAGGCATGGTTCGCACGTGTCAAATGATTCATAATCAAGAGACTCCAAAAGTCCATCTACATGGAGTTTCTTCATGCGTTTGACACCAATGTGACCAAGGCGGCAGTGCCACAAGTATGTGGGACTATCATTATCAACCTTACATTTCTTGGCGTTCACACTATGAATATGTGTGACATCACGTTCGAGATTCAATAAAAATAAACCATTGACCAGCGAGGCATGACCATAAAACATATCTCTCATATAAATAGAACAACCATTATTCTCGGATTTAAATGAGTAGCCATCTCGCATCAAACGAGATCCTGATACAATGTTCATGTTCAAAGCTGGTACTAAATAACAATTATTGAGGTTTAAAACTAATCCCGAAGGTAGATGTAGAGGTAGCGTGCCGACGGCGATCACATCGACCTTGGAACCATTCCCGACGCGCATCGTCACCTCGTCCTTCGCCAGTCTCCGCTTATTCCGCAGCTCCTGTTTTGAGTTACAAATGTGAGCAACCGCACCGGTATCAAATACCCAGGAGCTACTACGAGCGCTGGTAAGGTACACATCAATAACATGTATATCATATATACCTTTGGTATTGCCGGCCTTCTTATCCGCTAAGTACTTGGGGCAGTTCCGCTTCCAGTGACCATTTCCCTTGCAATAAAATCACTCAGTCTCAGGCTTGGGTCCATTCTTTGGCTTCTTCCCGGCAACTGGCTTGCCGGGGGCGGCAACTCCCTTGCCGTCCTTCTTGAAGTTCTTCTTACCCTTGCCTTTCTTGAAACTAGTAGTCTTATTCACCATCAACACTTGATGTTCCTTCTTGATTTCCACCTCCGCTGATTTCAGCATTGAATATAACTCGGGAATGGACTTCTCCATCCCCTGCATATTGTAGTTCATCACAAAGCTCTTGTAGCTAGGTGGAAGCGACTGGAGGATCCTGTCAATGACCGAATCATCTGGAAGATTAACTCCCAGCTGAGACAAGCGGTTGTGCAACCCAGACATTTTGAGTATATGCTCGCTGACAGAACTTTTTTCCTCCATCTTACAACTGTAGAACTTGTCAGAGACTTCATATCTCTTGACTCGGGCATGAGCTTGGAAAACCATTTTCAGCTCTTGGAACATCTCATATGCTCCGTGCTGTTCAAAACGCTTTTGGAGCCCCGATTCTAAGCTGTAAAGCATGCCGCACTGAACCAGGGAGTAATCATCACTACGCGACTGCCAGGCGTTCATAACGTCTTTAGTTGCTGGGAAAATGGGTGCGTCACCTAGCGGTGCTTCAAGGACATATGCTTTCTTGGCAGCTATGAGGATGATCCTCAAGTTACGGACCCAGTCCGTATAGTTGCTACCATCGTCTTTCAGCTTGGTTTTCTCTAGGAATGCGTTGAAGTTGAGGGCAACATTAGCGTGGGCCATTTGATCTACATGATAGATTGTAAAGACAATTTTTTAGACTAAGTTCATGATAATCAAGTTCATCTAATCAAATTATTTAATGAACTTCCACTCAGATAGACATCCCTCTAGTCATCCAAGTGATACATGATCCGAATCGACTAGGCCATGTCCGATCATCACGTGAGACGGACTAGTCATCAACGGTGAACATCTCCATGTTGATCGCATCTACTATACGACTCATGTTCGACCTTTCGGTCTCTCGTGTTCCGAGGCCATGTCTGTACATGCTAGGCTCGTCAAGTCAACCTAAGTGTTTCGCATGTGTAAATCTGGCTTACACCCGTTGTATGTTAACGTTAGAATCTATCACACCCGATCATCACGTGGTGCTTCGAAACAACGAACCTTCGCAACGATGCACAGTTAGGGGGAACACATTTCTTGAAATTTTAGTGAGGGATCATCTTATTTATGCTACCGTCGTTCTAAGCAAATAAGATGTAACCATGACAAACATCACATGCAAATCATAAAGTGACATGATATGGCCAATATCATCTTGCGCTTTTGATCTCCATCTTCGAGGCGCGGCATGACCACCATCGTCACCGGCATGACACCATGATCTCCATCATCATGATCTCCATCATTGTGTCTTCATGAAGTTGTCTCGCCAACTATTACTTATACTACTATGGCTACCGGTTAGCAATAAAGTAAAGTAATTACATGGCGTTTTCATTGACACGCAGGTCATAGAATAAATTAAGACAACTCCTATGGCTCCTGCCGGTTGTCATACTCATCGACATGCAAGTCGTGATTCCTATTACAAGAACATGATCAATCTCATACATCACATATATAATTCATCACATCCTTTTTGGCCATATCACATCACATAGCATACCCTGCAAAAATAAGTTAGACGTCCTCTAATTGTTGTTGCATGTTTTACGTGGCTGCTATGGGTTTCTAGCAAGAACGTTTCTTACCTACGCAAAAGCCACAACGGTGAAATGCCAATTGCTATTTACCCTTCATAAGGACCCTTTTCATCGAATCAGATCCGACTAAAGTGGGAGAGACAGACACCCGCTAGCCACCTTATGCATCAAGTGCATGTCAGTCGGTGGAACCTGTCTCACGTAAGCGTACGTGTAAGGTCGGTCCGGGCCGCTTCATCCCACAATGCCGCCGAATCAAGATAGGACTAGTAATGGTAAGCAAATTGAACAAATCATCGCCCACAACTACTTGTGTTCTACTCGTGCAAAGAATCTACGCATAGACCTAGCTCTGATACCACTGTTGGGGAACGTAGTAGTAAATCAAAAAAATTTCCTACGTATCACCAAGATCAATCTAGGAGATGCTAGCAACGAGAGAGAGGGAGTGCATCTTCATACCCTTGACGATCGCTAAGCGGAAGCGTTACAAGGAACGCGGATGATGGAGTCGTACTCGCGGCGATTCAAATCGTGGAAGATCCGATCTAGGGCCGAACGGATGGCGCCTCCGCGTTCAACACACGTACAGCCTGGGGACGTCTCCTCCTTCTTGATCCAGCAAGGGAAGAGGAGAAGTTGAGGAAGAGCTCCGGCAGCACGACGACGTGGTGGTGGAGGAGCTCGTGGTTCTCCGACAGGGCTTCGCCAAGCACTACGGAGGAGGAGGAGATGTTAGAGAGGGGGAGGGCTGCGCCAGGGAAGAGGTGCTGCTGCCCTCCCACCCCCCTCTATTTATAGGGAGAAGGGGAGAGGGGGCCGGCCCCCTTAGATCCCATCTAAGGGGAGGGGCGGCGGCCAGGGGGGAAACTTACCCCCCAAGCAAGGTGGGAGGCGCCCCCACCCCCTAGGGTTTCCAACCCTAGGCGCCTTGGGCCCCTTGGAGGGGGCGCACCAGCCCACAAGGGGCTGGTTCCCTCCCTTGCTCAGCCCACTTGGCCCACCGGGGCAGGTGGCCCCACCCGGTGGACCCCCGGACACCTTCCGGTGGTCCCGGTACAATACCGATAACCCCCGAAACCATTCCGGTGACCGAAACTGGACTTCCCATATATAATTCTTCACCTCCGGACCATTCCGGAACTCCTCGTGACATCCGGGATCTCATCCGGGACTCCGAACAACCTTCGGTAACCACATACAATTTCCCATAACAACTCTAGCGTCACCGAACCTTAAGTGTGTAGACCCTACGGGTTCGGGAACCATGCAGACATGACCGAGACATCTCTCCGGCCAATAACCAATAGCGGGATCTGATACCCATGTTGGCTCCCACATGTTCCATGATGATCTCATCGGATGAACCACGATGTCGAGGATTCAATCAATCCCGTATACAATTCCCTTTGTCCATCGGTATGTTACTTGCCCGAGATTCGATCGTCGGTATCCCCATACCTCGTTCAATCTCGTTACCGGCAAGTCTCTTTACTCGTTCCGTAACACATGATCCCGTGGCTAACTCTTTAGTCACATTGAGCTCATTATGATGATGCATTACCGAGTGGGCCCAGAGATACCTCTCCGTCATACGGAGTGACAAATCCCAGTCTCGATTCGTGCCAACCCAACAGACACTTTCGGAGATACCTGTAGTGCACCTTTATGGTCACCCAGTTACGTTGTGACGTTTGATACACCCAAAGCATTCCTACGGTATCCGGGAGTTGCACAATCTCATGGTCTAAGGAAATGATACTTGACATTAGAAAAGCTCTAGCAAACGAACTACACGATCTTGTGCTATGCTTAGGATTGGGTCTTGTCCATCACATCATTCTCCTAATGATGTGATCCCGTTATCAATGACATCCAATGTCCATGGTTAGGAAACCATAACCATCTATTGATCAACGAGCTAGTCAACTAGAGGCTTACTAGGGACATGCTGTGATCTATGTATTCACACATGTATTACGGTTTCCGGTTAATACAATTATAGCATGAACAATAGACAATTATCATGAACAAGGAAATATAATAATAACCATTTTATTATTGCCTCTAGGGCATATTTCCAACACCTTTCTCACTGGAAAGTACAAGGGCACACTATTGGTGGCGATTGCAGCAGATGCAAATAATCAGCTTCTTCCTATTGCATATGCACTGGTCGAGAGCGAGAACAAAGATAGCTGGTTGTGGTTCCTGAGCTGTGTGAAGATGGGTGTCGTGAAAGAGCGTCGAGGTGTTTGCATAATCTCTGATCGCAACACTGGATTATTAAGTGCTCTCGACATAATTAAGGAGTCGTCAGAAGAGTGGGGGTGGCCGGATCTAGAGGGAAGGTGGTGCATGAGGCATTTGGCAGCAAACTTTTACTCCAAATTCAAAAACAAGGATTGGTTCAAGTTATTCAAGAGGATGTGCATGCAGAAAACTGAAGCCAAAATGAATGCGATCTGGGCAGGTATCAATGGTCAGATCGAGCGCGCAGCCTTGCCGCAGAGAGAAGACCGGAGGGGTCGTAGGACGCCCATAAATTTGAGCCAGTGGATCGGCGAGAATTGCCCTCATTTGTACAAGTGGGCGTAGGCTCACGACACCGGGGCTCGGTATGGAATAATGACAAGCAACATGTCAGAGGTGTACAATGGTGTTCTTAAAGGCGTGCGAGCACTGTCTATCACAACCCTAATTGAAGAAACTTGGAACCGGACCCTGTCATACTTTGCAGACAGGGTCACCGTCGCCAAAGCACAAGTTGACTTGAACAAGCCATGGTCCGAGAAGATGCAAAGACATCTAGACGAGAAAGCAAAGAAGTTCCAAAGCCATGGCTGCAGGAAAGTGGACGCACTTAGGAATAAGTGGGAGGTCAATGTGCGGGCCAAGTACGTTAAGGGTCACCACAGAGGATCAAAAAAGCAAGTTGTCACCCTCGGCCCAACGTCCTGTGAGTGTAGTTGTAACAAGCCCAAGCTTGAGGGCTACCCTTGCAGTCATGTGCTCCAGGCGGCTGCAGATCAAAAAATCAGTGTCGAGCCATACATATCGCCGTACTTCAACATGTACAATCTGTACAACACTTGGAACGGTGAGTTCTGGGCCTAGGGCATTGATATGAACTACAAAATGCTGTGGCCAGATGGGCCGAAATGGGTTCCCAACGCCAACTTGATGAGAACCGCCAAGGGACGACGTCAGTCTAGGCGTCATCGCAATGACATGGACCATAGCCAGATGGGAGAACCAAGGCGATGCCGCGTTTGCAGGTGTCCTGGACATTCACGTAGGGAATGCCCGTATCGAGCCAACAACACCGCATGATGTTGATATATCTGTACTCGCTATGTCTACTTATATTTGTGTCTTCCTCATAATTTTTATTTGTATTATATTTAATTTTAATTGAATCTCTTTGTATTATTGAATCTCTTTGTGTTATTGTACTTATATTTAATTTAAATTGAATCTCTTTGTATTATTGTACTCGTGATGTTAACTTCAGATAATTAATGTAAATTGTATCTCTTTGTATTTTTTAAGTTAATTTTTATTTGTATTTGTGTCTTCCTTATAATTTTTATTTGTATGTTTGTGTGCAGGTTATGGCTGAAGTGCCAGTGCTTTTGCAGGGGCCCCATGACGCCGGCCACCGTTGCCACCTATTTTTGAACCCAAATAATAAGCATAATTATCGGACTTTCAGACTTCGAACCGTAAAGAAAACATGGCCAATACACAATTCTTTCTTTGCTCACCTTGACACTTATGGACTACATGGTTTTGCTAGGCTCACATCATGCGAAGACCAGTTATGTTCAGACCCATCCCTTTTGACATCCCTCGTTGACCGGTGGAGACCGGAAACCCACACCTTTCATTTTCGTTTTGGGGAGCTTGCACCTACACTGAAAGATGTTTCTATGATCACTGCTCTACCAATTAGAGGTGAGCCGTTAGTCTCTCCACGAGTGTCTCCATCTTGGGCATTACATATATCAACCCGTCTTGGGATGACAATGCCAGAATCACAACGTTCTGGTGGCCCTCGTGGCATCCCACTCGTCTGGCTTCGTGATAACTTTCATAGTTTATCTAGCTACGCTGATTCTGAGACGAGGAAAAGACATCTGTTTGCGTATTTGTTGTGGCTCCTCAGGATTATGTTTCCAAATTCACACGGGGACGTAGTTCTCCCTGGTCTCATCTACATTGTAGAGAATATGGTAGATGAATCTTTACCCGAGCAGCCAAAATACAGCTTCGGTTCTGCCATGCTATCTCATACATATAGAGGCTTGTGTGCTGCCACACAAAAAACTTCCTTAGCACAAAAAGCTCCGTTACTTTGTGTCGCCTACGAGTTTCTACAGTTGTGGTCCTGGGAATACCTCCCTGTAGGACGACCTCGTATACTAAATCCCATACACCCATACGACTGTAGCGAGGGCAACAGTGCAACTATGGCCACCAGGTGGACAAAGGCACGGAAACATTGGTCTCCAAGTATTGCGAAAAATTGTTACCCTATATACCACCAGCAGTTTGAGATACTTGATGAGTCAGAAGTCACATGGAACCCATGGACTCAGGAGCAGTTACAGATGGTCTTTGATATACGACCCATCACAACAGGCATTTTGAGCGATAGTGCATTCTGGCTGACTCGCTGCTACTTATTGTTCCTGTGGTGTATTGAGCCTTACAACGCAGAGCGTGTCATGAGACAGTTCGGTCTCTATCAGGAGATTCCACCACCTTTTCCAAGATGTACCGACCAGGAAACCCATAAGTAAGATGTGACCTCCCTAAATAGTTACTGTCTTTTTTAATTTACTAAACTCACACTTTGTTACATAATTTCCAGGCTAACCAATATGGGCCACGGTTGGAGTTCTTACAATTGGAGGGAACGCAACATTCAATGGGTACACAAGTGGGAAAATGAAGCGCTAGCAGATACAGTGCATCAACTTAGGTACATTTTATTTACATTATTTTATTACGATGACCATACGATTCGTGAAGATGCTTTGCTTTCATCACAACGGTTGATGTAATTATTAAATTTTGCAGACCGTACGATGGAAGTACAGCTCAAGCGTACAAACAGTAGTACTGCATCAACACGTGTACTAGCCTGGCCAGTCAACCAGCTACGATACCTACAAATCTCACGCAGGAGGAGCAGATGCAGAGACATGTTGAGCTGCATGCAGCTTACTATCGTGACCAGCTGGTAATCACTAGTAATTTTTTCAGGTCCATCATTTCAACCAAATAACAACCAAATATTTTTCAGCTTGAAACTTGCAACGAAGTAGGGCAGATGGCGATGGAAAGCATGCCGGCCCGGGGCCCAGCTCGCAAGTCATTCCACAAACGTCTTCAAGACTACGTGGCAATAAAGTTCAGATGTGGTAGAGGCGACGACGTTGTCACTGGAGCGTACAACATGCCGGTAGCGAGGTCAGCCAGACTGAGTGCGGCACAGTCGTCCAGACCGAGCGAGGCGCGTACAAGCCATGGGCAGTGGGAGCAGGGTCCGAGTACTACAACGACATTGCCACGACATGAATCATCTCTGCCACTGCATCGCTCTTCTTCGGTGCAGCTTCGTCAAGGGCAGACATCTCAGGACCATGGCACGGGCTTGGATTCGATGCCCGAGCAGACTCTTTCCCAAACCCATATGCGTACACAGGATATGGCGCATACACCCAAGGTGAGGGATCTCAGCCATATCTCTCCACGCGAGGGATCTCCATGCCCGAGGAGACTCGTGTCCCAGATTTAAACCAGTACCACGTACAATGGCCAGACAGTACAGGCGAGGGATCTGATCAGGTAGTCATGTTTATATTTTTAATGCATTTACAATGAGATCATATATTATCCTCTAATGGTTTGTTTACAATGTTTCTCTGTGCAGGACATACCTGATGTTAATTGGGACGATGAGGACACCCAACGTGGCCTCAACACACGCATCCGGGGAGCATCACATGATCATGGCGACACGGTTACAACAATAGTTACAGAATTCTTCGGAGGGGACATTATTGGCCCATCTTTTATCCCCGAGGAGTCACAACCATACGCCTACAATTACGCATCAGGTTCGCAACAAGGATTACAGACTCCACCACCTACGCAGGAGTTGCAGACACAGGAAGCCGGAGTGGAGTACGGTCGCGGTCTTCGTGTAACTCGACCACCTAATTGCTTGTCGCTTTCCGGTCCTAAGGAAAGGCCAGGTGGCCGTCGTCGACTAGGGTGATTCATCTATCTGCATATGTCAGTATCAGACTTTCCGACTTATGTAAGAAACATCTATGTATGCTGAAATAAAAATGCACGAGTCGGCAACAATGTTTCCCGCCTATATCTCCCGCCATACTTTCCCGCTTCTGAGTTCTCGCGTATACCTCGCACCGCCCTTTCCCGCCCATATCTCCCGCCATACTTTCCCGCTTCTGTGTTCCCGCGTATACCTCACACCGCCGTTTCCCGCCTATATCTCCCACCATACTTTCCCGCTTCTGAGTTCCCACCTATTCTTCTCTTCTGAACCTATAAAACCCCCCTCCACACTAAGGTCGATACACACTTTAGTGTAGTCTTCTAGTCTCCTCAAGATGTCCGGTTATCCTTTTGATCGTAGTTTTCACCCTAGTATGTCCCAATGTCTTCTGCGTCTAGCCTCCAATTTCAAGATAGACAATACAATAGTTCCATGGGATGAACTCATCAGTAGTGACACTCTTATGAATGAGCTGAGTCACGCATTATCTAGGTCTGGGTGGCCTTCCAGGACCTTTGAGGAGATACGAAAAGAACTTCTCAGGTTGCATGGAAGATGGAAGAAGATAGAGCATAAGAGTGTGTTTGCAGCAAAACATACTTTTTTATGGACTAACGACAACGAGGATGAAGATGATATCTTCATGCCCAGCACCAAGGCCACAACTACCGCATCGTCCAAGGGCAAGAGTTCTGCATCGTCCAAGGGCAAGAGTTCTGCATCCTCGAAGGGCAAGAGTTCTGCATCGTCCAAGGGTAATAGTTCTGGATCCTCGAAGGGCAAGAGTTCTGCATCGACGGAGGATGACGATGATGCCTTCATGTAGTTTTTAAACAAGTCCAGTTCTACCGTTTAATTCAAATGTACTTGCATTATTAGTTTGTACTGTCTTATTGTAGGGCATTATGTTCTATTTTAATTTCATGTTGTAGTTATTGCACGACGTTCGATAATTAGTGGAGGGAAAGAAAATGCCACATTTTATTCTAAAACTTTTTTTTTCATTACGACACGGTACAACTGAAAATAAGATACATCATACTATTGAAATAAAGCTATATTTAACTACTGAAATAAAGCTACATTAAACTGCAGAAATTAAGATACAAACGATTGCGAAATTTAAAATACTACCACAGGAATCTACTGAGTCCAGCGTGGATATTTTCCTTTTCCATCGCCAGCTTCTTCTGCTGCCTTGGCCTCACGAGCCCTTTCTTTCTTTCTCTGTCTCTCAGCCTCACGAGCCTCATTTCGCTGTCGTTCCTGCTCCTCCATGCGACGAGCCTCTTCCCTGTTTTTCTTTCCTAAATCCTGAAAAAAACGGTGTTGCTCCGCATAGTATTCTTTTAACTCTCTCTCTTGCTTTGCTTTCTCCTCAGCTTCCGCCTTCTCGCGCCGCTCTTCCGCATAGAAACTATTCCATGCACGGCGACTTCTTTCACGAATCTCAGTCACTGCCCAAGCCGGCATCTCCGTGTCAATTCAACAATAGTACATGCACAGAGGCGGAGGAGACTACAACAAGAAACAAGAATGTTATTAAAGGATCAATCAAAATACCAACAATATCTATTTCTGATGGTTAAAGCATACCGGAGGCTTGTCGTACTCTGAAATAGCTACGGGTGGATCTTCCTCATAATTGGCGCACATGAAAAACTTCATGCCCAACCAATCTGAAAAATCCGTCACCTCCTTCACCTTGCAAAGATCGCCACACCAACACCGCAGGACTGCCACCCCCGGAGGCAAACTTGCATTCTTCATTTTCCTCGGCCTAATGCTTTGATCCGAGCAAGGCAAACTCATACCGACTTAAAAAATGTGTTACACACTTTGCGCAGTGGCGATTTCGAGGATGGCTGGACGAGAGCCTCGGTGTCTCCTTTTATAGGCTCAGACGACAAATAATGGCGAGAAAATAATGACGAAATTAGGCGGGAAATTTTAGGATCCCTGTAGTGTCGGCACAACAGTTCCCGCAGCATCGGATTCCCGCAGCGAGTGACTGATTCCCGCAGTGCCGTCCCATCCGCTCAAGCAATAGCCAGAGCGATTCTCGCAGTGCCGTCGCATCCGCTGAGGCAAAAGAAGCAAAAGCAGGACTGATTCCCGGGCGAAAGAACCAAAAGCAGGGGATCAACATCCATATTCCCGCGCGTCAGAATCACCGCCGTCAGCGTCGCTGTCGCGCCTGGGAATCAGCGCCGTCAGTGTCCGTTGTCGCTCGTGTAGCAGAGATGCCGCCTCGGCCGGTGGCGGCAGGGCCCACCTGCTGGGCCCGCGAGCAGCAGGGCTTGTCGGCAGGATCAGCGCCGGCCGCCTCTTGTTGTGGCGGCAGGGCCCACCTAGCTTGTCCGTTCCGTCCCAGCTCGAGCGAATCGTAGCAAACCCGTTACACCCGCGCGGCCGCCTCGTGGCGTGGCGGCAGGGCCCGCCGCCTCCAGGCGTGGCGGCAGGTGCCACGCCCGAGGGGGTCCTTTTTGTCAAATTCATCTGCAGGTGGTCCTTTTTGGCAATTCGTTCACGCAGGTGGTCTCTTTCGACAAAAAATCTGGACATGAAGTGGTAAAACATCATCATCATCACCATAATTATTAAAACACAACATATTATTATAATTTATGATTGTTAAGTCCATTCATGTTTCTATATAAGAATAACTACCGCGCAAACAAAATTTGTAATGTCACATCTAAACAAGCGTGACAAAAGTTTCCTCAAATGAGAAGTGGGGGAATTAAAAGGTTTTGAGAGGCGAGCAGGACAAGTTGGTAGCTAACCAATTGGCAGATAATTTTTTTTGGCTTGCCTACATACTGGTTGATAACTTTTGGCACCAAACCATCAGTTTCTAAAAGCGCAATGCATTAAAACACTTTCTAAACATGAAGCCCGAGTGGCTCGACTACTAATAAAGAACGTGCTACCGATAAGAGGGTTGCTTTACAGTTGGATGATAGTTCATCTTCAGTTCACTTGGTGCCTCGTGACAATGTGGTTGTCGTCAGGTATGCCTTGTGATATTTTTTCAGTGCCGCCTTGCATGTATTTTTGGTTGCTTTGCCAACAACCGAGTTGATGGAAATGATGATCCAGCAAGGAGAGGGCATCCTCGTGTTGAGCTTTGTTCATTGGGTATGTTGTTGTAGTCAGCGCGTGGTGAGAAACTAAGGATGTGTCGTCTCGATGGTGTTATGATGTTGGTTGTGCTTCGTACAAACGTGGTTTGTTGTTAAGTGATGCCATGTGGTCTTTGTTTTGTGTCGCCTTGCAAGCATATGGGGTTACTTCACTAGAAGCCAAGTGATGAGGATGTCGGGTCGATGGGGGGAGGGAAACCTCGTATGCTCCACTTTGTAGATGATGGGTTTTATTCACCATTTGTTACTACTCCCAATTGTTGTTAGAGCTATTCTTAATCTTCGTAAACAATCTTTTAGTACATTGCATAAAGTTTACATAAAACATAGAAAGGGAACATGGAGTAGGCGGGGCGAATTACTTGTGCAAAGTATTGAGTTTTATTTATATGGTCATGTTTTCCTTTTGGGTGTGTCGAGTATGTTTGCCGTGTCAATCCAGCTCTTAACACGAAACCCTATGATTTTTTAGGTGAAGTTGAAGTCAAATGTCAAATTTCAGCTTTCACTAGCTCATTTGAGTGAACAATGATTGCTAGAGTGCACAATGATTACTAGAATATACAACTATTCTACCTTAATTAATCAGAGTTACATTCAAAGAAAAGTCTTAGTTACGTTGAATTATTTAGGACAAAAATGAATTTATCACCAATCTATCCGGCTTTTTCTTGCAAGTAGTAGTATCTCTCTGACTTTCTGGTTTACCAATCCATGTTGGTTTTGTCTGACCAGAAAAGGAATTATTTAGGACAATAAATAAGTTTCAAAAAATGATTATAATACAATTATTATTCTTCAAATAATTAGAATGATCTCCAGTTTAAGAAGAAAAAGCCTTACGCTGAATAATTCATGATAATGTATAAATTTATCCTCTATCTCTCCAGCTTTTTCATGCAAAGCAATATCTCTCTGATTTTTTTCCTCAATTGCTGTGACCAGCATTTTCAGGCGAATGGGAACAACCTGAAGGTTGCATTCATAATTTCCTCTCTGAGCGTCGCAGCGGCAGCAGGTGTCATCATCCAATTTCTTAATTCCGAGGATGTGACTAACCAACTAGAATAAGATTCGCCGGAAACCAGTTGGATTAGCATGAGATATACTATAAGAAGCGTCTAATTAAAGCATTCCGGCATCACCCGTTTCTTTTCCTTCGTTCTTCTTCCATGTCAAAGATTTTTTTTTTTCAGTATCAGTACCATGTCATGCATTTCGTGCTACCTCGTACTATTATACACATTGCGCCTCGTATTATACCCAGGTATACATACTGTACACCACAGAGACGTACTCCCTCCGTTCGGAATTACTTGTCGCAGAAATGGATGTATCTAGACGTATTTTAGTTCTAGATACATCTATTTTCAAGACAAGTAATTTCGAACGGAGGGAGTACTAGGTAGCTGGCCTGGATAACTCACTTCCGGCAGTCGTACGTCGGGTTGGCGCAATGGAAGGAAGGTCGGGGCGTACGTGGATCGCGACCCGGTCCGACGGCGGTCGATGCAGCGCGGCATGGCATGGAGGCAGGCGTTGGTGGAGGGGTCGCTGTCGCGCGTGTCGGCCGGTGGGCTTTGCGACTCGCCATCATTGGCCCGCCCAACGGGCGAGCGACCATGTATCATGTATGCGTACGCCGCGCTGGGCGACCGGTATTTTATTCCGGCGACGTCTCAACCTTCCCCTCCTTCCTTTCGTCGGCCGTTCAGCGGACGCATCAGGTGCAGGCAGCACCGTGCACCGGTGCAAGTACGTGATGAGCCATCGACAGGAGGTTCCGCTTTCTCCGGGCGCGCACGGCATGCATCTGCGACAGTGTGCGTGGCATCCGCACGGCGACGCCGACTGCTGTCTGCCGCCCGCTAGGTGGGCGATCGATTCCATCACGTACGCGTCGCCCCTGGGCCGGCTAATCAATCGGCCTGGCGAAGAAAAAAGGGTGATTTGGATATACCATTCCTGTTCCATCCGTCAGTCGCTTAACAACCCAGGGTTTTGTTGCTGAGTGTACTTATGTTCGAGGCCAACACCTCACCAGCCGGCCATTCAGGTTTTGTCCCCGTTCAGCTGTCCGCGCATTAGACCAAAGAACTAAAACTGGTTGTTACGGCGTCCTAATCCAAACCCAACCCCATGCAACTGCCGATCGATCTCGATCCCTTCTCCACAGTTCTAAAGTACAAAGAAACACAAACAACTTTGTCTTGCGTGGTCTGATGTAACCCCCTTCTGTTTTTTTCTTCTTCTTTTCTTTCAAGGATGGTCTGATGTACTCCCTTCATTTTATAGAGAATGATCAGTTTGGCAGAGTGGAAGTAGCGAAAAAGATCTAGATCTATTATCAAGGTTCGCCTCAAGTACAAAGCATCTCAAAGCGGGATTCCCCTCCCTGCACCGGCCGCCGGAGCGGCAGGCAGAGGGGAGACGAATCCACGGGCTCGCCGGTGAAGTCGAGAGGAAAAGCTCGGTGTGTAGTAGCAGCATCCTTTTTTCCACGCGTGAAGAATATGTATTGCCTCCTAATTCTCTCCCTTTTGACCCACAAAGGTGAGAGGGATGGTGACAGCAGTAGAGCCGAAAGGGGTTATTATGACTAATGAACCCAGAAAGAAAATACTACTACTAATCATAGACTTTTAGCCAGTAGTAGATGGATGGATATGTCACATGTGTAGCTAGCTGCACGTGCTGTAGCAAATTTAAGGTTTTCAGATCAGCAACAGTGCATCTGTGCATGGCACGGCGTGTGCTGTTGCGCCGAGGAAGAGGAGACCTGGCGAGACGAACCCCAATGCGTAAATGAGATGCAGGGGGCCATTATTGGCAAACTGTTGCCACCTGACGAAATATAATTATGCACTGTGCTAAATAGCACACCCCATTGTCCATATCAACACATATATCAGACATAAAGGAGATAGGTGGCTAGTAATGAACCCAGTTGGTGCAACAAATATTTATGTCTCATGGGTTGCAATTGCAAATATGGTAGAGTTATCTACACTCAAAGTGTAATCAGTCCTCCTGGGATAGACAGAATGAGAAGAGACAACAGCTATTTAATCATTGTTAATCTTTTTGATCCAGCTTGATGATATCTTGTGTGTGTACCTCTTGCTATCTTCACAGGGAAATTATTCTATTCTACATTCTGTAAAATTTGCTGACAGAGGGTCAAGTGATTTTGCATTGTTTTCGTGCCGAAGAGCTTGTAGAGACCATCCAGATGATAAATCTGCTAATTCAATTGCACACGCCATCCCATACTGTCCTCAACAAGGCCTTTCTGGATAGCTGTAAGTGCTGAGTACAGTTGCTGGGACACAACTCCGACCTTCCCGCCCCCATACTCCACTCTGCAAATGAACATGGGATCAGCGAGAGCCGAGAGTTGATTGTTTTCAATACAGGAATGGTAATCAATAGACATGGCTGGCAGATCCCATAAGTTTTCCAATATTGCGCCAACTGGCAATTGCAGATTTTGTATGAACGGAATCAATGAAAGAGGATAATAACTGGAGAACACATAAGCGAGGCCCCAACAATTCAGTGGAGCTGGTACAATCATAGAGCAAACATGAAATGCTGCTGCCGCTGCTAGGCGCTTAATTTATAGTTAGAGATGCAATATGTCTGAATGCCTAATTTCGTAAGCTTATAAACCCTACCTATCCTGCCTAGATTTGGTAGTCTCATTAATCAAATACTCCCTCCGTTCCATAATAAGTGTCGTGGTTACTGGTTAGGGAGTATGTAAATGGGATACTAGTAGAAAAATAATTACTTCAAGACTATGGTATTTACCTTCTTCCGTGGTACACTATGGAACCAACAGGTGATAGTACAACGGCAGTCCCTGTACAGAAGACTTCATCAGCGTCAAGCAACTCATCTATCGCAATAAGGCGCTCTTCAACCTGAAAATAAAAAAGCTACCATGTTAAAGGAAAAGATCGTATTCACATCTCATATTGTTGCTACATAGATGATCTGAGCAGAAGATGAACATCCCTGTTTGAGTTACCTGAATTCCAAGATTTTGGGCAATTTCGATTACACTTCTTCTTGTGATTCCAGGAAGAATTGTTCCCGTTAATAGTGGAGTAGAAATAACATTATCCTGTCAGGAAAAAAAGCAATGATAACATTCCTATCAAAATATAGTAATATGGAAATAGTGCCAATACAACATGTACAGTTTGGAGCAGTCATGGAGTTAAGTAAATATCCTGGCTACTAGCATGCTAACCAGGTGATGATATTCTGCATCTGCACCTTGTTCAGTTCTTTCGATAGACTATGCAAATGCTCCCAGACATCATTGTCAGCGAAATCATAGGCATTAATACTCAAACTACTCTATACTGTTGTTTTCATAGATCCACTCGCAAAGGAAGCCAAATGGAACAAAGTCCAGTACACATACCTTCACCATGAATATATTACAGGAAGAAACTTCCTCCACAAACTTCTTATGCACGGGATCCAAGTAAAGAACATCAGAATGACCTTTCTCCTTGGCTCTTCTCTGAGCACTAACAACCTGCATATAGGGATCCAACAAAAGTGCAAAGCATCAGGAACCACATAACAATATGGTAATATTCTTCATGATCTTATCAAACCAGAGAGATCAAGATAAGCATTTAGATACACCAAATATTTTCAGGAAAGCTACCACTATCCTATGCAAAATTAGAGCTGAGATGCACTTAGCAGCACAAAAGTAGCATGCAAGTTGAGGGTAACCGCAAAATATTGGAAGCCAAACTCATATTGAGAGAACCAGGGAGTAACAAGGTAATCATGGATCAGATGAATAATATCACACTTATTACAGAGCAAGGTGTGTTACCGAAGCATAATTTCCAATTGTCTTAATATCACCAGTTCCACCAGGTGCAGCGCGGTGATATTCTTCCTCAGTCAATAAGCTAATTGGTGACAGGCCATCCTGAAAGTAAATAAGACATTGAAATATTACTGTTGCAACAATAAAAAATGGATATATGAAACTGAAAAGAAGCCAAATTCACCAACCTTGAAATAGTGACCAACTGGGCAAACATACACCACAAATGTATACTCCGGGGCAGGTGCTACACCTAGCATAGCTCCACTTCCAATCAGCAGCGGCCTGATATATAAAGAACCTTTGCCAGTGGGGGGTACCTACAATCTCATGAAGCACATAACCCATGAGAAAGGAGATACGCATCACATGTCACTGTTCAAGGAAAGATGTTCTTACCCAACGCTTGTTTGCCAATATAGTTTGCTTGACACCTGATAGGAACTGCTCAACGCTTGGTGCAGGCATGCATAGCCGATCTGCACCTATCCTCATCCGCAGCGCGTTTTCCTCGGGGCGAAAAATAATTACTGAACCATCCACCTTTCTGTGTGCTCTAAGACCTTCGAGCAATCCCTGCACGTTTTACAAGCATGTTTGAACAGATCCAACAAAAATGGAGCAAACGAAAGCAGTCTGCATATCTGAAATCAACAAGGATATTATTTACATAGCACTGTTCATCAATCATGCAGCGATTCTTCAAGGCAGAGCAGGGAGATAAACAAACCTGGCCATAATTTAAAACTGCAGCAGCAGGGTTCAGCTCGATTGGCCCATACGGAATCAATTCACCCTTGGTGAAGACCCCATCTGACGAACATTTCATTATATACATAAAGTCCGTCGGGACCAGTTGAAATCCAAGAGTCTCCCAGTCGAAGTCGACTAGGTCCGGAGTTCCTGTGCTGGAACATGCAGCTCACATGAACAAACAATAATTCGGCAAAATAGGAAAACTGCCCATAATGGGACAGCCAGAACGCAGAATGGAACCAAGCTTATTGGCAGCTTCTAAATGCAAATGCACACTGATGCAATGATAGTACTACACCAATTTCTTCTTGTTTATTTACCTCCTCGTAGCTAGTAAACCGTTTGACATGATCAATTGTGGATTGTACTAATCTTTCTCTTCTTCGTTTAACTAAATACAGATTGTAACAATGTTTTCCTTCACCAGCTCATCAATTGTGCTTTGTGCATAACTATGTTTTAATGTAGGACAAATGGGTGGACAATAGAAACACCACAATGCGAATCAATCCCCATTCTTCATATACTACAATCTATAATTTTTGACTATGTTCTTGTTCTGCCAGTAACAGCAGGCGGGCCTAGTGGCATAAACCCAAACGAAAGTGCAGCAGCGCAGAGCGCCGTCTCAAGTTGCCGTACTTGTATGATGCCGTCATTAGGGCGGAACACGGGCTGCTCCTTGCCGCAGTGCCTCGCCTGGAGACGGAGACGGCGCTGCCGGCGAATAGCTTCTGAATCTGCAGACAGCCACACTTTTATTAGGTGTTTGATGGTTTTCCCCATAGTTGCAGGCAGTACGACTTAACCGATCGCCGTGCTGCAGTAGAAAGTCGCAGATGGAAACTCGTACGGGTTGTGAGGGTAGGCGCGGATACGGCCTGTGGCCGGGGGAGACCACCGTGCCGCGCGGAGAAGCGGAAGCCGGGGACGCCGAGGCGCGGAGGCGGAGCTCCATATTTGTACGCCTCGCCGGGGCAGGGAATCGGCGGTGGGTGGGGGTAGGTTTGTTGACTACTGTACTTGGCACGGTGGGGGAGATCAGGAGGAGTCGCGGGGTGGCGGCTGCGGAACGCACGAACGGCAAGCGTGCCGGCGGCTCGTTGCCATTGGGTCGCCCGGTGTGACGAGGTCTCCGGAGGTGGGTCGACGTGTGCGGCTCCACCCCGTGAGTTTTTCTTTTAACTTCTCCACCCTGTGAGTTATGGCAACTCGACCGACTCAAACGGAGATAAATTAGACCAAGTTCTTTTGATGCGATTCTCAAGAATCATGGTCTGGGAATTAAAATAAGAAAAAAAACTCATCTCTGAGGCTATGTTCAGTTACACCCAACCCCGCCAGGATTGAGCGCCAATCCCGCCCGATCCGTGTAGATTTCACCGGACCGGGGTTCAATCTAGTGGCGGCGTTGGGGATCTTTCTGGGACTTCTCTGAAATACCCAAGGATTTCACGTAAAAAAAATTAGTACATATAATATACGGTAGAAGGAATACGGCCACGGCAAAAAAGCTTCGCACGGGAGCGAGTGAAGTCTGTTTTAAACTTTGAGATTGTAGAGCTCGCCGTAAATGAACCGTCATTTTAAATCCCTGAAATCTATACCCTGTACTCAGGGACCCGGCCAATCCCAACCCTGAACCTGTTTGATGCACAGGGAAAAACATGATCCCGGCCAGAATAAAAAAAATTAGTTTTTTTACTCTCACTACACTGCACAGTGGGCCGGTGCAGATAGGTTGAGCACCATCAGGCGGCCGGTGCTGAGCAGCACGGTGTAGAGCGCCGTGGCCGCGCCACCCTTGGTGGTCGTCGTGAGCAGAGGCTTGTATGTAGAACCGGAGAGAGAAGTGAGGCAACGTGATTGTATTGCTCAAGCCAAAGGGCTAAATATACGTGTACATGGGGCATGCAGACGTGCATGACGATGTGCTGACAAACTCCTAGAGGCTAGCTACCTAACCAGCTAATGATCCTAGTTTACAAGAAAGAATAAGCACAAGTATACATGAGACCCGGTACCACAACAGAAAGGTGCGTTCAACATTGCCTCTAGTCCTCGCCGTGAAGACGGCGAGCAGGAGGAAGATGAGGACTGGCTTGGATGGACAGCCACATTTCGGCTTGTGGTTTGTGTATTTCTATTTTGTGTTGGAAACGATGATGTGAAGGAAGGCACGTACCAGATCGATCCATGCAAGTGTGCATTGATTGCTAGCTAGACATTGCATGCGGGTTACACACTCTACACATGCGTTCTACTTTTTCTGTGTTTACACATGCGTACTCAGCTGTAGCATTGCAAACTGGCCATGTAATATCCAAGATCCACGATGTGCATATCAGATCAACGTCACCTCCTTCCGAGCGGTCATGTTGCCGACACACTCGCCAAGTTAGCGCACAAGAACCAATGTATGCTGCATTGCTGCTCGGATTGCATGGGCTCACGCCAAGAGAGAAAGAGAAGATGAGAGATAGATGAAGATGACACGTAGGCCCAGGTTGTCATCGAGAGAAACGAGCAATCCCGTCTGGGATTATGCTTACAAACAGGTCTAGGATTGGTTTAGGGTTGAAAACGACCGGGATTGCAGAGGATAGGGTACAAACTTCAGGGATTTGGAGGTGAGGGTTTATTTGCGACGAGCTCTACAATCTCAAGGTTTAAATCAGACTTCACTCCACGGGAGCAGACACGATGTCTGGCTAGGCGCGCGAGCGGCTCGTCTCCCTCCCTCGATTCAGTACTGCCCCGAGTGGCCGAGCCCACGATTCAATCGATCCCCTTTCCCCAAAATCCCTTCCCCGAGTCAGCCTCCCCTGGAATCAGGTCCGGCTCCGGCGCCCAGTTCGGCCATCTCCTTCCTCTCTCGCCTCATCCCTTGGTCCCCTCCCCTTCGGCCGGCCCTCTCCCTCCCCTGCTGGCCCGCCCTTGCCCAGGCGCCCTCCGTCCCTCTGCGCCGGCCTCCGCGGCGGCGCGGCTCCGCCAGGCGCCAGTCTGCCTACGACCTCCCGGCTGGCGGCTCCTGTCGTGGGAACGGATCTGACAGTAGAGTATAGGGGTACATATAGAGGGCAGAGGCTAGCTACGGTGTGGTTGTACACTCGGATTTTACGAGTTCAGGCCCCTCTCGGAAGAGGTAAAGACCCTACGTCTCGGTGCTGCTGGAGCTTTGTTATCTGGTGTGATGAGTTACAGGGGGTGCGAACCCTTGTGCAGGAGTGGAGGGGCGGCTTATATAGAGTCCGCTAGCCCCTCATGAATGCCCCGTTACTCAAGGGTTCAATGGTGAGATTCAAGGTTGCGGGGGTTACAAGTAACGCTAGCATTAGATGCCCTTTATGGTGACGAACTGATTGCCTGACCTTTGCCATCTCAGGGTGGCTCTAGGTCTTCTGTCATCAAGTGACGCTTGATGCTCCGAGTGAATAGAAGCGGTCGAGTGGTGAAGAGTCTACCGAGTGGAATCTGTATCCGAGTGACTGGTAAGCCGTGGGCATTTCAGTCGGTGTCTCCTCTTAGCCTTGTGGCCTTAGGTTCTTGTAAGTGGTGTCCTTGGATAGGGTATGTAGGTCAAGCCTAGGACCCTACCCTAGGTATATGTCGTCGTCATTAGCCCCCGAATGGATTGGGGTCCGAGTGAAAAAGGATTGGAGCGGAATCTGCTTGAACTTGACGCCTTGGAAGTACTCTCGAGTTCTGCAGACTCTAGTGTCGCTTTGATTCCTTGTCAGTTGTCTCGATCGATTCTGGCTCGCTGTGTGTCCGAGTGAAACGAATGGCAAGTCGTCGAGCATTGGGTCTGACCCGAGTGAACGACGCAACCGATTGCTTTGCCAGGCTCCAGATTTTGCGGGATTCGAAATTTTAGGGAAGCGAGCGGATCGGCAACGATGCGGTAAGTGGGGCAAGTGGGGCGAGGCTCCTCGATTTTTGCTCCCCCTTTATTGCCATGTACTGCGCAGTCTCCGGTCGTGGGATGAGCTGAGATCCTGCTGGCCCACGGGTCAGTGACTTGGGCGCGCGGTTATAAATAGCGATGCGGCCGGGGGGGGGGGGACAGTGTTCTCCTCTTTTCCCCCATTCTCCTCGCCTCTCCACCTCTTCCGCCTCTGCGCTGCGCCGCCCCGCTCGGCACCGACGACCACCACGGAGATGGCGAAGGATAAGACGGCGAAGCTAGAGCGCGCCAAGAAGGCGGCCAAGGGGAAGAAGGCGTCGAGTTCTCGGGCCGCGCTGCCGCCGGGCTGGATCCAGGGCGACTGGCTGCCATCGACGGTCATGACGAAGGACCTAGACGGGCTCACCGCCGCCGGCCTGCTGGTCCCTGGGTCTTGGAGGCTGCCGGAGGGAGGGGAGGTCGAGCCTGCGCCGCGCCCCGGAGAGCGGGTCCTCCTCCTCACCCATGTGGAGAGAGGTTTCTCCTTGCCCCCCCATCCATTTTTTCGAGGGTTTCTGAATTTCTTTGGTGCGCAAATCCACCACCTTCCCCCGAATGCCATATCATATCTTGCTGCCTTCGTCTCGATGTGTGAAAATTTCTTGGGTTGTCATCCCCACTAGGGGTTGTTCAAACATATCTTCACGTGTCGATCCCAGTCGGTCAAGAAAGCAAATCCGAGTGATGAGAGGACCCATGTGATCCAGATGTGTGGGGGTTTAGGTGTCCAGATGAGAGGTAGGAGCGCATTCCCTGCAATGACTTTTCCCGAGTCCGTTCGAGGTTGGCAGTCGACCTGGTTTTACTGCAATGACGTTCCATCTGCTGGTTCGTCGACTGGTCTTCCCCCTTTCTCGTTGGCGAGGCTCAATGCCCCTCGCTCGCTAACTGTGGCCGAGGAGGAGAAGGCTGAAGTGGGAGTCTTGGTAGAAGTTGTAGTTGAGCTGATCCGAGGCGGAGTGACGGGCTTGGATCTGTTAGAGGTGTTCCTCAGTCGATGGATCCAGCCCCTGCAGGCGCGAAGCCATCCCATGTGGCAGTACACGGGTCCAGACGATTCCACTCGGACGCACCCAGAGGAGGTCAAGGATGAGACCGTGATGCAATGGCTTAGAAGCATCACCGGAGCTCGTGACAATCCACGTGGATCCAAGCGGGTTCTGCCTTTCGATGCCGAGCACCTACCAGGGGAGGTGAGACATATCTTGTCGAGTGTTTTACTTTTTGTTTCCAACATGCAACTGGGTTGATAACCGACTGACTTTGATATTTGTGCCTCGCAGGAGTTCACGAAGATGTTTTCACCCGTGCCGAACGGAGAACAGCTCATTGAAGGAGCTGAGAGCGAGGGCGGGAGTGCTGATATCAGTTATGCCGAAGACAGTGAGGGCAGCGGTGACGACTCGAAAGAGAGTGAGGAAGTCGAGTCTCCTCCGCGCACCGAGCGTCGATCCAAACTGAACCAAGATCCAGCAACCAGCCAGGGTAAGGCCGTGGTGTCGAGTGCTAGGAACCCGAAGCGCACCCGAACTGCAACGCCAGATCCGACTGAGAAGACTGCGAAACAGCCCAAGGTCGCTCCATCGAAACCCCGGAAGGCTCTGCCCAGAATAAAGGTCACCGTACCTATTGCTTCGACGTGAGTGTTTTTCTCCCCTTCTTATTGTTGCAGAACTTCATGCCTTTGCTGACCGAGTGAGAATTGTGTGCCAGAGCTGCCACTTCAACAACGCCGCCCATGCGGGTTGATGAGGACCATGTGGATATGGATACTGCGGACGCGGCCACCTCTCGGCGAGGTATGGCAGGTTTTCACTCTATTCTGTTTTACTGGTCGATTTGACAATTGAACGAGTTGTTGTTGTTGTTGTTGAGTGACTGCAGAGCCAACAGATATCATCCACCTTGCTGACGACGACGAAGATGAGCCTCAGAAGGACGCGAGTGGCGAGGGTACGACCTCGACCGTCCCTCGCAGCTTCACTCGAAGAGTGCCGTCTAGCCAAACGCCCCGTGCGCCACCTGCTGCTATGCCCCGGGAACCAGGTGGTTCATCTCGAGCCAGTGCCGACCCTGTCATCTCTCCGTCGACTGCTCCACCTTTAGTGCCGAGTCCTTTGGCCCCGGGACCGACTGGTCAACCTCAAGTGCTGATTCCTCCGGCTGCGTCGCCGATTCCTCCATCTCATGTATTCACTCTGCATCATGTTCCGGAAGACCAAACTGGGGCCAGCAAAGAGGCCATGATTCAAGCCAATCTGATGATGCAGTGTCTGAAGGAGGTGTATGAAGGCAGTAAGTTGGCTTATGATGCCAGTACATCTCTTCAGGCGAATGTCCGAGTAAGTGCGATTGTAAGTTGATTTCTGATTGGGTTATTTCCTGTCCATCTTAACTTTGTACACCCACTGGGTGTTTTTGAATCATGATGCCAGTAGACATTTTGCTCGTAGTTCTTCACTCGGACCGGTCAGGCCAACTCGAGTGGAAATTGATCCAGTGGGGGCACGCTGAGTGCACCCACTGGGTGTAGTCCCCGAGACCGCCGTCGAGTGTTTGAATCGGCGTGGGTCTTAGAACACACACGTCTTTTTTGGGCCGGTCGGACCGAGCCGAATGGTCATTGATCCAGTGGGGGCACGCTGAGTGCACCCATTGGGTGTAGTCCCCGAGACCGCCGTCGAATGTTCGATTTGACGGGGGTCTTAGAACATTTTTTGCTTGTTGATCCTGATAACCCACAAGTATAGCGGATCGCAACAGTTTTCGAGGGTAGAGTATTCAACCCAAATTTATTGATTCGACACAAGGGGAGCCAAAGAATATTCTAAAGTATTAGCAGCTGAGTTGTCAATTCAACCACACCTGAAAGACTTAATATCTGCAGCAAAATATTTAGTAGCAAAGTAGTATGGAAGTAACGGTAACGATGGCAAAAGTAATAGTAGAAGTTTTGTAGCAATTGTAACGGTGGCAACGGCAAAGTAATGTAGCAAATATCAATATGTGAAAAGCTCGTAGGCAATGGATCAGTGATGGATAATTATGTCGGATGGCATTCATCATGCAACAGTTATAACCTAGGGTGACGCAGAACTAGCTCCAATTCATCAATATAATGTAGGCGTGTATTCTGAATATAGTCATACATGCTTATGGAAAAGAACTTGCATGGAATGTTTTGTCCTACCCTCCCATGGCAGTGGGGTCCTAATGGAAACTAAGGGATATTAAGGCCTCCTTTTAATAGAGAATCAGACCAAATCATTAGCACTTAGTGAATACATGAACTCCTCAAACTACGGTAATCACCGGAAAGAATCCCAATTATTGTCACCTTGGGGTATGCAGATCATAGATCGTAGTAGGTGTCTACAACTTGCAAGATAGGATTAAGAACACAAATATATTCATGAAAACATAATAGGTTCAGATCTGAAATCATGGCACTCGGGCCCTAGTGACAAGCATTAAGCATAGCAAAGTCATAGCAACATCAATCTCAGAACATAGTGGATACTAGGGATCAAACCCTAACAAAACTAACTCGATTACATGATAAATCTCATCCAACCCATCACCGTCCAACAAGCCTACGATGGAATTACTCACGCACGGCGGTGAGCATCATGAAATTGGTGATGGAGGATGGTTGATGATGACGACGATGTCAATTTCCCCTCTCCGGAGCCCCGAACGGACTCCAGATCTGCCCTCCCGATGAAGAACAGGAGGTGGCAGCGGCTCCGTATCGTAAAACGTGATGAATCCTTCTCTCTGATTTTTTTCTCCCCGAACATGAATATATGGATTTGGAGTTAGGGTCGGAGGAGGTCCAGGGGACCCACAAGGCAGGGGGTGCACCCTCCACCCTTGTGGGCAGCTGGTGGGTCCCCTCTGGTTGATTCTTTTGCCAGTATTTTTTATATATTCCAAAAATATTCTCCATGAATTTTTAGGTCAATCCGAGAACTTTTATTTCTACACAAAAATAACATCATGGCAATTCTGCTGAAAACAGTGTCAGTCTAGATTAGTTTCATTCAAATCATGCAAGTTAGAGTCCAAAACAAGGGCAAAAGAGTTTGGAAAAGTAGATACGATGGAGACATATCAACTCCCCCAAGCTTAACCCATTGCTTGTCCTCAAGCAATTCAGTTGACAAACTGAAAGTGATAAAGAAAAACTTTTACAAACTCTGTTTGATCTTGTTGTTGCAAATATGTATAGCCAACATTCAGGTTTTTAGCAAAGATTATGAACTAACCATATACACAATAACATTTAGGTCTCACATTTACTCATATCAATGGCATAATCAACTAGCAAGCAATAATAATGAATCTCGGATGACAACACTTTTTAAAAACAATTATGATATGATATAACAAAATGGTATCTCGCTAGCCCTTTCCGAGACCGCAAAACATAAATGCAGAGCACCCCTGAAGATCAAGGACCGACTAGACATTGTAATTCATGATAAAAGAGATCCAGTCATAGTCATAATCAATATCAATTAATAACAATGCATACAAATGACAGTGGTGCTCTCTAACTGGTGCTTTTTATAAGAGAATGATGACTCAACAAGAAAAGTAAATAGATAGGCCCTTCGCAGAGGGAAGCAGGGATTTGCAGAGGTGCCAGAGCTCGAGCTTTTAAAACAGAGATGAATATAATTTTGAGCGGTATGCTTTCATTGTCCACATAACAACCAAGAGATCTCAGTATCTTCCATGCTAGATACATTATAGGCGGTTCCCAAATAGAATGGTAAAGTTTTTACTCCCCCTCCACCAACAATCACACTCCACGGCTGATCCGAAACAACGGGTACCATCCATACCAACAACAGTCCTGGGGGAGTTTTGTTTGAAATTAAATTTTGATTTGATTTTGAGCATGGAACTGGGCATCCCGATTACCAGCCACTTTCTCATGAATGACAAGTGAATCAACACTCATCGTGAGAATAACCCACCTAGCATGGAAGATACTGACAGTCCCTAGTCGCTACATGAGCGATTTGGCACATGCAAATTTACTTGGAACAGCAAGTAAATACCGCATATAGGTAGGTATGGTGGACTCATATGGAACAACTTTTGGGTTTATGGAAGTGGATGCACAAGCAGTATTCCCGCTTAGTACAAGTGAAGGCTAGCAAAAGATTGAGGAGCGACCAACTAGAGAGCGACAACAGTCATAAACATGCATCGAGATTAACAAACATTGAGTGCAAGCATGAGTAGGATATAAATCACCATGAACATAAATATCATGGAGGCTATGTTGATTTTGTTTCAACTACATGCGTGAACATGTGCCAAGTCAAGCCACTTGAATCATTCAAGAGAGGATACCATTCTATCATACTACATCACAACCATTTTAATTTGCATGTTGGCACTCAAGACAAACCATTATAAACTTCTAGCTGATTAAGCATGGCATGAGTAACTATAATCTCTAATTGTCATTGCAAACATGTTTCATTCGTAATGGGCTGAATCAAGAACGATGAACTAATCATATTTACAAAAACAAAATAGGTCGAGTTCGTACCAGCTTCTCTCCATCTCAATCATTTCATCTTATGTCGTCATTATTGCCTTTCACTTGCACGACCGAACGATATAAATAATAAGAGTGCACGTGCATTGGACTAAGCTGGAATTTGCAAACAATTATTCAAAGGAGAAGACAAGGTAATATGGGCTCTTTGTTAGATCAACAATAATGCATATGAGAGCCACTCAACATTTTCATCGTGGTCTTCTCCTTATGACCTAAAGAAAAGAAAAGAATTTCAAAGAAACACACTGAAATGCTTTTGGAGTTTTTGTTTTTCTGAAGAAAGCAAAACAAGAACGAGAAAAACTATTTACATGAGAAAGCTCCCAACAAGCAAAAGAAGAACAAGAAATCTTTTTGGGTTTTCTTTTAATACTACAACTAAGTGAACATGGAAAGAAAACTAAAAAGAAACTACAACTATTTTTTTTGGATTTTCTCAAAGTTTTTCAAACACACAAGAAGAAAGCGAGAAAAAGGAACTAACATGGATAATACAATGAAAAAGTATGAACACCAACAACTGAAATGAATGTGTGAACATGAATGTAATGTCGGTGAGAAATACGTACTCCCCCAAGCTTAGGCTTTTGGCCTAAGTTGGTCTAAGCCCATGGCTGGCCTGGCGGATATCCAAAGTTGTAGTCGGGGTTGTACTGGGACGCGGCAGTGACTGCCTGAAGGGATGCAGTGTGGAGGCGAGCGGCCTCCACCTGCCTCTCATACTCATTCGCCTCCTCTCTAGTTATAAAATATCTCCCTTTTACCTGAAAGTTAAAGAAGGCAGGAGCAGGAAGGGTAATATGGACAGCGCGCTGCCTGTCAAAAAGTAGTCGGTACAAGAGGGACTGATCGTTCCTCTCAAGAAACTGGTAGCATACCATAGCATTATAATCAAGAAAAGCAGGTGGTAACTCAGTGTCATTACCCCTTATGGTTACCCCGAGATAATTAGCTAAACGGGTGGCATAAATCCCACCGAAGAAATCTCCATCTTTAGCATTAAGATGTAACCTCCTTGCAATAATAGCCCCCAAGTTATATCGTTTATCACCCGTTACCGCACACTTGAGGACACTAAGGTCTGATGCACAAAGGTGTCTATGATCATGTTTACCATTAATGCATCTACCTATAAAGAGAGCAAAATAACGTATGGCAGGAAAGTGAATGCTCCCCATGGTAGCTTGTGTAATATTTCTAGTTTCTCCCACAGTGATGCTAGCAAGGAAATCATTGTATTCAGTTTTGCGAGGCTCACTATGAATGCCCCCTCGTGGGATTTTGCATGCGTCATTATTATCTTCAAGGTCCATGGTATATGATTTATCATAAAGATCAAATAAAACAGTAAGAGTATTGCGCTGGGATGAAAACTTAAATCTTCGCACAAATGAATCAGTGAGGTGGTAATACTGCCGACACTTATCTGACACGAAGTCCTCAAGGCCAGCATTTTGCACGTACGCGTCAAATTCTTCCTTGAAACCAGCATGAACCATGAATTCATCCAAAGGCCATTCACAAGGCCGCACTTGAGCTTCCCTCGATGGTTCGAGATCGGGCTCACGTATTGCGAGCCTAGGGGCTTTCTTGCTCGAGGAACCACCTTGGTATATTCTCCTAAACATCTTTCTTCCTCAGAAAAAAAAATCTGAAATTTTTAGTGACTCAAAATAAAAGTGAACCAAACTCAACAAGATTGATAGCAACTACTCCTACAAGTGTCTAGAGGCTATATCATGCATCAAAACTACTTGGGACCATATAAATTTGACATGCAAGCTCAAGAACAAGGTCACCTCAGCAGCAAAAATTTGCAATATATAAAGCACTAGAACAAAAACTAATTGGACCATTGGAGGAGTCACATACCGAAGAACAATCCCCCAAAACAGTTTTGCAAATGGAGCTTCACACAAGGAGATCGAAAATGGCAGCAAGATGAGCTAGAACACGGGTTTGAGCAACGGGATGATTTTTTCTGGAGGAAGACGAAGTGGATGGGTGCTAGAATAAGTGAGTGGGACCCACAAGGCAGGGGGCGTGCCCAGGGGGGTAGGGCACGCCCTCCACCCTTGTGGTCCACTGGTGCAGCTCCCTGGTGTGTTCTCAGTGCCAGAAATTCTCAAATATTCTATAAAAAATCATACTAAATTTTCAGGGTATTTGGAGAACTTTTATTTTCGGGACATTTTTTTATTGCAAGGATAATTCAGAAAACAGACGGATAGTAGTATTTTTGCTTTATTTAATCTAAATAACAGAAAGTAAAAAGGTGGGTACAAAAGGTTGTGCTTTCTAAATTCATCCATCTCATGCCCATCAAAAGGAACCCATTAACAAGGTTGATCAAGTCTTATTAACAAACCTCTTTCGAATAGCATGAAGCCGGAGAATTTTTGAATAACACTAGGTTACCTCAACGGGGATATGCATGTCCCCAACAATAAGAATATCATATTTCTTCTTGACAGTAGGGAGAGGGAATTCAAAACCTCCAATAGTAATAGTTGAAATTTTTCCAGTAGAATTGATACTATGAACTTGAGGTTGTTTCTTCGGAAAGTGTACCGTATGCTCGCTACCATTAACATGAAAAGTGACATTGCCCTTGTTGCAATCAATAACAGCCCCTATAGTATTCAAAAAGGGTCTACCAAGGATGATCGACATACTGCCGTCCTTGGGAATATCAAGAATAACAAAGTCCGTTAAGATAGTAACGTTTGCAACCACAACAGGCACATCCTCACAAATACCGATGGGTATAGCAGTTGATTTATCAGCCATTTGCAAAGAGATTTCAGTAGGTGTCAACTTATTCAAATCAAGTCTACGATATAAAGAGAAAGGCATAACACTAACACCAGCTCCCAAATCACATAAAGCAGTTTTAACATAATTTCTTTTAATGGAGCATGGTATAGTTGGTATTCCTGGATCTCCTAGTTTCTTTGGTATTCCACCCTTAAAAGTATAATTAGCAAGCATGATGGAAATTTCAGCTTCCGGTATCTTTCTTTTATTTGTGACAATATCTTTCATATACTTAGCATAAGGAGACATTTTCAGAATATCAGTCAAACGCATACGCAAAAAGACAGGTCTAAGCATTTCAACAAAGCGCTCAAAATCCTCATCATCCTTTTTCTTGGATGGTTTAGGAGGGAAGGGCATGGGTTTCTGAACCCATGGTTCTCTTTCTTTACCATGCTTCCTAGCACTGAATTCTCTCTTATCATAACATTTATTTTTAGGTTGTGGGTTATCAAGATCAACAGCAGGTTCAATCTCCACATCATTATCATTACTAGGTTGAGCATCAACATGAGCATCATCATTAACATTATCACTAGGTTCATGCTCATCACCAGATTGTGTCTCAGCATCAGAAATAGAAATATCATTTGGATTCTCAGGTGTGTCTATAACAGGTTTACTAGAAGCATGCAAAGTCCTATCAGTTTCTTTTTCTTTTTATTACTAGGAGGATTAGATGCATCAGAATTAATTCTCTGAGAGTCTTGCTCAACTCTCTTAGGATGGCCCTCAGGATACAAAGGTTCCTGAGTCATTTTACCACCTCTAGTCATGACCCTAATAGCATTATCATTTTTCTTACTATTCAACTCATTAAGCAAATCATCATGTGCCTTAAGTACTTGTTCTACTTGAGTTTTAACCATGGAAGCATGCTTACTAATAATCTTAAGATCACTAACAGCTCTACTCATGTAATCACCCAAGCGGTCAAGAATGTAAGCATTACGTTTCAATTGTCTACTAACATAAGCATTGAAATTTTCTTGTTTAACAATAAAATTATCGAACTCATCCAAGCATTGACTAGCAGACTTATTATGAGGAATATCACCTTCATCAAATCTATAGAGAGAATTTACCTCTATTACCTGTGTCGGGTTATCAAGACCATGTATTTCTTCAATAGGTGGTAAATTCTTAACATCTTCAGCTTTAATACATTTTTCTTTCATAGATTTCTTTGCCTATTGCATATCTTCAGGACTGAGAAATAGAATGCCTCTTTTCTTCGGAGTTGGCTTAGGAATTGGTTCAGGAAGTGTCCAATCATTATCATTGCTCAATATATTATTCAATAGAAATTCAGCTTGCTCAATAGTTCGTTCCCTGAAAACACAACCAACACAACTATCTAGGTGGTCCCTAGAAGCATCAGTTAGTCCATTATAAAATATATCAAGTATTTCATTTTTCTTAAGAGGATGATCAGGAAAAGCATTAAGTAATTGGAGAAGCCTCCCCCAAGCTTGTGGGAGACTCTCTTCTTCAATTTGCACAAAGTTAAATATTTCCTATAAAACAGCTTGTTTCTTATGAGCAGGAAAATATTTTTCAAAGAAGTAATATATCATATCCTGGGGACTACGCACACAACCAGGAGCAAGAGAATTAAACCATAACTTTGCATCACCCTTTAACAAGAAAGGAAACAATTTAAGAATATAGTAATAGCGAATTTTTTCCTCATGAGAAAATAGGGTGGCTATGTCATTCAATTTAGTGAGATGTGCCACCACAGTTTCAGATTCATAACCATGGAAAGGATCAGATTCAACCAAAGTAATTAACTCAGGATCGACAGAGAATTCATAATCCTTATCAGTAACAAAGATAGGTGAAGTAGCAAACTTAGGGTCATATTGCATTCTAGCATTCAAAGATTTTTCTTTCAGCTTAGCTAACAATTTCTTAAGATCATCTCTATCATTGCAAGCAAAAAAGTCTCTAGCAGTTTCTTCATCCATAATATAACCCTCAGGTACCTTAGGCAATTCATATCTAGGGGGAGAATCATAATCATTGGTTTCAATAATATCATCAGTTTTAGTAATTTCATTCTCTCTAACCCTAGCAAGTTGTTCATCAAGAAATTCACCTAGTGGCACAGTATTATCAATCAACGCAGTAGTATCATCATAAGCATCATGCATAGCAGAAGTAGCATCATCAATTACTTGCGACATATCAGAATTACTAGCAGGTGTAGGTGTCGCAAGCTTACTCAAAACAGAGGGTGAATCAAGTGTAGAGCTAGATGGCAGTTCCTTACCTCCCCTCGTAGTAGAGGGAAAAATCTTGGTTCTTTGATCTTTCAAATTCCTCATAGTGATTCAACAGATATAAATCCCAAGTGACTTAGAGAATAGAGCTATGCTCCCTAGCAATGGTGCCAGAAAAAGGTCTTGATAACCCACAAGTATAGGGGATCGCAACAGTTTTCGAGGGTAGAGTATTCAACCCAAATTTATTGATTCGACACAAGGGGAGCCAAAGAATATTCTAAAGTATTAGCAGCTGAGTTGTCAATTCAACCACACCTGAAAGACTTAATATCTGCAGCAAAATATTTAGTAGCAAAGTAGTATGGAAGTAACGGTAACGATGGCAAAAGTCATAGTAGCAGTTTTGTAGCAATTGTAACGGTGGCAACGGCAAAGTAGCGTAGCAAAGATCAATATGTGAAAAGCTCGTAGGCAATGGATCAGTGATGGATAATTATGTCGGATGGCATTCATCATGCAACAGTTATAACCTAGGGTGACACAAAACTAGCTCCAATTCATCAATATAATGTAGGCATGTATTACGAATATAGTCATACGTGCTTATGGAAAAGAACTTGCATGAAATCTTTTGTCCTACCCTCCCGTGGCAGCGGGGTCCTAATGGAAACTAAGGGATATTAAGGCCTCCTTTTAATAGAGAAACGGACCAAAGCATTAGCACTTAGTGAATACATGAACTCCTCAAACTACGGTAATCACCAGAAAGAATCCCAATTATTGTCACCTTGGGGTATGCAGGTCATAGATCGTAGTAGGTGTCTACAACTTGCAAGATAGGATCAAAAACACAAATATATTCATGAAAACATAATAGGTTCAGATCTGAAATCATGGCACTCGGGCCCTAGTGACAAGCATTAAGCATAGCAAAGTCATAGCAACATCAATCTCAGAACATAGTGGATACTAGGGATCAAACCCTAACAAAACTAACTCGATTACATGATAAATCTCATCCAACCCATCACTGTCCAGCAAGCCTATGATGGAATTACTCATGCACGACGGTGAGCATCATGAAATTGGTGATGGAGGATGGTTGATGATGACGACGACGTCGATTTCCCCTCTCCGGAGCCCCGAACGGACTCCAGATCTGCCCTCCCGATGAAGAACAGGAGGTGGCGGCGGCTCCATATCGTAAAACGCGATGAATCCTTCTCTCCGATTTTTTTCTCCCTGAACGTGAATATATGGAGTTGGAGTTAGGTCGGAGGAGGTCCAGGGGACCCACAAGGCAGGGGGCGCGCCCTAGGGAGGGGGGCACCCTCCTCCCTTGTGGACAGCTGGTAGGTCCCCTTTGTTTGATTCTTTTGCCAGTATTTTTTATATATTCCAAAAATATTCTCCATGAATTTTCAGGTTAATCCGAGAACTTTTATTTCTACACAAAAATAACACCATGGCAATTCTGCTGAAAACAGCGTCAGTCCGGATTAGTTTCATTCAAATCATGCAAGTTAGAGTCCAAAACAAGGGCAAAAGAGTTTGGAAAAGTAGATACGATGGAGACGTATCAGATCCTTACTCAGACCGGTCAGGCCGGACTGAGTGGTCACTGATCCAGTGGGGGCACGCTGAGTGCACCCACTGGGTGTAGTCCCCGAGACAGCTGTCGAATGTTTGAATCGGCGGAGGTCTTAGACATTCTTTTTGTATCAACTGGACTTGTTCCTCTCCAGTCGGAAGTAGAGAAATATCTGTGTCGACTGAATTGTTTTTTGTTGATTTCAGAAAACCCATGAGCTCGGGACCCAATATGTTGCCTTGGAGAAGGAGAAGATCCAGCTCCACACTGGTACAACGAGGTGCTATACAAACGGTTTTTAACCCCTTTCCGCGATGGCGTTTCGAACCGTCTCCAAGTGACTGACTGCGATAGGGGGGTCCTTCCCACACGACCCAGAAACCATCAGGGATATGCCCTCCTGGCACACACGCTCGGCAAAATGAGGTCGTGTGCGGCCGGTGAGCAATCAAATACATTTATACGTACAGTTGTGCTAAAAAAATACAATTATACAGGCCAAATCATTTCCGGTCGTAAGTACATTCCACACAGTCAATCCAAGGAATATGTTTCCGTTAGTATGTACATCCCACACAGTTAATCCAAGAAGTATGTTTCCGTTCATATATACATCCCACACAGTCACTCCAAGGAAAACATTTCCGTTCGCAGGTACATCACACACAATTTTCCCCATTAAATCATTTGTGATAGCGTTGCCATTGCACACGATATTAACAATTTTATCGTTTGTGTTATGGAATGCATCACACACGGTGCGTAGAAGAAACTGTGTGGCAAAGGCTGTCCATTACACACACTTTTTATGTGGTAAACTTTTGTGCAAGGTGGCCTAACACAAACAGTTTCCAAGAGAATGTCGTGTGTGATTGTTCATTGATCCAACACGGTTTATTCCTAGAAACTGTGTGCGTTGCCTGAGGTCATTGCCCACGGTGTTTTCTCAATAACCGTTTGCAATAGAAAAACCCAATTAGCAGGCTAATTGGCCATTAGCAGGCTAATTGGCAATTAGCAGGCTAATTGCCCTATTATTAATAATCCATTTATTAATCTAATTGACATTTCATATTAAGCACACAATATATTTCATTTCCATATTAAGGAAGCAGGATTTCATAATTGAAATACATCAGAGTACAACATCATATAGCTTCAGCACTCAGCTACCCATTACACAACTACACCAGCACCAAGTTTCACATGCAACATCTATAACATTTCAAATTAGCATCATAGACGGTACATAGACAGATGAATCTCATCTAGAAAACTGCTGAAGCGGAAGGCAAATATTGAGCCTTCATTGATGTTGAAGGTCTTTGCAACTTTAGGCCAGTGCTTGTGGATGATTAACCGTCCATCCTTCGTCCTCTTCAGGAACAATTCAATATTGAACCGTGGGTGTTCTATGAATACCTTCCTCGCCTCCTGACCATACAGGTGGTTTGAGAGGTAATCATCAGTGAACTGCTTTGGAAAGGCCTGAAAACAAGGATGTGCATAAATATCTTCTCTAAATTGGAAATGGGGCAAAGGAATAAAAAAAGGCAAGGTATAATAGTTAGTACCATCCTGTAGTGAACTGATGTCTTCTTCATTGTGCAGACAAAGATCTTGTTGTTTTTTGTCGCTAATTTCTTTATCCTAACAATATGTCGGAGTAATGGGCCACGGGTAGCCTGACCCGGGTCCCTGAGGATTTCAAGACATTGGGCCGGCTGCGCCCCTCAAGCATCAAGGATGGAGCGCCGCCTTCTGGTGGCCAGCTGGCTCATGAGGCCGGATGTCAGAGGACAACCAAGCACCAGAAGACGGCCCCAAGACGGGCCGACTCCTAGCAGGCGGCCTCCAGAGAGGCCGGCTCCTAGAACAGGCGGCCCACGACGCCCTCAAAGTCTACACCCCCATTAAGGAGACAAGACAGGATGTGGCTACAGTATAGCCCATTCCCCCATATCCAGGGCACGGCGCGGCCACAGTGCTCCGTACGGGCAGAGATCTCCCCATGACGTGGCACTGTGGCCACCCCACCCTTAACATCACTCCTGCCAGGCGAAGCCCTGTTCCCACGACGGCCTGTCGGTACGGCCTGCGGGCGGCAGGCCCCACCAGGCAGCGAGAGGCTGGAAGGCGGCAGAGCCTGACCAGTCGGACCGGTGGGAGGCCGGCCTCTAGCAGGCGGCCCCTCCTCCCTCGAAGTCCGTGCGCCATTAAACCAGAAAAGACACGGTGTGGCTACAGTGATCTCCCACCCGACGGCAGGACCGTAGCCACGCCCCCCTGACCAAGTGCGCGTCATCTGCATTACGGCTACAGCAACAAGCAACCGATGAGACCCGCAAGTGGCGGGAGTGGCCTGTCGGCTCCGAGCCAGACCAGTCGGCGGGGCCCACCAGGCGGCGGGCCCCAGCAGCTGACAGAGAAGCCGACGGCCAGGGACGCTGACCGCCGGACCCTACACCCAGCCAGATGACTATTGTACCCCTGGGGGGTAGGCCTATATAAACCCCCCAGGGCACCCATGCAAAGGGTTCGGACCTGTAAGGCCTAGACTCATTCAGAGTGAGGAGAGAGTCGGCCCTGCTCTCTTCAACCTCTGGCACACAGCTCAAGGAGTACCTTGTACTCACTAGTGCCTTAGTGATCATGCGGAGACCCCGCAGAGCAGGACTAGGGGTGTTATCTCCTAGGAGAGCCCCAAACCTGGGTAAAGTACGCCGGCGTTCGTGTCTACGCCTCATCCCGCTTCCAGGCACCGGCGACGTTCTACTAGCTCCCACCATGATAAGCCATCCTTTGGCATATGTCGCATCCAACCCCCGACACAATATTTCTGAGTTTCTTGACTTGACTGATATTCATGGACAACTCATTTCCCCATATGCAAAAAGGGTCGAACAGTGGGTCAAAACCTCTGACAGCAGGACCTACATGTGCAAGACCAAATTGTTAAAAACCTAAATATTAGAATGGTTCCTGTAATTGCACAATAATGTGCTATTAGACAAAGGACCATGCATGTGCAAACCTTGATTGTAAACCTCAGTGCCTCCCATTGTTTCCCTCCAACACATATAAGGTAGTTAGTGATCAGGTTAAGTGAGGGTTCGCATGCTATCAGTAAAATATGTTGATGAAAAATAAGAACATTGCAGATTCATCATATTAATTCGAGCCACATGGAAAACCCATTTATTCAAACCAAGCATGATTAAGAACTAGGAAATATAGCAATTATATATGCTTCTCATGTATTAAGTGCAGCCAAATTCGATTTATTCCTCACATGCACAACAATACAAAATTCTACCCACGACAATTGGACATCGCATTGCAGAATTGAACCAAGCAGTTAACTAAGCACCACAAAAAATGAACCAAACATTAACTGAGAACCACATTGCACAATATAACATACTCCTAATAGATGATCAAACAGTTAACCAAACCATGCATGCTTAACAACTTGGAAATATAGCAATTGTATTTGTTTCTCATGTTTTTAGTACAACCAAATTCGATTTATTTCTCACATGGTATACAATAACAGAATGCACCCACAACAATTGAACATCGCATTGCAGAATTGAACCAAATAGTTAACTAAACACCACAACAAATGAACCAAATGTTAACTGAGCACCGCAATGCAGAATGTATAACATACTAGAAGATCAGATAGTTAACCAAACCAAGCATGCTTGACAACTAGGAAATATAGCAATTGTATTTGTTTCTCATGTATTTTGTAAAGATGAATTCGATTTATTTCTCACATGGAAGACAATACAAAATTGCAGCCTGAAGAATTGAACATCACATTTGCAGAATTGAACCAAACAGTTAACTGAAGACGACAACTAATTAACCAAACAGTTAATAAGTGAGCACCACATTGCACGACATATAGAACATATAGACTAGAGCAACAGATTGCATGGTAAAAGTAGATAGGACAAT
This sequence comes from Thinopyrum elongatum, assembly GCA_011799875.1. NCBI lineage: Eukaryota > Viridiplantae > Streptophyta > Magnoliopsida > Poales > Poaceae > Thinopyrum > Thinopyrum elongatum. The sequence goes on from CM022298.1 coordinate 561,073,017, forward strand.
TCACTAGAATTTGTTAAGGAAAGGTAGGAGCAGCACATGTAATGGGTAAACCGAGCATGCTTAACCGGCGTAGCTAGCAAACTGAACATAGGTCCTTATAGTGAGCTAATAAGACAAGCTACTCCTCATCGTCGGAGATATCGATGATGATTGGCTCCCTGGACATGGAAGAGGGCGAGGCCTCCACATCGTGGGTGCCCTCGTCGTAGTGGTGAGTTTCCTAAGCCGCTCCGGGCACCAACCTGCTACCTCTCGAGTTGAGGTAAGCACGGGCACGCTGAGAAAACACCTCGCAGTCTTCGTCGAAGGCACCGACGGTGGCCTCGAGGAAATGCCATGAACTGTCATTTATAGCAGCCAACCGTGTCGCGGCGTCGGTGCACGAGGTGTCGATGGTGGACTCGACGGCGAGGTGCTCCTCCAATATCTGGGGGTTGGCACGAATGGCAGCCATCGCGACCTCATCCGCGCGTGCAGCCGCGATTTGCTTCTCCGCTGCCAAATGCTCCTTGAGCTCCTGGCTATACTGCGTGCACCATGGCTTAGGGCAGCACTTATTTGGGGGAGGGGTTAGTGATTTGGGTGGAAGGTGTCACGCCGGCGGTCGGGGCATGTGGGATGTGGAAGGAGGAGGATGGGGGTCGGGTGCGGATTACCTGCCTGGATCGACAAGGCCGAGCAGCGTGAAGGAGGGTCGCCGGCGAGGAGGCGGCGCTGCAAGCAAGGAGTGAAGGTTTCAACTTGGAAAGGAAGGCGGAAATAGGGGAATGTGGCTTTTGGTAAGGGGGAGGGGGGTGGGGAGGTAGATATTTCCGCGAAAGCCAAAAATTTTGGATCGGTGCAGCGAAAAAACTGGCGCGCAAAGTGTCATCAGACACGGTCCCTTATTCAGAGCTGTGTATGATATGAGAACATCACAAACGATTCAGATAGCTTAACCCGTGTTTGATGAGTTTGAACATCAAAAAATTTGGTTCGAATTTCCCTTTGTGGACGAAACGATATCTGTTGCCTCTTCTTAATTTCAAAAATTTTCTAGTGTCAACGTAGAACAACAGGAGTATTGTGTCATTTTTTGGGATTTTTCATGGTTCGCTAGGACATTTTTATACATTAACTGAGTTTTCTATGCATTTATGTGCATAATTCAAATTTGAACTACATGCACATGCTCGAGTGCATATAAACGGGTTGAAAAATCAAATGTGTGTCCTTGGTTGCAAGCGTAGGTCCCACACAAGAAACGGGAATGAATGTCAAACACCTTTGCCACCGTCGCTCGGTCGCTAACATTGAGATACATGGTTTTAAAATTCTAGTAAATCGAAAACTCGTCTGAAATTCATGAAACTTGACATGATATCATGGAACGGCATCAACATGCCGTGGTAAAAATATTGTCTTATTTGGGGTAGGTTTGGGTATAAGCTTCTCACAAATCAGAGCTTCTCACAACAAGCCTCATGGTTACATTATGGAACGTTTCACCTTTCTGGACGAAACGATATCCGTTGCCTCTTCTTTATTTCAAAAAAAAAATTCTACTGTCAACAGAGAACAACAGGAGTGTTGTGTTAAATTTTGGAATTTTTCGGGGTTCGTTTGGACATTTTTATACATTAATTGAGTTTTCTATGCATTTATGTGCATAATTCAAATTTGAACTACAGGCACATGGTCCAGTGCATATAAATTGGCTGAAAAATATAATATGTGTCCTTGGTTGCATGCTTAGGTCCCATGCAAGAAATGGGAATGAATGTCAAACACCTTGCCACCGTCGCTCGGCCGCAAACATTGAGATACATGGTTTTCAAATTCTAGTAAATCCAAAACTCATCTGAAATTCATGAAACTTGGCATGCTATCATGGAGCGGCACCAACATGCCATGGTAAAATTTTTGTCCCATATGGGGTAGGTTTGGGTATAAGCTTCTCACAAACCAGAGCTTCTCACAACAAATCCTCGTGATTTCGGTAGGGAACGTGCCACCTTTGGGGACGAAACGATATCCGTTGCCTCTTCTTGCTTTCAAAATTTTTCTAGTGTCAACATAGAACAACAGGAGTGTTGTGTCAATTTTTGGGATGTTCGCTACGACATTTTTATACATTAACTGGGTTTTCTGGGCATTTTATATGCATAATTCAAATTTGAACTACATGCACATGCTCTAGTGCAAAAAAATGGGTTGAAAAATCAAATGTGTGTCCTTTGGTGCATGCTTAGGTCCCATGCAAGAAATGGGAATGAATTTCAAACACCAGGGCACCGTTGATTGCCGGCAAAACGTTGAGATACTTTGTTTTTAAATTCTAGTAAATCCAAAACTCGTCTGAAATTCATGAAACTTGGCATGCTATCATGGAATGGCACCCGACATGCTGTGGTATTTTTCGTGTCCATTTTGAGAGAAGGCGCACTCGAATAACAGCCAACAAAGCATTTTGAAACAAATAGCTGCCACTTTAACATATCAAATGTTTTGTATAATTTAAATCGTGTGCATTCTGTTAACCATTCACGTGACGCCACGCCTCACTCTTTTAATGGCTAGGAGGTGCCATGCGGACAGGTGCTTGACTGAACAGGAGGCGTGCGAGCTGTACTCCAATGCGCAGGCTCACCGGGAAGCGTACGAGCTGTAGTGATGTACGCCGCGCAGGCTCAAGGGGAAGCGAGCCCTTTGACTTCCATGGCCGCCGCCCGCCTTGCTCGCATCCTCTCCATTAATGGCACCCAAGCCGTAGTTTAATACGGGCCATTCCCCTCCCACAGACCTCCACCAATGCCATGGCGCAGAACGATCATCTGCTACTAGTCTTCCAGTTGGGTTTAATACTGTATCTCGATCATATGAATATAAATTCGCAGTGTGACTGAATGAAAGATATGGTTTGAACTAACTTGCGTCTTTCTCTCTGAATGTACAGACTTATCAAATGATTTTATTTAAAAAAACGTCAATGGTTTTTCAATATAAACACTCATCGCAAACATTTTAGTTAGAACACCCGTATGCAAACCGACAGCTTTCCCAGGAAGCCAAGGGAAAATGTGCCGAGCAGGATTTGTGCACCTCTTGATCGCAAACGTTTTAGATAGAACACCTGTATGTAAACCGACAGCTTCCCCAGGAAGCCAAAGGAAAATGTGCCGAGCAGGATTTGTGCAGCTCTTGTTCGCAAACGTTTTAGATAGAACACCCGTATGCAAAGTGAGAGCTATGGTCTTCCCCAGTAAGCCAAGGGAAAATTCACCGCGCAGGATTTGTGCATCTCTTCAATGCAAACGGTTCAGATTGAATACGATATGCAAAGCGAGACTTTGGCACTAAGCCAAGAGAAAATCTGGCAAGCAGGATTTGTACCTCCCTTCAACACAAATGGTTTTTTCGAATGACCCGTGTGCAACCGCACGTACAAACAATTTGGTAAGATTTGCATCTCTCATATTGGGTATATTCTATATTGCCATTTGTCAAACTGGAAAGATTGACATTTGTTGATCTAGTAACATTGCCATTTGTCAACCTTGTAACACTGCCATTTGTCAAAATATGCAGCTAAAAATCACTACCACTATCTAATTTTCGCAACTAAAATTCAGTAATTAAGCATACATTTCATTCATAGATTAAGCAGTCATTCTTTTATACAAACAGTTCAACTCGACAGCTGAACTGACCAAACTTTCCCCAATTGTTGCCAACCACGTACTGAAATAGCTAGTTCAACTATATATACTAGCCAATTTTAAGTACGTTGTACAGTTCCACCACATCTATAGTCAGATGAACTGAACAAAATAACCCCTAAATACTACTACTACTACGGAGGGGCTTTGTACTACTTCCGGCAACCTCTCCTCTGCCGAGCGCGCTCAGTAAAAGGCAGAGGAGGACGAGTCTACCGACAAGCTGGACAACTGCAATACGGTGCCTGCCGCTGCTGCACCTTCAGCGACACTCACCTCGAACGCCCTCTGCCGCTCCAGACGACCCCTCTCTAAGTGGTGGGACTCCTCGTAGATCTCCTAATTCCTCGCCTCTGCGTCGGCGTGTGCTGCGGCCACGACGGCGGTAAGGCTCTTTGCGTGCTCGACGAGGCGCTCTTCCTCCTCCCGCAGGAACTCGATGTAGCGCGCAAGGTCGCTGACGCACGTGCGGGCCTCCACCTCCGCCTCCCGCCTTCGGGCGACGGTGGCGGAGCGGGTGATGACCCCGGCGGTCAACGGTGGGCAGGTGGCCATGGCATGGCGGCCACGACCACCACCTCCCACTTTCGGGCCGCGGTGGCGGAGCGGTTGATGGCCACGGTGGCCGGCAGTGGGGTGGCGGCCATGACGGCCACCTCCCGCCTTCCGGCCGCGGTGGCGGAGCGGGCGATGGCCCTGGCTTTCGACGGTGGTGTGGCGGCCACGGCAGCAGACGGTGGGGTGGCGGCAATGGCGGCCGGCAATAGCTGCCGACGGGCAGCGGCGATGGAGCATGTGGTGGGTGTTCCGCGCACAGCCAACAGGAGGGACGCCACGCGCACTACACTACGCCCAGGACCATTGTTGAGGAAATCGTTAACTGGTAGCTGCTCGGTTGGCTGGCCAGTAGAGGATTAATAGGCTAATCGGCAAGTTAATCGGCCATTTAATCAACTAATCACCCCATTTATCAGTTTATCGGCTACTCGCGGACCCCATGAGTAAGGATTAATCGACAAGTTAACTGATTAATCAGGCAAATTCTTGAACAGGGCCCAGGACTGAGCCGCCGCCGCGGTGTAGCCTCCCAGCTGGAGATGTCCTATGATGATGACGGAGTGGCTGAGCGACGACGACGCACCTGTGCCATTGGCGATTGTGGGAGAAGCAGACGAGATAAGCTAAAGGGTGGGAGGGGAAAATGTGACGCAGGACTCGCCGGCCATGAGGGTTTATATAGCAGGCTGGTAAGCATTGAGATTTTGGGGGATTTTACCGAGTCGGGCGGGAAGCTTGCGCGGGAACCTGCGCGGTTGCGCGGGAACGGGCTCACCACCATTTGGCCAAAAGAATGCCCCCGCGCGTTGCTCAAGCTTGCGCTCGAAGCCGTCTGCGGCAGCGGGGTGACAAGATGTGCGAGAGGAGGACGAAAGGACACGTACACATACGGTTAATAAAAAAACGTTTGCAATTTTATTACCTACTACCCCGGCCCCGTCCTGGTTTATAAGTAGGATTTAACTAATAAAATACGAATGCATGTCGCCAAAGATTATATCATTGGATTCGTATTTTAACATAGTTTCCAATTATATAATTTTAATAACATGCATTAACATTTTGTTGGTTAAATTTAAGGTCAAAATATGGCACAGAATATAAAGGGGACTAATAGACGAAGACGGAGGTAGTAGCACACGGCCGCTCTCTATGCAGCGAGGCAACTGCCGGCCGGCTTGTAGACGATCATTCCCTGCATATTCAACTGCTCTATGCGTGTGGTTGCTCGCGGTGAGGCGTCCGCGGTGCGCTCTGCTCGCATCCCGCCCTACTCGGTGTTAGGAGCAATCGTAGATAGAGCAAATCACACGGCTCATTAGCAGCAATCGTCTGTGTTATTATTGGTCTTCGCACACATTTCTGATTACGGACCTGTTTGCCGCGTATCACATACATCTTGTTCCGTTGAACTGTTTCTCTTGTCTTGGCTCATCGCAAACAGTTCATCCGAGTGAACTATTTGCCCTCCATCGCACACACCTTGATCTAGCTGACCGTTTCTGTTGTGTTGCCTAATCGCACACAGGTCATCCTAGTGAATTGTATGCCGTATATCGCACACACCCTCATCTGGCTGCCCATTTCTGTTGTTCTGCCTCATCGCAAACAGTTTTGCTGGATTAACCGTTTGCCACGCATCGCACACGCAACTCTAATCTGAACCATGTTTGATGTCACCGCCATCGCAAATGTTTTGCATCTTTTTTGACGGTTTTATTACATCACCGTTGAGGCGCCGCGGAGCGCTCTGCTCGCATCCGTGCGCGCGTGCTCTGCCAGTGGTTGGGGCCTACGCACGATCACGTTGGGGGCCCATATGCATGCGGTTGCGCCGCGTGCGTCGCCACGATGCAGTTACGTGCAGCACGATGGAGTTACGCGCTGCAAATTAGAACTGCCATCCGAGCGTGTGAATATTCTAGTCCGTCCGGCTTCCCCATTAATTCCTACGGCCATTATAACCTTAGTCTCTTCAACCTTTCGATCTCGCCCCACAACACAACAGGCACACCCATGACGACACATACAGAGAGGATATCTAGCGGCGCTCCAATGGAGTTTGGCGAGCATAAAGTCGAGACCCACGCGAGGGAGACAGATCTCGTAGTGGTGTACACCATCGACCCCGCCGTGGTGGAGGACTACATCAACACCGTGGAGCAGTTGCTTGCTGGAGACAAGTACAACGTGGTCGGCATCGACCTCCAGTACACCGCCGGTCTTCCCGGCAAATATTAGAAGGTTGCCGTCGCCCAGTTGTGCGTGCGCCATCATGTGCTCATCTACCACTACTGCATGACCATAGAGCCTTGTGGCCGTTTCACCAGGTTTGTCAACAGCACCGACTACAAGTTCGCTACGAAGGAAACCACCGACGATGTAAAAGCGCTCAGGGTTACGGGCTTGGCCTGTAAGAACCTTGTCGAAATCCGTGAGCACTACAGGGTCTGGGGCAGCATGAAGAAGGACTCCCTGGTTGAACTCGCCTCGGCCATCATTGACCCATACTACTAAAAGATGAAGCAGGAAGCCAACAGAACACGTCTCGTATCCTGGCACGGGGCCTGGATGCGGCAACTGGATGAACCTCACCTCAGGTTCGTGGCCAAGAGCGTGTACACATGCTACGAGATGCACAGGCGGATCGTTGACATGAGGAAGGGCCTCGTTGCCGAAATCGACGAGGCCGGATTGAGCAACAAGCAGAGCAGTAGCGGCAAGCATCACAAGAAGTAGATGATGATCAGATGATCGTTTATCCTAGTTAATTATGCATGTAATATATAGTTGACTTTGATGTGTGAAAATGTCATGTGTGTAGTAGCCACCTATGTAATTATGCATGTAATAGTTTACTTTGGTGTGTGCAAATGTCATGTGTGTAGTAGCCACCTATGTAATTGGATGTTTAATTTGGTTATGCAACCATGTCCTTATAAGTGTGTATATATATGTTGTTGTTCTGTATGCAATCCCAACGCACAACACACACGTCTTATTAGCAGCAATCGTCTGTGTTATTATCGATCTTCGCACACATTTCTGATTATAGACTTGTTTGCCGCGTATCACACACATCTTGTTAAATTGAACCGTTTCTGTTATCTTGGCTCAACGCAAACAGTTCATCCGAGTGAACTGTTTGCCCTCTATCGCACACACCTTGATCTGGCTGGCCGTTTCTTTTGTTCTGCCTAATCACAAACAGTTCATTCGAGTGAACCGTATGCCGTATATTGCACACACCTTCATCTGGCTACCCGTTTCTGTTCTTCTGCCTCATCGCAAATAGTTCATTGAACTGAACCGTATGCCCCTCATCGCACACGCAACTAAATTCTGAACCATGTTTGATGCATCCGTTATCGCAAATGTTTTGCATCTTTTTTGATGGTTTTTTTACATCACCATTTGCGATTATTCCATCGCACACAGTTTCGTCGAAGGGTCTCTGATTGTAGTGTCGCATTAGCAGCATCCTGCAGTAGTGCCAACTGGATCTGGAGAAAAGGAACTTGGCTCGTGCTCTGACGGAGCTGAAGACCGTGGGAGGTAACTCTTGTCAACCGTGTGTACCGTCATTTTTTCTTTCCGTCCTTTGAGCCGAGTGATTTCACTCGAACAGATGTGCGTAGTGAGAACCATCAGCTTCAAGTGTGACTCGGGAATGTTGTTTCTTTAGACACCATGAAGCAGGCTCTGGAGGACAAGGACAAAGCACTCACGGAGGCGCAGAAGGTGGCTAGGGAGAAGGCTGAGGCCGTTGAGGCAAAGCTGACCTCAGTTGGCAAGTTGGAGGAGGAGAACGCGTCCTTGAATACTGCTGTTGAAGAGGCAAGGAGGGAGGCTGCCGAGCTTAAGAAAGAGTAGGCCGAGTGGGCTAAGAAGATTGAAGATCAGGCGACTGCCTTTGAATCAGAGAAGACAGCCCTGAACGACAAGGTTGACCAGCTCACCCAGAAGAGGGATGCACTAGAGAAGTATTTGGGAGGTTTTGCGAAGATGATGTATGCTATGCTTGAAGGTACCTCTCTTTGCTTGAGTGAATTTCTGTGGATCTCTTTGCTCGAGGGAACATATCTGGCATAACTTATCTTTTCTTTCCTCTTCGTGTAGAATTTTGTCAAAATTTTGAGCTGGAGATTGATCGGATCGAGACGGATCTGGATCCCACCAATTCACTAGTCAAGGATGCGGTGGCCTTGAACATGCTACGACTTGAAGCTCACCTCAATGACGTCTTGGGATACGTCACTCGGCTGAAGGCTGCGCTGGCAAAGATACAAAGAGATGTGGCCAGAGGATGCATTCCAGAGTGATCTCGAATCAATGATGACTCGACTCAATGAGATTCCCGGCCGAGTGCAGGCATGGAAGAAGTCCACCGCTCGCTGCGGGGTGGACGTGGCGCTTTCACTCATCTGTGTCCATTGCAAGGATGCCAAAGAAGAAAAGCTGAAGGCTCTCCAAGTGGCGAACACAAAGAAGATCAAGTTTGAAGACTTCATGGAGACTTTCATTGATACAGCCACTCGGATTACGGATGGCATAGACTTGGACACCTTTGTTGAGCCCGCGAGTCCCACCAGTGCGTGAGAGAAAACTTATGATCTGAGTACCTTTCAGTCAGAACTTATTTGCCTCGGTATGCCGAGTGATTTTGTAATAGTTAAAACTCCTTCGGGCTTTCAGCTTGAGTACTTTTATCTGCACTTGAGATTCTGGATTTATCCGAATGTTGCTTTGTAATTTCTTGCACGGTTAAGTCTATTTCGTAACTTAGGCGAAGGTGGACTCGCAGCTAAGCCCCCGAGTGAGAGGGATGCTCGTCACTCGGAGTGGGTTTTTACTTAGGCGAAGATTGGTTCGCAGCTAAGCCTCCGAGTGAGAGGGATGCTCATCACTCGGAGTAGGTTCTAACTTAGGTGAAAACTGGTTCGCAGCTAAGCCCCCGAGTGAGAGGGATGCTCATCACTCAGAGTAGGTCTGAACTTAGGTGAAAACTGATTCGCAGCTAAGCCCCCGAGTGAGAGGGACGCTCGTCACTCGAAGTAGGTTTTAACTTAGGCGAAAACTGGTTCGCAGCTACGCCCCCGAGTGAGAGGGAGGCTCGTCACTCAGAGTAGGTTTTAACTTAGGCAAAAACTGGTTCGTAGCTAAGCTCCCGAGCAAGAGGGACGCTCATCACTCGGAGTAGGTTTTAACTTAGGCAAAAACTGGTTCGCAGCTAAGCCCCCGAGTGAGAGGGATGCTCGTCGCTCGGAGTAGGTTTTAACTTAGGCGAAAACTGGTTTGCAGCTAAGCTCCCGAGTGAGAGGGATGCTCGTCACTCGGAGTAGGTTTGAACTTAGGTGAAAACTGATTCGCAGCTAAGCCCCCGAGTGAGAGGGACGCTCGTCACTCGGAGTAGGTTTTAACTTAGGCGAAAACTGGTTCGCAGCTAAGCCCCCGAGTGAGTGGGATGCTCGTCACTCAGAGTAGGTTTTAAATTAGGCAAAAACTGGTTTGCAGCTAAGTTCCCGAGCGAGAGGGACGCTCGTCACTTAGAGTAGGTTTTAACTTAGGCGAAAACTGGTTCGCAGCTAAGCCCCCGTGTGACGCCCCCGGCCCGATCGTGCACTAATCATACACGCAAATGCACACGATCAAGCCTAAGGACTCACGGGAAGATATCACAACACAACTCTAAAACATAAATAAAGTCATACAAGCTTTATATTACAAGCTAGGGGCCTCGAGGGCTCGAATACACAAGCTTGCGAACAAGCGTCAGCGGAAGCATCAGATATCTGAGTACAGATATGAAACAGAAATAGAAAGGCCTTTAGAAAGGCGGGGCAAAATAAAACACTACGATCGAAAGGCGTAGGCCTCCTGCCTGGGACCCTCCGATCCTACTCCTGGTCGTCAGTCAACTCGTAGTAGTATCCATCCTCTGGGTAGTAGTAGTAGCGATCGTCGGGGCATCTATCTCAGGGGGCTCCGTCATCTGGTCGCAACAAACTGATAAGGGGAGAAAGGAAAACAAAGCAACCGTGAGTACTCAGAAGTACTCAGCAAGCAAGGATCTACACTACATATGCAACATTTTCAAAGGGAGGCTGTATATGTGGACTGGGCTGCAGAAATGCCAGAATAGAGAGAAGGCCTAGTCCTATCGAAGACTAGCATCTTCAGCGGTCTTGCAGCAGTAGAAGAGAGTAGAACAGTACCATATAATGTAGCAGTATCATTAAGTCTCATCCTCACCCAGAGATCCTTTCTCGACTCCCTGCGAGAAAGCAATCCCAGAGCCATACAGTCATCAACCTCGTCCTGAGATCCCTTCTCGACTCCCTGCGAGAAGCAATCCCAGAGCCATATATACAGGTCTCATCACAGGTATCCAGTTCTAAATTGTATCAATCAGGATACAACTCCGAGTGTCCTTTACCGTAGGACCGGCTATCGATAGAAGTATTCTTCCCTGCAGGGGTGCACCAACTTACCCAACACGCTTGATTAACTCCGGCCGGACACACTTTCCTGGGTCATGCTCGGCCTCGGTCAAACGACACATCGCAACCCTACCTACAGCTCAGCAGAGAGGTCCCCGCCGGTCTACATCCTAAGTGCAAGGGGGTCTTGGCCATCGCCCCTCGCCCTCCGGGTCGTTGCGCACAGGGTGGATACCAGCATCGCCTCGGGTGGCCGACACGATCCGACCGTGCCGCCATGCTGAACTGGACGTCTGACAGAGCTTTCGGCTGATGCATACGATGCAGAACGCCCATACTATGCCCACGTGATGGTTAGTGCTATCAGACCAGAGGCCTGCTCGGATCAAATATCCAAATCGTTAGGACTAGGGGCTTGCGGTAACGAGCAGAGACTCACGAAAGATGTGACCCCGTCGCCCCGTCTCGAGGACTTGCTGCAAGGGTTAAGAATGCCCGGCCGCGCCTCGTATTCACCACTCGGGCACCACACTGGCACCCGTCTTCACAACACTCGCCTCTCAGGCGCACGCGGGTACCCCTCAGGGTCAACCCGCCTTTCCAAGTAATCAACAGTACAGTCCAAGTATCCGTGTGTCCAAAACATCAGGGGAATCTGGGGTATCACCCTCGTTTGATTTCCCACTCGATGTATCCGTCAAGGTGAACTCGGAGGAATCACCCTCGCTGGGTTCACACTTGAGGTGTTGTATGACAGCGTCGTTACCGGAAGTGGTGAAGGAGGAATCACCCTCGATGACCACGACCGAATAGCTACTCTACAGAGTTAACATCAGAAGTGCTACAAGAGGTTTCACCCTCGGCACTCGATAGTAACGCTGCAGTGTCGTTACCACTAAGGGGGGGGGTGATGTGCGGTGTCGGGGCCTAGTCTTCAATCCCGTTGATCGGGTCTTCTGACGATCCAACGCGGCAGTCGGGATAAGTGGGGTCACTGAAAGGTCTCTACCCAGCCTAAACTAAGCAGTTTAGGATATGCAGGTAATTATCAACAGCAGGTTACAATGAACAGGCTATGCATCAGAATACGTAAAGCAGTAGCAGCAACAATTCTAATGCAAGCATGAGAAATAGAATGGGCGATATCGGGATGATCAAAAGGGGGGGGGGCTTGCCTGGTTGCTCGGCGGCAAGGGCAAGGTCGTCAATGGTGTCTTCGGGCTCCGGTGCTGCGTCGGTCTCGGGGACGATGTCAGGGTCTAACGAGAGAGAAGAGGGGGGAGGAAACAGTATAAATACACAGCAAATATGAGCAACACAATGTGCGACATGACATTGTGCAGTGTCGGGTGTGTTCTAACGTGTGGTTGCACGTCACCGAGGAAGGAGGAATCCATCTGGGAATGTTTTCCCGGTTCCGGACATTTGTCAGACAGATGACCGGAGAGGGACGGTTGCATGTTCGGATAGTTAGGGACGCGTGACAGACAAACGGAGTGCGTATTCGAATTCGTCTCGTCGTTCTGAGCAACTTTCATGTACAAAGTTTTTCCATCGGAGTTACGGATTATTTAATATGATTTTCTAAAGTTTTTATTAATTTCTGGAATTTATTTAATTATTTAAATTAAACATTATCCAAAACAGTGTCTGCTGACGTTATCATGACGTCAGCATGACATCAGCAGGCGTCCTGACACGTGGGTCCCACATGTCATAGGCTGTTAGGTTAATTAGTGGTTAACTAATTAATTTACTGTTTAATTAACACTAACTACTTAATTAGATTAACCTAATCAGGATTAATTAACTTAATTAATTAACTAATTAATTAATTAATTAATTTTATTTATTATTATTATTATTATTATTATTTTTAAACGTTTTGGGCGTGGGCCCCGCGTGTCATAGTCAGGGGGGCACCGGGCCCATCTGTCGGTGGCCCATAGGCCACGGGCGTGCGGGCGCGGCGCGCGGGCGCTGCGGGGCGCGGCCAGGGGGGACTAGGCGAGGCCATGGCCTCGCGGGGGCGCCGGCGCGCGGCAGCAGAGGCTGGTGCGGAGCGGCTCGGTGTGAGGCACCGCGGTGCGAGGCCGGGACCGGCGAGGTGCGCGCGCAGCAGAGGCAGGAGTAGAAGCAGGCAGCGGCGACGACGACGTGCGACGGAGGCGCGGCCACGGGGAGGAGCAAGCAGGCCAGCGGGGATGCGGTCGACGGCGGGTGCGAGCGCCGGGCGGAGCTGCGTGGGGGGGGGGAACACGGCGACCGGGCACGAGAGCGCGAGCGGCGCACGGGGGTGGGCTGCACGGGAGCGCGGGCTCCGCAGGCAGAGCGCGAGCGCGGTCAGCGCAGGAGGGCGATGCGGCGAGCGAGGCCGCGGTGAGCGCGGTCGTGCGGGTGCGCATGCGGGGCGAGGGAGAGAGAGGCGGTGCGAGCTCACTGCGGGGCGTAGGGCACGGGGCAGTCGGCGCGGGGAGGAAGTCGGGGTCGGGGCGGCGACGGCGGTCGGCGACAGCACGGCGGCGTCGGCGATGAGGGCGAGGCGGCGGCGTCGCGGGCGCGGGGCGACGGGGTCGGGGCACCGTTGCGCCGATCTGGATCGGGGGTGGGGGGGAGAGGGAGTGAGCGAGGGGGTGGGGGGGGGGGGAATGGGGGGGGGGGAAATGGGGGTGTCGGTGGCTAGGGTTTCGGCCACCAGGGGGTTAAGGGGAGTGGGGATGGGCCGGCCTGGCATGCGGCTGGGCCGAGGCCCGGGAGGAGGGGGCCTTTTTATTTTCTCTTTTGCTTTCTTTTTCTTTTCTCTTTTCTTCTCTTTATTCCTATTCTCTATTTTGTAAATTGCGAGGCCTCAAAATGACTTTTGTAAAATACGAGACCTAGCCCATAAATCACAGTGCGTTATACTCTAACTCCAAAATCTAGTTTGGGCAAAACATAATTTCATATTTGTTTTAAATAAATTAAAAGGTTACTAAAAGTTATTTTCAGCCACTGTTTTAAGTTGTCTGAGTCACTTATCCAATTTTAATAATGTTGTTTACAATTTTAACATAGCCTCTGATTTATTTGCTATTTAATGAACAATTTAGTTTCTATGTTGGACAACTTTTATTTTCCACTTTCATTTAAATTTGAATTTTGACTTAGGAGTTGAAAAGCATTATGATGCAAATGATGATCATGCACTGTTAATCATGCTGACTTGGCATTATAAAGATGGAATTACTGTGGCTAACCACTGGGGGTGTTACAAATCTCCTCCACTAATAAGAATTCCCGTCCCAAGAATTAAGAGGTAGAAGGAAAAAGTTTGGGGTATTCCGCATGAAGATTATCCTCGCGTTCCCAAGTGGCTTCATCTTCAGTATGATTTGACCACTGTACTTTGAGGAACTTGGTAACCTTCTGACGGGTCCGACGTTCAGCTTCATCGAGAATGCGGATCGGATGCTCCTTATAAGATAGATCATCTTGCAATTCGAGCACCTCGTGATCCACTGCTCGGTGCGGAGATTCCTTGAAGCATTGACGAAGTTGCGACACATGGAATACGTCGTGGATATGAGAGAATTGCGGCGGCAACTCCAATTTATACGCCACCTGACCACGTCTAGCAATTATGCGGAAAGGACCAATGTAGCACGGAGCTAACTTGCCCTTGATTCCAAAACGGTGAGTGCCCTTCATAGGAGTGACACGAAGATAAGCTTGATCACCAGGTTGATAAGTCAAACCCCATCGTTTGCGATCATAGTTGCTCTTCTGGCGGTCCTGAGCCGCTTTGAGATTTTCCCGGACAATACAGACTTGTTCTTTGGCGTGTTGAATAATATCCGGACCCACGAGCAGTCGTTCCCCAGTTTCTGACCAATTCAGAGGGGTTCGACACTTACGTCCATAGAGTACTTCGAAGGGGGCCATTTTCAAACTGGCTTGATAGCTGTTGTTATAAGAGAACTCGGCATACGGGAGAGATTCTTCCCACTTCTTGCCGAAAGAAATAACACAAGCCCGAAGCATGTCTTCAAGCACTTGATTGACTCGTTCGACTTGGCCTTGGGATTGGGGGTGATAAGCTGAACTCCAGGTAATATGAGTTCCCATAGCTGTTTGAAAACTTTCCCAGAATTTGGAAGTGAAAAGACCGCCACGGTCCGAACTAATCTCCTTCGGAATACCGTGGAGTGAAACAATTCTGGAGATATACAACTCTGCTAACTGACTAGCAGTGATAGTTTCCTTGAGGGGCAGAAAGTGTGCAACTTTAGAGAGTTGGTCGACGACGACAAGAATAGCATCGTGACCCTTCTGTGACCTGGGAAGTCCTGTAACGAAATCCATCTGGACCTTATCCCATTTCCATAGAGGAATAGGAAGGGGTTGCAGAATTCCAGCTGGTTTCTGATGTTCTGCTTTAACGCGACGACACACATCACATTCAGCAACATATCGAGCAATGTCTTGCTTCATTCTAGACCACCAGTACCTTTGACGGAGATCACGATACATCTTGGTGCTACCCGGATGAATAGACAACGGGGTATCATGTGCCTCCTTCATGACTTTGTCAGTCATAAGCTCGAAGCGAGGTACGACAATGCGGTTTCTGAAATACAAGGTTCCATCTTCAGACAGCGAGAAATCCCTGTACTTTACTAGGTGAAGGTCTTTCTTCATCAGATCAACTTCAGCATCTTTAGCTTGCGTATTCTTAACAGCTTGCTCAAGATCTGGTTGTATCACAAGGTTATTAAGAGAACCCTGTGGAACAATACGTAGATTCAGCTTGCATAGTTCTTCAAAAAGACGAGGTTGAGCTCGCCTAACCATGAGGTTGTCGCAATAGGACTTGCGGCTTAAGGCATCAGCCATCACGTTAGCCTTGCCAGGGGTATAGGAAATACCCAAATCATAGTCCGCAATGGCATCCATCCATCTTTGCTGACGGAGGTTTGGAGAAGGTTGAGTGAACAAGTACTTCAGACTTTTATGATCCGTGTAGATCTCGCAACGATTACCGAGAAGGTAATGCCGCCACAACTGCAATGCATAGAACACAGCAGCTAGTTCTAGATCATGTACCGGATAATTCTCTTCATGTGGGCGCAACTGACGAGAGCCATAGGCAATCACTTTACGCTCTTGCATTAGGACACAGCCTAATCCTTCACGGGATGCATCACAATAAATCACAAAGTCTTTGCGGGTATCTGGAGGAGATAGTACTGGGGCAGATGTCAGCTTGTCTTTGAGTGTTTGAAAACTTTGCTGACATTTTTCTGTCCATTCGAACTTAACGCCCTTGTGAAGCAGATTAGTCAAAGGCTTAGCAATCTTGGAAAAGTTCTCGACAAATCGACGACAATAGCTTGCAAGGCCAAGAAAACTTCTCACTTGCTTGACGTTCTTCGGAGGAGTCCAGTCCAGAATAGCCTGAACTCGTTCTGGGTTAACGGCAATTCCATCTTTTGAAATCACATGACCAAGGTAGGTTACTTCAGAAAGCCAGAATTCACATTTGGAGTATTTGGCATACAACTGGTGTTCTCGGAGCCTTTCCAGTACAAGACGGAGGTGTTCGGCATGTTCTTCTTTATTCTTCGAATATACCAGAATATCATCCAGATATACCACGACAAATTTGTCGAGGTAATCCATGAAGATGTAATTCATCAGACGGAAGAATGTGGCTGGAGCATTTGTTAAGCCAAATGACATGACAGTGTACTCGTAGGAGCCATAACGAGTAACAAATGCAGTCTTCGGAATATCCTCTTCACGAACACGGATCTGATGGTAACCCAACCTCAAATCAAGCTTAGAGAATACTGAGGAACCGGCAAGTTGATCATACAAATCATTGATCCGAGGAAGCGGATATTTATTCTGGATTGTAGCTTGGTTAATGGGCCGATAATCCTGAACCAATCGGTTAGTTCCATCCTTCTTCTTAACGAAGAGTGAAGGTGCTCCCCAAGCAGAGGAACTGGGGCGGATGAAACCTTTCTTAAGTGATGTGTCGATTTCTTCCTTAAGTTCGAGAAGATGATGCGGAGGCATTTTATAAGGACGCTTCGCAATAGGGGTAGTGCCAGGCTTCAAGTCAATGACGAACTCAACAGCTCTAGCAGGGGGTATTCCTGGAAGTTCTTCTGGAAATACTTCTTGAAATTCACGAACAACTGGAACGTTCTCGATGCCTTCAAGAGGTGAAGCGTTCAATGCATTTAGGACATATATCTGAGCTTCGGCGTCCTGCACTGTACGAGCTGAGTATCTGACAGTCTGACCGGAAGGGTGTGTGAGGCGGACTGTTTCAGTGGCACAGTCAATCAAAGCTTTATGAGGCTTCAACCAGTCCATACCGAGAATAATGTCTATGTTGGAGGTCTTGAGAGCAATGAGTGAAACGGGGAACATCAATCCTCCGATCACAATGTGGTTACCGTGGCTAACCATGGTAGTTTGCCAATTAGCCCCAGGTGAATGGATTACTAATGGGATGGACATCTCCTCGAAAAGTATATCATGGCTTCGCGCAAAACTTTCGGACATGAAGGAGTGCGATGCTCCAGAATCAAAGAGGACTGAAGCTGGGATTGAATTCACTAGAAGGGTGCCCATCACAATGTTGGGGTCCTGTCGAGCTTCTTCCTTGTTAACTTGGTTGACATGGACCCGAACTATAGCAGACGGCCTGGCATTAGAGCTTCTGAGATGACGGTTCCGACAGCTCTTCTTGCAACCAACGGGAGGATGTCGTGCATCCTGATGAAAAGCCATAGCATCAGGCGGTCCATCATGAACCGATAGCTGTCTCGGCGGTGAAGGCAAACGAGGTGCAACGTATGACGGCCTTGGTGTTGGAGCAGGTCGGTGGTAAACATTATGGGGAATCCAGACTCGACGCTTCTGAACAGGTCGACCCGAAGACGAACCAACATCACGAGTGCGCTTGAGCGACTCCTGGTAGTCAGTCAGAGCTGTTTCAACTTGGAAAGATTTGCTGACAAGCGTTGCGAATTCTGTGCAATCATGGACAGCAAGCGCAAGTTTTATATCAGTATGTAGTCCTTCACGGAATTTCTCCTGCTTGCGAGTGTCAGTGTCGACGTCATCCGCAGCATAGCGGGATAATTCAAGGAATTTCCTCTGATATTCATCCACAGTCATTGTGCCCTGTGAGAGTTTACGGAACTCCTGCTTCTTCTGGTCCATCAGACCTTGAGGAATGTACCGTGCACGAAAAGCTAACTGAAATTCCTGCCAAGTGGTTACAGTTTCAGCAGGCAACATACCCTTGTGGCTTTCCCACCATTGAGCCGCTGATCCCCTCAGGTGATACGTCGCATAGGTGACGTAACTATCAGGGATAACATTGGCCGACATCATCTGGAAGGCAATGTCACGGAGCCAATCATCAGCATCCATTGGATCAGTCGAGCTGCGAAAAGTGGACGGATTGAGGCGCACGAATTCCGGCAGAGTTATTGGAGCATTTTGTTGCTGAGCATTCTGAGTTGGGAATTGAGCCAATACTCCGGTCATAAACTGACGATTAAGCTCAAACTGCTGACGGTTGAGTTCAAACTGCTGCATCATTGCGGCAATATAGGGTGGAGGTGGTGGATCGTCAGCCATCCTGCCAAATCAATAGGGGCAGTTTAGCAAGAAAGGCTGCATGTGTAAGGAGTTATTCAGGACGTAACACTAGAGATGAATAGGAAGGGCATTAGATGTAAAATAGTAGTTGTTGAAAGACATACCAATCCATGCACAGAGTCGGGTGCATGCGGACAGCACAACGATGCAAATTTAGAAGCTAGACATTCTAGGCGGCGCGCAGGCACGCGGTAGGGAAGTACACAACGAGACATAGCAAAGGCTACATCAACATCGGAGAAAACTATTGGAGCGAGGAATCTGCAAGTCAAACACAGGGTGCCCTCGATAAGAGGATCCTGTAAGCAGAACCTGGCCCATAATCTCGAAGCAAGGGGGGAATAATTCAGAACACCGGGTGGATGTGATCACAAGAACCTAATGTTGAAGTTAGTAAAATTTCAACCCGAATAGAAGAGAGGTCAGAGTCCCAGAGTAAAGGTCGAGGAGTAAAAGATCCTAATACCACCCAATTGGCGACGTGGGCCCGTAAGCCACACAGCCAAGTTAGTAAAATAGTTTTCGGTTACTAGACTCAACTTCGGCCAAGGAGTTGGAAAAGGGGGCTTCCTAGAGGCAGTCGGCTCTGATACCAACTTGTGACGCCCCCGGCCCGATCGTGCACTAATCATACACGCAAATGCACACGATCAAGCCTAAGGACTCACAGGAAGATATCACAACACAACTCTAAAACATAAATAAAGTCATACAAGCTTTATATTACAAGCCAGGGGCCTCGAGGGCTCGAATACACAAGCTTGCGAACAAGCGTCAGCGAAAGCATCAGATATCTGAGTACAGATATGAAACAGAAACAGAAAGGCCTTTAGAAAGGCGGGGCAAAATAAAACACTACGATCAAAAGGCGTAGGCCTCCTGCCTGGGACCCTCCAATCCTACTCCTGGTCGTCAGTCAACTCATAGTAGTATCCATCCTCTGGGTAGTAGTAGTAGCGATCGTCGGGGCATCTATCTCAGGGGGCTCCGTCATCTGGTCGCAACAAACTGATAAGGGGAGAAAGGAAAACAAAGCAACCGTGAGTACTCAGAAGTACTCAGCAAGCAAGGATCTACACTAAATATGCAACATTTTCAAAGGGAGGCTGTATATGTGGACTGGGCTGCAGAAATGCCAGAATAGAGAGAAGGCCTAGTCCTATCGAAGACTAGCATCTTCAGCGGTCTTGCAGCAGTAGAAGAGAGTAGAACAGTACCATATAATCTAGCAGTATCATTAAGTCTCATCCTCACCCAGAGATCCTTTCTCGACTCCCTGCGAGAAAGCAATCCCAGAGCCATACAGTCATCAACCTCGTCCTGAGATCCCTTCTCGACTCCCTGCGAGAAGCAATCCCAGAGCCATATATACAGGTCTCATCACAGGTATCCAGTTCTAAATTGTATCAATCAGGATACAACTCCGAGTGTCCTTTACCGTAGGACCGGCTATCGATAGAAGTATTCTTCCCTGCAGGGGTGCACCAACTTACCCAACACGCTCGATTAACTCCGGCCGGACACACTTTCCTGGGTCATGCCCGGCCTCGGTCAAACGACACATCGCAACCCTACCTACAGCTCAGCAGAGAGGTCCCCGCCGGTCTACATCCTAAGCGCAAGGGGGTCTTGGCCATCACCCCTCGCCCTCCGGGTCGTTGCGCACAGGGTGGATACCAGCATCGCCTCGGGTGGCCGACACGATCCGACCGTGCCGCCATGCTGAACTGGACGTCTGACAGAGCTTTCGGCTGATGCATACGATGCAGAACGCCCATACTATGCCCACGTGATGGTTAGTGCTATCAGACCAGAGGCCTGCTCGGATCAAATATCCAAATCGTTAGGACTAGGGGCTTGCGGTAACGAGCAGAGACTCACGAAAGATGTGACCCCGTCGCCCCGTCTCGAGGACTTGCTGCAAGGGTTAAGAATGCCCGGCCGCGCCTCGTATTCACCACTCGGGCACCACACTGGCACCCGTCTTCACAACACTCGCCTCTCAGGCGCACGCGGGTACCCCTCAGGGTAGACCCGCCTTTCCAAGTAATCAACAGTACAGTCCAAGTATCCGTGTGTCCAAAACATCAGGGGAATCTAGGGTATCACCCTCGTTTGATTTCCCACTCGATGTATCCGTCAAGGTGAACTCGGAGGAATCACCCTCGCTGGGTTCACACTTGAGGTGTTGTACGACAGTGTCGTTACCGGAAGTGGTGAAGGAGGAATCACCCTCGATGACCACGACCGAATAGCTACTCTACAGAGTTAACATCAGAAGTGCTACAAGAGGTTTCACCCTCGGCACTTGATAGTAACGCTGCAGTGTCGTTACCACTAAGGGGGGGGGGGGGTGATGTGCGGTGTCGGGGCCTGGTCTTCAATCCCGTTGATCGGGTCTTCTGACGATCCAGCGCGGCAGTCGGGATAAGTGGGGTCACCGAAAGGTCTCTACCCAGCCTAAACTAAGCAGTTTAGGATATGCAGGTAATTATCAACAGCAGGTTACAATGAATAGGCTATGCATCAGAATAGGTAAAGCAGTAGCAGCAGCAATTCTAATGCAAGCATGAGAAATAGAATGGGCGATATCGGGATGATCAAAAGGGGGGGGGGCTTGCCTGGTTGCTCGGCGGCAAGGGCAAGGTCACGGTGGCCGGCAGTGGGGTGGCGGCCATGACGGCCACCTCCCGCCTTCCGGTCGCGGTGGCGGAGCGGGCGATGGCCCTGGCTTTCGACGGTGGTGTGGCGGCCACGGCAGCAGACGGTGGGGTGGCGGCAATGGCGACCGGCAATAGCTGCCGACGGGCAGCGGCGACGGAGCATGTGGTGGGTGTTCCGCGCACAGCCAACAGGAGGGACGCCACGCACACTACACTATGCCCAGGACCATTGTTGAGGAAATCGTTAACTGGTAGCTGCTCGGTTGGCTGGCCAGTAGAGGATTAATAGGCTAATCGGCAAGTTAATCGGCCATTTAATCAACTAATCACCCCATTTATCAGTTTATCGGCTACTCGCGGACCCCATGAGTAAGGATTAATCGACAAGTTAACTGGTTAATCAGGCAAATTCTTGAACAGGGCCCAGGACTGAGCCGCCGCCGTGGTGTAGCCTCCCAGCTGGAGATGTCCTATGATGATGACGGAGTGGCTGAGCAACGACGATGCACCGGTGCCATTGGCGATTGTGGGAGAAGCAGACGAGATAAGCTACAGGGTGGGAGGGGTAAATGTGACGTAGGACTCGCCGGCCATGAGGGTTTATATAGCAGGCTGGTAAGCATTGAGATTTTGGGGGATTTTACCGAGTCGGGCGGGAAGCTTGCGCGGGAACCTGCGCGGTTGCGCGGGAACAGGCTCACCACCGTTTGGCCAAAAGAACGCCCCCGCGCGTTGCTCAAGCTTGCGCTCGAAGCCGTCTGCGGCAGCGGGGTGACAAGATGTGCGAGAGGAGGACGAAAGGACACGTACACATACGGTTAATAAAAAAACGTTTGCAATTTTATTACCTACTACCCCGGCCCCGTCCTAGTTTATAAGTAGGATTTAACTAATAAAATACGAATGCATGTCGCCAAAGATTATATCATTGGATTCGTATTTTAACATAGTTTCCAATTATATAATTTTAATAACATGCATTAACATTTTGTTGGTTAAATTTAAGGTCAAAATATGGCACAGAATATAAAGGGGACTAATAGACGAAGACGGAGGTAGTAGCACACGGCCGCTCTCTATGCAGCGAGGCAACTGCCGGCCGGCTTGTAGACGATCATTCCCTGCATATTCAACTGCTCTATGCGTGTGGTTGCTCGCGGTGAGGCGTCCGCGGTGCGCTCTGCTCGCATCCCGCCCTACTCGGTGTTAGGAGCAATCATAGATAGAGCAAATCACACGGCTCATTAGCAGCAATCGTCTGTGTTATTATTGGTCTTCGCACACATTTCTGATTACGGACCTGTTTGCCGCGTATCACATACATCTTGTTCCGTTGAACTATTTCTCTTGTCTTGGCTCATCGCAAACAGTTCATCCGAGTGAACTATTTGCCCTCTATCGCACACACCTTGATCTAGCTGACCGTTTCTGTTGTGTTGCCTAATCACACACAGGTCATCCTAGTGAATTGTATGCCGTATATCGCACACACCCTCATCTGGCTGCCCATTTCTGTTGTTCTGCCTCATCGCAAACAGTTTTGCTGGATTAACCGTTTGCCACGCATCGCACACGCAACTCTAATCTGAACCGTGTTTGATGTCACCGCCATCGCAAACGTTTTGCATCTTTTTTGACGGTTTTATTACATCACCGTTGAGGCGCCGCGGAGCGCTCTGCTCGCATCCGTGCGCGCGTGCTCTACCAGTGGTTGGGGCCTACGCACGATCACGTTGGGGGCCCATATGCATGCGGTTGCGCCGCGCGCGTCGCCACGATGCAGTTACGTGCAGCATGATGGAGTTACGCGCTACAAATTAGAACTGCCATCCGAGCGTGTGAATATTCTAGTCCGTCCGGCTTCCCCATTAATTCCTACGGCCATTATAACCTTAGTCTCTTCAACCTTTCGATCTCGCCCCACAACACAACAGGCACACCCACGACGACACATACAGAGAGGATATCTAGCGGCGCTCCAATGGAGTTCGGCGAGCATAAAGTCGAGACCCACGCGAGGGAGACGGATCTCGTAGTGGTGTACACCATCGACCCGGCCGTGGTGGAGGACTACATCAACACCGTGGAGCAGTTGCTTGCTGGAGACAAGTACAACGTGGTCGGCATCGACCTCCAGTACACCGCCGGTCTTCCCGGCAAAGATTAGAAGGTTGCCATCGCCCAGTTGTGCGTGCGCCATCATGTCCTCATCTACCACTACTGCATGACCATAGAGCCTTGCGACCGTTTCACCAGGTTTGTCAACAGCACCGACTACAAGTTCGCTACGGTGGAAACCACCGACGATGTAAAAGCGCTCAGGGTTACGGGCTTGGCCTGTAAGAACCTTGTCGAAATCCGTGAGCACTACAGGGTCTGGGGCAGCATGAAGAAGGACTCCCTGGTTGAACTCGCCTCGGCCATCATTGACCCATACTACTAAAAGATGAAGCAGGATGCCAATAGAACACGTCTCGTATCCTGGCACGGGGCCTGGATGCGGCAACTGGATGAACCTCACCTCAGGTTCGTGGCCAAGAGCGTGTACACATGCTACGAGATGCACAGGCGTATCGTTGACATGAGGAAGGGCCTCGTTACCGAAATCCACGAGGCCGGATTGAGCCACAAGCAGAGCAGTAGCGGCAAGCATCACAAGAAGTAGATGATGATCAGATGATCGTTTATCCTAGTTAATTATGCATGTAATATATAGTTGACTTTGATGTGTGGAAATGTCATGTGTGTAGTAGCCACCTATGTAATTATGCATGTAATAGTTTACTTTGGTGTGTGCAAATGTCATGTGTGTAGTAGCCACCTATGTAATTGGATGTTTAATTTGGTTATGCAACCATGTCCTTATAAGTGTGTATATATATGTTGTTGTTCTGTATGCAATCCCAACGCACAACACACACGTCTTATTAGCAGCAATCGTCTGTGTTATTATCGATCTTCGCACACATTTCTGATTATAGACTTGTTTGCCGCGTATCACACACATCTTGTTAAATTGAACCATTTCTGTTATCTTGGCTCAACGCAAACAGTTCATCCGAGTGAACTGTTTGCCCTCTATCGCACACACCTTGATCTGGCTGGCCGTTTCTTTTGTTCTGCCTAATCAGAAACAGTTCATTCGAGTGAACCATATGCCGTATATTGCACACACCTTCATCTGGCTACCCATTTCTGTTCTTCTGCCTCATCGCAAATAGTTCATTGAACTGAACCGTATGCCCCTCATCGCACACGCAACTAAATTCTGAACCATGTTTGATGCATCCGTTATCGCAAATGTTTTGCATCTTTTTTGATGGTTTTTTTACATCACCGTTTGCGATTATTCCATCGCACACAGTTTCGTCAAAGGGTCTCTGATTGTAGTGTCGCATTAGCAGCATCCAGCAGTAGTGCCAACTGGATCTGGAGAAAAGGAACTTGGCTCGTGCTCTGACGGAGCTGAAGACCGTGGGAGGTAACTCTTGTCAACCGTGTGTACCGTCATTTTTTCTTTCCGTCCTTTGAGCCGAGTGATTTCACTCGAACAGATGTGCGTAGTGAGAACCATCAGCTTCAAGTGTGACTCGGGAATGTTGTTTCTTTAGACACCATGAAGCAGGCTCTGGAGGACAAGGACAAAGCACTCACGGAGGCGCAGAAGGTGGCTAGGGAGAAGGCTGAGGCCGTTGAGGCAAAGCTGACCTTAGTTGGCAAGTTGGAGGAGGAGAACGCATCCTTGAATACTGCTGTTGAAGAGGCAAGGAGGGAGGCTGCCGAGCTTAAGAAAGAGTAGGCCGAGTGGGCTAAGAAGATTGAAGATCAGGCGACTGCCTTTGAATCGGAGAAGACAGCCCTGAACGACAAGGTTGACCAGCTCACCCAGATAGTGATGCACTGGAGAAGTATTTGGGAGGTTTTGCGAAGAAGATGTATGCTATGCTTGAAGGTACCTCTCTTTGCTTGAGTGAATTTCTGTGGATCTCTTTGCTCGAGGGAACATATCTGGCATAACTTATCTTTTCTTTCCTCTTCGTGTAGAATTTTGTCAAAATTTTGAGCTGGAGACTGATCGGATCGAGACGGATCTGGATCCCACCAATTCACTCGTCAAGGATGCGGTGGCCTTGAACATGCTGCGACTTGAAGCTCACCTCAATGATGTCTTGGGATACGTCACTCGGCTAAAGGCTGCGCTGGCAAAGATAGACAAAGAGATGTGGCCAGAGGATGCATTCCAGAGTGATCTCGAATCAATGATGACTCGACTCAATGAGATTCCCGGCCGAGTGCAGGCATGGAAGAAGTCTGCCGCTCGCTGCGGGGTGGACATGGCGCTTTCACTCATCTGTGTCCATTGCAAGGATGCCAAAGAAGAAAAGCTGAAGGCTCTCCAAGTGGCGAACACAAAGAAGCTCAAGTTTGAAGATTTCATGGAGACTTTCATTGATGCAGCCACTCGGATTACGGATGGCATAGACTTGGACACCTTCGTTGAGCCCGCGAGTCCCACCAGTGCGTGAGAGAAAACTTATGATCTGAGTACCTTTCAGTCAGAACTTATTTGCCTCGGTATGCCGAGTGATTTTGTAATAGTTAAAACTCCTTCGGGCTTTCAGCTTGAGTACTTTTATCTGCACTTGAGATTCTGGATTTATCCGAATGTTGCTTTGTAATTTCTTGCACGGTTAAGTCTATTTCGTAACTTAGGCGAAGGTGGACTCGCAGCTAAGCCCCCGAGTGAGAGGGATGCTCATCACTCAGAGTGGGTTTTTACTTAGGCGAAGATTGGTTCGCAGCTAAGCCTCCGAGTGAGAGGGATGCTCATCACTCGGAGTAGGTTCTAACTTAGGTGAAAACTGGTTCGCAGCTAAGCCCCCGAGTGAGAGGGATGCTCATCACTCGGAGTAGGTCTGAACTTAGGTGAAAACTGATTCGCAGCTAAGCCCCCGAGTGAGAGGGACGCTCGTCACTCGAAGTAGGTTTTAACTTAGGCGAAAACTGGTTCGCAGCTATGCCCCCGAGTGAGAGGGAGGCTCGTCACTCAGAGTAGGTTTTAACTTAGGCGAAAACTGGTTCGTAGCTAAGCTCCCAAGTAAGAGGGACGCTCGTCACTCGGAGTAGGTTTTAACTTAGGCAAAAACTGGTTCGCAGCTAAGCCCCCGAGTGAGAGGGATGCTCGTCGCTCGGAGTAGGTTTTAACTTAGGCGAAAACTGGTTTGCAGCTAAGCTCCCGAGTGAGAGGGATGCTCGTCACTCGGAGTAGGTTTGAACTTAGATGAAAACTGATTCGCAGCTAAGCCCCCGAGTGAGAGGGACGCTCGTCACTCGGAGTAGGTTTTAACTTAGGCGAAAACTGGTTCGCAGCTAAGCCCCCGAGTGAGTGGGATGCTCGTCACTCAGAGTAGGTTTTAACTTAGGCAAAAACTGGTTTGCAGCTAAGTTCCCGAGCGAGAGGGACGCTCGTCACTTAGAGTAGGTTTTAACTTAGGCGAAAACTGGTTCGCAGCTAAGCCGCCATGTGACGCCCCCGGCCCGATCGTGCACTAATCATACACGCAAATGCACACGATCAAGCCTAAGGACTCACAGGAAGATATCACAACACAACTCTAAAACATAAATAAAGTCATACAAGCTTTATATTACAAGCCAGGGGCCTCGAGGGCTCAAATACACAAGCTTGCGAACAAGCGTCAACGGAAGCATCAGATATCTGAGTACAGATATGAAACAGAAACAGAAAGGCCTTTAGAAATGCGGGGCAAAATAAAACACTACGATCGAAAGGCGTAGGCCTCCTGCCTGGGACCCTCCGATCCTACTCCTGGTCGTCAGTCAACTCGTAGTAGTATCCATCCTCTGGGTAGTAGTAGTAGCGATCGTCGGGGCATCTATCTCAGGGGGCTCCGTCATCTGGTCGCAACGAACTGATAAGGGGAGAAAGGAAAACAAAGCAACCGTGAGTACTCAGAAGTACTCAGCAAGCAAGGATCTACACTACATATGCAACATTTTCAAAGGGAGGCTGTATATGTGGACTGGGCTGCAGAAATGCCAGAATAGAGAGAAGGCCTAGTCCTATCGAAGACTAGCATCTTCAGCGGTCTTGCAGCAGTAGAAGAGAGTAGAACAGTACCATATAATGTAGCAGTATCATTAAGTCTCATCCTCACCCAGAGATCCTTTCTCGACTCCCTGCGAGAAAGCAATCCCAGAGCCATACAGTCATCAACCTCATCCTGAGATCCCTTCTCGACTCCCTGCGAGAAGCCATCCCAGAGCCATATATACAGGTCTCATCATAGGTATCCAGTTCTAAATTGTATCAATCGGGATACAACTCCGAGTGTCCTTTACCGTAGGACCGGCTATCGATAGAAGTATTCTTCCCTGCAGGGGTGCACCAACTTACCCAACACGCTCGATTAACTCCGGCCGGACACACTTTCCTGGGTCATGCTCGGCCTCGGTCAAACGACACATCGCAACCCTACCTACAGCTCAGCAGAGAGGTCCCCGCCGGTCTACATCCTAAGCGCAAGGGGGTCTTGGCCATCGCCCCTCGCCCTCCGGGTCGTTGCGCACAGGGTAGATACCAGCATCGCCTCGGGTGGCCGACACGATCCGACCGTGCCGCCATGCTGAACTGGACGTCTGACAGAGCTTTTGGCTGATGCATACGATGCAGAACGCCCATACTATGCCCATGTGATGGTTAGTGCTATCAGACCAGAGGCCTGCTCGGATCAAATATCCAAATCGTTAGGACTAGGGGCTTGCGGTAACGAGCAGAGACTCACGAAAGATGTGACCCCGTCGCCCCGTCTCGAGGACTTGCTGCAAGGGTTAAGAATGCCCGGCCGCGCCTCGTATTCACCACTCGGGCACCACACTGGCACCCGTCTTCACAACACTCGCCTCTCAGGCGCACGCGGGTACCCCTCAGGGTCGACCCGCCTTTCCAAGTAATCAACAGTACAGTCCAAGTATCCGTGTGTCCAAAACATCAGGGGAATCTGGGGTATCACCCTCGTTTGATTTCCCACTCGATGTATCCGTCAAGGTGAACTCGGAGGAATCACCCTCGCTGGGTTCACACTTGAGGTGTTGTACGACAGCGTCGTTACCGGAAGTGGTGAAGGAGGAATCACCCTCGATGACCACGACCGAATAGCTACTCTACAGAGTTAACATCAGAAGTGCTACAAGAGGTTTCACCCTCGGCACTCGATAGTAACGCTGCAGTGTCATTACCACTAGGGGGGGGGTGATGTGCGGTGTCGGGGCCTGGTCTTCAATCCCGTTGATCGGATCTTCTGACGATCCAGCGCGGCAGTCGGGATAAGTGGGGTCACTGAAAGGTCTCTACCCAGCCTAAACTAAGCGGTTTAGGATATGCAGGTAATTATCAACAGCAGGTTACAATGAACAGGCTATGCATCAGAATAGGTAAAGCAGTAGCAGCAGCAATTCTAATGCAAGCATGAGAAATAGAATGGGCGATATCGGGATGATCAAAAGGGGGGGGGGCTTGCCTGGTTGCTCGGCGGCAAGGGCAAGGTCGTCAATGGTGTCTTCGGGCTCCGGAGCTGCGTCGATCTCGGGGACGACGTCGGGGTCTAACGAGAGAGAAGAGAGGGAGGAAACAGTATAAATACACAGCAAATATGAGCAACACAATGTGCGACATGACATTGTGCAGTGTCGGGTGTGTTCTAACGTGTGGTTGCACGTCACCTAGGAAAGAGGAATCCATCCGGGAATGTTTTCCCGGTTCCGAACATTTGTCAGACAGA
Organism: Thinopyrum elongatum; assembly: GCA_011799875.1. Lineage (NCBI taxonomy): Eukaryota > Viridiplantae > Streptophyta > Magnoliopsida > Poales > Poaceae > Thinopyrum > Thinopyrum elongatum. The sequence goes on from CM022298.1 coordinate 561,101,840, forward strand.
TGACCGGAGAGGGACGGTTGCATGTTCGGATAGTTAGGGACGCGTGACGGACGAACGGAGTGCGTATTCGAATTCTTCTCGTCGTTCTGAGCAACTTTCATGTACAAAGTTTTTCCATCGGAGTTACGGATTATTTAATATGATTTTCTAAAGTTTTTATTAATTTCTAGAATTTATTTAATTATTTAAATTAAACATTATCCAAAACAGTGTCTGCTGACGTCATCATGACGTCAGCATGACATCAGCACGCGTCCTGACACGTGGGTCCCACATGTCATTGGCTGTTAGGTTAATTAGTGGTTAACTAATTAATTTACTGTTTAATTAACACTAACTACTTAATTAGATTAACCTAATCAGGATTAATTAACTTAATTAATTAATTAATTAATTATTTTTATTTTTTAAATGTTTTGGGCGTGGGCCCCGCGTGTCATAGTCAGGGGGGGCATCGGGCCCATCTGTTGGTGGCCCATAGGCCACGGGCGTGCGGGCGCTGCGCGCGTGCGCAGCGCGGGCGCGGCGGGGCGCGGCCAGGGGGGACTAGGTGAGGCCGTGGCCTCGCGGGGGCGCCGGGGCGCGGCAGCAGAGGCTGGTGCAGAGCGGCTCGGTGCGAGGCACCGCGGTGCGAGGCCGGGACCGGCGAGGTGCGCGCAGCAGAGGCAGGAGCAGAAGCAGGCAGCGGCGACGGCGACGTGCGACGGAGGCGCGGCCACGGGGAGGAGCAAGCAGGCCAGCGGGGACGCGGTCGACGGCGGGTGCGAGCGCCGGGCGGAGCTGCGTGGGGGGGGGGGAACACGGCGACCGGGCACGAGAGCGCGAGCGGCGCACGGGGGTGGGCTGCACGGGAGCGCGGGCTCCGCAGGCAGAGCGCGAGCGCGGTCAGCGCAGGCGGCGATGCGGCGAGCGAGGCCGCGGTGAGCGCGGGCGTGCGGGTGCGCATGCGGGGCGAGGGAGAGAGGCGTGCGAAGCTCATGCTGGGCTTAGGGTACGGGAGTGGGGCACGGGGAGGAAGTCGGGGTCGGGGCGGCGACGGCGGTCGGCGACGGCACGGCGGCGTCGGCGACGAGGGCGAGGCGGCGGCGTCGCGGGCGCGGGGCGACGGGGTCGAGGCGCCGTTGCCCCGATCTGGATCGGGGGTGGGGGGGAGAGGGAGTGAGCGAGGGGGTGGGGGGGAATGGGCGTGTTGGTGGCTAGGGTTTCGGCACCAGGGGGTTAAGGGAGTGGGGATGGGCCGGCCTGGCATGCGGCTGGGCCGAGGCCCGGGAGGAGGGTGCCTTTTTATTTTCTCTTTTGCTTTCTTTTTCTTTTCTCTTTTCTTCTCTTTATTCCTATTCTCTGTTTTGTAAATTGCGAGGCCTCAAAATGACTTTTGTAAAATACGAGACCTAGCCCATAAATCACAGTGCGTTATACTCTAACTCCAAAATCTAGTTTGGGCAAAACATAATTTCATATTTGTTTTAAATAAATTAAAAGGTTACTAAAAGTTATTTTCAGCCACTGTTTTAAGTTGTCTGAGTCACTTATCCAATTTTAATAATGTTGTTTACAATTTTAACATAGCCTCTGATTTATTTGCTATTTAATGAACAATTTAGTTTCTATGTTGGACAACTTTTATTTTCCACTTTCATTTAAATTTGAATTTTGACTTAGGAGTTGAAAAGCATTATGATGCAAATGATGATCATGCACTGTTAATCATGCTGACTTGGCATTATAAAGATGGAATTACTGTGGCTAACCACTGGGGGTGTTACACCCCGAGTGAGAGGGACGCTCGTCACTCGGAGTAGGTTTTAACTTAGGCGAAAACTAGTTCGGATCTAAGCCTCCAAGTGAGAGGGACGCTCGTCACTCGGAGTAGGTTTTAACTTAGGCGAAAACTGGTTCGCAGCTAAGCCTCCAAGTGAGAGGGACGCTCGTCACTCGGAGTAGGTTTTAACTTAGGCGAAAACAGGTTCGTAGCTAAGCTTCCAACTGGGGCTTTGAAAACACATGACTGTGTGAGTAAAATCATTGAAAGACTGCAGGAGTCATGTCTTTGATAAGCAAATATTTCTCGAAATACTCCTATTACATCCTGACAGCTCAATCATCAAGTATAGAATCGACGAAGAAGATCGGCGTTCCAGGCGCACGGTTCGTCGATCCTCTTTGCAAGGTTGTAGAGGTGATAGGCTCTATTGTGTAACACCTTGGTGACGACGAAAGGGCCTTCCCATGCGGGGGCGAGATTATGCGGTCGCTGCTGATCCACTCGGAGTACAAGGTCTCCTTCTTGGAATGCTCGTCCTTTGATGTGTCTGGTGTGGAAACGTCGCAGGGCTTGTTGATAAGCAGTCGACCGTATTAGGGCCATCTCTCGCTCTTCCTCAAGGAGGTCCACAGAATCTTTTCATGCTTGCTCCGCCTCGGCTTCTAAATAGAGTTCCACTCGGGGCGAGTTGTGGAGGAGATCACTCAGTAGCACAGCTTCGGCTCCATAAACCATGAAGAAAGGAGTGTGGTCAGTAGACCTATTGGGAGTCGTTCTTAAACCCCAAAGGACTGACGGCAGTTCGGTCACCCAAGCTCCGGCCGCATGCTTGAGATCTCGCATGAGTCGTGGCTTCAACACCTGAAGGATAAGGCCATTCACTCTCTCAGCCTGACCATTCGACTGCGGGTGCGCAACGGATGCGTAATCCATCCGAGTGCCTTGGGAGGCGCAAAATCTTCTGAACTCTTCTGAATCAAAGTTAGAGCCATTATCTGCGATAATGCTATGTGGGACTCCATATCTGAATATCAACTCTCTCATGAACTTGATTGCTGTGCGTGAATCTAGCTTCTTGATGGGCTTAGCTTCAATCCACTTAGTAAACTTGTCGACTGCCATGAGCAGATGGGTGAAACCACTCGAGCCTGTCCTGAGCGGTCCAACCATGTCCAATCCCCACACGGCAAATGGCCAGACGAGTGGTATGGTCTTCAAGGCAGATGCAGGTTTATGGGACAAGCTCGCATACAACTGACATCCGTGGCAATGCTGAACGATCTCTTGGGCGGCTTCGTTGGCACGTGGCCAGTAAAATCCGGCTCGGTATGCTTTGGCTACAATTGTCCGAGAGGACGCATGATGACCACAGGTCCCCGAGTGAATCTCCTCTAGGACCAATCGACCTTCCTCTGGGGAAATACATCATTGGGCCATGCCAGTGACACTTTCTCTGTATAGATGTCCGTTCATCATAGTGAAAGCTTTGGACCTACAGACAATCTGACATGCCTCGACTTCATCCTCTGGGAGTTCTTGCCTGAGTAAATATGCAATGTACGATACTGTCCAGTCGGGGGTGATCACTAGAATCTCCATAACCAAGTCAATGACTGCAGGGACCTCAATTTCAGTCGGATTAGAGGGACTTATCACCTGAGGGGGCTCTTCAGTGAAAGGATCCTCCTGCACCGATGGGGAATGGAGGTGTTCAAGGAACACGTTGCTGGGGACAAGCTTCCGAGTGGATTCGATCTTCGCCTAATCGTCAGCTGCTTGCTTTTTTACTCGGGGAATGTGATGAAGTTCTAGACCCTCAAATTTCTTCTCTAACTTTCTCACTGCGTTGCAATATCCTGTCATGGTGGGGTTTCTGACATCCCATTCCTTCATCACTTGATTGACTACCAGATCCGAGTCTCCGTATACCATCAGGTGACAGACGCCGAGTGAGATGGCCGTACACAACCCGTAGAGGAGTGCTTCGTATTCGGCCTCATTGTTGGAGGAATCGAAGTGAATCTGTAAGACATAACTGAGTCGATCACCTTTTGGGGATACGAAGACCACTCCAGCCCTAGAACCATTCAACATCTTGGAGCCATCGAAGAACATAGTCCAGTGTTCCTGGTGGATCTGAGTTGGCTGTTGCTGTTCTATCCACTCGGCCATGAAGTCCGCGAGTGCTTGGGACTTGATTGCCTTCTTTGCTTCGAACTTAATATCGTAAGGAAGGAGCTCGATGGCCTACTTGGCCACTTGGCCAGTTGCATCCCGATTGTTCATGATTTTAGACAGCGGGGCATCGCTGAAGACTGAGACCGAGTGTTCTTGGAAATAATGTGCAACTTTCTTTGCTGTTAAGTAAATACCGTAGACAAGCTTCTAGTAATGAGGATACCTCTGCTTAGACGGAGTCAGGACTTCAGAAATGTAATACACTGGTCACTGAACTTTGTAGGCCTTGCCTTCTTCTTCCTGTTCCATAGTGAGGACTGTGCTGACGACTTGGCCGGTGGCCGCAATGTACAAAAGCAGAGATTCTTTGCTGTTCGGGGCAGCAAGCACTGGCTGGGTGGAGAGAAGCGCTTTGAGCTCAACAAACGCTGCTTCTGCTTCGAGAGTCCACTCAAATGTATCGGATTTCTTCATCAGTTGGTATAAAGGCAATGCCTTTTCTCCGAGACGAGAAATGAACCGACTCAGTGCTGCACGACAGCCTATGAGCTTCTGGACATCATGCACGCGCTCAGGGCGCTTCATTCAAACAATTGCATTGATTTTCTCAGGATTGGCATCTATCCCTCGTTCGGAAATGAGAAAACCGAGTAACTTGCCTCCAAGCACTCCAAAAGTGCACTTGGACGGATTCAGCTTGATGTCATACCTCCTTAGGTTGGCAAAGGTTTCGGCGAGGTCAGTCAGCAGGTCGGAACCTTTGCGTGACTTGACCACGATATCATCCATATATGCCTCAACGTTCCGACTGATCTGAGTGAGTAGGCACTTCTGAAGCATGCGCATAAAGGTAGCACCAGCGTTTTTGAGACCGAATGGCATGGTGACATAGCAAAAACACCTGAAAGGGGTGATGAAGGTAGTATTTATTTCATCTGGTCCGAAGAGTCGGATTTGATGGTACCCAGAGTACGCATCAAGGAAAGACAAATGCTCGCACCCCGCAGTGGAATCCACTATCTGGTCGATGTGGGGGAGCGGAAAATGATCTTTCGGGCAGGCCCGATTGATATGTTTGAAATCAATACACATACGGAGTGACTTGTCCTTCTTGGGGACCATAACGACATTGGCGAGCCACTCGGAGTGGTAAACTTCGCGTATGAACTCAGCTGCCAGGAGCCGAGCCACCTCCTCGCCAATCGCCTTTCTCTTCTCTACTGCAGAGCAACGCAGATGCTCCTTCACAGGTTTGGCCTTCAAATCAACTCTCAGTCGGTGCTCAGCCAGTCCCCTGGGTACACCTGGCATGTCAGATGGTTTCCATGCAAAGATGTCCCAGTTCTCACGGAGGAACTGGATGAGCATGGCTTCCTATTTGCTGTCGAGTGTTGTTGAAATGTTAGTCGGAGCAGCTGTGGGATCTTCCGAGTGAACGTGAACTTGTTTCGTCTCTCCTGCCGACTGAAAAGCAGATTTGGAGGCTGGCTGCTTGGTACGGAGCAAATCAGTCGGATTAGCGTTTTTCTTGTATTCCTTCAATTCTACCATTGCCATCTGCTCATCAGTAATTTTGGATCCTTGCTGAAGACACTCTTCGGCTCTCTGCCGATTCCCTGTGACCGTGATCACACCCTTAGGACCGGGCATTTTCAACTTGAGATACACGTAACATGGGCGGGCCATGAAACGTGCGTAAGCTGGTCGGCCAAGGATAGCATGATAGGCACTATGAAAATCCACCACTTCAAATGTCAACTTTTCCTTTTGAAAATTCTTTGAGTCACCGAAAACCACATCCAAAGCAATCTGGCAGAGTGATCTTGCCTTCTTCCCTGGAATGACTCCGTGAAACTGCATGCTACTCTTGCTGAGTCGGGACATCGGAATGCCCATCCCTTTAAGGGTTTCAGCGTAGAGTATGTTTAAACCACTCCCTCCATCCATGAGGACCTTACGCAACCGAGTGCCTCCCACAACTGGATCGACCACCAGTGCCTGCTGCCCAGGGGTAGCAACATGAGCTGGGTGGTCCGACTGATCAAAAGTAATGGGAGTCTTCGACCACTTGAGGTATGTCGTAGTTGCTAGAACAGCCATATTAACCTCTCGGTTGATGACTTTCAGTCGACTCTTACTCTCAACGTCAGCGAAAATCACTAGAGTGGCATTGACTTTGGGGTAATCTTCGTCTTTTTCTTCACCATCGTCATCTTTGTGGCTCTTCTCACTCGACTGACCATCCCAGAACTACTGAATCAAAAACCTGCACTATCGAGTGGTATGCTTGGGCAATATCAAGTTACCCTCTTTGTCCTTCTTAGTGTGAATGGCACACGGCAAGTCGAGGACGTCCTATCCCGACTGATCTTTCATTTTCTTAGGGATCCACTGTCCTTTGGGCTTTCCTTTATACTTGCCCTACGCAGCCAAAGTGGCTGCTTCTGCCTGGCCCGTACCTTCGGCCTTGCGCTTCTGTTTCCGACTGAGATTACCGCCGCCGGAGTCGGGATCAACAGCCTTCCCTTTGCCGTTTCGGAGACGGTCTTCTTCCTCGCCATTCGAGGACCGAGTGGCTATCTCCATCATTATGCTCATGGTTAAAGTCCCGGACCGACCGAACTTCAAGATGAGCTCTCTGTATCTGACACCAGCCTTGAAAGCACAAATGTCCTGATGCTCGATGACATTCTCAACCACATGGTGAAGTGTGGTCCAATGCTGTATGTAATCTCTCAGAGTTTCATTCGGCTTTTGAACGCAGTGTTGTAACTCAGTCAGCCCGGCGGGACGATTGCATGTGCCCTCGAATGTTTTGATGAACACCTGAGCTAAGTCCTCCTAGCAGTATATACTAGCTGGAGCCAACTGGTTCAACCACGCCCGGGCCGACCCTTCTAACATCAAGGGAAAGTGCTTCATGGTGACGTAATTGTTGCCTCCGTCAATCTGCACCGCTACTCGGTAATCTTCCAACCATGTCTCTAGCTTCGATTCACCAGTTAACTTGTTGACCCCCGTGGCCAATCTGAAGTTGGGGGGATCTCTGCAGCCCGAATGGCTCTGCTGAAACACTCGGGCCCAGAGATGTGCGTGCCACTTCCACTTGGATGATCTCTGTCCAAGCCCTCTCGGTGAGCTCTACCTCTGTCGACTAGATTCTGCACGAGGACTGACCTTGCGTTGAATCCTGGATCTCGAGGGTCGAGTGGTTCCCTCCGCTCGTCACCGTACGGGCGCCTGTCATCATATTGCCGGGGCACGTACGAACCACACTTCGAAGGAGGCGTCACCACTCGCCTGCAGTCGTCACGGTGATGCCGAGGAACAAACTGTCCGCGGCCTTGATCCAGGTACTGATCCTGGTGGTAGCCGTGATCTTCATGCCGCGGAGGCGATCTTGGACTGTGGGCCGACTGGACTGCGTCTTCTCTTGTCGGCATTCTGGGAACCAGGGTACCCAGACTTGCCTGCCTACGGCCCGCAGTGTGGCTCCCTCAGCGGCCCGGTATGGCCCATCGACCAGACTACCAAGGCAAGACCCTCATGAGGATCCCCTGGCCTCGTGAGGCGGAAGACACCAAGACCTCCAGAGGAGCGGGCTCTCCAGGCTACTCCCGAGGAGCGGAGATTTCTATGCAGGTACCCAGCCTCAGGAGGCTGCGATGATGCAAGCCATGACGACCAAGGCCAGACGGGCGCCAGCGGGCGCAGAGGAGGCAGTTTCCTCTTTGGTGCTAAGGAAGCAAGGATAGGCGCGGGTTCCCAAGGAATCTGCCAAAGGTTTCCATTCCAGTGGAACGAGACCAAGACCACGGGCGCGGCAGGGTGGATGTCATCGCCGAGCCCACCGCTGCATCATGACCAGAAGCTTTGCAGGCGAAGACCACCTTTCATCAGGATAAGATGTACTACTTGTCCCCTTTCAAATTGGCCACTGTGGGATCCCTTCCCGCCTACGATTCGGGGGAAGAGGACCGAGGCCACTATAAGTATAGACTAGCCACCGCCGTAGAACAGGTCGACTGATTCTCACCCTCGAGCGCTGGCGAGGAAGCTCAACCACTGTACTAGTTCATCCACAAACCTCCTCGTGAGGCCAATCCACGACAAAGCAGGAGTAGGGTATTACACCGCAAGGTGGCCTGGACCTGGGTAAACTGTCGTGTTCGTATCCTTCCCCGCTCGCATGAATCCGGAAAGGCTAGGCTGTAGGGCGACGAGTTGGTGAGCTCGAGAGGTTGAGTTCTTCACACACACCCCAGAGTTCGAACCTTCTTGGGTCTGCGGAGCCCTGAATCTGACATTTGGCGCGCCAGGTAGGGGCGTGTCAAAGTCTTTCTCCCACCTCCGCCTCGCTCTCGCTCCGTCGCTCCCATGGCCGACGCGCGTTGTGTCCGCGCCGAGCGCCGGGCCGCTCGTGTCGCCCAGATGGAACCCGTGGGCAACGGCGCTCCTCGCCGCTCTGCTTCCCCCATGGCCAACACCGCCATTGACCCTGCTGCTGACGAGCAGCAGGACTCATCGCTGCCACCCTCTGTGCGGCGCGATGGCCGCACCGCCACTCCGTCGCCCACTCCAGCCACGGCGTCGTCCTCTCATGCTCGCCGAGGGCCGGCGAACGCGCAGGCTGCACTGCTCATGGCACGCGAGCTCCTGCATTACCGCCCCGCCAATGACCTCTACGACGACTGGCTTGGCCGCATCGCCGAGCTCGTCAACGCTGCGGGAGAGGCCCCAGCGCAGCCCCGCTTGCCCCTTCCCCCGCCATCCTAGGCGGGTGACGTGGCCCACGGCGTGCCTCCTCCACCTCCATGGCGCGACACTGACCAGGAACCCAGGCGCGACGCTCCCCCGCGTGACCCCCGGCGCGGAGCGCCGGCGGGGGATGAAGCAAGTTGCCACGTGGTGCAGCGACCGCAGGCCAAGGCCCGCGCACTCCCGACGCCTTAGCGCCAGCACCAAGGCCTTGCGCCGCTGGAGCCCATGGTGCATGGGCGTCAAGACCGTGCTCCCCCCGTGCGCGCTGCGCCTGTGAGCACGGCGGGTTGCCGCCCCTTCACTCCGGAGCTGCGTCGTGTCGTCTGGCCCGGCACGTTCAAGCCGGATCTGCCTCCACGCTATGACGGCACCCCCGACCCTGCGAAGTTGCTCCAGCTCTACGTGCTTGGCATCGAAGCAGCGAGCGGTGACGAGAAGGTCATCGTGAACTGGTTCCCCATGGCCCTCAAGGACGACGCACACTCTTGGCTCTTGAACCTCCCGGAGGGGTCGATTTCGTCCTGGGACGAGCTTCGCGAGCGTTTCATCACCAACTTCCAGGGCACCCGCAACCGCGCTTCTGCGGTGGCCGACCTGCAGCGCATGAAGTAGCAGCCTGGCGAAACACTGCACAAATACATCCAGCGCTTCACGAGCATCCTCCTCAAGACCCCCAAGGCGTCGGACGAGGCCATCATCTCGGCGTTCACTGATGGCGTCCGGGATGTGAAGATGAAGGAGGAGCTTGCCATCCACGAGGACCTTTGTTCGGCCCTAGAGATGTTCAATCTGGCGACCAAGTGCGCGAGGGCCGAGGAAGGCCGCCTCTCCTTCCTTGAGCTGCCTGAGGTCGATCCTGAAGACAAGAAAGCCAAGGCCAAGGAGATAAAGTGCAAGGGCCCCGCTGTGCTCGCGGCCGAGCCTGAGATGAAGCGCAGCCGTGACCACAACGAGCCCCCAAGGGGTAACCACCCATTCTGCATCTTCCACAACATCCACAGCCACAACACCAACGACTGCCAGGAGCTCAGGGCACTCCATGGTGGGCGCCTTGGCCGCCGCCCCAAGCGCGGCGACCGCAGCTATGGCCGTGGTGGAGGCCGTGGCGGAGGCCGCTGGGACAACCGTGTCCCTCATCAAGACTGGCGCGATTAGCCTCGCGAGGACCGCTGACAGGGTCAGCCTCGCGACGGTCCTTGGTGAGACCAGCCTCGTGAGGACCACCCTCAGGGCAACACCGGCCTCCCTCCGCTGCCGCCACCGCCTAGGAGGAACGATGACAATCGGCAAGACGATGGGGTTTGTGGCGCCCCGCCTGATTACCACTGTAGCCAGACGGTCGCCACGCACGCCAGCCCAGGAAATCACTCTGGCATGCGTGTTTACAACAAGTATCAAGAACACAGGCATTTCTATTAATGGATATATAAGTCTTACATGATATTTTACAAGGGTGATGGCTGCGGAAAATGATCTATCTAAGGCAGCAGGTTCCTGGTGCGGCTCCAATCCACAGGGATCTGACTGGGTTACTCTCCTAGCCCGCGAACAATCCGGCTCCTCGACGACGGACGACGGATCCTTATGTGAACCTGGCCACATTGAAGGCCGCTGAGTACTTTTGAATGTACTCGCAAGAAAACCAAACTAACATATACACCAAGCAAAGCAATCCATGGCATTCAAGCATGCATTTGTTATTAGAGCAACATTAAGTATCATGGCATAGTATACCTATCTAGCAAGATTAATGATCATGACATAACAAGTTTATCCAGCAGGATAACTACTAAAGTAAAATATAGTAAAGTAAAGCATATTAAGTAAATGATCCATACTCCGAACATTCTCATGATCCAAATCTAATCCAAGTCTTTCGGTCATCCGACCGCTCATCTCATAGCCATCCCATGGCTAACATATCATATTCCTGACATCATCTGATGTCTATGCATCTGCACTACCAGTTTGACAAACTCACTCTCTTCCATTATTATCACTGTTCCGGTTGACCACCTAGAGAGGTCTGGACGGACTGTCTAATACCGTGGACGTGGCTATTCGAATAGATTTTACACTCTGCAGAGGTTGCGCACTTTACCCACACCATGGAGCACCTGACCTCATGATCCCATTCGGGTGGACCAGCGTTGCTCCAACGAAACCTGCCTAACCCGTGACTCCACCACCGTACCACCGATAATCATACCCTTCCAGGGTCATGTCTTGGGTGGCCCCTGTGTCACCTCGTGACACCTGCCACCGTCGTGGCCAACTAAAATGTCCCAAACGGGGACGCCGGCAAATAACTCAACTGGGCTCACAAGGTTATCGTCGCCCACCGGGCCAGGGTAGCACGCACGCATAACCTTCCCTAATTGGTGGTACTGATAAAAGAGCACACGATCAGACCAAGTCAAGGTCGTCCCATACCGGCAAATGTGGTTGCACAAATAAGTCCGGACAGGTGACTCTGGATCAACCGACTAGGTTTAGTTTTAGCCATCATTTAGCAAGCATGGTTGTTTATCACAATAACTTAACATGGCAGTAGCTATGCATGATCATAACAACCTATATCCATATGATATCACGACAAGTCATTATTGAATCAGTATTAAATAGCAAGTTATCACTTTACAAGTTCTAGCTGTAAGTTACGACCATCGGAACCCTTGCACAAAACCGACAAAGAAACCAGTAGCCACTAGAACGGTCTTTACAACTCAGATCTGGGACATTACCGGAATAACTCAACCCCGGCTCAAGACGGCTGGAAAGCAGCTCAGAGCATGAGACGGTGTTGATAAGAAGAATGTAGCAGTTCCCTAAGATGGCTGAAAAATAGCTCAGAGCATAGGGTCACTACTACGAAAAGAAATTCAACAGCTGCCCGAGACAGCCGAAAAGTAGCTCAGAACATGGACAATTGCTGACAAGAAAAATAAAAGTCGGCATCCACCCCGGACGGCCGGAAACAGCTCAGAACACAGGCGTGGTGCCGTCACCGAAGAAAGTGCAAGCAAGGGTTCATCAGAGTCACATACAACTCACTACTATACAGACAAGCACAAGCATATTAATTTAAACATGCAAGAATAACACAGAGCAATGATTTAGGGCATATATCAGATGGTCGGCTTGCCTGGGGGTGGAAGAATACTCCGGGAGAAGTGCGATCACCTCGCGGAAGAATTCGCCCGAAAGGATTCCCTCTCGGAGGGCTGATAGAAGGGCAAGGGCAAAATGGTCATTTTTAGAATGTGCAAACACAATGAAAATGATTCCATCGGAAAGGGCTCGACGAGACAAAGACGTGGGCGTTGGTTTCACCAGAATCGGAGTTACAGATGAAAAGATGTAAGCGATTGACTGCCAGGGACCTATCTGTAAATGTTTTATTCACAAATGGGTCCTTGACAGATTTTCTGGGAAAAGATTAAAAGAACTGTGCGCCTGGGCCGCTCTGGGCCGAATCCCACCACCGCTGCTACTGTTGCTCCTGGGCCGAGCCCAACTGCGCCGACTCCACTTACTCCCGCGCGGGCCCGAGGCTGGGTCAACGCTAGGAGGCCGAGAGGTGGGGCCGAAGGGGAGGCGGGACCCACCTGACCAGGTCAGCGTCTTCTTCCTTTGTCGCCCGCGCTCGACCGAGGGAGGAGCGACCCCCGACGAGGCTCGCCGGTGGCTCAGGCCGTCTCCCGCGGCGTCCGACCTATCGGCGTGCTCGGGGAACCGAGGCGCACCCGCCTGCATGCTCTGTAGGTGCCACCGAGCTCGGAAACAAGCGGGGTTTCCATCGTGGCGGACGGCAGCATCGTCCGGAGTTGAGCCCGGCGCTACGGTTCACCAGAGGAGGAGTGCAAAGTTGGGGGGGGGGATCCAGGAGGCAAGGGAGGGCCTCTGGTGGTGGTTAGAGAGCGAGGGGAGCTCAACAAGGCGCGAATTTAGGTGGGCAGGGGCGGCGGCCATGGTGGCCATGGCGGCTGAGGAGGGCTCCTCGAGCTCAAGTGAGTGGTTGGGGAGGGCTAGAGGAGAGTGGTGCGGAGGTTGATGTGCCCAAATGGCTCGGGGAAGGGCTATATATTCCCGGGCAGCGGGAGGCGATAAGGACGGCTGCCGTGGCGGTCTTAGCCACGCACTGGCGCTCGCAGTGAGCTGGCCGTGGACATGCACGGTGCCGACCTGACGCGCTCAGAAGGAGGGGACGGCTCGGGGAGGAAGGAGCCAACGGAGGGACGTGACATCTCAAGGGTCACGGGTGTATAGTGCCGCGACGGCGACCGCCATGGCACAAGGAGGAAGAAAGGGGAGGAAAGAAGAGTCGGGAGAGGGACATGTGGACTCCGCGGAGCCACTGGACATGCTCCGACAAGCGGAGTCTGGCCGGAGACGACGTCACGGAGACGACAGAGGCGCAGAGTGCCGTTTCTGCACGCCCGCTACATGGTCACCGCGCGCACCGCACGCTCCGGCCCGCGTCTGCCTGTCAGGCCTTGTCCAACAGGTTGTTCATTGCTCAATTAGATGAGGTAGATCACTAGATGAACCAGGAGAGGTCTGGAGAGGTCGAGGGAATCCAAAACAGGTTCTGGATAGGATCTTGGAGCAGTTGCTGAGGTAAAATGGTGTGGTAAATGGGACTGGATCTTTGTCATAACAGAATAGGGTAGGAAGGAGTAAATGCCTGCAAAATTTGAAGTCATTTAGACCTCATTTGCATACACTTCCTTCACAAACCACAAATTGGTCCAGAAACTAGAATTTGGAGCTGTGATCAAATGGATTGATGAAATGAGATGAAATTTGGTGGAGAGTGATGATTTGGATATAGTAAGCCACTGTAGAAGTTTCATACCATTTGGGTACACCAAAATGGTACTTGCTTCACAGAGGTTCCATATGGGTAGAAACTTAGGAAAATTGCTGGGGAAGAATGGATAGATGGATTGAGCTGGGTTTTGTTTTCCATGAGTGATTTGTCAATGTTAATCACCATGAAAAATTTCAGATCAAATAGATCAAAGGTTCAAGCACTTCCTTTGCAAACTGAAAATCTAGACAGAATTTGCAAATGGATGCTGTGCTCAAACTTTGAACTATGGAACTTGTGTTTTGATGGAAATGGTGAAGATATGAATATAAGAAGCTTTAGAATTTATTTGGGATTTTTCCTGGCTACCAAAATGGTAGTTCCTTTAGAAAGTACCCAAAATGCAATATTGGCATTAAATAGGAAAATGCAATTTCCCTTATTTAATTATGGCCAATATTTTTATGGGAGCTCAATATGATCACAAAGAATATCTCCACAAGTTTTCATGAACTTTGGAGATGGATAGATATTTTCGTGGATTTAATTCCTTTAACTGGCAGAAAAAGGAATTAATTATAAATGAAAAATATTGGAAATGTCTTGGCAATATTTTTGCATATCCAGGGTTTACAAAGATAGGATGATCACTGGGAAAAATTTGGGAGTCAGCAGATCAAAGGAAATTGGGGTTCCTTTGTAACTGAAAGGATTAGGGTTTCCCTTCCGGTTACTCGGAAGGTAGGGTTACGGTGGCAAAACCCTGAGAAGATATCTTGGGTGGCAAGGTTGGTCTAGAGAGAAACTCTGGTTGGATAGGGAAGGCAAGGTTAAATGACCATCTTCGTATACCCAAGAGCTAGAGAAATCCGATAACACCGAGAAAAAAGACGGGAGCCAAATCCCGTGAAGGAAAAAAAACAGGAGCGAAAACCAGGGTGTCACAGGGTTGGGGGCTTCCAGGAGCCTCGGGCGATCGCTTGCATCTTGGGTGGCGCCCAGGCCCCCGCCTCACATCGCATCTTCAAGTAGTTCTCGCGTGAGGTAAACATGGCCCTCCCAAAGCTTGAAGCAATGCGCCCTCTCAGGTGGTCGAAGCACGCCATCACCTTCGACTCCACGGACCAACTTAAGTGCTCCGCCGCCGCTGGCGCGCTCCCGATGCTCTGCACGCCCACCATCAGCAATGTCCTTGTCACCAAGACCCTCATCGACGGTGGGGCAGGGCTCAACGTCCTCTGTGTCGAGACGTTTGAGACGCTCCAGGTGCCCTACGATCAGCTCCTGCCCACCAAGCCCTTCTCAGGGGTGACCGATGGCTCCACCATCCCCCTGGGCCAGGTGCGTCTCCCAGTCACCTTCGGGATGCGTGAAAACTACCACACCGAGCTCATCGACTTCGACGTCGCCCGCATCGGCCTCCCGTACAACACCATCCTTGGGTACCCAGCCCTTGCCAATTTCATGGCAGCAACTCACCATGGTTACAACGTCCTCAAGATGCCGGGATGCGGCGGCATCATCACGGGCGCGTGTGACGAAAAAGATGCGGTGTGCTCCCTCGAGCATGCCTACCAGGCTGCGGCGGTCGAGAACGCTGACGACGAAGGCGCCATCCCGCCTCCTGAGGCCATCCCCAAGAAGAAGAAGCAGCTCCTCCTCAGGAGCCGTCAAGAGGCCGGGGCGCCTGCCGACGGTGCCTCAGGTCCCGCGCCCACTGATGGGGCGCCCTTCCCTTTCACATAGGAAGGTGCGCCCGGCGCCCCCCTCAGGACGGGCTCGAGAGCTCTCGTCTGGAGGGCCTCTGACCTGACCAGCGCGACAAGGGAGGCGTTCGGGCACCACTTGGAGGCGTGCTTCGACGCGCGCCCCCGTGAGCAAGGTGCAGGGCGCAAAGCGCCAATCATGCGGGAGTTCATCACCAGGGCAATCGAGGAACTTCAGGAGGCATGAGCCATGCGTGGCGAGCGTCGCCCCGCACCACCCAGTGCAGCTGTCGCCCCTGACACGGGTGGCGAGCTGCGCGTCTGCGTCAACATCCCAGGCCTCAACAGGGCCACTTCTCAGGAGCTCTTTTGGCCGTCGCGCATCAGCCAAAGTGGGGGCTACCCCTGCAACTACGTTCGCATGCCTTTCGGCCTGCTGAACGCGGGTGCCATGTTCCAGCGCCTCGCGCAGTGCGCTATGGCATCTCACGAGGCCAGGCAAACGACGGTCATGTCTCAGGATGCCCTCGACCCTCGTGAGCCCCCCGGGCCTCGCAGGCCTTTCGAGCCTCTGGAGCCGCCAAGCTCATGAGGAGCAATCTCTGCGGCACGCGCCTTCAGCTTCCACGACGCTTCTACGACACCGGTGCCAGGTGACTTTTTGGTTTGTTCAGTTGAGGGCGCCCTTCGGGCTGCATTGTCCTCAAGCTGACAGGGCCCGCCCCTGCAGCCTGTATCGTTTTGCGCATGTATCAGAACTGGCTCCGCCTTTATGAATTTTCTAAGTATTCCAACCTGCATGTCCGGTGCTTCATCACCGTGAATGTCGTCGCTCCCTCACAACCCTGCCCGCGATGCCTCATGATTAAGGACTGGCACGACGTCTATGCTCGGGTCCGTCCCTGTAGTGTTGTTAAATCCAAGCGATCGAGCTCTATCCCATGGGCCAGCTCCCGTGCGCGTCACCTCCCGGGATCCTTGGTGCCTTATTCTCACATGAGCTAATCGCGCGTGGATGAGTAAGGGCGCACGGCCCGGTTCATACAACCGTAGTTCGGTGTCTCACCGTTGCGGGAGCCGCGCGTCGGGTGTTTTTTCGTGGGATCGTTGCATGAGAAGACTTGGCACGGCGTCTGTGCTCGGGACCGTCCTTGCAGCGTTGATAAAGCCAATGGCTGAGTTCTGTCTGGCGGGCTGGTCCCGTTCACGTCACCTCCTGGGGTCATTGGTGTCCGGCCTTCTCATGCGATAACCCCCGAAGGGGCATTCGGCGCAGGCCCTCCCGCCTCACAGGTTCCTGATGTGCGCCTCGCGCCAAAATCTAGGCGCAACCCGCCTTGAGGTAGGGCCTCCTGAGTCCCGCGCTGGCTCACGAGTGCCCAGATACACCTCCTCCAGTTCTGCCGTGCTAGCCACGAGTACGAATGGGGCTGTACATGCCCCGGAGTCTCCCCCCGAGGGAACTCCCACCCACGCTCCAGTGGAAGCCCCATGCTCTGCGCTGGCGAACGACACGGTCGAGGAGCGACTATGCCCACGCACCAGTGGAAGCCCCATGCTCCGCGCTGGCGGATGACACGGCCGAGGAGCGGCTATGCCCACGCTAAAGTGGAAGCACCATGCTCCGCGCTGGTGAATAAACAACTGAGGGCGCCCTAGTGGCTGCACCAACCTCAGGATGGCCTATGGGCCCGCCGTATGATCCCATCGCGTAGCTTTCACCATGGGAGGCACATGCGAGGGGGCTGGACACGGGGGATGTACTCAGGCCGGGCCTGGCACGTCCCACCTTACCAGGTCCTCAGCACCTGGTCTACCCGCATCCCTCCCAGGCAAAAGTTGGCGAGGAAAGGTATGCAGGACTCTGGATTAGCTTAGACATTGCTCATGTTTCCTTCATGAGGGCTGTTCGTACGTCAAGGGGGACCCCTGAGCATCGCGACTCAGGGGCCTCACTAGTCACGTAGCCCCTCGCCCCTTGGTCTCATCCTGGCGATCCGGACGCCCCAATGGCGGTTGAGGTATTCACGGGACTGGGCCCTGCCGACGCAGAACACTAAGGCAAACAGGAAGGAAATCAAACAAGGAAAGAAAATCGCGGAGTTCTAGCAAGTTATTACAAAACACATAGTGTTCCACAAATTCAAGCAGGAGTTTTTACACCTCCACGAGGCATGGTAAATGTCGCAGGATCAAACTAGGAAGAAGCGCCACCGCTGCCTTGGCCGCTACCGCCGCTCGTCCTGGTCACTGGGAGCCCGTCTTCGACATCGCTGCCACCATCTTCGCCGCCGCCGATCACTGCTGCCAGCGCCTCGTGTGGCACCCCGGCTTAGAGAAGACCGGAATGCGTCGTATTCCAGCCTAGGGACAAGTCCTCTGGAATACAGCACTGTTGGCATAGAACAAATCAGCTTTTTATTACAATGGATATGGTTACAAAGGGTACAAGGATTACATCGGCACGGCGACACTACGCCTGCCGGGGTAGCTCTATGCTAACAGTGGAGTAACTCTCTCGGCAGCAGAATAGTGACGACGGTGATGGACTCCACTCCACAGGGACTCTGGCTAGAACGCGTATCCTAGGTCGCAAACTCGGAATCCTCGACAAGCAAGCAATCATGGCATGACCTGCAAACTGGCATGACACGCCAGGTGAGTACTTTGAATGTACTCGCAAGCTCGCAACAAACATCAGCATTAAGGCGAGACAACATCATAGCAAAGTAGATGCAGTACGGTAAAGCATATTAAGTAGTTTAATTCATACTCCGAATAACCTCAGGATCCAATCTGAATCTGTTCCAAATCCAATCCAAATCATGTGGTCATCCGACCACTCATCTCATAGCCATCCCATGGCTAACATATCCTATTCCTGATACCGTCTACACTACAAGTCTAACAAACTTACTCTCTTCTGGGTTGCCCCACAACCTTCAGAATACTCATGCTCCACCGAGTACTT
Source organism: Thinopyrum elongatum (assembly GCA_011799875.1). Taxonomy (NCBI): domain Eukaryota; kingdom Viridiplantae; phylum Streptophyta; class Magnoliopsida; order Poales; family Poaceae; genus Thinopyrum; species Thinopyrum elongatum. The sequence goes on from CM022298.1 coordinate 561,120,034, forward strand.
CCGATCATGAGACGAGTTATTCCATCATTATCACTACTATGGTTGACCACCTAGTGAGGTCTAGACGGACTGTCCAATACCGTGGACACGACTATTCGAATAGATTTTACACTCTGCAGAGGTTGCGCACTTTACCCACACCATGGAGCACCTGACCTCGTGATCCCATTCGGGTGGACCAGCGTTGCTCCAACGAAACCTGCCTGACCCATGACTCTCCCATCGTACCACCGGCAATCATCCTCCCCCGAAATCCTGCCCTGGGTGGCCCCTGTGTCACCGCGTGACACCTGCCACCGTCGTGGCTAACAAACTGTCCCAAACGGGGACCTGGTACCATATAACTCAACTGGGCTCACAAGGTTATCGCCGCCTACCGGCCAGGGTAGCACGCACGCATAACCTTCCCTGTCGGGCGGTACTGGTGAAAGAGCACGCAATCAGACCAAGTCAAAGCCATCCCATACTGGCAAATGTGGCTGCACGGATAAGTCCGGACAGGTGACTCTGGATCAACCATGAAGTATCTAATATCCAAACAATTTCTATCATGGCTGACACTCCGATATCATAGCAATCCAAGTCAAAACGATATCTGGCTAGAAATCTGGTAACCAGTATGCTTAAGACACTGCTACTAACTCATCTCCACGAACTACCGGATGAAATCCAAAATAATCATAGACGGAAATCTCAACATCATGGCATCAATGAGTGGGTAAACTACTAGTCACTACAATCCGGTACTCAACATGGTAGTCACCTATCCAAGAATTTACTCAAGCATTGTATAATCCATTTCATTTCCCAAATAACTCATACTTGATGTTAAAGTGAATAGTTAAACTATGACATTGCAATGCGATTATGCAGATGAGAGTTGTGGCTTGCCTGGGGATGAGGGAACCATCGGGAAGGAATGCGGAGAGTCCGCAGAGTTGACTGCCGGAAATAGTTCTCTCTTGGAGGGGGCTGTTTACGGGCCAAGGGCAAAATGGTCATTTTCACAGTGTCAAAACATTATGAAAATGATACCAACATGACGGGCTCGAAGAGACGAAGAAGTAGGCTTTGGAATCACCTCATTTGGAGTTAGGATCAAAAAGTTATAAGGGTTTTTCTACCAGGGACCTATTTGTAATAAAATCATCACAAATAGGCCCTTAGCTGAAAAACCGAACGCGCCTTCTCTGAAAATACGTTTTCCAGAGAGGAAAACGAGTTTTGGCCCGAAGAAGAAGCGGAATGCGCTTTCGGTAAGGGAAGGCGTACTCATCCGAGTACGTCTCCTCTTAACCACGTCAGCGGGGGCGGGGCCAGCGGAGTGTGAGGCTGACGGGTGGGACCGCAGGGTCCACAGCCAGCTGGCGGGGAGGGGCCGTTGTCTTCATCTCCTCCTCGCTCTCGCCCGTGGAGCAGAGGGAGGGGCGCGGCGCCGGCGGCCGTCCCGGCGCCACCGGCCACCTCCGGCGACGCTCCGGCCACCGGAGTGACTAGGAAGACGAGCCACACCCGCCTGAGGGATCTGCCCACGCCAGAGAGAATGGAGCAGGCGAAACAATGGCCGCGGCGGAGGAGGGCTTCGGGTGCCGACGGGCTCGTGGCCACGGATGCTCCGGTGAAGAGTGGAGGGGCTGGGGAGGCTCGCCGGGGTTCGGATGGAGCTCTGGTGGAGGAAGAAGGAGAAGAAGAGCTCGGACTTGAGCGAATTGGAGAGGATGGCCGCGGCAGCCATGGCGGCGATGGCGAGCAGGGAGGGGCTCCGGGGCTCGGGGAAGAGGCTAGGGAGGGGTAGTGGAGTGAGGCAAGGGTGATGGTGAGCTCGGGGAGAAGCTTGGGGCTCGGCTTTATATAGCCAGGGCGGCCGAGGTGATCAGGACGGCCGCCGTGGCGGCCTTATCGCTGCACTAGCACTCGGAGACACACGGAGGGCATTGGCGATGTCGGCAAAAGCTCCGGGAGGGTGGAGAAGCAGGTAGGGGCTTCGGGAGAGCTCGCGGGAGATAGGGACAGGGGAAAACGACAATGACGGTCATGGGCCGAATAGTGGCGGAGCTCATCGCGGCACGTCAGTGAAGAAACTGGAGGGGGAGAGGCTTCCAGAGCGAAGACGAGGCTAAGGGGAAGCTGCTGGACATGGTTAGGTGGCGAGGGAGAGGAGGAACGCGACGAACCCGAGAGGTTTCATCACCGGAGCGCGCTGGCTGGCATGCCAGACGCGTGGTCACCACATGGACTGGCACACGCGGTGCACCCTGACAAGCCAAATCATGTCCAGTAGAAAGTCCTTCCAAGGCACAGTCTCAGGGAGGTGATGGCTCGATGAAACTCACTGTGGTTAGATGGGAGTGATCATCTGAAGTTTGCTGTAGCAAACTTGACCACACCTCTGTGATCAACAGAGAAGTGATAGGGTCAAGATGAGATGTCTGGGAAGTGTAGGGTAGGAAGGACTACAATCCTGTGAAGTTTGGAAAGAAATGGACCAAGATTTAATAGGGTTGCTTTGCAACTGACCAATCTGGTCCAGAAACTCAATCTTGATGTGCCACTCACATGGAGTAGCCAATTGGGCTGAAACTTGGTATAGCATGATGATTTGGTCATATGAGAGTGCCATAAAAATTTAATGCCATTTGGACAAGCCAAAATGGTACTTCCTTCACAAGGAACCTCTCTGACCAGAATCTTAGGAAAATTCTAGGGAATTATTGGGAAGATGAAATGAGCCAAAATTTGGTGGAGATAGGTTATATGGGTAGGAGCATGCTGTGGTAAATTTTCAGCAATTATGGAGCAATATAAAATATAGTTGCTTCACAATGTGAAAATCCAACAAGAAACCAAGATTTGAGGCTGTGCTCACATAGATGATTGGATAGGGTTGAAACTTGGTGGAGAGTCATGATTTGAGCATATGAAGATGATTGCAAAATTTCAACTCATTTGGATACTCCTAGCTAGCACTTGCTTCACAAAGATTCCAGTTGACTAGAAACTTTGGAAATTAGCCAAGGGAGATTTAATATACAAATGAAGTTGAATTTTGGCATGTGGCAATGATATGGATAGGAAAGAATGCCCAAAAAGTATGAGACCAAGCAAGCAAATATAAACGGTACTTGCTTCTCAACTTGGCAGCTAGGGCAGAATCAGAAAAGGAATATTTGTGAAATATTATTGAACATGTCAGGGAAGGATGTTGACATATTTGTGGAAGATCTAACCCAAACAATTTATGAGAATTATTTGGGAATCTTTAGAATGATGGAAATGTGGGTTGCTTCACAACCCAGGACAGACAGGGTTATTCCTTCAATGGAAAAAGGAATATTCCCAAGAAAAAGAATATTGGGATTGGTCCAAGATGGAAATGACAGGGTCTTGGGATGGTTTTGAGGTTGGCAAGCCACTCGGGAAGAAGAATGAAGAGTGATCCCTCCAGGTTGCAAGACTACTAAGCCACAAACAGGCAAATCCAAACCAAAATCAAAAGGAAAAAAAATGGGCAAAATCCAGTGTGTTACACCTCGGGGTCGGGAACATAGAGGAACTTCTCCAGCAGTGCATCCACTTGCCCTTTCACGGCCTCAGCGGCAGCAGTATGGGACTCAGGAGCCACCGGTTCGATCCGTGCGCCGAGGTCGAAGCCTGGGTCCCGGAGGTGGAGGTGGCTGAAGACGCGCGTCGCGGCCGCCGTGAAGAGCGAACGACACTCCCCCTCCAAGAAGGTGTCCACCTCAACGGCAGTGCCCTTAAGGGCTTTGGCAAGCTTGGGGAAGAGCCCTGCAAGGTCGTCTTCAGGGGTCGCCAGTGGCTCCGTGAATCCTCCCCCACTGATGGAACGCAGCGCCTCGCGGAACCCGAGCTCGAGGGAGAGAAAGGTCTCACGTTCCGTGGCCGCTGTCTTCTTGGCGGCGGCGAGGGTCTTCTCCCTGGCCTCTAGCTTGGCTGTCACCTCGGAGATGTGCTGGGCATGGGACGCCTGAGCCTTGTCCACCTCCTCCTTCAGCTTGCTCAGGCGGTCCCACTCCGCAGCTTTGTCGGTGGCCACCTGGGCCAGCTTGGCGTCGCGATCAGCAAGCATCGCTTCGCGGGCCTTAAGGTCCTCCTCTTGCTGCCGAAGCCATTGGGTGTGTGCAGCCTGCCCCTCCCGGAGGGCCTTCAGCTCAGCCTCTGCCTTGTCGCAACGTTCCTTGGTAGACGCTGCGCTGGTCAGCGCCGCGTCGCGAGCCTCCAAGGCTTCACTGGCCTCCCTCTTGCTCTCCGCGGTAGTGGCCTCAGCCCGGCCCCAGGCTATCCTAGCGGACGTGTTGACCTGGAGCCACCCTGAGACCAGCCCCATGCGTTCCCTCACGAGGCACCTGTCGGCATCTTGGAGGTCGGCTCGGAGCTGATCTAGCACGGTGTAGGCTTCCGCCAGAGCCCCGGGCCTAACGAGGGGGCCGCAGTCCACCAGTGCAAGGGCCTGGGGAGGAGACGGCACCGGCGCATTGGCTGGCGTCATCGCCAGGGAGGCAGCGAGGACAACATGGGGCACTGGGGCCTCCAGGCCCCCCGCAGGCAAGACGGGGATGGACGGCTCCGTGGCTTGCTGGCCCGCGGGGGCAGGCTCCTCCTGAGGCTGCACCACCACGTCCTAGGGGGCCTGCTCCATTGTGAGGGGACGTGAGACAACCTCTTCCACCTGTGTTGGAGCCGTTAAGGCTGTGGTGAGGGGTGGCGCCTTCGGGGTGCCGGCTCCTCCCTTCCTCTTCTTCACCACGACGCCCGTCCTGGTCATCAGGAGGGGAGCGTTGTGGGCATGGTGTCAAAGAGCGCCAAACAAAAACAAGGTAAGGTACTTACTCGTCGGGGCGATGTACGCCCTCTTCCTAGCCGGGGCTGGGGCACCTCCGCTCTTCCTGGGCACGGCCTTTGTCATGTTTTGGGGTTGGCGGGGTGCTCTTCGGCCGGCCTCGATGCGGCGCCGACGCTTGGCGAGGCAGAGGCGTCGCCTTGAGGAGGGGGTGCAGCCCCGCTCTTCTTCGGGGTCACTTGGCCTGACCTTCGCAGGGCCCGGGGAGTGGCCCCGGACCTCGTGAGGACCCCGGTGGAGCGTGGGGATTCCGCGGCCGGGGGCTCATCGGCATCGTCGTCTGCGAGGCCGCGGAGGAGCTCGCTTTGGGACGGGGGAGAGATCTCCACCACATCATCCTCGATCGCCTCCGAGCTCTCCTCGCCCTCTTCGCCAGCGCTGTCACCGGAGGACACTAGCACCGGGGAGTTGGGGTGCTCAGGCGATGCGAGCCCCAGCTCGTTGAAGACAGGCATGGCGGCGATCAGCGCTTCCCTGTCGGCGCGGCGGTACAGCGGGGCGTAGGCCTTCGGGAGGTCCCCGGCTCACCCTCGAGCAGGATGTTCATGGCCTTGTCTAGCTCCTCACCTGTCAAGCTCCCCGAGCGCAGCCTGATGTCGTCCGCCACGCCCTGGAACTCCCACATGGGGCGCGTGTGCGACTGGAGCGGAGACAAGCGCTGCATCAGGAACTCCTTCACGAGCATGCCCCCCGTTAGCGCCCTGGCATCCATGTCTGTGGTCATCTTCCTCAGGACCGGCGCCGCCCGGGGGTCGGAGAACTTCTCGTGCCCCCACCTATCGAGCTTCTCTGGCAGCTTGGTTGGCAGTTCCAGTCGCGCGTTGAAGCCCTTGACGTCCATGTAGATCCAGCGGCGCCGGAAGCTCTCCACCTTCTTTCCGGCTCTCATGAGCACGTTGTTCTTGTGGACCGCAATGAAGGACACGCAGCCGAAGCGCTGGGTCGGATCGTGCAGCCGCAGGGAGAAAAAGTGCCGGAAGAGCGGCATGGAGGGTTTCACGCCCATGAATGCCTCGCAGTAGAAGGCAAAGATGGACAGGAGGAGGATGGAGTTGGGTTGGAAGTGTAGGGCCTGGACCTGGTAGTGGTCAAGGACGGTGGTGAAGAACTCGGAGAAGGGCGGGACGAGCCCCGCGTAGACGCTATGGAGGAAGAAGGGATAAACCGACTGCGCCAAGACCCTTTGCTCGGCGGAGCCGGCGAGAAGAATGGTCTCGTTCCATTCGTTGTCGTCGCCCGCTGTCTGCGGAAGCACAGTGGCAAGGTGCTTCTCCTCGGTGATGGAGGACGCGCCAAGGGCCGGCGTAGGAGAGGAGGAGGAGCCTGCGACCTGCGCGGCAGGTTTCGCCTTCCCAGACGCCATTCACAAAATCTTGGAGGAAGAGGTGCAGGGTGAAGGAGGAACGCGACCGGATCTGGAGATGCTCTCGGTTGGGAGAAAGGGGATCTGGAGCAAGGCGAAGGGGAAGCAATGATGGCACGGTAGCAGGCGCCAGTCTTTTGTTAGCCTGGGCAGTTGCCGAGGCGGCGTGGGAAGTGGAGACGCCCATGTTCCATCGAGCGCCACGCGTCAAGCCTGGCCCATAGGCAGTTGGGGCCCACGGTGCTTCACACTTGCCCTTGGCTTCGCCGTGAAGCCAAGCCCGAGCGTGCCTTGGGCCCGGGGGCTACTGTCGGCATTCTGGGAACCAGGGTACCCAGACTTGCCTGCCTGCGGCCCGCAGCGTGGCTCCCTCAGTGGCCCGGTACGGCCCATCGACCAGACTACCAAGGCAAGAACCTTGTGAGGACCCCCTAGCCTCGTGAGGCGGACAACACCAAGACCTCCAGAGGAGCGGCCTCTCCAGGCTGCCTCCCGAGGAGCGGAGATTTCTATGCAGGTACCCAGCCTCATGAGGCTGCGATGATGCAACCCATGATGACCAAGGCCAGACAGGCGCCAGCGGGCGCAGAGGAGGCAGTTTCCTATTTGGTGATAAGGAAGCAAGGACAGGCGTGGGTTCCCGAGGAATCTACCGAACGTTTCCATTCCAGTGCAATGAGACCAAGTCCATGGGTGCGGTAGGGTGGATGTCATCGCCGAGCCCACCGCTGCGTCACGACCAGAAGCTTTGCAGGCGAAGACCACCTTTCATCACGATAAGATGTACTACTTGTCCCCTTTCAAATTGGCCACTTTGGGATCCCTTCCCGCCTACGATTCGAGGAAAGAGGACCGAGGCCACTATAAGTATAGACTAGCCACCACCGTCGAACAGGTCGACTGATTCTCACCCTCGAGCCCTGGCGAGGCAGCTCAACCACTGTACTAGTTCATCCACCACTACGATCAGAGATCCTTTGACGAAACTATGTGTGATGCATTAATCACAAACGGTGATGTAAAAAACCGTCAAAAAAGATGCAAAATGTTTGCGATGAATGATACATCAAACACAGTTCAGATTTTAGTTGTGTGTGCGATGCGGGGCATACGGTTGATCCATACGAACTATTTGTGATGAGACAGAACAACATAAACGAGCAGCCAGATCAAGGTGTGTGCGATATACGGCATACAGTTCGCTCCGATGAACCGTTTGTGATGATCGAGGTGAACACAAACGATTCAGTGTAAAAAGATGTGTGTGATACCTGGCAAACAGGTCGGTAATCAGAATTGTGTGCGATCATTATAGGCAGCCCATACGGTCTTTTTTGTGAATTGTGTGCTCGTCAGGGCACACAGTTCAACAAACCAACATGTGGGCGATAATGTAGAAGATCTCTGTCGAATACGTATTACTAACTGTCTGCGATAAGATTGACAGGATAAACAGAGATAACAAATTAATATGAGCGAACGGAAACCGAGATATATACAGTCTACTTAATTTAGTCCTTCTTCTTGTTGTTGTTGATGGATGACCCCACGACATCGTCTTGGCGAGGACGCTTCTTGCCACTGACCGTTGGCTTTTCATCGCCGCGGCCATCGTCATCGTCGTTGCTGTCGTCGTCCTCCTCCTCGTTCGACCATTCCTCGTCCTCATCATCGTCGTCCTCTGACGGCTCCTCGTCCGTCTGGTTGTCGTGTGACGACTCCGGAGGCGGCATCCCTTCCATGATCCGGATATAATCAAGGTCTAGGCTCGACGCCAGACTCATGGAAGACGAGCAGGGTGATTCCGATGTTGACCTATCATCGGGCGCCAGACTGCTGGCCGAACTATCATCCTCGCTGTTGCTCGACATGGCTGCGGTCGTATAAAAACCGCGAGAAAGCGAGATTGCAGAGTGTGTGCAAGTGTGTAGCGCGGCCTGCCGGGGACGATGAAGATGGTGGACACTTAAGCGGGGTATGCAGAGAAGAGGAAATGCCAATTGAAGCGGGGGTTGACGTATTATCTAACCGCTGATATAATCAGCCGCAATTATTTGTAGCCAGTTGCTCCAAATTCCCAGGGTTGCGCAGGACTCCTATTGGCTGATTTCTTTTTTCAGGACAAAAACAAGGAACGAGTTTTGGGATTATGCACCGGTACCAGTACGAACGGAGTAGGATAGTTGGCAAGCAATGCATTGAGCTCTTCTTATTGATGAAGCCAGTAATAATCAAACTACAAAGGAAAAGAAAAAAAGACAAAGGAAAATATCTGCACGAATCTTCGCGTAACATCAATGGCATAGGACCTAGATGTGCATTACTTAGAGCACATCTAGATGTGCTTTAGCAATACTGTCAAACAAACCCCCTAATCATCATTGCAAACAGCGCATAGAACATGGCTAATGCGACAACCACAACCACAACTACACATGCTAGTTCCTTCTTGTCTCTTGCTTTCATCTGTTGCCTGTGATTGATTCTTTCTTGCTTCATCATACTGATTGTACATTCCAGATCAGCCAGTTTCTTCTTCAGCTTTACGTTATATTCTGCGAGCTTGGTGATAACACTCCGAGCCCTGCCATGCCATTCTTCATCCATCCATTTAACAAAGGCACACGCCTCATATCTCTGCCAATGTTAAATAGTATTCAGGATGAGCGGTGGCATTAACTCAAGTAAAATGATGAACTTAGCACTAACCTCTAAGGGGCAACTGAGAAACCGCCTGCCAATGTCGAATCCCTCTGTGCATACATGTCGAGCGGGAGTGTGCCCGTGCACACAACTCAGATTTTGGTACTTCTCGGTGGCGCAAAACTCGGAGTCAAACTCGTGTTGTGGGAGTCTGGAGTCATGCTCCGGATCCGACGGCAGATCGCTTTCCTGGTGGGGGGGGGGGCGGTCATTCAGGACGGATTCAGCAAGGAGCTACTTTGGACATGCTAAAAAAGATCGGGATAGATTGGAACCTGACAGGACGATTCGGATCCGTAGTACACCTGCCTTCTGATGACCTTAGGCAAGTGCTCGGCGGTGACCGCCATCGTGGCGGCACTGCCGAGAGCGGCGATACGAGCAGGAGCAGCCGCACCGAAACCATCAGCACCACTCGTCCACATTCCCCCAATGTCAGCGCCACGCGAGGGAATTTGTAGGCTATCTAGGGATCTGGGGGAAATGGGGAAACTGTGGGGATAAGCTAACGGTCGGGAACTACTTATGGCACTATATGTTGTATACGGCACACTGTTTATACATGTTGTTTGTGTTAGGTATTACAACTTCACACACGATTTCCGCACCAAACCGTGTGAGAAGACAACGTAGGTGAGACACGGTTGCCGTTATATAACCGTATGTGATGTACTACCCTGTACATATAATTGAGTTATAGTGATACCGTGTAAACAGCCGCTCTGCGGATATCCGTCAAAAAATAAAATAGCCGCTCTGCAGATAGAGATGGTGGCGGTGGCCTAGGCAGCGGCTACCAGAGAAGAGGTCAATCCTCGGTCGGTGGGCGGTGGCGGCGTCATAGGAGGTCAATCCTCGGTCTGCGGCGGGAGATAGGAGGAGCTCAAGCATCGAGGTTGGCGGCAGCGTGATTGGAGCACATCCATCGCGGTCGATGGCGGGATAGTGGAGGTCGAACTTCAGGCGGCAGCCGCACTAAGCTTTGCTCCTCGACCCTGCTATCTCGGCGTGCTGCCGCATCGCGCTTCTGTGTCTGCTGGGTGGAGGTCGCCGCGCGGCTAATTAATTAAGGTATTCTTTTCGTGAGTGGCTTAATTAAGGTATTCAATTCCTAAGGGTAGTGATGTAGTACTCTGCGTGTAAATTGACTGGCCATTAATTTTTGTCATTGCACGTCTGGATAACAATATGGAGCGCCCTCAGTAATTATGAAAATAAAACTTTGTGATTTATGCACACATCTTTGGGCATCAGTTAATCTATGTATTAATGTTGTTGTTTTGTTTTTAATTACCATTCATGTGGTGCAGATGGGACGATCTGAATGGATGAAGAATCGGAGATTCACAGATTTTATCAGTGGCGTGACAGAGTTCATGAATTTGGCTGAAAGTACAAAGAGGAGAATTGGTGATGCGGATTACAACCTGTGTCCATGTACTCATTGTGCTAATACAGAGTCACGTGAAGTTGCAGATGTCCAGTGGCACTTAGTCTCTCGGGGATTCATGGATGGATATACACGTTGGACCAGACACGATGAAAAGCAGGTCATGGATGAATATACCCAGGGCTGTGAGATGCCAAACCCCGATCAGTGTCGCATGGATGTTGAATCTAACATCAGGGCAGAGGCGTCAAGCTACCAATGGAACACCGGAAAGTCGAAACGCCCACTGGAAAACCAAGACGTCGACATAGATGACGACGATCTTGATATGCCAGATTTTGCTGCTATGATTGCAGATTTCAAGGGCCCAAAAAAGGATATGATTGGGTACAAGGATCTGCCAACCATTGATGCAGACTCCAAGAAAGAATTGTATCCAGGTTGCAAAAAGAAATATTCCAAGTTGAGTGCCACCCTGGTGCTTCTCAGATTTAAAGTAGCAAACGGTCTATCAAACAAGGGCTTCACAGAGATGTTAGGTCTTTTCAAAGAAATTCTTCCGGAAGATAATGTGCTCCCCAGAAGCATGAACGAAGCGAAGAAAATTGTTTGCCCAATGGAACTTGAAGTACAGAAGATACACATGAAAGGATTGAGAAGAGGTGTCTAGAGGGAGGGTGATTAGACCCTCAACAAGTGAGAGTGGCAATTTTTTAGATCTTCAAGTTGAGGTGGAGTTTTAGCACAAGTTTAAGCATTCACAATACATTTCAAGCAACCATGGCAAGAGTATGAGCAGTGGAAAGAGTAAAGCATGCTAATTGCAAGAAAGTAAAGGGATGGGATTGGAATGTGCAAACGCAATGTAGACTCGGAGATTTTTGGCGTGGTTCCGATAGGTGGTGCTATCATGCATCCGCGTTGATGGAGACTTCAACCCACGAAGGGTAACGGTTGCGCGAGTCCACGGAGGGCTCCACCCATGAAGGGTCCACGAAGAAGCAACCTTGTCTATCCCACCATGGCCATCGCCCACGAAGGACTTGCCTCACTCGGGTAGATCTTCACGAAGCAGGCGATCTCCTTGCCCTTACAAACTTCTTGGTTCAACTCCACAATCTTGTCGGAGGCTCCCAAGCGACACCTAACCAATCTAGGAGACACCACTCTCCAAAAGGTAATAGATGGTGTGTTGATGATGAACTCCTTGCTCTTGTGCTTCAAATGATAGTCTTCCCAACACTCAACTCTCTCTCACAGATTTGGCAATGATGGAAAGATGATTTGAGTGGAAAGCAACTTGGGGAAGGCTAGAGATCAAGATTCTTGTGGTAGGATTGGAATGTCTTGGTCTCAACACATGAGTAGGTGGTTCTCTCTCAGAAAATGAGTAGCGGAAGTGTAGGTATGTTCTGATGGCTCTCTCACTAATGGAGAAGGGGGTGGAGGGGTATATATAGCCTCCACACAAAATCCAACTGTTACACACATTTGACCCAACTCGGTCAGACCGAATAGAAGAACCCGGTGAGACCGATTCAGTTCAAAATGTGAACATTAGGAATCTCGGTGGGACCGACTGGAACAACTCGGTGGGACCGACGTGCTAGGGCTAGGGCAAAACCTCATCTCGGTGAAGCCGATTGCATGAACTCGGTGAGACCGATTTCAGCAAAGAGCAAACAGAGAGTTGGTCAAGCAAACTCGGTGTGACCGATCGCTCATTTTGGTGAGACCGAAATGTTACAAAAGGGAAACAGAGAGTTTGCAGGGCCATCTCGGTGAGACCGAGATCCGTATCGGTGTGACCGAATCATCTAGGGTTTTTGGCAGTGGCTATGTCAACTGAACTCGATGGCGCCGGATAGATCAAATCGGTGGGGCCGAGTTTGACTTTGAGTTTTGGACAAATTTGGAAATGAGAAAGTGGCTGAGGGTTTTTGGAGCAATATCACTAAGCACTGTGAGCAAGTAGACCATTAAGCAACACCTCATCCCCTTTTAATAGTATTGGCTTTCCTATGGACTCAATGTGATCCTGGATCACTGAAATAGAAATGAAGAGTCTTGAGCTTTTGCCAATCTCTGTCCTTAGCATTTTGAAGGGGTTCCACATCCTCTTGTCCTTACCACGCCATTGTTGAACTCATCTGAAATACAGTGGGTGAAAGTATTAGTCCAACAAGAGATAAGTTGACATTAATTACCAAAATCACCTAGGGAGCACGTGTGCTTTCAATCTCCCCCTTTTTGGTAATTGATCACAACATACATCAAAGCTTTAGATAAGAGATATGAAGAGTAACAAGTAAAGCTTTGGAAAGACATGTAACATGCATAGGCTCCCCCTACATGTATGCAATCGTGTGAAGATATAATATAAGAACATGTGAATGCATGAGCATGATAGAGCAAGCAATGAGTTACATGTATCTTGGCTATATGCATCAGAGCAAATGATGTGTATAGAAGGCGTACCTTCATGTTCATGAATCCTTCTTACAAACAATATGTACATCAGCAAGAGATCATCATGCACATGAGCATGATGCATATACTTACCTTGTGGTCTTGGGCTGACTTTAGAAGGAGTGGACTTGAGAAAACAAGGTTAGATAACACAAGAACACTCTAGACAAAGCAATTTCTGGAAACCACAAGAGTACCAAGACTGGGATGACATGTAATGGGTAGGTACTAGGTACTCTATTTAGATATTGACATGTCCCCAAAGACTTTAAAGATAAGCAATGAATTCCAAAGATTTTCTTCCCTAGATGTGAATTCTTTCTCCCCCTGAATCTGATATTGGATAATGGGAGAAGGTAGGGTGAGAGAAAATCAGAGCAAGAAATGGTGTAGACAACCAAAATTCAGAGCATCAAGAATGTTAGCAATAGCTAAGATCAAACAAATATTGACATGTCTTTCCCCTCTTAAAGACAAGTGACTTATCTCCTCTTTGTTTTACTAGCATCTGGAAGAGCTTAGATGTGCTCATATGATAAGCTTTGATGTGCTCTCTCTCCCCCTTTGACATCAATTTCCAAGAAGGGTACTTCTGGAGCATGAGTCAAATAAGATTGGTCCTTGAGACACACTACAAAGCAGCATGTAGTTTAAGATGCGGGTAGAGGATAAGAATGATTGAGTGGAGCTGGAGAAGAAATATATAATGCAGATTGTAATGGCAAAAAGTTTTCTCAACAGTGAAATCGGTAACGCCGATCTATTTCCATTGGTGACACCGAGATGGCAGTGTCATGGATGATGCTTATCGGTCAGATCGGGAGTCCATGTTGGTTGTACCGATGAACTGTCTACGAGATATTGTTGTAGTTCGGTCTAGCCGATAGACTTGGATTGGTGAGTCCGAGTTCAATGTAGAGGAAAAGTCTTGTCAACTCAGCTCACTTGGCAAGTTAAATCTCACAAGGATTTGCAAGGAATTAACTGAAAGATTTGCAATGAATTAGACACAGAATAAGAGCAAAAAAAAGATCTAGATGAAGTTTTTTTTGATAAAGGGAAACACAATAGCAAGAACACAAAGTAACTGAGCAAAGAAATACTGGAGAACTTCATCTAGAAATGGGGTCAGCAACAAAGTCACCTATGTTAGAGTATATTGACTTAGGAGTCAAGTGAGATCACTTGATCATAGGTCATACTCATCGTTTAAGCTCAAAATGGGGTCACCATTTTTCGTTTAAGCATTTTGATGTATTCTCATTTTGTTGAGTTGCTTTGACCCATGACTTGGAGCAAAGCTTCTCTAAGATGGAATATCATACCTTGGGTTGCGGTGTTGATGTTGATCATGTAGTCGAACTTGTGTTGGATGCTCAAGGTTGATGTAGTCCATCAAGAGTTGGGAGCACCACTTGTAGTTTGAGTTCATCTTCCTACATGGGTTAGTCTTGCAAGGAAGAGCACTTGTGTATCCAATGTGACAATCATGAGACTTGATACCAAATGAATTTTGATATATAGAAATTGTCAAAGGATATGTTGAGTGGGTTCATGCTTCCTTGTATTCAACATCCATATAGTAGGAACTTGGTGATGTAGAGATTGCTCAAGATGTGAATAACTTGCAATCCCATAGATTTGGATTCATCCAAGTACCTACAAGGGTTAGATAACATGCAAGGGTACAAGTATAGATCCAAGACATATGATCATCATCATAAGAGAAATATCAAGGATTAGTCATAAAAGGCTCATGCCTTGCATGTATCCAAATGGAGTTTCTACTCCAAGTTTGAGGCATCAATGATGTTCAATTCACCTCTCAAACGACAAAATACTTTCTCATCAAGCGGTTTGGTGAAAATATCTGCTAATTGCTTACCGGTACGAACATGCTTAAGATTGATGTCTCCTTTAGCAACATGATCTCGAATGAAATGATGACAAACTTCAATATGCTTAGTTCAAGAGTGTTGCACGGGATTATGAGCAATCTTAATAGCACTCTCATTATCACAAAAAAATGGAACATGTTTCACATGTATCCCATAATCCTTAAGGGTTTGGGTCATCCAAAGTAGTTGAGCACAACATGATCCGGTGGCAATGTATTCCGCTTCGGCGGTGGATAAGGATACTGAGTTTTGTTTCTTGGAGGACCAAGACACAAGAGATCTACCAAGAAATTGACAAGTACCCGAAGTGGACTTTCTATCAACCTTGTCACCGGCATAGTCCGAATCGGAGTAGCCAACAAGATCGAAAGAAGACCTCTTAGGATACCAAATGCCAAAATTTGGTGTATGAATTAAGTATCTCACTATCCTTTTCACAGCCTTAAGATGACATTCTTTGGGGGCCGCTTGATATCATGCACACATGCACACACTTAGCATAATATTGGGACAGGAGGCACATAGATATAACAATGAACCAATCATAGAGCGGTAAACCTTTTGGTCAACCGGTTTGCCATCCTTAGTCAAGTCAAGATGTCCACTAGTAGGCATTGGTGTTTTCATACCTTTGCTTTCTTGCATGTTGAACTTCTTGAAAAGGTCCTTGGTATACTTTGTTTGAGAAACAAAGGTACCTTCCTTAGTTTGCTTGATTTGCAAACCAAGAATGAATTTGAGTTCACTCATCATAGACATTTCAAACTTCTCCGACATTAGCCTTCCAAACTTTTCACTAAAATGAGGGTTAGTCGAACCAAATATGATATCATCCACATAGATTTGGCACACAAATAATTCACCATTAACCCTTTTAGTAAAAAGTGTAGAATCAATCTTCCCAATTTCAAAGCCTTTTTCAATAAGAAACTTGGTCAAGCATTTATACCATGCTCTAGGAGCTTGTTTAAGACCATAAAGAGCTTTGTGAAGTTTGTAAACGTAATTAGGTTTCTTGGGATTAACAAAGCCGGGAGGTTGTTTAACATAGACTTCCTCCTCAATTTCACCATTTAGAAAAGCACTCTTAATTTCCATTTGGTATAAAGTGATATCATGGTGATTGGCATAAGCAAGTAAGATGCATATGGACTCAAGTCTAGCAACGGGGGCATAAGTCTCACCATAGTCCATACCTTCGACTTGAGTGTAGCCTTGAGCGACGAGATGGGCCTTGTTGCATACAACTTGTCCATCCTGATCTTGCTTATTCCGAAACACCCATTTGGTTCCAATGACATTGTGGTTATCGTCGGGCTTTTTCACCAATGTCCACACTTGATTCCTCTCAAAATTATGTAGCTCTTCGTGCATAGCATTCACCCAATCCGGATCCTCAAGAGCTTCTTCAACCTTCATAGGTTCAATACTAGAAATGAATAAATAATGTTCACAAAAGTTAGCCAAACGAGTTTTAGAGCGAGTAATTCTCCCGGTTTGAATGTCATCAAAGATTTGTTCGACGGGGTGATCTCTTGTGACTCTTGCTCTAACTCGTGAGAGCTTCTGTTTGGGTCGGGGTGGAACATCTTCTTCATTGTCTTCCTCTTCTTCTCCTTCTTCATTGTTGTTGGCGTTGTTGTTCTCTTATGGATGTGGAGAAGGAGGTCGATGAGGTGGATCATCTTGTTGTACTTCCTCATTTTCTTCGTCTTGACGTGTTCCACTTGTGGATGCCTCTAAGTCAACTTGTGGTTCACCTTGTTGTGAAGTTGAGGCTTCCACTTGAATGGACGAACTACTCTCCTTCACCTCCGTTGGGCGAATCTTGCCAATAGACAAGTCTTGAATTGCTTCCGAAGGATCTTTGTCTCCTACATCAATTGGCAATTGCTCTACTTGTGAGCCATTAGATTCATCAAACTTCACATCTACCGTCTCTTTCAACCTTTCGGGTGAAGTTGTTGTAGACACGGTAGGTGTGAGAGTTCGATCCGTAACCAAGTAGGAAACCTTCATGAGATTTAGAAGAAAATTTTGAGCGATGATGCTTATCTAGAATATAGCACTTTGAGCCAAATACTCGAAAGTATCCAACTTGGGGTTTGTTACCGGTGAGAAGCTCGTATGCCGTCTTGCCGAGAAGCTTGTGAAGATACAATCGATTTGTGGCATGACAGGCTGTCTCAACCGCTTCCGCCCAAAAATGTCTTGGTGTCTTGTATTCATCAAGCATCGTTCTCGCCATCTCAATAAGTGTCCGGTTCTTCCTCTCAACAACTCCATTTTGTTGAGGTGTGCACGTAGCCAAGAACTCATGTGAAATCCCTTCTTCGTCAAGAAAGGTATCCACATTGGCGTTCTTAAACTCCGTTCCATTGTCGCTCCGAACCTTCTTGATATTCACTTCAAATTGATTTTGGGCCTTCCTAGCGAAGTTCTTGAAGATCTATTGGAACTGTGATTTATCATCAAGAAAGAACACCCACGTAAATCTTGAAAAGTTGTCAACAATGACCAAACCGAACGAGTTACCACCGAGACTCTTGTAGGCATTGGGACCAAAAAGATCCATATGGAGTAGCTCAAGCGGTCTTCTCGTGGTCATGATGTTCTTTACGGGATGACTTCCTCCAACTTGTTTTCCTGCTTGACAAGCACTGCAAAGTCTATCCTTGTCAAATATGACATCTTTAACACCAAGGATATGATCACCTTTAATAAGCTTATCAAGATTTTGCATGCCCGCATGACCTAACCTTCTATGCCATAACCAACCTTTAGAAGATTTAGCAATTAAGCAAGTACGAGGTTGAGCTCTTTTAGTGAAATCAACAATGTATAGATCACCTCTACGTATACCGGTAAAGACCATATTATGGTTATCTCTACGAAACACTTGGCAATCTACTTCAGTGATTAGAACATTGAACCCAAAATAGGCTAGTCTAGATACGGAAAGTAAATTGTAGCCAAGAGATTCAACGAGCATAACATTTTGGATAGAGCTGTCATGTGAGATGGCCACCTTACCAAGGCCAACCACCTTACCCTTTAAGTTATCACCAAAAGTGACATATTTTTGGGGACTGTCGTTTCCAGCAAGCTCATGAAACATGTCCTTATCTCCGGTCATGTGATCGGTGCATCCACTATCAAGAACCCATTCCTTTCCTCGAGCCATGTAACCACGAAGGTTAGCCATAAGACCAAAGTGTCTCATTGACTCATCAAGATCAAAGTCACTATCATCATCCTCATCATAATATCCATATTCAACATCATCATGTGATTGATCATCACCTAGAGAGAGTGATTCATTAGATTTATGACCATGAAAATGTGCATCTTTATGAATTCTAATGACTTGTGAAATGATGCTACTAATGACTCCAACATCTCCTTTGGCACGCATAAGGTCACGAAGCTCAAAAAGACAATCATCAAATTTAGGATCACTAGGATTCATTCTATGAAAAGCTATGGACTTTTGAACAATCTCATCTAGGTTTTTCAAGGAATAGTTTCGAAAGCGCTCCTCAAGATATCTCCATATAGTATAAGCACACTCAAATGTAGGCAAGCAAACAAGAAAATTTCTAGGCAATCCTCTAATGATAAGATTAATAGTTCTAAGATTGCGCATCATGTCAAGATACTCATCGGGGGTAGGATGCAAGGGATCAATAGGAGGTGCACAAGGGCTAGTAATATACTTGTTCAAATTATATTCATTGAAAATCTCAAGCATCTCATTTTTCCAAGCACTATAGAACTCTCCGTCAAGCATAGGCACGCTACGTCTAATACTCCAATCGTAGACTCATCCATCTTCCTCCAATGGTGGTTAAACCAAAGCAATGGAGACCAAAGCTCTGATACCAATTGAAAGGACCGAGAAGAGGTGTCTAGAGGGGGGGGTGATTAGACCCTCAACAAGTAAGAGTGGCAATTTTTTAGATCTTCAAGTTGAGGTGGAGTTTTAGCACAAGTTTAAGCATTCACAATACATTTCAAGCAAGCATGGCAAGACTATGAGCAGCAGAAAGAGTAAAGCATGGTAATTGCAAGAAAGAAAAGGGATAGGATTGGAATGTGCAAACACAATGTAGACTTGGAGATTTTTGGCGTGGTTC
The DNA here is from genome assembly GCA_011799875.1 of Thinopyrum elongatum. NCBI lineage: Eukaryota > Viridiplantae > Streptophyta > Magnoliopsida > Poales > Poaceae > Thinopyrum > Thinopyrum elongatum. Next base: position 561,138,851 of record CM022298.1, read on the forward strand.
CGATAGGTGGTGCTATCGTACATCCACGTTGATGGAGACTTCAACCCATGAAGGGTAATGGTTGCGCGAGTCCACGGAGGGCTCCACCCACGAAGGGTCCACGAAGAAGCAACCTTGTCTATCCCACCATGGCCATCGCCCACGAAGGACTTACCTCACTTGGGTAGATCTTCACGAAGTAGGCGATCTCCTTTCCCTTACAAACTTCTTGGTTCAACTCCACAATCTTGTCGGAGGCTCCCAAGCGACACCTAACCAATCTAGGAGACACCACTCTCCAAAAGGTAATAGATGGTGTGTTGATGATGAACTCCTTGCTCTTGTGCTTCAAATGATAGTCTCCCCAACACTCAACTCTCTCTCACAGATTTGGCAATGGTGGAAAGATGATTTGAGTGGAAAGCAACTTGGGAAAGGCTAGAGATCAAGATTCTTGTGGTAGGATTGGAATGTCTTGGTCTCAACACATGAGTAGGTGGTTCTCTCTCAGAAAATGAGTAGCAGAAGTGTAGGTACGTTCTGATGGCTCTCTCACTAATGGAGAAGGGGGTGGAGGGGTATATATAGCCTCCACACAAAATCCAACCGTCACACACATTTGACCCAACTTGGTCAGACCGAATAGAAGAACTCGGTGAGAACGATTCAGTTCAAAATGTGAACGTTAGGAATCTCGGTGGGACCGACTGGAACAACTCGGTGGGACCAATGTGCTAGGGCTAGGGCAAAACCTCATCTCGATGAAGCCGATTGCTTGAACTCGGTGAGACCGATTTCAGCAAAGAGCAAACAGAGAGTTGGTCAAGTAAACTCGGTGTGACCGATCGCTCATTTTGGTGAGACCGAAATGTTACAAAAGGGAAACAGAGAGTTTGCAGGGCCATCTCGGTGAGACCGAGATCCGTATCGGTGTGACTGAATCATCTAGGGTTTCTGGCAGTGGCTATGTCAACCGAACTCGGTGGCGCCGGATAGATCAAATTGGTGGGGCCGAGTTTGACTTTGAGTTTTGGACAAATGTGGAAATGAAAAAGTGGCTGAGGGTTTTTGGAGCAATATCACTAAGCACTTTGAGCAAGTAGACCATTAAGCAACACCTCATCCCCTTTTAATAGTATTGGCTTTCCTATGGACTCAATGTGATCTTGGATCACTAAAATAGAAATGAAGAGTCTTGAGCTTTTGCCAATCTTTGTCCTTAGCATTTTGAAGGGGTTCCACATCCTCTTGTCCTTACCACGCCATTGTTGAACTCATCTGAAATACACTAGGTGAAAGTATTAGTCCAGTAAGAGATATGTTGACATTAATTACCAAAATCACCCAGGGAGCACTTGTGCTTTCAACACGCTTGTGTGAATGATTGTATATTGTACCGTGGTGAGTACAAAGATTTGCGTGCATGTCCCATATGCAAGCATGCATGATACAAGCGCAGGAGAGCAAAGGACAAGTACAAATTGGATGACGAGATCAAGACAGGAGGTTGTTTGGTACTTGCCTTTAATTCCAAGGTTGAGGCGTTTGTTTCTAAACCCTACAGAGGCAAAGAGGTTGCGGTGGCATCATGATGAGCGAAGTGCAGATAAATATATGAGGCACCCAAAAGATGGGGCTCAGTGGGAATTAATAGACAACAAGTTTCAAGACTTTGCCAAGGATCCTAGAAGTATAAGGCTCGGGGAGTGTACTGACGGGATAAATCCTTTTGGCGATATGAGCACCAATCACAGCACATGGCCGGTGCTTCTGTGCATATATAACCTAGCTCCTTGGTTGTGTATGAAGAAAAAATACATTATGATGTCAATGATTATCCAAGGCCCGAAGCAACCTGGAAATGATATCGACATTTACTTTCAGCTACTGGTAGAAGAACTACTGACAGTGTGGATAGATGCGCCTGCTGTAAAATGTTATGATGCTTACAAAAAGGAGATTTTTGATCTACATGCGATGCTGGTGCACACCATTCAAGATATTCCGGCATTAGGCAACACATTGGGGCAGAAAACAAAGGGAGATGTAGGGTGTGTCACATGCATGGATAGGACAGGTAGCAGATTTCTTCCCAACTCACGCAAAACCGTGTATTTGCGTCATCGTAGGTTCTTACGGAGAAATCACCCATACCGAAAGATGAAAGCTGAATTTGATGGTATGGGAGAGGTAGATGTGGGCCCAAGACCCTATGATGGGGAGGTGGTCCACAACATGGCTAAACAAATTAATGTTGTGCTTGGCAAGAAGCACGCTTTGACGGTGAAACAGACACCCAAGGGTCAAGTGCTTAAGAAGAAATCGGTGTTCTGGAAATTACCTTACCGTGAGATTCTACGTGTACGTCACTGCATCGATGTCTTGCACATAGAGAAGAACATATGTGAAAGCATCCTTGGTACTCTGCTCAAGATTAAAGGTAAAACAAAGGATGGTGATGGTGCACGGCTCAATATGCTTGCTGATCAATCAAAACACAAGAGTGAAGCAGAAGATAATGACAAATTCATCAAAGCTCGCCAAAGTTACAATTTTAGTACAAAAGAAGCAACACAGTTCTTCACCTATTTGTTGTCAGTTAAGACACCCTCTTCCTACTCCACAAACATCAAAAGTCTCGTGGATGTGAGCTCAGGTAAAATGAAGTTGGGACACATGAAGTCACATGATTGCCACGTAATGCTGACACAAATCCTCCCGGTGGCCATCAGGAATCTGATGGACAAAGATATAAGAAACACACTCATTGAGCTCTATGATTTCTTAAACCAACTATGGCAGAAAGTTGTAGATCCTGAAGAGTTGGATCATATGCAAGATGATATTGCAAGAATATTGTCCAACCTAGAGATGTTTTTCCCACCGTCATTCTTTGATGTCATGGTCCATCTCACTATGCACCTTGTCGACGAGATAAAGTATTGTGGTCCTGTGTTTCTTCGCAACATGTATCCCTTCAAGTGGTCCATGGGAATACTGAAGTGCTATTGTCGGGACCGAAACCATCCAGAGGCAAGCATCCTACAAGGTTATACCGCGGAGGAGGTGGTTGAATTTTGCACCAAATACATGAAACAAAGACCTATAGGTTTGCCCCTCTCTCGCCACGAGGGAAGGCTGAAAGGTAAGCCAGTCCTTGCTGGCACGCAAATGGCTGCACCCGAAGAATTGGCAGAGAAAGCTCATTTGACGGTATTGCTTAACAACCCAGTTCTCAGCGCTTATGCCGAAGAACACTTGGCGGAGATACGCCAAAGCTTCTTACCAATGGTGCCTTCATCAGATGTGGAGATGAAGGAGCACACTAAGAACTATGCCGAATGGCTGAAGAATCATTTGGCACAAGGATCCATCGATGACATTGCTACGTGGTTGGCACAAAAGCCATCACCTACGGTGTTGACGTACCAAGAATATGACATAAATGGATACATGTTCTACACCGAGGAACGTGATGAGAAGACCTCATATCAGAACAACTCTGTTCGAATAGAATGCATGACTATAGATGAAGCTGATAAATGGGTATACTATGGAACCATCAAAGAGATTTGGGAGCTTAACTATGTGAAAGTTAAGGTGGCATTATTCAGGTGCGCATGGATCCCTCTTGGTCATGTAAAGGTTGATGATTACAGGAAGACCTGTGTTAACAGGACAACGATGGCATATCACGCGGACCCGTTCATTCTTGCCAGTGATGCTACCCAGATTTTCTATGCGGAAGACCCCTTGCATAAGAACTGCCATGTAGTGATGCATGGGAAGAGGAGGGTACTGGGTGTCGAGGATGTTGCCGATGAGGACGAGTATGATGAATTTGCTGAGTTGCCAGCCAAGGGATCACACACCCATGTAACAGAGAAGCGTAAAATCATCAGAAAACCCAAGTTCATTCGGGGTCAACGTAATGATCCCAGTTCCCCCATGTACATGGGAATTAAGCCGTAAGACTAGTCTTTATGCCTACCCTGCAACTTAATTTGTTCAATTTAGAATTGTCGCGTGTACTGAATTTGTGAGTTACGCCCGGTTTTCTGTTGATGCAGGAACCGTTAATATGTTGACCTTGATATGCTGTCAGCTCAGGCAATGAATATGAACTGTTTATTATTATTATTATATCATAGAGGTACCACACTCAATTGATCTCACTCCAGTATGTGTGAACAAAAGATATGCAATCTGGTTTGCGAATAGCACACGGTTCGTTCATGAAAGTCGTGTGCCGACCAAACCCTGCGCGTGATCTGAGTCATGCTTTCTGATTGGCCAGAACCCAAACCCCACGGATCGTACGTCTGCACCGTTGGATGCTCCCAGATCGAACGGCGATCCTCATCCCTTTCGACAGCAAATGCAGTTCCGGTTGTAATTTTATTTTTATGCACAAAACGCATGTTAAACTCAAAAAATGTCTTAAATATAGCTAACGATACCTAAAATGCGCCAGAAAATCAAACCCGTGGTATAATGGTGATTGCGTACCATGGAAATTTTTATGAGACCAAACGATGAGTCACCGGCCACTGGAGTTTGAATTGACACGTCTCCTTTTGGAAACCATGATCCTTCATGTGAGATGCTCCGGTTTGGAAGGAGCAATCATCAAAACTTGTGCCAAACTTTACCAAATTTTTTCCACGGGGTCGTGAGAGCACGCCACAGGCTCACATCGATTTTGATGATGTCCGGACTCCATCTGAATTTCCTGTAATTAAAATACCAACTAGGCCTACGCTAGTGGCCGCACCTCGCGGCCAAAATGTTTGAAACTTCTCCCAGCTTCTCGGACAAACGGATGAAAACTCGCAAAGCGACGCACAAATGATTTGTACACCTTCTTTGCTAATGGTGGCCATAGTGGGGGTATCATAGCCGGTATCATGCACTCGGGAATAGCAAATATGATGATGTGGCAAGGAATTATAGAAGGGATAGTGGGTTGGAGTAACATAGGTAGATATCGTAACATAATAAATGCTATATGTGACACCCTGGTTTTTGCCATCATGCCTTTCATTTGCCATTTGTTTTAAAACTGGGTTTTGAGTTGATTCATTTGGACTTTGCACTTGGGCATTGTTTTGATTTTCACCCAAGTGACTCCCCTCACCTCTCACACCTCTCTTGACCTCTCATTCATCATTATTTTGCTTTGGGACATTTTTCTTCTAAGGAAAATATTCATTTTCACCTTGAAAATGGAATATTTTCACTTCCCTTCCAAAGCAACCCCTCTTTTTCTGGCCTCTAAAAATCTGAGAAAATTCCCACACACCCTTTGGACAGTGCCTCATCACCCTATGCAGAAATATCATGTGGTCATGTGGCCCAATTTTGCCAGGGAAAATCATTTCCATTCTGACAAGAAAATGCACTTTGTACATGAAGTGTATTTTTCCTTGATCCAATGAAGCTGATTTTTCTTGAGCATCATTACCCTCCTAAGTAAACCTTAACCCCAAGAGATCAGCCCTAAACTCCTTCTAGAAACTCTACAAACATAGTGCACAAGATTTTGTCCAGAAACTTGCAGTCACTGCCTTGAGCAATCTACTCACCCTGGCAGTGTGCCATCTCCTCTCCTAGACTAAACCTTGCAGGTTCGACAGCCCAGACACGGTTTGGCATCGCCTAGGCACCACGTTGGCACAGTGCACGCAGTGACCGTATGAGGACACGGGCTCTGGCATCCCCTCGACGCACTCTGCGCTGCGCCCGAGGCTCTGTTCCGCGCGTGCTCGTCTCAGCGCCGCGCCCAGCCTGCCGCACCACGCCACCACCCTCGCCCCATCACCCTTGACCCCTCCCAGCCACTCACCGACGCCGGAGTTCACCGCAGTGAGCACGGGCATGACGCGGCCAAATGCACAGTGCGCCCGTGCCCTTGTGCTTGTCTCCATCTGCGCCCTGTGCTCGTACCCGTCCTCCCACAGTGGCCGTGTGAGCCGTGGATGCTTCCCCCTCTCTCACTGGCGCCAGCCGTCGTCGAGCGCCACTTCCAGAGAACTCTGGCGGAGCCCGAGACCCCCATCCCCTCCGCCTATAAATAGAGCCCTCCCTCGCCGTTTCCAACAACACACAGCACTCACCCAACCACCACAACGCCGTAGATAGCCGCAGCCCGGCAGGGCAGGCCTCTGGCCGCCATTCCCTTCCTGAGCTCACCGGCGATCCCCTTCCTCTGCTCCCTCCCACTCCAGAGCCCCTCGAGCTCGACTCTCTTCTCCGGTGACTTCCTGGTGACTCACTGGTGCTAGCCGAACCCTCTGGAGCCCCTGGAATCGTTAGCTCTCTCCGGCGAACCTCACCCACAGCCGCCGCTGGAGACGTTGTTTCCGAGTGACTCCGACCACCTCTTGCCTTGCTACGGGTACGAGCAGGTGCGCCTAAGTCTCCTCCTTCCATCACTCCCTCTCAGATCAGCCGCCGAGCCCTCCTCGCCGGTGTGCCCACCGGCGACCATCGCCCCTCCTCTGTTTCTCTTTCCCCCTCTCTAAAACCTGACGGGCGGGGCCCGCTGTTAGTCTCTCCACTCACGCCCAAAGCGGTACAAGTGGAGGTGTATTCGCTGGAATATGCCTTCGACGTCACCCCCTGGTTTTCTTTTTATTCAAATTTAAATCATTTTGACCAGCAACTTTGACCAGCTCCAACTCCTAATCTACAAGTCCAAATGAGTTGATTCTTTTTGCATTGGCTTTGTATTGAAATACTCTAGCAGCACACCAAATTTGAGATTTTTCCTGGCTATCTAGAATTTCTGGTGAATTTCAGAATGGTTCTTGATATTTTCTTTTGCTATTTTTATTTATTTGAAGGAGAAGCTTGCCTTGAGGAGAACCAGGAGGAGTGTGACCCTCCTCTGTGCTAAGGCAAGCCGCCACAAATATTTGCATGGTGTCATTTCAATGACTATGATTTTCCAACTTGAATATGGCTTATTTCATGCATTAAATCATTTAAGTAATATTACTTATGTTATTTCCTTTGTTATGCTTGAATTGCTTAGCTTACTGTAGTACTTGAGTGCATGGACTAGTTTGGTGCAGTAGTGTTATTTTGATAGCATGATTATGGTTTGGTAATGATCGGTATTATTCTCATAAATGGTTTATCATTTTATCATGCTAATGTCATAACTAAAAATGATTGAGTTAAAACCAGTGCCTCTAAGTGTTTAGTAGTGCATGCATAATGATTCTACGATGTTGATCCGTATCATTTCAGTAATATAGTTGCATGTCATATAGCTGCATGTTCATGGCATACTATGACTCGAGTTCTTTTATTTCAAGTTTAACCTGATGATAATTCAACTTGAATATAATGTTGATCGAGTCATGGTGCCACCGAATCGAGCTTCCCAGTGCAACCACATTTGCCTTTATGGGAAGGCCCTTATTCGGTCCGTTGTCATGCCTCTGGTCGGTGCCTCCAACGAGGGAAGGTTATGGGCGTGCGGTACCTTGGCCCGGTAAGCAGACATAACCTTGTGTGCCCGTTGTTGTTATGGTACCTTGTCCCCATTTGGGACCGTTTAAGTTTTGCCACGACGGTGGCCGTTGGATGTCACGGGTTGACATCGGGGCCACCCAGGACTTAGCCCAAAGGGGAGTTGGTCGGAGTGGCCGGGAGAGTGTCATGGCAATGGGTTGGTTCTGTCGGAATGTCGTTGGTCCACCCGAATGGGAGCGCGAGGCCATGGGTTCCGTGGTGTGGGTACATTGTTCTAACCTCTGCAGAGTGTTAAATCTATCGATAGCCGCGTCGTCGGTTACGGACACAGTTCGTAGTAGGTCACACCATGGATCAACATAAATAAGTTAATCTTGCACACTAAAGTTATACCTTTGGCACTGGATATGTGATGAGATTGTTGAAACCATGAAGATGGTTGTTGTTGGAACCAAAGAGTTGGTTTCCTTTGTGATCCGGGAGTGATCACCGTATTGATGATGTTGGTTACAAGGTAACCCGTATGGTAAGGGGGTCCGAAGGACTCGGTGCACAAGCATGTTCGCTTCATGAGTAGTTGTTATAGCCTTGCATTTAACCTGCTTAATTGTCATGTTATTGTTTGTCATTATGCTTTTACTTGTTGTGAGCTTGCAAGTACATTCAATGTACTGACCTGGCGTGTCATGCCAGCTTTCAGGAAAGTCTTACCGGATCGTAGTGCTTCCCATGTCTAGTTCGTGTCCACATCGGTGTCCCTGTGCTATGGAGTTCCGCTTCGTCGCCATTCCGCTGCTGCGTAGTTGTTGTGATCGAGGCCCCCTTCATGTTCATTAAATAATGTACATACTGTTCAGCCGCACCGTGTGTGCTGCTTGGCCTCGCTACCTAATGTAATATTGAACCTATGTTTCCGCTAGCATCAATAAAGCGGTTATTTTCTGTACCAAGATGTTGTGTGTTGCCAGAAGACTAGATCTCTGGGCTGGCAATGCAAGGTAAACCGGTTGCTCTGAGCCGGGGTGCCACACTATACTACTTTGTGTCATGCATGGCCATAAATAGGGTCATCATATCTATGATACTATGCACTACGAAGGTACATAGTATCATACACTAGTATCATATGCATGATACTAGTATATGTTACTCCCCACCATAAGGCTGGCCATAGTGGTGGTGTCATAGCCGGCATCATGCACTCGGAAATAGCAAGTATGCTGATGTGGCAAAGAATTAAAGAAGATAAAGAGAGTTAGAGTAACATATAGGTAGATACCATATCATGTTAAATGCGATGCTAATTTGTGTCATGCATGGCAATAAATATGATCATCTAAGATACTACTCTATTATACTATGCACTATAATTAAAGGTAGTATCATACACCAGTATGTGCATCATACTAGTATATGATACTCTCCACTATGAGTAGCCTAAGTATAGCCTAACTAAAACACCCACATGTAGTTGTAGTAGGGTTTTGACTTTATATGCACTAAATGCAAGGTAAGTGCAAAAATGACTTAAACATAGCAGACGAGACCTGAAATGGGCCAGAAAATCAAACCAAGGGTATATCCGTGATTGTTTACCATGATTTTTTTCAAGGCGGAATGATGTAGTAACTGACGATTTGGAGTCCGAAGTGCCGCGTCGCCTTTTGGAAACTATGATCCTTCTTGTGAGATGCTCCGGTATGGAAGGTGCGAGCACCAAAACTTGTGCCACACTTTACCAAATTTTTTCCATGCGATCATGAGAGCACGCCACAGTGACACAATGATTTTTGTTATTTTCGGACTCTATATGCATTTCCTGAAATTAAAATACCAACAAGGCCTACACCTCTGGCCGCACCCTGCGGCCGAACTGTTTGAAGTTTTTTCCCGTTTCTCGGACAATGAATGAAAACTCGCAAAGCGACACACAAATGATCTTGCTAACTCCCACGTGTAGTTGCGAGATCTCAAATGACTCAAATATAGCAAACGAGATCTCAAATGCACCAGAAAGTCGAACCATAGGGTACAATCGTGATTTCTTATCGTGGAAAAAAATTGCAGGCGAAACGATGAACTCATGTTTTCATTCAAACGAAAATATGTTGTTAGTTCATGTAAATGTTTTCAAATAGCACACGGTTCACTCACGAAAGCCGTGTGCCTACTAAACCGTGGCCGATGCCCCCCTGCCACACACGCGATCTGAGTCGTGCGTTCTGATTGGCCAGAACCCAAACCCTGCGGATCATACGTTTGCACCATTGGATTCTCCTTGATCGAACAACAATCCTCATCCCTTTCAACAGCACATGTAGTTCCGGTTGTGATTTTATTTATATCCACAAATTGCACATTAAATTCAAAAAATGTCTTAAATATAGCAAACGATACCTGAAATGCGTTAGAAAATCAAACCCGTGGTATAATGGTGATTGCGTACCGTGGAAATTTTTATGAGGCCAAACGATGAAGTCATCGGCCACTGGAGTTTGAATTGACACGTCTCCTTTTGGAAACCATGGTCCTTCATGTGAGATGCTCCGGTTTGGAAGGAGCAATCATCAAAACTTGTGCCAAACTTTACCAAATTTTTTCCCCGGGGTCGTGAGAGCACGCCATGGGCACACACCGATTTTGATGATGCCTGGATGTCGGTGCAACAAACCTTGGTGTATGTTGCCCGGACTGTACACAGGCTCAAGAGCAAGGTTACAACATCCAAGACAAGGCCAAGCAAAAGATATGCCCCCTTGAGAAATCAAAGGGCGGATCAAGAAGACCAAGACCAACCAGATGAGCAAGATATCACCAAGGAAAAACCTCCCTTGCCGGGCAGGCGAGCCTGGCGAGGTCGAGGCTACTCTAAGGACAAGTCTCAAGACTCCCCCGGCAGGCTTGCCGGGGACGCCAAGGACGGATTACCCCGCCAAGGCTCCACCGCTCCACCTCACAGCAACACAAGTCACCCATCGGTGCGGTGTCGAGCCCCCAAGTGACTAAGTGGCCGTTATTTGGTATGTGGCAGGCCATTTCTGAGGAAGAAGACCCCTAAATGACACCCGTCCAGGACACGTGTCACGCAGACAGGCGAAGAGGTGGCTGAATGGCACAACAAGGCTTGCCGGGCTACACCCATGATGTGACACTAAGCAGTGCATTTAATGCACCTTGTCCTGTCTACAGAGTTAGGTATGATAGCACTATTTGCTATCCAATCAGTACGTAATGACTGATTTGCCATTGTGGTGACCCCTTGACCTATAAAAGGAGGGTCGTGGCTACCTTAGAAAGGATTCGGACCCATGTACGCTCACTGGCACGTAGCTGCTTTCATCCCCAAGGCGACCTTGCCGGGCTAGAGCGCTGTGTCTCCACCACGGTCCATTCATCAATCCACCAAAGCAGGAGTAGGGTTTTACGCCTCACGGCGGCCCGAACCTGGGTAAAAACTGCTCGTGTCATCGCTGTTGTGCTGCTCCATGCCCTCCGCTCTTTGTGCAATGTGCCCTTTCCCCTTGCCGAACCACAAGGGGCCGATGGCCCCATAGGTGGCCATGTTATTCCACGACATCTTTGGCGCGCCAGGTAGGGGGAGGTGCTTGCGCGAACCCGAGAGTGTGAGCAGCGCGTCATCTTCATCATCGTTTTCTTCATCGACAGCTTCATCATCCATGGCGCCCAAAAAGAAATCCGGTGCTTCAGCTCACCCGTCCACCTCAAAGGCCCCCTCGCATGCAGCCACAGATGCCATGGGGGCTGCGGGGGAACATGGGAACGCGAACGTCGCGGGGGATGTGACTGGCACAGGCGGTGCCATCATCGTTCCCCCTGCGGCCGAAGCAGGAGCAGCAGGCACCGGAGGAGGGCGACTCCAACAGCACCCTAGTGGCCATGCCCCACAAGGTACGGGTGGGAGATTGTTCTGTCTCCGCCTCCCCACCTCACTGAAGGGCATAGCCACAACGGTGGCACTCGTCCTGATGCGGATTTCAACCTCCTAGCTGCCCCCGCCATGGGTGCGGCTATAGGGCCCGCGCCACCTTCGGGGCAAGCTAACCAAGACGGTGCACCGAATGGGGGCGTCAATCCCCAAGCGCATCCGCCTCGATGTCACACCGCCCCGGCGATCGGCTCGCGGCGGTGAGAACATGGCGCCGTCACTACGGGCACCATCAGAAGTCGGGCGACGTCGCGATCCGTGTCGTCGTCCGTGCCAAGCACAGCCTCGGAAGCCATGGCGCGGGCCTAGCTCTTGTTGAGATTCCCGCCAGTGGCCAATCAAATGGATGAGTGGAGAGCCACCATTAAGAGCCTGATTGGTTTCGCCAAGGCGGGAGGATCACAGCAGGCAGGCCCGCCGCGGCCCCCACCAACGGCGGCAATGGCCCAAGCCGCTGGCCGCATTGAGGGAGCCATTCCGATGGTGCAGTCCCCTCTGTGACAGCCTGCGCAGGGGCCGCGGCCAGAACCACACGACCAAGAGCTCGATGATGTATTGGTGGCTTCGTCTGATCCTCGTGCCCGTCAAGACCAGCGGTAGGTCCTAGAAGAGAAACGGAGGGAAGACGCGCGCGTCACCATAGAACGGCGCCGCGAAACCCACCGCCAGTCCGATAGGCGAAATGGCCCCGACGTCGATGAACCTGTGCCCGGTGGGAACGGGGATGTAACACCCTGGATTTTGCCCTTTTCTTTTTCCTTTGATTTTCCTTGATTTATTGATTTGAATTGCTTTTTCTGTGGCTATGTGGTTCTGAAACTTGGGAAGATCATGTCTTCCTAGGTTTTATAGTGGCTTGCTGTCCTCATCATCATCCCAAGATCATGTTATTTTCATCCTTGACCTAATCCAACATTATTTTTATTGGGAATGTTCCTTTTCTATTAAAGGAATAACCCTTTAAACCCTAGGTTGTGAAGCAACCTATATTTCTGTCACTCCCAAAATTCCCAAATAATTCTCATAAATTGTTTGGGTCATAATTTCCTCAAATATGTCAAAATCCTTCCTTGGCATCATCAAAGATAATTCACAAATATTCCTTTCCTCATTCTGCCCTAAGAGATTGTTTGAGAAGGAAGTCTCATTTATCTTTGCTTGATTGACCCCAAACTTTTTGGACATCTTTTCCTGTCCATATAATTGCCCCATGCCAACATTCAACTCAATTTCCCTAGTGAATATTCCTAAGCAATTTTTCAAAGTTCCTGTCTAAAGGAAGTCATTCTGAAGGAAGTACTAGCTAGGCATATCCAAATGAGTTGAAATTTTGCAAGGTCCTTCATTTGATCAAATCATGACTCTCCACCAAATTTGAGCTCATGTAACTCATCTATGTGAGCCCAGCTCCAAATCTTGGTTTCTGGTCAGATTTTCAGTTTGTGAAGCAACCATATTTTATATTGCTTCATTTAATATGAAAATTTACCAGGACATTCTCCTATACATATCAACTCTCTCCACCAAGTTTTGGACCATTTCAGTAATCCATTTGTCCTGTGCAATTTTCCCAAGTTTCTGTCCAGAGAGATGCTATATGAAGCAAGTGCTAGTTTGGCTAGTCCAAATGGCATGAAACTTTTTGAGCATCTTCATATCTTCAAATCATTGGGCCATGCCCATTTTAATCTCATTTCATGCACCCATGTGAGTGCATCATCCAAATCTCTATTCTGGACCAGATTATGTAGTTGTTAAGCAACCATGTTAAATCTTGGTCCATTTCCCCTCTAACTTCACAGGATCATAGTCCTTCCTAGCCTAAACACCCCAGACATCATGTTTAGACCTTAGCATCTCCCTGTGGATCATAGTGACCTGATTAAGTTTGCAACAGCAAACTTCAGAGGATCATTACCACCTAACCACAGTGTCCCTGATCGATTCACTACATCATTTTTAACCTACCTTGGAGGGACTACACGCCAGACATGGTCGGCCCGGCCAGAACGTGCCTCTTGCACCCGTGCCCGTGGTGATCATGCTTGCGTCATGACTAATTGCGAGCTCTGGCTCGTTCCGGCCACTGTTCTCGTCCCCTCCCTCGTCGTCTTGACGTCCAACCTTGTCTAGTAGCTCCCCCGTGCTCGACTGCATCACCCAGTGCCCCTGCTTCATCCTGGTTCACCATAAATGCGCCGCAAATGCCATGCCCATGCCGCGTCCAGCCCCTGTCCTCCATTAGAGCATAGCTTGAGATCGCTTGTGAGCTCCAGAGACTTCCCCCGCGCCTATATAAGGGTGCCCCAAGGTGTTCCGCAGCTCACCCACTCCTCCCTCGCCTCATTTGATCATCGGAGTCACCCAATCTCGCCGTTCTTCTCGGACCATCGTGGCCATCGCCGAAGTTCGTCTTGCTTCCGGCCGTCCTAGCCACTCCCTCGCCGTTCAACCACCACCAACGTCTTCCTCTCTCTCTGGTGCATCTCCCCACCCCATCCACTCAACGTCGGAGCCCCTCTGGCCGCGGTCTCCACGTTTGGCCGTCGCCTCTGCCTCTCGGCCACCTCGTCGTCCCGCCCATCCGGAGCTCCTCCTTCTCTTCCGTCACCACCATGAACCTCCCCTCACCTCCGCGAGCCGCCCCACCCCCTCTCCCCTCGCCGGAGTGGCCCGCATCGCCGACAACCGCCACCGCCCGAAGCTCCTCTGTTCTTCTCTGTCGCCTCTTGTCGCCACCCCTCCACTCCTCCCTGACGCTCCCTCTGCCTGGGGATGGAGGCAGCGCGGTCCCCCGATCCCGTCGGTGCACTCGCCCTGGCCAGAGATGGCCGGAGGCGGCGGGGCCAGCGCCCCTGCCCTCCTCCTCTGCTCTCTGTCGTGACCAAGCACGAGAGGAAGAAGAAGACAGAAGGAAGAGAGAGAAGGATAAGGTGGGACCCCCCTGTCAGCTGCACAAGCCGGGCCCCGCCACCGCCACGTCACGTAAGTGGAGACGTGTTTCTCAAAGTACGCTTTCATTTTCCGAAAGCGTATTTCCTTATTCTTTTGCCTAAAGTACGTTTTCTCCGTCTGAAAGCGTATTCCTCTCTTCTGCGGCCTAATATACGCTTTCCTTTTCAGAAAACGTAATATACCCGAAGGCGCTTTCAGTTTTTCCTCCCAGGGAGTTGTTTGTAGTAGTTTTTATTACAGATTAGTCCCTGATCTTCATCACCTAATAACTCCGCAACCGTAACTCCGATCAAGGTGAAACCAACGCCCACTTCTTTGTCTCCTCGAGATCTTTCTGTTGGTACCATTTTCACTAGGTGGTCCCACAGTGAAAATGACCATTTTGCCCTTGCTTCTAATCAGCCCTCTTCGAGAGAGAAGAACATCCAGCGTTTCGTTCCGCGGCTTCACCGCACTTCTCCCAGGAGTCCCCGTCACCCCCAGGCAAGCCACAACAGCCACTTGCATGATAGCCATGCAGTAGCCATGGTTTCTACTTGAATATTTAATAAATGTTTGCCCGCTTGTTTGCTACTACTGTCGTTGTTTCGGTTTTGCTCGTGGATTCATGTTCACCTTCATGCTATGTTCCGGTGCATCTTGTTACCTTGTACTACTTGTTAGTATCATTTTTCAGGTCATGCTCGGTAGTAGTAGTACATGCTAGTAGTAGTGATGTTCGTTCTGATGCATGCTTATAGTCTGTTATCCAGTACCGTTGCGGTGCATGTCCCTTTGCACGTAGTTGTCACACGTTTACTTGGTAGTATCCTTGCTATGTTCTTGCATGGTATTTATTTATGATGCTAGTGGTCATGCTATGCTCATGTGTAGTGTTATACTTATGCAATGCTCATTTGGTTATATGCTTCATTGTGTTTATGCTCGATGGTCATGTTGCACCTCCATGGTTATGTTGATATCATGTTCATGCATTGTAGTTGCATCATGTTATTTTAATATGACTCAGCTTATTGCATTCAAGCTTAACTGGATAATAATGAACTTGAACAACTATTGGCTGAGTCATGGTGCCACCAAATCAAGCTGACCAGTGCAGCCACATTTGCCTTTATGGGAAGGCCCTAATGCGGTTTATTGTCATGCCTCTCGCCGGTGCCTCCAACGGGGGAAGGTTATGGGCGCGCACTACCCTGATCAAGTAGGCGTACATAAGCCTTGTGAGCCCGAGTTTGGTTATGTGCACATGTCCCCGGTTGGGACCGTTTATTGTTTTGCCACGACGGTGGCCGTTGGGTGTCACGAGATTGACACAGGGCCACCCAGGACTTAGCCCAAAGGGGAGTTTGTCGGAGTGGCTAGGAGAGTATGATGGCAATAGATCGATTTTGTTGGAATGCCGTTGGTCCACCCGAATGGGAGTGCGAGGCCATGGATTCTGTGGTGTGGGTACAGTGTACTAACCTCTGCAGAGTGTGTGTTAAATCTATCGATAGCCACACCCGCGGATATGGGCCCAGTTCGTAGTCGGTCACACTATGAGCCAACTGTAATAATGACTTGATTAATAATAACCCCGGTTCGATGATGAGAAAGAGGTTGGTTGTGATCGAGAGAGAATCACGGAGGTATCATGGATACCGAAGTTGGTTGATCTTTATGTGATCGCGAGATGATCACGGTGGTATCGTGGATACCTAGGTTGGTAAGTTGATGCATGAGATGGTTACGAGGTAACCGCCGAGCAAGAGTAAGTTGGTGCATGAGAATGTTAACTTGTTGTATGTAGTATCATCATGTTCATATGCTCATGCTAATGTTGTTCTGGCCGTATCATGTTCAGTTGGTGCATGCCATGTTGTTCTGTTAGTATCATGCTCATGATTGATCTAACCTGCTAATGCCATGCTGTTGTTTGTCTTGCTTGCTTTTGGTTATTGTGAGCTTGCAAGTACATTCAATGTACTGACCTGGCGTGTCATGCCAGTTTGCAGGTCGTACCTGGATTGCTTGCTTTTTTGGTGTGGTTCCCGTGTTCGCGAGCTAGGATAAACGTTCCAGCCAGAGTCCCTGCGGATTGGAGTCCATCGTCGTTGTTCCGCTGCCAGTTGAGGTTCCACTGCCTCGAGTTGTTATGCTGCTTGCATAGAGCAACTATGGTTGGCGTAGCGTCACCGTGCCGGTGTTATTCATTGAAATATCGGAGACCTTGTATTCGTATTCGTGTTGTAATAGAGAGCTGGTTTGTTCTATGCTAAGCAGTGTCGTATTCCAGAAGACTTCACCTCGATCTCTGGGCTGGAATACGGGGCATTCCGGTTTCTCTGAGCCGGGTTGCCGCAGGGCTTGGTATCAGAGTAGGTCTGGCTGTAGAGCGTCCTAGTCCGCTGGAACGTTAGAAAACAGTAGTATAGGGTCTGGTTGTTGCCCATGCTTGCTGCATTTGGTTGTTGCATTTGTTTGCTGCATATAGTCTTATTGGTTACCCCTAACCCTTGTTTCGTGCATAGATGGCGGCCAGCTCCCACGAGTTCAATGCCATCCCCAGAGCTCCCGGTGCTGTTCCTATTGCGTTCAATCCCACTCCTGCACCTCTCAGCTTTGCCGCCCTTCTTGGCGACATGTGGCGTAGCATTTATCCCCTCGGAGATCCACCTCATTATCAAGTATTCCAGTTTTTTGCCGGAGGAAGAATCCTGGAATATGTTTCTCATGTCCATCTGTCAGCCTTGATTCCTGTTGGTAAGCGCACCTACAGTTTCCACGGTAGTTACGGTGCTACTCCCGAGCATGCCGTTTAGCTTGCCGCAATGGCAGGAATCACCAGTCTTCGTCATCAAGAGAGCATTGTGCAAGAGAACCGTGCTTATCAGTACTATCCCACAATCGTCGAGAATCCTAAGCGGATCAAGTTCCCCTCTGTCAACCCTCAAGATGACCCAGCTATCCTCGCCATGTCCCATTACATGATGGCCGAGTGTCTTCTTATTTTCGATTTAGTCCGAGACGCCATTCGAGCCAGGAGATTGCTTGGTGCTTCCCTACCTCAGTCTCCGCCAGCTTCTCCAACCCCTCCGCCTCATCCCTCTGGAGTTTCGGAGTCAGCAGTTCCACTCGCTACTCCCTTAGCTTCTTCGTCAGCTCCCAAGAATTTGCTCAAGCATAGGGTGTAGTCCTTCGTGTAGTGCATGTGCATCTTCTGTAGTATCATTGCTTGTTTATGCTTGTGTGGAGTAGTTTTGTAGCTTGTTTGTTGTGTGCTTTGTTGCAACAAATCGTTTCTCGTGCTTCTTTGGTTTCAATTTTCGGTGTTACCCCCTTATGGAAATTGCTCACCAACCGACATCGGATCAGAAGAAGCCATGAGAAGTAAAGATATACACTAAGGAATTCAGTTAAAAGCAATGAGATTTTCAGCTGACAGCATTGTACTGTAGACATCCGGTCTGAACACAAATTATATTCTGCTCAGACTTTCAGTAACAGGTACCCGTTAGAGATACACCTTTATTGCAGTAATGATTAAACCAGCAGGAGAACCAAATTGGATCCAAGTCCAACATGCATTTCAAGTCAAAGGTATGGTCCGTACACAATGATTGATTCTGCCATGAGTCAGATTTGAAACATGCTACACCCAAAAGTCAGTCCGGATATGCAATGAATCCAGCCAGAAGGATGGTCATACAATCCTTGCCATACAAGTTATCAGCAGCCATAATGACAAGAATATATATGTTATTCTGTTCACAAAGAAAAACAGTCCAGTCCTCCTCCACAATTTATCAGCGAAGCGTACCAGGTAAGGTTCCCCAGTCTGCATCAATAAGGTATGAATGATTTCCCGTGCAAAATATTCACTCTTCTTCGATAAGGTACTGCAAAAGCTTCTGGCATAAGGTACCGAGTCTTCCCTAGTAAGTCTTTAAGGGGGGAAGCTTATGAGGAATGGTACCCAGCCTTCCTTGGTGAGCCATCCGCCGAAAGCTTCGAGCACAAGCCATCCAGTCTTCCTCAGCAAGATACTCCCGATGGCTTCCAACGCAAGCTGGTCAAAATCTTGTTCAATACGGCACTGGTACAAGATATTAAGCAATGATGTTGTCAGCATATGGCAGTGTTTTCCAAGTGTCAGATCTACAACAGTTGGGTTAGAAGCAAGAATCAGTCAGAACAAAGGTATGCCTTGAGAATCAGATATTTCTTCATACGGTGAGTATACTGCCAAGTTCATGCAAGTCCTTCGCACAAGGAAGAATTCACGGTACACATCCGACAACCTCACCGGTTATTCAAGAGACAGAAAACCAGTGGGTGATGCAAGAATCGACAAGTCTTGAAGAAAGACAACATTGAGACACCATCTTGGCAGTAATTATCGAGATCAGCCCCCGCACATCCGACAAGGTGATGTTATTAATCCTGTCACTGTCTGGCATAGCCAACACCAGTAATGAGATCTGTATAAGCACACGCGAACCGGATAAATATCCCGAGACTCAAGACATGAACAAGACCAAGGTATGATTGCAAGATATTGCACATGACAGTACTCAGGGCCGCAAAAATAATCAGGCCCCGCTCTTTTAGTTAAGGATCCAGATGAAGAACATAATGATGAAAGAGCAAGACCGACAATATAGGTATGCCGGTTATTGTGTGAACAATGTGGTATGTATGCCCAAGACAGTCTTATTCCACATCAAACCCAAGTGAAGGTACGCCTAAGAGGTCTACCCCATTGTAGTAAGGACCTCATAACAAGGCAACCAGCTTAGTCAACAGTATATGATCAAAACTGTCAACATTGAATACCCGAATCTGTCAAGGACAGCTCAATATATTGACCTCAGTAACCATGCTAAAGTATCGTACGACCTACTATCCACATGAGAATACCGGCAAAATTTAGAATCAGAGTATTAAATCACAAAGCATGTGCTCTCACATATGGGAATAGATTAAAGAATAGCCCGTCGTGAACGGGATTCTTTGCCAAGATCACCGCCAGTCAAGTCTGCAAATGTTATCATTAGGAGATGGTGCATTTTTCTATCAGTCACGCCAAGCGACAGTCAAACCTTTGGTACAGGTTGGATACTCAAGACTGTGAAGCTAGTCAAGATAAGTCAGAAACTCCTGCAAGATGTCAGAATCCATTAGAAGAACATGTATGATTCACATCACTATTTTGAACCCAGCGGCATGCATATATATTCAAGCAGCACGATGCCTGGATAGAAGAGATTCCTTGTTCAACGGGAAGATGTGTTCCCAACCCCGTGTAATATTCTCGGTACTCGATACGAGAATAACATCTCTATCAAGGATCAATATCGAGAAGGACACCTATGTCAGTAAAGATAATCTTTCGGACCCCATCTAAGTCAGCAGATATGAAGGAAAATTTGAGTCAGTATGAACAGGAACATATGAGGTAAGTCCTGTCAGTATGTCAGATACGGTGAAGCAAACCACCCCAGATCAAGGCAGTCAGTCAGATCCAATTCAGTGGGAACATAATATAAGAGTAAATAGGAGAAACCCGAGTTGGAAACGGTTTCTTCAAGTCAGAATATTTACCTGTTCCCTAAGCAACCAAATCTCGAGGACGAGATTTCTTTAAGGGGGGAAGGTTTGTAACACCCTGGATTTTGCCCTTTTCTTTTTCCATTGATTTTCCTTGATTTATTGATTTGAATTGCTTTTTCTGTGGCTATGTGGTTCTGAAAGTTGGGAAGATCATGTCTTCCTAGGTTTTATAGTGGCTTGCTGTCCTCATCATCATCCCAAGATCATGTCATTTTCACCCTTGACCTAATCCAACATTCTTTTTATTAGGAATGTTCCTTTTCTATTAAAGGAATAACCCTTTAAACCCTAGGTTGTGAAGCACCCTATATTTCTGTCACTCCCAAAATTCCCAAATAATTCTCATAAATTTTTTGGGTCATATTTTCCTCAAATATGTCAAAATCCTTCCTTGGCATCATCAAAGATAATTCACAAATATTCCTTTTCTCATTCTGCCCTAAGAGGTTGTTTGAGAAGGAAGTGTCATTTATCTTTGCTTGATTGACCCCAAACTTTTTGGACATCTTTTCCTGTCCATATAATTGCCCCATGCCAAAATTCAACTCAATTTGCCTAGTGAATATTCCTGAGCAAATTTTCAAAGTTCCTGCCTGAGGGAAGTCATTGTGAAGGAAGTACTAGCTAGGCATATCCAAATGAGTTGAAATTTTACAAGGTCCTTCATTTGATCAAATCATGACTCTCCACCAAATTTGAGCTCATGTAACTCATCTATGTGAGCCCAGCTCCAAATCTTGGTTTCTGGTCAGATTTTCAGTTTGTGATGCAACCATATTTTATATTACTTCATTTAAGCTGAAAATTTACCAGGACATTCTCCTATCCATATCAACTCTCTCCACCAAGTTTTGGCCCATTTCATTAATCCATTTGTCCTGTGCAATTTTCCCAAGTTTCTGTCCAGAGAGATGTATATGAAGCAAGTGCTAGTTTGGCTAATCCAAATGGCATGAAACTTTTTGAGCATCTTCATATCTTCAAATCATTGGGCCATGCCCATTTTCAGCTCATTTCATGCACCCATGTGAGTGCATCATCCAAATCTCTATTCTGGACCAGATTATGTAGTTGTTAAGCAACCATATTAAATCTTGGTCCATTTCCCCTCTAACTTCACAGGATCATAGTCCTTCCTAGCCTAAACACCACAGACATCATGTTTAGCTTTTAGCATCTCACTGTGGATCATAGTGACCTGATTAAGTTTGCAACAGCAAACTTCAGAGGATCATTACCACCTAACCACAGTGTCCCTGATCGATTCACTACCTTACTTGTAACCTACCTTGGAGGGACTACACGCCAGATATGGTCGGCCCGGCCAGAACGCGCCGCTTGCACCCGTGCCCATGGTGATCATGCTTGCGTCATGACTAATTGCGAGCTCTCGCTCGTTCCGGCCACTGTTCTCGTCCCCTCTCTCGTCGTCTCGACGTCCAACCTTGTCTAGTAGCTCCCCCGTGCTCGACTGCATCACCCTGTGCCTCTGCTTCATCCTGGTTCGCCATAAATGCGCCACAAACGCCATGTCCATGCCGCGTCCAGCCCCTGTCCTCCATTAGAGCGTAGCTCGAGCTCGCTCGTGAGCTCCAGAGACTTCCCCCACGCCTATATAAGGGTGCCCGAGGTGTTCCGCAGCTCACCCACTCCTCCCTTGCCTCATTTGATCATTGGAGTCACCCAATCTCGCCGTTCTTCTCGGACCACCGTGGCCATCGCCGGAGTTCGTCTTGCTTCCGGCCGTCCTAGCCACTCCCTCGCCGTTCCACCACCACCAACGTCTTCCTCTCTCTCTGGTGCATCTCGCCACCCCATCCACTCAACGCCGGAGCCCCTCTGGCCGCGGTCTCCACATTTGGCCGTCACCTCTGCCTCACGGCCACCTCGTCATCCCGGCCATCCGGAGCTCCTCCCTCTCTTCTGTCGCCACCACGAGCCTCCCCTCACCTCCGCGAGCCACCCCACCCCCTCTCCCCTCGCCGGAGTGGCCCGCATCGTCGACAACCGCCACTGCCCGAAGCTCCTCTGCTTTTCTTTGTCGCCTCTCGTCGCCACCCCTTCGCTCCTCCCCGGCGCTCCCTCTGCCTGGGGATGGAGGTGGCGCGGTCCCCCGATCCCGCCGGTGCGCTCGCCCCGGCCAGAGATGGCCGGAGGCGGCGGGGCCAGCGCCGGCAGCGCCCCTGCCCTCCTCCTCTGCTCTCTGTCGTGACCAAGCACGGGAGGAAGAAGAAGACAGAAGGAAGAGAGAGAAGGATAAGGTGGGACCCCCCTGTCAGCTGCACAAGCCAGGCCCCGCCACCGCCATGTCACGTAAGTGGAGACGGGTTTCTCAAAGTATGCTTTCATTTCTCCGAAAGCGTATTTCCTTCTTCTTTTGCCTGAAGTACATTTTCTCTGTCTGAAAGCGTATTCCTTTCTTCTGCGGCCTAAATTACGCTTTCCTTTTCAGAAAACATAATCTGCACGAAGGCGCTTTCAGTTTTTCCTCCCAGGGACTTGTTTGTAGTAGTTTTATTACAGATTAGTCCCTGATCTTCATCACCTCATAACTCCGCAACTGTAACTCCGATCGAGGTGAAACCAACGCCCACTTCTTCGTCTCGTCGAGATCTTTCTGTTGGCACCATTTTCACTAGGTGGTCCCATAGTGAAAATGACCATTTTGCCCTTGCTTCTAATCAGCCCCCTTCGAGAGAGAAGAACATCCGGCGTTTCGTTCCGCGGCTTCGCCGCACTTCTCCCCGGAGTCCCCGTCACCCCCAGGCAAGCCACAACAGCCACTTGCATGATAGCCATGCAGTAGCCATGGTTTCTACTTGAATATTTAATAAATGTTTGCCCGCTTGTTTGCTACTACTGTCGTTGTTTCGGTTTTGCTTGTGGATTCATGTTCACCTTCATGCTATGTTCCGGTGCATCTTGTTACCTTGTACTACTTGTTAGTATCATTTTTCAGGTCATGCTTGGTAGTAGTAGTACATGCTAGTAGTAGTGATATTCGTTCTGGTGCATGCTTATAGTCTGTTATCCAGTACCGTTGCGGTGCATGTTCCTTTGCACGTAGTTGTCACACGTTTACTTGGTAGTATCCTTGCTATGTTCTTGCATGGTATTTATTTATGATGCTAGTGGTCATGCTATGCTCATGTGTAGTGTTATACTTATGCAATGCTCATTTGGTTATATGCTTCATTGTGTTTATGCTCGATGGTCATGTTGCACCTCCATGGTTATGTTGATATCATGTTCATGCATTGTAGTTGCATCATGTTATTTTAATATGACTCAGCTTATTGCATTCAAGCTTAACCGGATAATAATGAACTTGAACAACTGTTGGCTAAGTCATGGTGCCACCAAATCGAGCTGACCAGTGCAGCCACATTTGCCTTTATGGGAAGGCCCTAATGCGGTTTATTGTCATGCCTCTCGCCGGTGCCTCCAACGATGGTAGGTTATGGGCGCGCACTACCCTGATCAGGTAGGCGGACATAAGCCTTGTGAGCCCGAGTTTGGTTATGTGCACATGTCCCCGGTTGGGACCGTTTATTGTTTTGCCACGACGGTGGCCGTTGGGTGTCATGAGATTGACACGGGGCCACCCAGGACTTAGCCCAAAGGGGAGTTTGTCGGAGTGGCTGGGAGAGTGTGATGGCAATAGATCGGTTTTGTGGGAATGCCGTTAGTCCACCCGAATGGGAGTGCGAGGCCATGGATTCCGTGGTGTGGGTACAGTGTACTAACCTCTGCAGAGTGTGTGTTAAATCTATCGATAGCCGTGCCCGCGGATATGGGCCCAGTTCATAGTCGGTCACACTATGAGCCAACTGTAATAATGACTTGATTAATAATAACCCGGGTTCGATGATGAGAAAGAGGTTTGTTGTGATCGAGAGAGAATCATAGAGGTATCATGGATACCGAAGTTGGTTGATCTTTATGTGATCACGAGATGATCACGGTGGTATCGTGGATACC
The DNA here is from genome assembly GCA_011799875.1 of Thinopyrum elongatum. Classification (NCBI taxonomy): domain Eukaryota; kingdom Viridiplantae; phylum Streptophyta; class Magnoliopsida; order Poales; family Poaceae; genus Thinopyrum; species Thinopyrum elongatum. Next base: position 561,162,786 of record CM022298.1, read on the forward strand.
GAGGTTGGTAAGTTGATGCATGAGATGGTTACGAGGTAACCGCCGAGCAAGAGTAAGTTGGTGCATGAGAATGTTAACTTGTTGTATGTAGTATCATCATGTTCATATGCTCATGCTAATGTTGTTCTGGCCGTACCATGTTCAGTTGGTGCATGCCATGTTGTTCTGTTAGTATCATGCTCATGATTGATCTAACCTGCTAATGCCATGCTGTTGTTTGTCTTGCCTGCTTTTGGTTATTGTGAGCTTGCAAGTACATTCAATGTACTAACCTTGCGTGTCATGCCAGTTTGCAGGCCGTGCCTGGATTGCTTGCTTGTTTGGTGTGGTTCCCGTGTTCGCGAGCTAGGATAAACGTTCCAGCCAGAGTCCCTGCGGATTGGAGTCCATCATCATCGTTCGTTGTTCCGTTGCCAGTTGAGGTTCCGCTGCCTCGAGTTGTTATGCTGCTTGCATAGAGTAACTGTGGTTGGCATTGCATCGTCGTGCCGGTGTTATTCATTGTAATATCGGAGACCTTGTATTCGTATTCGTGTTGTAATAGAGAGCTGGTTTGTTCTATGCTAAGCAGTGTCGTATTCCAGAAGACTTCACCTCGATCTCTGGGCTGGAATACGGGGCGTTCCGGTTTCTCTGAGCCGGGGTGCCACAGGGGACCTGCCTTTCGAGGTTTGGTGCCCCGCCTTCACCTGTGAGCTACGGCAAGTCCGTTGGCCATCTGCCCGTGTGTTCAAGCCAGAGATACCAGAGAAATATGATGGAAAGTTGAACCCGGCAGAATTCTTGAGCATCTACACCATCGCCGTCCAAGCTGCCGGAGGAAGAGATGAAAAGGTGTTCGCCAACTACTTCCCTTTGGCACTCAAGCAAAATGTGAGGTCGTGGTTGATGCACCTGCCGGAGAATTCCATCTCGACCTGGGCTGACCTGTGCCATGAGTTTGTTGGCGCCTTCACAGGCGGCCATCAAGAACCAGGTTGGCCCAGCGACTTGCAACTCCTCCCGCAAAAAGAAGGAGGGAGTTTGCAGAAGTATATGCAGAGATTCAACCGGGTACACAGGAACATTCCAGACATCCACACGGCACCCGTGATTGCTGCGTTCTAGTCCAACGTATGCAACCGCAGGATACGTTCCAAGATGAATGTCCGGTTGCCCAAGACTGTGAATGAGCCGTACACTTTGGCGGATAAGTGTGCCCGAACAGAGGAGGGGAGGTGTCTCCCCGGTGAAGAAGATGGCATCGACATTGACTCAGAAGACGACGACGATGTCACTAGTCAGAAGAAGAAGAGCAAGAAACGCAACAAGAAGCGCAAGGATAAAGCAGTGCTTGCTGTTGAAGGATCAAACACTCCTGGCAACGACAAGAAGGCCAAGACCGAGGCTCCCAGCAAGGAAGTTGCCGCATGCGCTAATTGCCGGGAAGCCGCAGTTGCCGAGAAGGCTAAGAAGGCTGACGGGCCGAATTGCAAGATCCATCGAACCAAGGGCCACAATCTTCAAGAGTGTCATCAGGTTGAGCAACTCGTCAAGAAGCAGAAGGCTGAGTACGAGAAGCGTGACAAAGAGAGAGACCAAGATGGTGCTGGCAGGAAGGGCCGAGGTGGTAAAGGAAATCGCCCCGGCAAGGCCCCTCAGTTCCAAGGGAAACCTGCCAGGGGCCGTGACAAGAAGGAATGCGATGGCAAGAGCGATGAAGGGGATGAAGAGGAAACTAGTGAGCAGGAGTTTCAGAAAGCTACTGACGCCCTGCGCGTTGATGGAGGTGCATCCTTGCACTCCTCTCACCGCTAGCTTAAACAGTGGGCGCGTGAGGTCAATATTGTGGAGCCAGCGGCAGAGTTTTGGAAAACGCTCAAGTGGTCCCACACGCCCATCATCTTTGACGAAGAGGATCACCCCGACCGCACCACTGCGGTGGGGTGTTTGCTATTGTTGGTTTCACCAACAATCCGCAACCTCAAGGTCACAAAGATGTTGGTTGACGGCGGGGCTGGGTTGAATCTGATTTCCCCCAAGGTGCTCAACAAGCTTCAGATAACAGATGAAGAGCTCAAGGTTACTGGTACTTTCCAAGGGATCAACCCCTGCAGGAGTCGTCCTAAGGGAAAGATCACACTGCCAGTAACATTCAGAGGGGAGGTATACTACCAAACTAAGAAGGTTGTGTTTGATGTGGTCGACCTCCCCCTGCCGTACAATGGAATCCTTGGCCGTCCAGCCCTGGCAAAATTCATGGCGGCGTCCCACTATGCCTATAACACGCTGAAGATGCTAGGGCCGATGGGCGTCATTTCCATTCCATCGGACAAGAAAGACGCAATCATATGCGTGGATAAGATGTACAGAGAGGCAGTCGCTGCCGAGGCCGCGGAAGCTGCCGCTCCCGCCAAGGAAAGTAAGAAGGGGAAGAAAGCTCACAAGGATACCAGCAAGGAATCCGGGAAGCGCGCTGCACCTGTCGATGACTTGCCGGAAAGCTCCAATAGCAAGAGATCCAAGGCTGCTACACCTGCTGTGAAGAAGGTCCTGGCAGGGCTGGTTGGCGCTGATGGTACATTCACTATCAGCTCCACCCTCGATGAAAAATAGGAAAGCGCGCTCATTGCCTTCATGCGGGCGAATGTCGATGTGTTTGCTTGGCAACCATCTGACATCCCCGGTGTTCCCAGGGAGGTAATCGAGTACCACCTTGCTGTCTGCCCACATGCCAGGCCCATCAAACAGAAGGTCCGAAAGCAAGCTTTGGAGCGGCAACAGTTTATTGCCGAAGAAATCAAGAAACTTGAGGCAGCTGGATTGGTCAGAGGAGTATTGCATCCAACATGGTTGGCAAATCCGGTGGTAGTGCGCAAGGCAAATGGGAAATGGAGGCTTTGCATAGATTTCATAGATCTAAATAAAGCATGCCCGAAGGACCCATTCCCCTTGCCGCGCATCGACCAGATTGTGGACTCCACCTCTAGGTGCAGCCTGCTTTCCTTCCTGGATGCCTACTCCAAGTACCACCAGATTTTTATGTCGAAAGAAGATGAGGAGAAGACTGCGTTCATAACCCCTTGTGGCACGTACTGCTTTGTACGGATGCCCTTTGGGTTAAAAAGATCTAGATCCACCTTTGCGAGGGCAGTCCAGATTGGCTTCGAGTCCCAGCTGCACAGGAATATTGAAGCTTACATGGATGACATAGTGGTTAAAACCAAGGACGGATCGACTCTCATTCAGGACATGGAAGAGACCTTTGTGAATCTGCGCAAGATCAACTTGAAGCTGAATCCAGAGAAGTGTGTGTTTGGCGTTCCCTCCGGCAAGATACTTGGCTTCTTTGTATCCCACCGGGGGATAGAGGCCAACCCCGACAAGATCAAGGTGATAGAGCAGATTCAGGTACCCAAGACAGTTAAGGACATAAGGCGTTTGACTGGATGTGTTGCGGCGCTAAGCAGGTTCATTTCCAAGTCCGCCGAGCGCGCCCTACCTTTCTTCAAAATTTTGAAGAAGGCGGGGCCCATGGAGTGGACCCCGGAGGCAGACGTTGCGCTGCAAGATTTGAAGACATATCTTTCCTCTGCTCCCACCTTGGTCGCTCCAAAACCACAAGAACCTTTGCTGCTATACCTAGCGTCAACCAATCAAGCGGTTAGTGCAGCACTGGTGGCGCAGCGGGAGGTAGATGAAGGAGTAGCCGCAACTACTGTCCCCTCTGGAGAGGAAAGCGAACTCGTCCTAGCAAGGTCAGATGCATGATCAGAGCAAGGAGGAGTGTGGCAACGGGGACAGTTCCAAGGTCACGGCAAGGAAGAAGGTGGTGCAGCGGCCAGTGTACTTCGTCAGCTCCCTATGGTAGGGGGCTAGGTCGAGGTACTCTGGCGTGCAAAAGTTGATCTTTGGCCTCATCATGGCCTCAAGGAAACTGCGCCACTACTTCCAAGCCCACGAGATCATGGTTGTCACCCGCTTCCCCTTGCAACACATACTGAGGAAGCCTGAGGCCACTAGCAGAATAGTGGAATGGGCTTTGGAGTTGTCCAGCTTTGGTTTGAAGTTCGAGAGCACGTCAACTATTCGGAGCAGAGCACTAGCGGAGTTTATAGCGGAATGGACGCCTACCCCTGATGAAGAAGTTTTGGAGACAGTTATCACCGGCAAGGAAGCGCCCCAAGAGTGGATCACGTACTTTGATGGTGCCTTCTCCCTACAAGGTGCAGGAGCTGGCGTACTTCTCGTCACTCCCACTGGAGAACACCTCAAGTATGTGGTTCAAATGCATTTCCCCCGGGAGAAGGCCACCAACAACACTGCTGAATATGAAGGACTCCTTGCCGGGCTCAGGATCACCACAGAATTGGGAATCAAGAAGTTGATCATTCGTGGAGATTCGCAACTTGTGGTGAGGCAAGTAAACAAGGATTATCAAAGCCCATTGATGGAGGCATACGTGGAGGAAGTGAGAAAGTTGGAGGGGAACTTTGACGGGTTGCAAACAAAGCACGTGCCGCGTGCGAAAAACAGCATTGCTGATCATCTGTCAAAGTGTGCTGCGCAAAAACTCCCTGTGGAACCAAGGACTTTTGTTCTCCATCTGACTCAACCCTTCGTATCCCCGACAACAATGGCCAGAAAGAGGAGGAAACTGGACTCCGGCAAGCCTCTCCGGGCAGAGCTTCCCGAAGCCCCCGGCAGAGGGCTTGACGGGAACAACTCCCCTTCGATCGGTGAGCTGCACCCTCCCACCGAACTACCAGTCTTTGCGGTCGAGGCATGCACTCCCTTGAACGAGGAGGTGCCGCTGGTCCTTATTGCCGAGCCTCAGGCTCCAACTTGGGCGCGGCACATAGTCCATTTCCTCCAAGCAGGAGAACTTCCTGAAGAGCAAGAAGAAGCTGAAAGAGTAACCCGGAGGGCCGGTATGTATCAGTTCGTTGATGACACGCTATACAGAAGAAGGCCTAATGGTGTGAAATTGAAGTGCATTTGCCGGGAAGAAGGAAAGGAATTGCTGGCAGAGATACACAAGGATATGTGTGGCTCCCATATTGGATCAAGGGCCCTGGTTGGAAAAGCTTTCTGGCAAGGTTTCTACTGGCCCACGGCCCTCCAAGATGCAATCGAGCTAGTCACCAAGTGTGAAGCCTGCCAGTTCCATTCCAAGAATATCCATCAGCCTGCTCAAGCTCTCCAAACGATCCCTTTGTCATGGCCATTTTCGGTCTGGGGGCTCGACATCTTGGGCCCCTTCCCCCATGCTACCGGGGGCTTTGAATACTTGTACGTCGCCATCGGCAAGTTTACAAAGTGGCCGGAAGTGGAGCCCGTGAGGAAGGTGACCGCACAGTCAGCTATCAAGTTCTTGAAGGGATTGGTGTGCCGTTTCGGAGTACCTGCCAGAGTTATCACTGACAATGGCACCAAATTCACAAGCCACGCCTTCGTGCAACACGTTCATGCCCTCGGAAGCAAGGTCTCATTTGCTTCTGTTGCCCATCCCAGGAGCAACGGGCAAGCTGAGAGGGCAAACGCTGAAGTGCTGCGAGGACTCAAGACAAGAACATTTGATAAGCTGCGGAAGTGTGGCAGGCGATGGATCGATGAGCTGCCGGTGGTTCTTTGGTCCCTCCATACGACACCAAATTGAGCTACCGGGCAGACTCCCTTCTCCCTAGTCTATGGGGCAGAAGCAGTTATCTCCAAGGAACTCATATATGGGTCACCTCGAGTGCTTGCCTACGATGAAGTAGCGCAAGAACAGCACCGGCGTGATGACGCTATGCTACTTGAGGGGAACCGTCTCTGGGCTGCTACGCGTGCTGCACGCTACCAGCAAGCCCTGCGTCGCTATCACAGCCACAGGGTTCATGCCCGGAGCTTTGAGGAAGGCGACCTTGTCCTTAGGCGTGTTCAGTCCGCCAAGGGTTCAAACAAGTTGACGCCGAAGTGGGAAGGACCTTACCGGGTAGTACAAGTCACCAGACCCAGCGCAGTCCGTCTGGAGACCGGAGATGACATTCAGGTGCAAAACTCATGGAACATTGAGCATCTCCGTAAGTTCTACCCGTAAGGCGCGGCTACCGGGCCCTGCCCGGCAGCCACCCTTTTGTACAAGCTTTGCCGATGCTGCATGTAACACTTTGTACAAAGCCAGGCGCAGACCCTGAGCAACAGATGGATAAACGAAGCGCTGGGGGCCCCAACAAAAACTTGCATGCATGCATAAGCATACCATGAGCATGTAGATGAGGTCATATTCCGCTACATATCATGTGCATGTAGATAAGATCATATGTTACCTTGCTTTCCTCCGCACTAACTGCATGATCCTTGTCGTGGACTCGATGCCGAAAAGAAGAAATGGAGGCAAGGCTATATATCGATCCCTGGCAAGCCAAACAGATAAGTTCCTTCTTATCCATACTTGTTTTGTAAAGAGAAAACTTGTGCATATGAAAACCTCGTCGCCTTCGAAACATAGGTGCTCCCATCCTTTGTCCCAAACGTTGCTTCGGTCAAGGTGGTCGCAGTGGCCTTTGACAGAGAAGCTTCGACAAGGGGCTAGTTCCTTTTTATAGTTTTATACCCGGCAGGCCTAGCCCTGTGGCAGCAAACTAAGGGTACCGACAGGATAGCTTGCCGGGGGAAACTTGTTTACTTGAACGTATAGAGGCACCTCACCTCTGCATGGACATAATACATGCACAAGTACCCGGCAATGCTTGTATTTTTCATTAATATGCTGATAAGCAATTACAGATCTTACAGAACATAAACATGGATAAAGAAGATTACATATTTTAAATTAAAGATTGGCAAGTGCCTACATATTTTAGACTGAAAAAAGATAAGTGCCCCGTAATCCCTTTCTTGTCCCTCTCCTCCTAGGAACTACAGTGGGAGGTGAAGAGGGCAAAATGAGTGCCTAAGTAGAAGCCCAGCCCGATCCCGTCAGGGCTTGCTGGGCGCAGCCTGACAAGATCGGGAGTGGCGAGGCTGCGAAGGAGGGGGACAAGGGGAACAGCTCGGCGGTGCCCTGTTCACCACCCCCAGGGCCAGCAAGACGCCCCGGCACAAGTGCTGGCGGGGATAGCCTGCCGGGGCTCAGCTGGAAGACTGTTGGAGGGGGCGAAGGCACCAAGAGAGCGACCCCCTCCTCGGCGGCCGTCCAGAAGAGGCCAAGGAAATCCCAAAAGACGAACTACCACAAGACCTCTGCCTGTGTACTTAAAAGGGCCTACCCCGATGATGCTTTGCAACGCGTTCGAGCCAGGCCTGGGGGCTCCTGTTGGTGCAACAAACCTTGGTGTATGTTGCTCGGACTGTACACAGGCTTAAGAGCAAGGTTACAACATCCAAGACAAGGCCAAGCAAAAGATATGACCCCTTGAGAAATCAAAGGGCGGATCAAGAAGACCAAGACCAACCAGATGAGCAAGATATCACCAAGGAAAAACCTCCCTTGCCGGGCAGGCAAGCCTGGCGAGGCCGAGGCTACTCTAAGGACAAGTCTCAAGACTCCCTCGGCAGGCTTGCCGCGGATGCCAAGGACGGATTACCCCGCCAAGGCTCCACCGCTCCACCTCACAGCAACGCAAGTCACCCATCGGTGCGGTGTTTAGCCCCCAAGTGACTAAGTGGCCGTTATTTGGTACGTGGCAGGCCATTTCTAAGGAAGAACACCTCTAAATGACACCCGTCCAGGAGACGTGTCACGCAGATAGGCGAAGAGGTGGCTGAATGGCACAGCAAGGCTTGCCAGGCTACACCCACGATGTGACACTAAGCGGTGCATTTAATGCACCTTGTCCTATCTGCAGAGTTAGGTATGATAGCACTGTTTGCTATTCAATCAGTACGTAATGACTGATTTGCCATTGTGGTGACCCCTTGACCTATAAAAGGAGGGCTGTGGCTACCTTAGAAAGGCTTCGGACCCCTGTACGCTCACTGGCACATAGCTGCTTTCGTCCCCAAGGCGACCTTGCCGGTCTAGAGTGTTGCATCTCCACCACGGTCCATTTATCAATCCACCAAAGTAGGAGTAGGGTTTTACGCCTCGCGGCGGCCCGAACCTGGGTAAAAACTGCTCGTGTCATCGCTACCGTGCTGCTCCATGCCCTCCGCTCTTTGTGCAATGTGCCCTTCCCCCTTGCCGAACAACAAGGGGCCGATGGCCCCATAGGTGGCCATGTTATTCCACGACACTGGACTCCATCTGAATTCCCTGTAATTAAAATACTAACTAGGCCTACGCCGATGGCTGCACCTCGCGGCCGAAATGTTTGAAACTTCTCCCCGTTTCTCGGACAATGGATGAAAACTCGCAAAGCGACACACAAATGATTTGTACACCTTCTTTGCTAACTAACACCCAGATGTAGTTGTAGAACGGTTTTGAATTTATATGCACTAAATGCAAGGTAAGTGCAAAAAATGACTTAATAATACCAGACGAGACCTGAAATGGGCCAGAAAATCAAACCTAGGGTATATACGTGATTGTTTACCGTGAAAAAAATTCGAGGCGGAACGATGTAGTCACTGACGATTGGAGTCCGAAGTGCCGCGTCTCCTTTTGTAAACTATGATCCTTCTTGTGAGATGCTCCGATTTGGAAGGTGTGAGCATCAAAACTTGTGCCAAAATTTACCAAAAATTTTCCATGGGATCCTGAGAGCACGCCACGGTGACACACCGATTTTCGTTATTTCTGGACTCTATATGCATTTCCTGTAATTAGAATACCAACAAGGCCTACGCCTCTGGCCGCACCCTGCGGCCGAACTGTTTGAATTTTTTTCCCATTTCTCGAACAATGAATGAACACTCCCAAAGCGACACAGAAATGATCTTGCTAGCTAGCACCCACGTGTATTTGCGACTATAGCAAACGACTCAAATATAGCAAACGATACCTCAAATGCACCAGAAAATCGAACCATAGGGTACAATGGTGATTTCTTATAGTGGAAAACAATTTGGAGGTGAAACAACGAACTCTTGTTTTCATTCAAACGAAAATATACTGTTAGTTCATGTAAATGTTTTCAAATAGCACACGGTTCAGTCACGAATGCCGTGTGCCTACCAAACCGTGGCCGATGCCCCCCTTGCTGCGCGTGCGATCTGAGTCGTGCATTCTGATTGGCCAGAACCCAAACCCCACGGATCGTACGTCTGCACCGTTGGATGCTCCCAGATCGAACGACAATCCTCATCCCTTTCGACAGCAAATGCAGTCCGGCTAGGATTTGATTTATATGCCAAAATGCACGGTAAATGCCAAAAAATGTCTTAAATATAGCACACGAGACCTGAAATGCGCCAGCAAATCAAACCCGTGGTATAATGGTGATTGCTTAACGTGGGAAAAATTTAGAGGCGAAACGATGAACTCACGTCTTCATTTCAAAATTAGTACGTCTTCATTTCAAACGAAATTATTCTCTTTGTTCACACGAGCGCTTAGAGGCAGCTGTTTGCATAGGACTTTCCGCGCGGCGACCGGGGATATTTTTCACCCTTTTCACCTAGGCCGCCAACACCCCCCACCGCCCGCCCGCGTTTCACTCAACTAGTCCACCCAATCTCCATCACCAGCTCCCCCTCCCCCAGATCCACAGCAGAACCCTCTCTGACGCCGGCGTGCTCACCCCTGCCGTGTGCCCGCTCTTCGGCGTCAACCCTACCTCCACTGCTGTTCCCAACACGCGGCTGCCCGCGCCTCGCCGTCTTCGTTTGCTCGCCAGCCACCCTCGAGCATATCGATCCTGTAAGCCTCACCTCTCCTGTGGTCCGGCCGGGTTTGCATTAAGAAACCTGTTAGTTATTGCTCTTCATCGCGGTGAGGCATATTTCCTCGCAATCCCTCTTCCTATTTCGTTCCGTATGTTCTCAAATCGGCTATAAAATAACGGAGAGCACATATATGTTCATTATCTACCTTCCTAACTAGTACATATAAGCTGTATTTGTTCCAATAAGTTACTGCCGATTTACAGATCGCGGGCGCCCGAGTCACACAAACTCGTACATTTTCTAAATTATTGCATGACATGTTTAGACAGCTTGATACCAAGTGCTTATCCTCCTTTCCTGAGTTTCGCATGTGTTCTCTATAGATGCCGAGTAGCAGCGACAGCACTCATGCTTCAGGCGATGTATCTTCATCTGATTCCAACAACCCTAGGTCTTCAGCAGATGGTGAGGGATGAAGTAATCTTGAACGGGATAGAGCTTCAGCAATTACCCTTCTGGTCAGGACACGGAGGAACGCTCCAAGGAAGCCCACACACCAGCCTAAAGGTGTATATGAAGTAACCGAGATAAGTCTTGGGCTCCAACTAAACCAGATAAAGCACGTACGAGGTTCAAGAGTGTGTGTGGATTTGTTGGTAGGGCAAGACTCAACATTAATCTGCAGGGGTTTCGGAAGGCTGACATAGAAACATGGCAAAGGATAGTCCAGGGAATCATGGATCACTTCAACATTCCAGAGCAGTGGAGAATGCAGGTGGAACACGCTGCACTGAAGAAGGCTAGGGATGCTTGGAGAAACTGGAAGCACGTGCTGTACAAGAAGTACTTGAGTGAAGGCAAGGACCCAATCCCCGCATACCCCCAAATTACAAAGGCAGACTAGGCAGAATTCAAAAGGGTCAGTGCAACTACAGAGTTTGCTGAGAAGAGTGCCAAGCAATCGGAACTTCAGAAGAGGAACATACACCCCCACTATATGGGTGTGGCAGGATACTACGGCATGAAACCGATATGGGACCAGGAGGACAAAGAAGCAGTAGCGGCGAGTGGGAAACCGACCTTTAGTGAAATCAGGGGCGAACGCGCTAGAGACTACTTGCGGGCACGTGCAAGGAGGCGTGATGACGAAACTTATTACTTTGAAAACTCACATGATGAAGAACTGTATCGCGTGATGTTAAAGGCTTCCAAGATCCCTGGAAGGTTCTACAGGAACTCAGGGCCATGTGACATTTTGTCCGATGCTCTAGAAACAAGAGAGCCCCCTGGCCGTGTAAGGGGTATAGGTGTTAATGTCCTGCACAAGAGGGCTTTCACACTCAGCAAAGAAGAGAGGCTTGGCATGAAAAAAGCGAGGAGTGAAATGAAGCAGAATGAATTGTATGAAAGGTTGAGGAAGGACATGTATCCGGCTATTCGAAAGGATATTGAGGAGTCAATGATGATGCAGAAGACTCTAACACTGACAGATAGCCAGCATATGGGAGGGGAGGCCGACATGGAGGATGCTGGTTATTGCGTGACAACACCGCACAAGAGTAGCTGTGCATCAGCTGACCCCAGTGACACTGAGACTGCAGCTACTCATGATGATGCTATATCTGATCTATCTGGAATGAAATGCAGACTGAAGGGCGTGCTTACACATTATGAAGGTACATTAAAATGTGCAACAGCCTGGGTTTACCCACCCTTCTTGGAAGAGGGCCTCTTGTTGGATAATGTGCCATTGAAGCCCGGCTGTGTGAAGTGCTACATGACTGAAGTAAAGCCTGGATTCAATGAATTTGCCCTAAAGAATGTCCTAGGAGACTTTGATGAGCAAAGGACCTTGGTAGAAACACTGTTACATCACATCCAGTGGCCATGAAAGGAAATAGAGTTCATGAATGAGATCCTTGAAGCCCCGCCAAGAGCAACCAATGCCGCCCCTCAATCGGTGATGCTCTCCTTGCCACAGCAGCTCTCGCGTGCTTCCCCCAAAGAACCTAATACTCATAATCCGACGGTTGATGCATCAACCTGTGATCAGCCGGCCCGACTTTGTGCCATACAGGCCATGTCATCGTCCACCCCAGAGCAGCCAGTGGCAAGGCCTACAACTGCTGAAGACGCACCACCGGTTCAGATGTCGGCCGCTGAAGCAACGGGGGGAGACCCAGCTGCACCACATGCTCAGCAGACCAACCTGGTGGAACGGACTGCTAAGCAGTCTGATGCTTCGGAACAGCCTGCTAAGCAGTCTGTAGGTCCAGAACTGACTGCTCATTAGTCCATCGGTCCGCAGCCGCGTGATCAGCATACCAATGCGTCAGCACTTCCTGCTCAGCAAACCAACGCGTTGGCATGGCCTCCTCAGCACACCGACAAGTTGCCACCACCTACGCAGAAACCCGACATAGCTTCAATGCATGGTCAGCAGTCTGATGCCTCTACTCCTACAGCCCAACAGTCCATCACAGCAGCACCGCCAGCTCAGCGGTCCGGCATAGCTAAAACGTCTGCTAAGCAGTCCGTCGAAGCTGCATCGTCTGCTCGGCAGTCTACCTTTCAGCCAACCAGATGTTTTACCAGAAATGCTTCAAGTACCAAGAAGGAAGCGGCCAAAAGACTGCACCCACGAAGAAGCATGCTGGGAGAGCGAAGAGGAAAGAGAACGATTGCCTCTTACTTAAAGCACTCATCGCCCATAACCAAATTAACAGCAGGTTGTTCGAATTGGGGAGTAATATTATTTCTGACGACATGGATGATGAAGAAATAGCTTTGCAGCTTGCTAAAAATAAAGCAGACGTACTTGAAGCACGCAATTAGGTCCATGGACAGCCATTTCTTGTTGGCGAATACTTTGATGAGTGCAGCTCCAGTTGCTGCGAGTTACATAAATATTGCATGGATCAAATGTCAGCAGGTCATCATGTTCTGCTAGTCCACTACAACAGAGATCATTTCCAACACGATGTTGGTTCCATCAATGTGAGTTTCGAGGACTTACATCTCTTCTTCAACTTCAACGAGCTTGATGCCACTCTTGTTAGATGCCTGATTTTGTAAGTACTTAACAAACTCTGATCAACTTCTCCATACAAGGCTGTAAATGATAAATAGCTAACTGCATTTTATTCTTCTCAGGGGATTGAACGCGCAGAGAAGAAAAAGGGAGAGTGTGTATTTCATAGATCCTGCATTAGCAAATGGCACAACATTAGATGGTAAGGACCTACGGGACTGGGCCATTAACACGGTCATCCGTATCTTCAAAAACACGTCCCATGCAGAATCATTTCTCTGGCCATATCATGAACGGTAAGTTAAGTAAACAACCACGCATACACTGATTGTCTTTCAGATTTCGACATAATTCGTAAGTTCATGGCTTTCTTAATATGTAGCAATCACTTGATATTGGTATTCATTGTTCCAAACAAGAACACAGTTTACTACATGGATTCTCTCAGAGAGTCAACAAACGCTCAGGATCTGACGCATCTTCAGCAATTCATGGATAGTTATTGAATTCTATGATGTTGAAATTAATTTGCATTCATATCTGGTTCAATAATTGATGTTGTCAAAATTCATCTTCATTTGCAGTGTGAAAAACTAAACCAGGGAACCTGTTCAAGAGGGAACTACCTCTGCAGCACGAGATCGTTTCTCTGGTAACACACTGAAATCCGTTATTTTCAGAAAATTTATCCAATAGTCTGCAAATACCTTTTCTTATGCTAGTCAAATGTTCAAGCTTCTAAATAAACCTCTTTCTATTTCTGTCCAAAGAAAAAAAATACATCTAACACCGGTTAGGTTGTTCCTAACAGGACAAATACATGACTAATTCTGTACAAAAAAATTCAGTGTCCTCAGCAACAAGCAGGGACCAACCTTTGTGGATACTATGTTTGCAGACACATGATCTCCATCTGCAAATCTGCTGATAGTTGTGAAGATGCTCCTGAATTAGTACAAGTAAGTCTATCTTAATTAATATCTTCTACTCCACTCATATGGCACATTCTGATCTTAAAAATACTGCAGCTCATCTTAGAACCAAGGACCCCTGAACCGCTCCCCGCTAGTGAATTGCTGATGGTTCGGAGATTTATCAGCGACTTCTTCCTGAATCACTACATCAATCCCACTGGTGATAATGAAGATTTCAGCATGCCTTCTCCTGAAACATTGAGTAAGAGTTAGCCGCTAAACATATACGCATGGATCCATTGTTTTCCATCTGATGAGGTCTTCGTATTTCGTACACTATGATTAATTATGTAATGCATATATGTGTCGACAAATCATTGGAATTTAGCTACCATATGTTCAATTGCAATTGTTACGAAATCTGATGAATGTTCTTCCTGTGGACACTATTTGTTTAATTGAATATTGTGGCGAATTTGCTTTTTGCATGCCGATTCAAAATGGGATATTTTTGTTTTAACCTGGCAATTGCTCCGCACACGGTTCAAATAAATGAGTGTGTGCGATCCACATCGGAAAGCATACGTCAATCGTAGCGGAACCGTCGGTGATACACAGCAGATCACAAATGATTTGCAGCACTACTATGTGTGCGTAGGGGCTTCAGAACCGTTTGTGATATCATGTTATCGCACACGAGAGCTCGGAGTAAACCGTGCCCAATGTAAAATACAATCACAGTCATAAATTTTTCAGGAAACATATGGGATCCCAAACGAAAAGCACATGTCACTCTTGCCGCAACCGTCGGTGATACACAACAAATCACAAACGGTCTGCAGCACTTGTATGTGTGCGAAGGGGCTCCTGAACCGTTTGTGATAGAACATTATCGCACATGGTAATTGTTGGGAAACGTGTGTGATGGGGCACATATCGCCCACAGTTCATACGTTGGCCCGTGTGCCTTACATACTATTTCCCAAACGGTTCATTACGACACACCGTTTGGTTTCACTGCATCATTAGAAATGTTTAATCACCGATCCCACACGTGCGAAAGAATTTAGTGTGTGCTGCATCGCACACGATTACATTTTGCACGGCCTCTAGATCATGGCTCCATATCCCCGACGGTTTCTGGGTCGTGTGGGAAGGACCCCCCTATCACAGTCACTCACTTGGCGACGGTTCCAAATGCCATCGTGGAAAGGGGTTAAAAACCGTTTGTATAGCACCTCGATGTACCAGTGCACAAACCTCCTCGTGAGGCCAATACACCACAAAGCAGGAGTAGGGTATTACACCGCAAGGTGGCCCGAACCTGGGTAAACTGTCATGTTCATATCCTTCCCCGCTCGCGCGAATCCGGCAAGTCTAGGCTGTAGGGCGATGAGTTGGTGAGCTCGAGAGGTTGAGTTCTTCACACACGCCCTAGAGTTCGAACCTTCTTGGGTCTGTGGAGCCCTGAATCCTACAGCTCTGACAGACCTGCTGTGAATCCTGTTGCGTGACTGGGAAATGGCCGAATTTTGTTCTCCCGCCGCTCTGAACAGCGCTCGAATCTATTCAAGACCTCTTCCAGCTTTGGATCGGGATGGCTGGATAGAATCCGCAATCCTCGCGGCCGCAGCCACATTTTGAATCGGAGTGCAGAATACCTAGTACTCGTCTTGCGATTCAGTCGGGAACAGTTACCGCTGCCGTCGATTAGAGATTGGATGCTGCCTGTGGCGATCGTCGAGTGACTTCTGGACCTCCTCAAGATGTGTGCGCTCAGCCAAAGTGGCTATGCACATGGCCTCCAAAGCCTGGGCTTCGGCGATCGTGCCAAGGATGGGAGTCCGGAGGAATTGCTCGTTCCTGCGCAACAGTTCTTCTATCTGCTGAGCGGTGAGGGGCTGTGGGTAATACTCGTCGTTGGTATGCGACGGACCGCCGCCTCCACCCCCACCACGGCCATACCCTGGCGGGCTATGCTGAGAGCCGGCCATAAGTACTTCTGCTGCCGGGTCGCTGCTCTCGCACTCGGAAGGAACATCCGAGTGATTCGACAACGGATCAAACATCATAGGGGATTCGTCGGGTTCAATTGCCGTGATCTGCAGAGTGGATGACTGGTGAGCCACCGCATGCCTCACCCACCGCTGGAGCCAAGAACGACCGAATTGCTTGCAACGACAAACAGTGGGGGAGGGAAAATGCCACCAGAGCCGGCTGATATTGAGTTGACGGCTGCTGGAGGAGGACGCCGCAGGAGCTTGCACGGAAGTGCACCGCCCCACGAATAGGGAGCGCTTCAACGTCCACAGGGGCTTCTTGGAGCCACGCCAAATCATCGGTGACGAAGCTGAGAGCGCCAAGACGGATCTCGCGACCCAGGAATAGTCCGCCGCCGGAAACCATGGTGGAGATGATGAAAAAATGCAACCACGCCGAAAGTCGCTTAGACGCCTGCCCCACGGTGGGCGCCAACTGTTGTGGGAACGGATCTGACAGTAGAGTATAGGGGTACGTATAGAGGGCAGAGCCTAGCTATGGTGTGGTTGTACACTCCGATTTTATGAGTTCAGGCCCCTCTCGGAAGAGGTAAAGACCCTACGTCTCGATGCTGCTGGAGCTTTGTTATCTGGTGTGATAAGTTACAGGGGGTGCAAACCCTTGTGCAGGAGTGGAGGGGCAGCTTATATAGAGTCCGCTGGCCCCTCATGAATGCCCTGTTACTCAAGGGTTCAATGGTGAGATTCAAGGTTGCGGGGGTTACAAGTAACGCTAGCATTAGATGCCCTTTATGGTGACGAACTGATCGCCTAACCTTTGCCATCTCAGGGTGGCTCTAGGTCTTCTGTCGTCGAGTGATGCTTGATGCTCCAAGTGAATAGAAGCGGTCGAGTGGTGAAGAGTCTACCTAGTGGAACCTATATCCGAGTGACTGGTAAGCCGTGGGCATTTCAGTCGGTGTCTCCTCTTAACCTTGTGGCCTTAGGTTCTTGTAAGTGGTGTCCTTGGATAGGGTATGTAGGTCAAGCCTAGGACCCTACCCTAGGTACATATCCTCGTCAGCTCCCCGGCCCAAGTAGGTGCCCAGCCCCTCCCGGCTCACCTCCACGGCTCCGCCCTGGACATTCTGCATCCATCTACTGATCTACATCTAGCTTACCATCCACCAAGGTATACTTTCCCCTTGTTTTTTAAAGAAATCTGAAGATTTTTTAGTGATTGCTTGTAAAACTGAAATTGAATTGCTTGTTTGTCCAATGTTCATCAGAGCATGTGACATTGCCACTGATTTCTTGGTCTTGCCCATGTTGAAGACACTTCCTCTTTGACACTTAAAGCTGCAATTGAGGACATGCTTATGATGTACAATTTGAGCTTTGCAATGGTCCGTGGGCAAGGATACGACGGGGCTAGTAACATGAAAGGTAATGCTAATGGCCTGAAGAAACTAATTATGGATGAGTCTCCTTATGCCTATTATGTCATTGCTTTGCCCATCAACTACAATTAACTCTTGCTGCTGTTGCCAAGGAGAGTGGTGATTGTAATTGGTTCTTTCAACAGCTAGCAAGTTTGCTAAATGTTCTAGGCTATTCTTGTAAAAAGATGAGAATGCTTCGAATAGCTCAAGCCGTGGAACTTATTACTGCATTAGAGTTGGAAGAAGTAGAAACCGGGATGGGTTTGAATCAAGAAATGGGTATTGGAAGGCCATGTGATACCCGTTGGGGCTCTCACTATAAGACTGTCAACCATGTTATCTCTATGTATCCCACAATAAGGCGTGTTCTCATCAAGATTGCAAAAGAGTATAACGGCACAGAGGCAGTATTAGCAATGACTATGTTGACATCATTCCGGACATTTGAATTTGTTTTCATGGCACACTTGATGCAAGAAATATTTGAATACACCGATGACTTGAGTAGAGCTTTGCAAAAGAAAGATCAAGATATTGTTAATGAAGGAAATATGCCCTAGAGGCAATAATAAAGTTGTTATTTTATATTTCCTTATTCATGATAAAGGTTTATTATTCATGCTAGAATTGTATTGATCGGAAACTTAAATACATGTGTGAATACATAAACAAATACCGTGTCCCTAGTGAGCCTCTACTAGACTAGCTCGTTGATCAAAGATTGTTAAGGTTTCCTAACCATAGACATGAGTTGTCATTTGATAATGGGATCACATCATTAGGAGAATGATGTGATGGACAAGACCCATCCGTTAGCTTAGCATATGATCATTCAGTTTATTGCTACTGCTTTCTTGAATGTCAAATACATGTTCCTTTGACCTTGAGATCATACAACTCCCGGATACCGGAGGAATGCCTTGTGTGCTATCAAACGTCACAACATAACTAGGTGATCATAAAGATGCTCTACAGGTATCTCCGAAGGTGTCTATTGAGTTGGCATGGATCGAGATTGGGATTTGTCACTCCGAGTATCGGAGAGGTATCTCTGGGCCCTCTCGGTAATACACATCATAATAAGCTTGCAAGAAAATGACTAAGGAGTTAGTTACGAGATGATGTATTACAGAACGAGTAAAGAGACTTGCCGGTAATGAGATTGAACTAGGTATGGAGATACCGACGATCGAATCTCGAGCAAGTAACATACCGACAGACAAAGGGAATTACGTATGTTGTCATAACAGTTCGACCGATAAAGATCTTCATAGAATATGTAGGAACCAATATGGGCATCCAGGTTCCACTATTGGTTATTGACCGGAGAGGTGTCTCGGTCATGTCTACATAGTTCTCGAACCCGTAGGGTCTGCATGTTTAATGTTCGTTGATGATATAGTGTTATATGAGTTATATGATTTGGTGACCGAATGTTGTACGGAGTCCCGGATGTGATCACAGACATGATGAGGAGCTCCGGAATGGTCCGGAGGTAAATATTGACATATAGGACTATGATATTCGGACACCGGAAGAGTTTCAGAGTGCACCGGGTAGTCATCGGGTCACCGGAAGGGGTTCCGGACACCCCCGGGAGGTCTATGGGCCTAATGGGCCAAGGGGAGAGATACCCCAGCCCACAAGGGGGCTGGCGCGCCCCTCTCCCTGGCCGCCGGCCCTAGGGAAGGAAAGGGGGAGGGCTAGCCCCTCCTGCCTTCCCCTCCACATGGGAGAAAGGAAGGTGGGCGCCACCCTCCCCTGCCTTTCCCCGCGCGCCTAGAAAGGCAAGGGGGGGCGCGGCAAGGGGCGGGACCCCAAGTGGGATTCGGCCCCACTTGGGGCGCCTCCTTGGCTGCTCCTCCCTCCCCCCACCTATATATATGTGAGAGGGGGGCGCCACACAAGACCACGACAATCTCTTAGCCGTGTGTGGCGCCCCTCTCCACAGTTTCGTCCCTCGGTCATATTTTTGTAGTGCTTAGGCGAAGCCCTGCGGAGATAGCATCAACACCACCGTCACCACGTCGTCGTGATGCTGGAACTCATCCACTACTTCGCCGTCTTGCTGGATCAAGAAGGCGAGGACGTCACCGAGCTGAACTTGTGCTGAACGCGGAGGTGCCATACGTTCGGTACTTGATCGGTTGGATCGCGAAGAAGTTCGACTACATCAACTGCATTACTAAATGCTTCCACTTACAATCTATGAGGGTACGTAGACACACTCTCCCCCTTCGTTGCTATGCATCTCCATGGATAGATCTTGCGTGTGCGTAGAATGTTTTTTGTTTTCCATGCAACCTTTCCCAACAGTGGCATCCGAGCCAGGTCTATGCGTAGATGATATGCACGAGTAGAACACAAGGAGTTGTGGGCGGTGATGGTCATACTGCTTACCACCAATGTCTTATTTTGATTCAGCAGTATTGTAAGATGAAGCGGCCCGGACCAACCTTACATGAGACCGGTTCCACCGATAGACATGCAAGTAGTTTTGCATAAAGGTGGCTGGCGGGTGTCTGTTTCTCCTACTTTAGTTGAATCGAATTTGACTACGGCCGGTCCTTGAAGAAGGTTAAAACAACAAACTTGATAAATCATCGTTGTGGTTTTTGCCGTAGGTAAGAACGGTTCTTGCTAGAAGCCCGTAGCAGCCACGTAAAACTTGCAACAACAAAGTTGATGACGTCTAACTTGTTTTTGCAGGGCATGTTGTGATGTGATATGGTCAAGACGTGATGTGATATACGTTGTTGTATGAGATGATCATGTTTTGTAATATCGACAACTGGTAGGAGCCTTAAAGTTGTCTCTTAATTATTGTATGAAATGCAAGTGCCATGTAATTGTTTTACTTTATTGCTATCGTTAGCAATAGTTTTAGAAGCAATAGTTGGTGAGGCGACCCCGACGCAACGATGGAGATCAAGGTGTCGAGCCGGTGACGATGGAGATCATGACGATGCTTTGGAGATGGAGATCAAAAGCACAAGATGATGATGGCCATATCATGTCACATATTTTGATTGCATGTGATGTTTATCCTTTATGCATCTTATTTTGCTTAGAATGACGGTAGCATTATAAGATGATCCCTTCACTAAATTTCAAGATAAAAAGTGTTCTCCCCGAGTATGCACCATTGCTAAAGTTCGTCGTTTCGAAGCACCTCATGATGATCGGGTGTGATAGACTCTACATTCACATACAACGGGTGTAAGACAGTTTTGCACATGCAGAATACTTGGGTTAAACTTGACGAGCCTAGCATGTACAAACATGGTCTCAGAACACTGGAGACCGAAAGGTCGAACGTGAGTCATGTAGTAGATATGATCAACATAGAGATGTTCGCCATTGATGACTACCCCATCTCACATGATGATCGGACATGGGTTAGTTGATTTGGATCATGTATCACTTAGATAACTTGAGGGATGTTAATTTAAGTGGGAGTTCATTAGTAATTTTATTAATTGAACTTAATTTATCATGAACTTACTCCTGATAGTATTTACATATCTATGTTGTAGATCAATGGCCCGTGCTACCGTTCCCCTGAATTTTAATGTGTTCCAAGAGAAAGCTAAGTTGAAAGATGATGGTAGCAACTACACGGACTGGGTCCGTAACTTGAGGATTATCCTCATTGCTGCACAGAAGAATTATGTCCTTGATGCACCGCTAGGTGACAAACCTGCTACAGGAGCTGCTGCAGATGATATGAATGTCTGGCAAACTTGATCTGATGACTACTCTATAGTTCAGTGTGCCATGCTTTACAGCTTAGAACCGGGACTTCAAAGACGTTTTGAACGTCATGGAGCATATGAGATGTTCCAAGAATTGAAGTTAATATTTCAAGCAAATGCCCGGGTTGAGAGATATGAAGTCTACAACAAGTTCTATAGCTGCAAAATGGAGGAGAACAGTTCTGTCAGTGAACACATACTCAAAATGTCTGGGTATCATAACCACTTGACTCAGCTGGGAGTTGATCTTTCAGTTGATAGTGTTATTGAAAGAGTTCTTCAGTCACTGCCACCAAGCTACAAAGGCTTCGTGATGAACTATAATATGCAAGGGATGATGAAAACGATTCCTGAGCTCTTCGCAATGCTTAAGTCCATGGAGGTAGAAATCAAGAAGGAGCATCAAGTGTTGATGGTTAACAAGACCACTAGTTTCAAGAAAAAGGGCAAAGGAAAGAAAGGGAACTTCAAGAAGAACGGCAAGCAAGTTGCCGCTCCCATGAAGAAGCCCAAAGCTAGACCTAAGCCTGAAACTGAGTGCTTCTACTGCAAAGGGAGTGGTCACTGGAAGCGGAACTGCCCCAAGTATTTCGCGGATAAGAAGGATGGCAAAGTGAACAAAGGAATATTTGATATACATGTTATTGATGTGTTCCTTACTAATGCTCATAGCAGCACCTGGGTATTTGATACTGGTTCGGTTGCTCATATTTGTAACTCGAAACAGGAGCTGCGAAATAAACAAAGATTGGCTAAGGACGAGGCGACGATGTGCGTCGGAAATGGTTCCAAGGTCGATGTGATCGCCGTTGGCACGCTACCTCTACATCTACCTTCGGGATTAGTTTTAGACCTGACTAATTGTTATTTGGTGCCAGCGTTGAGCATGAACATTATATCTGGATCTTGTTTATTGCGAGACATTTATTCATTTAAATCTGAATAATGGTTGTTCTATTTATATGAATAACATCTTTTATGGTCATGCACCCTTGATGAATGGTCTGTTCTTATTGAATCTCGATCGTAGTGATACACATATTCATATTATTGATGCCAAAAGATGCAAAGTTGATAATTATAGTGCAACATATTTGTGGCACTGCCGTTTAGGTCATATTGGTGTAAAGCGCATGAAGAAACTCCATGCAGATGGACTTTTGGAATCACTTGATACTTGCGAACCATGCCTCATGGGCAACATGACTAAAACTCCGTTCTCCGGAACAATGGAGCGAGCTAATGACTTATTGGAAATAATACATACCGATGTATGCGGTCTGATGAGTGTTGAAGCATGCGATGGGTATCGTTATTTTCTGACCTTCACAGATGATTTGAGTAGGTATGAGTATATCTACTTGATGAAACACAAGTCTGAGACATTTGAAAAGTTCAAAGAATTTCAGAGTGAAGTGGAGAATCATCGTAACAAGAAAATAAAGTTTCTCTGATCTGATCGCGGAGGTGAATATTTGAGCTACGAGTTTGGCCTTCATTTAAAACAATGTGGAATTGTTTCACAACTCACGCCACCTGGAACATCACATCGTAATGGTGTGTCCGTACGTCGTAACCGTACTTTATTAGATATGGTGCATTCTACGATGTCTCTTACCGATTTACCACTATCATTTTGGGGTTATGCATTAGAGACAGCTGCATTCACGTTAAATAGGGCACCGTCTAAATCCGTTGAGACGACACCGTATGAACTGTGGTTTGACAAGAAACCTAAGCTGTCGTTCCTTAAAGTTTGGGGATGCGACACTTATGTCAAAAGGCTTCAGCCTGATAAGCTCGAACCTAAATCGAAGAAGTGTGTCTTCATAGGATACCCTAAGGAAACTATTGGGTACACTTTCTACCACATATCCGAAGGCAAGATCTTTGTTGCTAAGAATGGATCATTTCTAGAGAAGGAGTTTCTCTAGAAAGAAGTGAGTGGGAGGAAAGTAGAACTTGATGAGGTAATTGTACCTTCTCTCGAATTGGAAAGTAGCACCTCACAGAAAACCGTTCTCGTGATGCCTACACCAACTAGAGAGGAAGCAAATGATAATGATCATGAAACTTCAGATCAAGTTACTACTGAACTTCTTAGGTCGACCAGAGCACGATCCGCACCAGAGTGGTATGGTAATCCCGTTCTGGAAACATGTTATTAGACCAAGGCGAACCTACGAACTATGAAGATGCTATGATGAGCCCAGATTCTGACAGATGGCTTGAGGCCATGAAATCTGAGATAGGATCCATGTATGAGAACAAAGTATGGACTTTGGTGGACTTGCCCGATGATCGGCAAGCCATAGAGAATAAATGGATCTTCAAGAAGAAGACTGACGCTGATGGTAACGTTACTGTCTACAAAGCTCGACTTGTCGCAAAAGGTTTTCGACAAGTTCAAGGGGTTGACTACGATGAGACTTTCTCACCCGTAGCGATTCTTAAGTCTGTCCGAATCATGTTAGCAATTGCCACATTTATTGATTATGAAATCTGGCAAATGGACGTCAAAACTGCATTCCTTAATGGATTTCTTAAAGAAGGGTTGTATATGATGCAACCAGAAGGTTTTGTTGATCCTAAAGGTGCTAACAAAGTGTGCAAGCTCCAGCGATCCATCTATGGACTGGTGCAAGCATCTCGGAGTTGGAATATATGCTTTGATGAGGTGATTAAAGCATATGGTTTTATACAGACTTACGGTGAAGCCTGTATTTACAAGAAAGTGAGTGGGAGCTCTGTAGCATTTCTGATATTATATGTGGATGACATATTGTTGATTGGAAATGATATAGAATTTCTGGATAGCATAAAAGGATACTTGAATAAAAAAAATTCAATGAAATACCTCAGTGAAGCTGCATATACATTGGGCATCAAGATCTATAGGGATAGATCGAGACGCTTAATAGGACTTTCACAAAGCACATACCTTGACAAAGTTTTGAAGAAGTTCAAAATGGATCAGTCAAAGAAAGGGTTCTTGCTTGTGTTACAAGGTGTGAAATTGAGTCAGACTCAAAGCCCGACCACTGCAGAAGATAGAGAGAAAATGAAAGTCATTCCCTATGCCTCAGCCATAGGTTCTATCATGTATGCTATGCTGTGTACCAGGCCTTATGTGTGCCTTGCCATAAGTTTGGCAAAGAGGTACCAAAGTAATCCAGGAGTGGATCACTGGACAGCAGTCAAGAACATCCTGAAGTACCTGAAAAGGACCAAGGATATGTTTCTTGTTTCTGGAGGTGACGAAGAGCTCGTCTTAAAGGGTTACGTCGATGCTAGCTTCGACACTGATCCGGATGACTCTAAATCACAAACCGGATACGTATTTATATTGAATGGTGGAGCTGTCAGTTGGTGCAGTTCCAAGCAAAGCGTCGTGGCGGGATCTACGTGTGAAGCGGAGTACATAGCTGCTTCGGAAGCAGCATGTGAAGGAGTTTGGATGAAGGAGTTCATATCCGATCTGGGTGTAATACCCAGTGCATCGGGTCCAATGACAATCATTTGTGACAACACTAGAGCAATAACCTTAGCGAAGGAACCCAGGTTTCACAAGAGAACCAAACACATCAAGAGATGCTTCAACTCCATTCATGAAAAGATCAAGGATGGAGACATAGAAATTTGCAAAGTACATACGGATCTGAATGTGGTAGACCCGTTGACTAAGCCTCTTCCGCGAGCAAAACATGATCAGCACCAAGACTCCATGGGTGTTAGATTCATTACAATGTAATCTAGATTATTGACTCTAGTGCAAGTGGGAGACTGAAGGAAATATGCCCTAGAGGCAATAATAAAGTTGTTATTTTATATTTCCTTATTCATGATAAAGGTTTATTATTCATGCTAGAATTGTATTGATCGAAAACTTAAATACATGTGTGAATACATAAACAAATACCGTGTCCCTAGTGAGCCTCTACTAGACTAGCTCGTTGATCAAAGATGGTTAAAGTTTCCTAACCATAGACATGAGTTGTCATTTGATAACGGGATCACATCATTAGGAGAATGTTGTGATGGACAAGACCCATCTGTTAGCTTAGCATATGATCGTTCAGTTTATTGCTACTGCTTTCTTGAATGTCAAATACATGTTCCTTCGACCTTGAGATCATACAACTCCCGGATACCGGAGGAATGCCTTGTGTGCTATCAAACGTCACAACGAAACTGGGCGATCATAAAGATGCTCTACAGGTATCTCCGAAGGTGTCTGTTGAGTTTGCATGGATCGTGATTGGGATTTGTCACTCCGAGTATCAGAGAGGTATCTCTGGGCCCTCTCGGTAATACACATCATAATAAGCTTGCAAGCAAATGACTAAGGAGTTAGTTACGAGATGATGTATTACGGAACAAGTAAAGAGACTTGCCGGTAACGAGATTGAACTAGGTATGGAGATACCGACGATCGAATCTCGGGCAAGTAACATACCGACAGACAAAGGGAATTACGTATGTTGTCATAATGGTTCGACCGATAAAGATCTTCGTAGAATATGTAGGAACCAATATGGGCATCCAGGTTCCGCTATTGGTTATTAACTGGAGAGGTGTCTCGGTCATGTCTACATAGTTCTCGAACCCGTAGGGTCCGCACGCTTAACGTTCGTTGATGATATAGTGTTATATGAGTTATATGATTTGGTGACCGAATGTTGTTCGGAGTCCTGGATGTGATCACGGAAATGACGAGGAGCTTCGGAATGGTCCGGAGGTAAAGATTGATATATAGGACTATGATATTCAGACACCGGAAGAGTTTCAGAGTGCACCGGGTAGTCATCGGGTCATCAGAAGGGGTTCCGGACACCCCCGGGAGGTCTATGGGCCTATTGGGCCAAGGGGAGAGACACCCCAGCCCACAAGGGGGCTAGCGCACCCCTCTCCCTAGCTTCCGGCCCTAGGGAAGGAAAGGGGGGAGGGCTAGCCCCTCCTGCCTTCCCCTCCACATGGGAGAAAGGAAAAGGGGGGGCGCCACCCTTCCGTGCCTTTCCCCGCGTGCCTAGAAAGGCAAGGGGGGCGCGGCAATGGGCAGGACCCCAAGTGGGATTCGGCCCCACTTGGGGCGCCTCCTTGGCTGCTCCTCCCTCCCCCCACCTATATATATGTGGGAGGGGGGCGCCACACAAGACCACGACAATCTCTTAGCCATGTGTGGCGCCCCTCTCCACAGTTTAGTCCCTCGATCATATTTTCGTAGTGCTTAGGCGATGCCCTACGGAGATAGCATCACCACCACCGTCACCACGCCGTCGTGCTGCCGGAACTCATCCACTACTTCGCCATCTTGCTGGATCAAGAAGGCGAGGACGTCACCGAGCTAAACGTGTGCTGAACGCGGAGGTGCCGTATGTTTGGTACTTGATCGGTTGGATCGCGAAGAAGTTCGACTACATCAACCGCGTTACTCAATGCTTCCGCTTACGGTCTATGAGGGTACGTAGACACACTCTCCCCCTTCATTGCTATGCATCTCCATGGATAGATCTTGCGTGTGCGTAGAATTTTTTTTGTTTTCCATGCAACATTTCCCAACAGTTAATGCTATGGAGATTGTTGAGCTCACAAAGCTGCACTTGCAATGCTTGCGAGAAGATGAAGGATGGAATGATTTTCTTCTGAATGTCACTTCTTTTTGTGTAAAGCACAAGATCAAAGTTGTTGACATGGAGGCTCCTTACTATCCTGCCGGCAGACCAAAAAGAGGGTTCTTTAATGGCGCAAAGAATTACCATCGCTTCAAGGTTGAAATGTTTGTGGGTGTCATTGATGGGCAACTTCAAGAGTTGGATGCAAGATTTGATGAGGTAAACACTGAACTACTTACTTGCATGGCAACATTCAGTCTATGTGATTCATTCACTGCTTATGATAAAGAGAAGTTGGTTAGGCTTGCTAGAAAGTTCTATGCTAAAGATTTCACAAATGATGAATTTTCAAGACTTCCATGGCAATTAAGCATGTACATTTCTCATGTGCGTATGGATAAAAGGTTTAGCAATTTGAAGAATCTATGTGAGCTTTCAGTTCTGATGGTTGAGACAAGAAAGAATGAACAATATTACATTGTTTGCAAACTTTTTAAGTTGGTGCTCATTCTTCCGGTAGCCACTGCTAGCGTTGAGAGGGTATTTTCCTCAATGAAATACATGAAGAATACGCTAAGAAACAAAATGGGCGATGAATATTTGAACAATTGCTTGGTTATATTCGTTGAGAGAGAGTTCTTCAAGCAAGTGAAAGATGAGGATGTCTTCCAAAAAGGGGATCGTAAAGTTATATTGTAATTTTCTTTGTTGTTTGTAATGTTTCTTAATTGTTAGAGATATTGCCACAATGATATTTTGCTACTATTATGAATGTATGGTCATTGAGTCATTGCTGTTGCCATCTTACTGTACATTTATCGTTCTATTATATTGCTTTGGCAAGATTTTTTTTACAAGAATACCTAGTACCAAATTCCTGGCTCCTTCACTGGTTCAATCCCGGTCTGCCCACTATGTGCCTTCGGTTAGCACCGGCCGGTATGAAACCCCGCTCAAACCTCTCGTAAACCACGCGGAAACCGCCGGAAATTAACCCTCTCTTCCCACCCCGTGGAAGCAAGAGAGAATTCCTTATTTAACATTGTCTTAAATTTTCTTTTCCTATTTGATACCGAAAAACATTTTCTTCCTTATGTAACACTGAGTCTAAATTTTATGCCCTTTATAACACTTTCATCCATTTTGAGACTTAATGGTGTTAAACGACACCTGAAAAGATCTTTTTGCCCCTCATATGATATGTGACCAAAATTTTAATAGATGCTAATAATGGAAAAGAAGACATGTCCAGCCAGCTTGTTTGTTGTATGCTACGTAGCTGACTAGCTCCATGTGTTTATCCAGCCTGTTCGGTTGCTAGGTGCGTAAGTCAACTTTAAAAGAAAATCAATCAAGTACTCCTACTAGCTCTTGTGTATGGCGTGTACAACTGCTTTGTCCAGGAGGAATCGATCTGGGACTGCGAAGCCTCCTATGCTAGGCCTTCCTTTGGTGCGACACAGCCACACGCCCGGTCAGCACGGCCGCGACGGGCGCTGCCTTGCTGTTGTGGCGAGAACATGTGTGATGCAGGCTTAGGTTGCCATGCTGGCGATGCAGGATGTGCGACCAAGGATGCCCGCCATGCCCTTCCACCGTGCCGCACCACGGCCCCGTTGGCCTTTGTGTAGAGCTTGCATCCAACCGGCCCGGATGAGCCGGTTTCTCCGACCGCGGAACACAAGTCAGACACAACGCCGGTGACTGCTGGCCATCGCGCGCCCTCTCAGTTGCCAAACACCTTTTTCTCCCAGCCGTCGTGTGCCTCTAGGGCGTGTTTGGTTGCAGTTTGCTATAGTACCCACATTGCATGTCCATCTCCAGCCAGCCTGGTTCTTCATGTGCAGCCTCATATGCAGCAGATGCAACCTGTTTGGTTGCCTGCATCGCATTAAGGGGCACTTACCCCCTGCTGTTTGGTTGCCGTTTTTGTGCTTAGGGTGTGAGCAGATCCAAACTTCAGCTGTTTGGTTGCAAACAGCGTTTGTGATCTGCTCACCCCATTCAAATGTGGTGGCCTTACCACCACATGATCAGCACAACAACAAGCACAACTGACAGCAGATCAAAGAGGCAAGCACTGACAGCAAACAAAACAAGCAACCAAATGAGATCAAACAAAGCAAGCAACGGAAATGACAGCAAACTACTTAGATTAACAGCAGGGGCATCCTCCTTCCCTACTCCACACCAGGGTGCTGCTCCTGGCCAAAATATTAGCAAGTTCACAACACAAGTACCATAAGTTCTAGCCACAGACCATAACAAGTTCAACACTAACACCTAAGTTAACTACATTGCATGCGCAATGTCACCAACGCAGTTGTGCTTGCTGCAACGAAACCTGCACATGATCAAGGAGTCATGGTTGTAGATTTGGACCTTCAGGCCGAGTCCTGAGATGCACACAACAAGGAGGTCGCCGGGGATGATCCGGTGGCGGTGGCAGAAGTAGTTCCAGCCCCGGTCAAGCACCATGTGCCCCTCGAAGTTCTGGACCTGCACCCAAAACTCGCACCACTTGTTCACCGATAGCCTGACCATGCTCGGGAGCCGCTTGATGACCAGCCACTCGTTCATCACCTCCACGAACTTGCGAGGGATGACGAGCATGGCGAGGTCTTTGGTGTCCTTGATCTGCTGGTAGAAGCGTAGCGGCTCCCGGCCCCCCTCCTTGTGGCCGGTCCTCGGAGATCGTCCCCTTGAATGAGGTAGGCTCATGAAGGCGACCCTGCCAGGCAGGTCCACCCTCTTGAGCCACCTGTTCATGGGGATGAGATTCTCGGCGCCCTCAGCCCCAGCCACCACCTGAGCTCCTCCACCCGCCATGTCCCAGTCACTCTTCAATATCTTGTCAGGTAAGATGACAAGTATTAGAGGTGCTTGCAAAATGAACAACCACTGATCAGTGGCATTAGCTCGTCTACAAATGCCACTGATCAGTTGCACTAGCACTACAGCAAATGGCACTGATCAGAGACATTTGCCCAAGAGAAAATGCCACTCATCAGTGCACAAACTCTTTGCCAAATGCCACTTATCAATGGCACTTGCTCTTGGGCAAATGCCACTGATCAGTGCCATTTGCTATTGGGCAAGTCCCACTGATCAATGGCACTTGCTCAAGAGCAAGTGCCACTGATCAAGGGACTTGCCCAAGAGCAAGTGGCACTGATCAGTGGTAGTTGCCCATGAGCAAATGCCACTGATCAGTGGCATCTGGTCTTCTGCAATTGCCACTCATCAGTGCACTATCCTAAGCATGGAAACATCTAAAAATAGCACCCATGTGCACCCATGCACATTTGGCAGCATCCTAAAATGGTCCTACTACATGCACGTATAACAATCTAGAGCATGCAACACAAACCCTAGCTTGAACATGTATGTAGCAACATGAACATGATCCTAGCTTGAACATGAACATGCCATTTGCATGAACACAGATCCTAGCAAGACCCTAGCATGAACACAGATCCTAGCAAAGCACACTAGCATTGGGGAATCTAGCATGAACACAGATCCTAGGAAAAGCACTAGCAGAAGAACATTATCCTAGAACACACACTGTAGCAAACAAGAACAGATCGGTCGGATTCGATTCGATTGGGATCGCATCGAATCGGATCTACTCGAATCCTATCTAATCCTATCGAATCCACTAAGTACTAGCACATGCCTAAGAAAGAAACCCCTAATCTACATCTACGAGCAAGCATTGGGGATTCTTTGACTCACCGGAGCTTGCGCAGTCGCAGCGAACCGAGGCCGGGGTGAAAACCCCGGCGGGAAGGAGAGAGGTGGCGGAGCAGAGGAGGGGCCGGCCCTGGCGATGGCCGGCGGCATCGGCCCCGTGCTCATGGCCACGCCGGAGGTCGAGGAGGATGGTGCGCCGACAGGAGAAAACCCTTGGACGGGGGTCAAGAAAACCCCCCTGCCCAATGGGGTCCCAAGAAGTGGCGGCTCCGTGGACGGCGCCTGCGCCTAGCCCACGACCACGAGGTCCGGAAACGGCGGCGGAGCAGGAACGGCCGGCACCGCATTGGTCGGCCCTCGTGGTGGCCGGCAGCAAATGGGGGACGGCGCTCGCAGCGCTGACGCCAGGTCCCTGCCCGAGTTCTGGAGCCCGGCCACCCAGCGCTCTTGGATGCTGGCAATGTGCTGGTCGACGGGGGTCAGAGGACGGCGCGTCGGTGGGCGAGGCGAAGCCATCGGAGGAGATGAGAGGGAGGGGCGGTGAAGCAGAGAGGTGTGCTAGTGGTGGGAACAGTGCGGGGCGGTGACAGGAGAGTGGGAGGGGAGTTATGAGACGTCCCCTCCGTCTCCCGCACTGCCCAAGGCGTGCAACCTCCTCGCAGCGTGGCCGCGCCGAGCCAGGCTCGCGAGAAACTGCCGACCGCCGGGCCAGGCTCAGGCCTGCTTTAAGGTTCGTGCGGGCCACGAATCGCATGCAGCCCAGCCAACCAAATAGGCCCCGCACATCCCACGCGGGCCTGGTTGGGCTGCATGCGGGCAACCAAACACGCCCCTAACATCTTTGACCCCGCACGCCTTGTTCCACAGCTCCGATGGCCGTCTGTCGCCAGCTGCACACCAAGGCGCGAGCTGCACAAGATATGTGTCCTGCCAGTACATCGAATGTGCGAGCCGCTGCCACATGAGCTCCATGCACAAATTTTGGTCACATACCATATGAGGGGTAAAATGGTCTTTTCGAGTGTCATTTAACACCGATAAGACTCAAAACGTATGAAAGAGTCATAAAGGGCAAAAAAAATATGTGTTGGACTATGTTTTAATTTGTAATATTATTTGACTATGTTATAATTTGTAATATGTCTGGACTATGTTTTATTTTGTAATATTATTTGACTATGTTTTAATTTGTAATATGTCTGGACTATGTTTTAATTTTTAATATGTCTGGACTATGTTTTAATTTGCACCTGAGATTTGTTGTTTGAATTGCAGATATGGCTTCGTATCCGATGCTTAATCGTAATATTGATAGAGGGCACCGGGCTGCACTTATGGAAGCGGGCAAGAACTTAGACGTGTTGGTTACTCGCACCCCAAAGTCTATCTGGATGATACACCATTCATGGGTTAATAGGTATGTGTCAGTATAATGACTTACTATGTTTGACATCATTTTGATAGCCACTAACTGTATGCTACATTCTCTTTATTTTGTAGATTAAGTTGGGCTGGACTTCTACCCTTGGCACGGCTGGTTGAGGGTACATTCGATGAGTGGGTTGAACATCCGCAATTGGATGAGGCAGTTGAACCAATGCAGTCACGCAAGAGGCAAGTGAAACGTTTCTCTTACGACAAGTCACTCATTACCTGCTTAGTAGATAGATGGAGACCTGAGACACATACGTTTCACTTTCCCTGGGGAGAGATGGCGCCTACTTTACAGGATGTGTCTTACTTGTTGAGATTACCTCTGGCCGGTGCTGCCATAGGTCCTTTAGAGGCAGAATCTGGTTGGCTAGCATCGATGCAGGGCTGTTTTTTGGCTGCGGTGCCAACTGCTAAGGTCCTAGACAACGATACTCACGGGCCTCATTTTAAGTGGTTGACCCAGTTTCAGGTAACCTTCATGGCCAGTTTAAAAACTGATGTTTTCATTGTTGTCCTCATTGCATAGTTCAAACAATCTTTGGTTTCTATGTAGATTGTCTCCTTAGGATATCCCAATGTTCAGTTGTCAGAGGCACATATTGACCGATCCCTAGAGGCATATATTTTGTGGTTGTTCGGCAAGACGATGTTCACGGAGAACCACGTGACCACTGTCGATGCATGACTCATCGGTATTGCACGAGAGATAGCTGACGCATGTTGCCCTGGGGACATTCTGCAGAGGAGTTTTGGTTCTGCTGTGTTAGCGGCTACGTACAGAGGCGTGTGCAAAGCTTGCTTGTTGAAGGCTAGAAAATCAGGTATTACAGGATGTCCACTATTGTTGCAGCTCTGGTCATACGAGAGATTCCCTATTGGTCAACCCTATGTCTACGTTGATAGACCTTTTGGTTTGGAGGACATGGCTGGGACTTACGTGCCTGCTATCGGCGACTTGCCTACTATGGGATCTGTTTGGACACGGAGAGAGGTATTTTCATATTAAGTAACAACATGAATTACTAATGCTTATTTCTTGCCATTCAATAGTATTACTAATGCTTATTTCTTGTCATGCACAGAGACAGTTCGCGCATAGCCAGGTGAGGGGCTGCTACCCCTCCTTCACGGCGCAGTTTGATAGTTTGCATGAGGATCAAGTTATCTGGGAGCCATACTCCCATCAGGCTATATTATCCAGGTGTCCAGTTGGGATTTCTGGATTGTGCACTAGAGATCGGCACTATTGGATGACCAAGGCCAAGTTGGTGTTCGACGTGACGGTTGAGGAGATGGCTCTTCATAGGGTGATGAGACAGTTCGGCCTATGCCAAGAGCCTGACATTCCAGTTATTCCACACTTACCAGATCACGTGCACAAGTAAGTAATACTATTTTAGTTCTCAGGCCTGCATTCAGAATATCACTAATCATGTAACGCGCATGTCAATCTCTGGTACAGTCGCGCAGGAGGAAACAAGTTCTCACATGTTAAGTTTTTTCTTAACCTGAACATATACAATTGGTTGACTATTCGTGTTGTCTGCCATACAACAATGGTCTAATTGGTTAACTCTCCGTGTACAGGGTGACTTGACAAGCGAGGCGCTAGAGGAGGTTTCCGCTTTAATTCAACGCTTTGAGAGGGGAGATAATATCCCACCGCGAGAGAACGTCTCATGGTTGAGGCATCTTGATGAGAAGCTACGGGGGATTTACGCAGCTGTTACATGTAGACGATCTTCGAATGTTGCTATTCCTCGTCCAGCACATCGTCCGCCACGCCACTCTCTGCAGCGTTCAGAACCTTGACCCTCTGTGCAGCGTTCAGAACCACGACCCTCTGTGCAGCGTTCACAACCAGGGAGCTCTTCCTGGCAGCAGACACCTCCTTCACAACCAGGGAGCTCTTTCTTCCAGCAGCCACCTCCTTCAGAACCAGGGGGCTCTTCCTGGCATCATCAGATGGACCTAGGTAACACTACTTTGTACATTCTTTTAAACATTGTAGGTTCACAAATCAATTTTACATGTTTTACTTTACCGCAGTCGGCAACCAGTCGCAGCCGTTCATGCATTCAGTCCAGTCACTGATGCTTAGTGGTGCTGGTTCGTTCTTAGCCGGCGACGACGACGATGATGACCGAGCTGCAAACACCTATGAGTTCTCGCAGACAGTTCTTCACACTCCACCACCACCATTGACGCAGGAGACACAGACAGATGAGGTTATCTATGGTTGTGGTAATCATCAGCGTCATCCACCGGCTGATCGCTTATCGCCTTCCGGTCCTCGTCCAAGGAAGACCCAGATTCGTCGTCGTCCCCCCCAGTGATATCGTTATCTATGTATGAGTCGTTATCTATATTAGTTTCAGACTATTTGCATATGTTACTATCGCACTTGCTTCTATCTGATCAGGATACATATATTGTTTTATGTATGCGAGAGACATATTACTATTAAACCGCATTGTTATTCGAGTTACATTTCCAAAGAGACTGCAACCGATAATTAAGATACAAGTACATCTCACATAAACGGTAGGACTGAACTTAAAAAATACAGCTTACATACTACATGAAGGCATCATCGTCATCCTCCGTCGCTGCAGCACTCTTGCCCTTCGACGTTGCGGTACTCTTGCCCTTCGACGATGCAGTACTCTTGCCTTCGACGATGAGGTACTCTTGGCCTTGGTGCTCGGCATGAAGATATCGTCTTCGTCTTCGCTGTCGGCAGTCCATAAATATGTATGCTCTGCTGCAATCCTTATAAAATTTTCACTCTTCGTCTGCACTACCTTCTTCCACCTTCCATGCAACCTAAGAAGTTCTTTACGTACCTCCTCATAGGTCCTTTCAGGCCACCCAGACCTATGTAATGCGTGAGCCAACTCATTCTGTATGGTGTCACTACCGATGAGTTCGTCCCATGGAACTATCCTATTGTCCATCCTGAAATTGGTGGCTAGCCTAAGAAGACATTTGCTCATCTCAGGGTGAAAACTACGATTGAAAGGATAATCGGACATCTCGACTAAACTAAAATGGGCTGCTTATCCAACTCCGTGTGAAGGGGGTTTTATAGGTAGAGAGGAGAAAATGGCGGGAAAGAACGACTACGGTATGGAGGGAAAGGTGGCGGGAACATATGGCGGGAAGGGGTTGGCGGGAAACGGGTGGCGGGAAGGGGTTGGCGGGAAACGGGTGGCGGGAAGGGGTTGGTGGGAAACGGTTGCGGGAACATATATCGCACAGAGTTGGCGGGAAAATATTGAGGGAAATAGGGGGAATGGTTGTGCTCAATTATAATGAATTTATTTGTAAAAAAAAAAACACTTAGAACCCCTCGGCCCACAGCACTGCCTACTACACTACACAGCACTGCCTACCCACCTTACTGTCAAGGGGGTTTTATAGGAAGAGAGTAGAAAATGGCGGGAAATAATGGCGGGAAAGGGTTGACGAGAAAGGATGGCGGGAAAGGTAGGCCCGCGGAAGCATAAATAATATTTTTACAATATTTATAAGACGGGCAATCGTTGTACATCATTAATAAGTCAAATTTCACAAAAAACATTTCGGCTTACCATGGGCCAACAGGAGCCCACTCGGCCGTGTGGAGGGCTCGTCGGCTTCGTGTAGGCCGACAGGCCACTGGTCGGCCTACTGGTGGCCGACAGGCCCCCCATCAGCCTACTGGTGGCCGACAGGCCCCACATCGGCCCACCCTAGGCCGACAGCCCCCCATCGGCCTACCCCCAGGCTGACAGGCCCCCCGTCGGCCCAGCCCAGGCCGACAGGGTGCTATTTCTGATATTTTTGCATTCTGCCCAATAGTTTTCAAAAAGGTTATAAATTTAGTCATAGTTTTGAAAAAAAATCTATATATGCACCACTCATCTCTGTCGGCACTGTTGTCCCTGCGATTCAGTGACCATGTGGCGTGGCGTGGATTGCATAGTGGCAGGGATTAACCGAATACATAGTGAGTGGCTAGGATTGCATAGTGGCAGGGATTTGGCCCCAAAGTTGTTTTGGTGTCAAGCGGGGATCACCCAATCCTCTACAGGATTGAATCCACTAGAGGTTTATTTCCACTACAACCGAACAAAGCCTCAGAGGAATCACTTAGAATCATGCCAAAATCACAGTGCAATCTAGAATCGTAGAAACTTGATGATTTAGACGATTCTAGCCAACTCCTCAAATCAAAACATTTCATTTTGAACTAGTATCCCTATTGGACATGTTATTTACGGCACTCGGGCCAGCCAACCGACAGAGGCCCAAAACGTTTCCTGCCCTAGTCGTTCGCTCCCCCCCAAGGCATACAAATTGAAGACCCAAAAGATGAACATCACTACATGCATGTGTCTTCACAACTACATTCGTGATAGCAAGTTATGTGATGAGCATCTTGACAAGTTTGACAATGATGCGTATGTACAACCTTCACAGCCGTTCACAGGTGCCAACACTTTACCGCCTGAAGATGATGGTACCATTGCATAGAAAAAGAAGATGATGGTATCATGGCCGCTACATGTGAGGCTATTGTTGTCGGTCTTGTACCTTGAGACCGTCCTTCTATTTGTAGTTTGCAACTCACTCGCTTTTAACTTGTACTATTAAGCCCTTTATGATATTTTGAACTCGGTTTTAAATTGTATTGTTAAGCACTTGGTTACTCACTCGCTTTTATAGGAGTGTGGCTGCCATCCGTTATTTCTGATCATTAGATCTGCATCTAATGACTGTGAGGTAAGTTGTGGTCTTTTTTCAACAATAGACCATTTCTTTGCTCCAATTTGCAGAAAACCCCTTAGTATCTTTAAACCAACCACATCCCTCCCTCACCTCATCAAAACAGTCCGAGCAATATATTTTTAGTGATATATGTATATTAAAACTATAGTTTTTTTTTCAATTTTGTGAGCGAAAATTATTCTACTTTGAATCCGTTGCAACGTACGGTTATAGGAGTAGAGATATTAAATACTCTATGAGATTTGCAACTCGCTTTCATGTTCATATTAGACATGAAACTGTCCGAAACAACCAAGTGCTAGCAATTCAACACTCGGTTCAATCTAGGGGCGTTACAAACATTTAAGCACACAACTCGTACAACAATCATAGGCTAGAAACATAGAAAAGAACTGGATGACTAATTGTGTGGGCAGACGATTCTGTGGGCAGTTTTCCAGAATCAGATTCTGGAGAATCATGAGGCGAAAAGAACTGGCCCTCAGTCTGTTTGGGTGGCCAAACGGACAAGCGTCTGGCTATGTCCATCCTTTCCTGATCAGTGCACCCAACGGGGTGACCCATTTGGTCCGCCCTTTTTTTCTTCAATATTGACATATTTTCATCAAAATAAGACAACAAATACATCTTGCATTTTTCATAGTACCAAGAGAACATTATGCCATGCCGCCATGCAACATTGCATCAAAAGAATCACATGAGCCCCGGACGTGCCCCGACCACATAGTTCATGCAAAACCAACAAATATATGATGCTCACACATCTCGATCGATCATGAACTTTTTTCTCTTCTCAAACCAAGCCATTTTTTTTGGGGTCATGTTCCTCAAGTCAGCCTCCATGATCCGAGCCTCCTCGGAGAGTAGTGCGAGCTCTACCTCCCTTTGCTTGACCGCTTCTTCCTTGGCTCTTGACTGGGCATTGGCCTCATCGATCTCGAGCTTCTTCTTTTGTATTTCAAATAAGTTCTTCATTGCATCCTCTTTCTCTTGGCATTTCCTCTCCCCCTATTCTCATTTGACACCTCCTTTTGTTATGAACCATTCAATGCTTCTTGCAGTGCTATTCTTGAAGCACCACACTTTGCATCTAGCTTGGAGTTGGTCTTTCTTATACCAAGTCCTTGATGCCAATTCACTCCGTGCATTTTAAAACCAAACCGAAAAACCATACCAAAAATAAACTGATATGAAACTTTTACAATTTTTATGTTTCTAGTTTCGGTATGGTGATGGCTCGAGAATTTGTGATCTTTTTCTAGGGATTCAAGTTTGGTTTTCACCGGATCTTTGCCACTTCTCGGTTATTTCTAACGCTAATCCTTCAAAAGAGAAGAAAATCCATTTTCCATTGTTTGGCAGAAATATCATTTATGGAAGGAAACAAAGGAGGATTACTACAAATCAAGTCAACTGGAGCAACTTCCATCTGGAGAGCCAAATCATCAGGCACACCAGAGCAAAAGACGGCCTTCCATATGATCGCTGGCGCTCATATCAACGGTCGTATGAGGTGCCAACAGCTCCCCCATGTCTATACAAGACACTTTCGTGAAGGGATCGAGGGGAGGAGAGAACCCTAGCCGCCGCCGCCACATCCAGAACAGAAGAGGAGGAGATCCGAAGAACCTTTGGAGATCTTCTTAGTTTTGGTCCTTTCATCTACATCATCATTTCATCCTTCACTATTGTAAGAGAAATTCCAAGTTGTGAGAACAAGCTGCAACTCTATTCATTATCATCTGGAGATCAAGACTATTTGAATTATCCATTTCATGTTATTGTGGATCTTCAAGATATTATCGATATGGTTTTCATGGGTTTAATCTCTAGTGTGATTGGTTTCTCTTTTATGATGTGTGAGTGATTCCCCCTAGGCGTGGGAGATGTAGGTGAGTGGTAAGATTCATTTGCGCATGATCTATATATCGTCATTTGTATTTCTAGTCTTATGATCTGTCTAGTAAGTTGTTATACTGTGGTTAACCCTATGCGTGTTGTCCAATTTAAGGGCCCATGCACCACGATCTCAAGAACTACACGGGTAACACATATTGTTTAGGAAATTTGTAACATCTGACGTGACAGGTGGAGATATCTATGAGGACCGAACACTACGACAGGAAGGTCCTAAGACAACACATGTATAGGAGACCAATCGACCAAACTGTGTGTGATGCATTAATCGCAAACGGTGTGGTAATAAAACCATCACCAATAAAAATAAACTGTGTACAATGGCAGATCCATCAAGCATGATTCAAATTAGAGTTGTGTGTGCGAATTGTGGCATACAGTTGATCCATAAGAACTGTTTGCGATGAGCCAAAAAACACAAATGATTACCCAAATCAAGATATGTGCGATAGACGATATACAGGTCACTCGGATGAACTATTTGTGATTAACCAAAATAACACAAATGATTACCCAGAACAAGATGTGTGCGATAGACGGCATACAAGTCACTCGGATGAACTGCTTGCGATGATCCGAAGAACACAAATGATTCGGCTTAACAAGATGTGTGTGATACCCTGCAAACAGGTCAGTAATCAGAATTGCGTTGGAAGAACAATAATAACACAGATGATTCCTCATAATAAGATGTGTGTGTTGTGGACAAACAGTTGCTGGTAAACAGTTGTCAGCGACTGATGAAATCATCACCGACGGGTTCCATAGTTTTATCTGTATGCGATGTGATTTGCTCAGTCTACACAACATTTATGCTTTGTCTACAGAACAACAACATATATACTTATAAGAACATCATTGCGTAACCAAATTAAACATCCAATTACATAAGTGACTACACATATAACATTTGCACACTAATAACTGTAGGATCGAAAGTATGTCTAGAGGGGGGGTGATTAGACTACTTGACAAATAAAAACCTAGACTTTTCCCAATTTTAATTATATGCAGATTTTAGCAATTATGACAAGTCAAGAAATCAACCTACACATGCAATTCTAAGAGTATAGCAGTGGAAAGTAAAACATTGCACATGAAGGTAAAGGGAAGGATTTGGAGAGGGCAAATGCAATGGGGAACACGAAGATTTTTGGTGTGGTTCCGATAGGTGGTGCTATCGTACGTCCACGTTGATGGAGACTTCAACCCACGAAGGGTGATCACCCAAAAGTATAGGGGATCAATTGTAGTCCTTTCGATAAGTAAGAGTGTTGAACCCAACGAGGAGCAGAAGGAAATGACAAGCAGTTTTCAGCAACGTATTTTATGCAAGCATTGAAATTATCGGTAACAGATAGTTTGGTAGTAAGATAATTCGTAACGGGTAACAAGTAACAAGTGTAACTAAAGTGCAGCAAGGTGGCCCAATCCTTTTTATAGCAAAGTACAAGCCGGGATGAACTCTTATATAAAGCAAGCGCTCCCAAGGACACATGGGAATTATCATCAAGTTAGTTTTCATCATGCTCATATGATTCGCGTTCGCTACTTTAATAATTTGATATGTGGGTGGACCGGTGCTTGGGTGTTGTCCTTACTTGTACAAGCCTCCCACTTATGATTAACCCCTCTCGCAAGCATCCGCAACTACGAAAGAAGAATTAAGAATAATCTAACCATAGCATGAAACATATGGATCCAAAACAGCCCCTCGCGAAGCAACGCATAAACTAGGGTTTAAGCTTCTGTCACTCTCGCAACCCATCATCTATTTGCTACTTCCCAATGCCTTACCCTAGGCCCAAATCATGGTGAAGTGTCATGTAGTCGACGTTCACATAACACCACTGGAGGAAAGACAATATACATCTCATCAAAATATCGAACGAATACCAAATTCACATGATTACTTATAACAAGACTTCTCCCATGTCCTCAGGAACAAAAGGAATTACTCACAAAGAATGTTTATGTTCATGATTAGAGGGGTATTAAATATCATTAAGGATCTGAACATATGATCTTCCACCGAATAAACCAACTAGCATCAACTACAATGAGTAATCAATACTACTAGCAACCCACAGGTACCAATCCGAGGTTTTGAGACAAAGATTGAATACAAGAGATGAACTAGGGTTTGAGATGAGATGGTGCTGGTGAAGATGTTGATGAAGATTGGTCCTCCCATGATGAGAGGATCGTTGGTGATGACGATGGCTTCGATTTCCCCCTCCCGGAGGGAAGTTTCCCCTGTGGAATCGCTCCGCCGGAGAGCAAAAGTGCTCCTGCTCAGGTTTCGCCTCGAGACGGTGGCGCTTCGTCCCGAAAGCCTCCTTATGATTTTTTCTAGGTCAAAACACTTCATATAGCAGAAGATGGGCACCAGACGCTGGCCAGGGGGGCCACAAGCTCAGGGGCGCGCCCCCCGGGCTTGTGGCCACCTGGTGGGTCCCCTCCTATTATTTCTTTACCCAACATTTTTTATATATTCCAAAATAATTCTCCGTAAAGTTTCAGGACATTTGGAGTTGTGCAGAATAGGGATATCCGATTTGCTCCTTTCTGGTCTAGAATTCCAGCTGACGACATTCTCCCTCTTTATGTAAATCTTGCAAAATAAGAAAGAAAAGGCATAAGAATTGCATCATAAAGTGTAATAACAATCCAATATGCAATAAATATCAACATAAAAACATGATGGAAAATGGACGTATCAAAGGGTAACGGCTGCGCGAGTCCACGGAGGGCTCCACCCACGAAGGGTCCACGAAGAAGCAACCTTGTCTATCCCACCATGGCCATCGCCCATGAAGGACTTGCCTCACTCGGGTAGATCTTCACAAAGTAGGCGATCTCCTTGCCCTTACAAACTTCTTGGTTCAACACCACATCATGTCGGAGGCTCCCAAGCGACACCTAACCAATCTAGGAGACACCACTCTCCAAAAGGTAATAGATGGAGTGTTGATGATGAACTCCTTCCTCTCGTGCTTCAAATGATAGTCTCCCCAACACTCAACTCTCTCTCTCACAGATTTGGCTATGGTGGAAGAAGGATTTGAGTGGAAAGCAACTTGGGGAAGGCTAGAAATCAAGGTTCAAATGGTAGGATTGGAATCTCTTGATCTCAACACATGAGTAGGTGGTTCTCTCTCGGAAAATGAATGGTGGAAGTGTAGGCACGTTCTCTCTCTCGAAGAAGGGGTGTGATACGTCCATTTTGCATCATGTTTTCCTACTGTTATTTATAGTGTTTTTATGCATTATAACAATTTGTGGAGTAATTCTAATGCCTTTTCTCTCATAATATGCAAGGTTTACTAAAGAGGGAGAATGCCAGCAGCTGGAATTCTGGACCTGAAAAAGCTATGTCAGAGATACCTATTCTGCACATCTCCAAATGGGCTGAAATTTTACGGAGAATTATTTTGGAATGTATAATAAATATTGGAGAAAAGAACCACCATAGGGGGGCAACCAGGCGCCCACAAGGCACCAGGGCGCGCCACCCCCTCCAGGCGCGCCCTGGTGGGTAGTGGGGGCCCAGGCCCACCTCCGGTGCCCATCTTCTGGTACATAAGGTTTTTTGGCCTAGAAAAAATAAGGAGAGGACTTTCGGGATGGAGCGCCGCCGTCTCGAGGCGGAACTTGGGAAGGAGCACTTTTGCCCCCCGGTGGAGCGATTCCGCCGGGGGAACTTCCCTCCCGGAGGGGTGAATCGAAGCCATCGTCATCACCAACAACCCTCTCATCTTTGGGAGGCCAATCTTCATCAACATCTTCAATAGCACCATCTCATCTCCAACCCTAGTTCATCTCTTGTGTTCAATCTTTGTATCAAAACCTCAGATTGGTACCTATGGGTGACTAGTAGTGTTGATTACATCTTGTAGTTGATGCTAGCCGATTTTTATTTGGTGGAAGATCATATGTTCAGATCCATTATGCTATTTAATATCCCTTTGATCTTGAGCATGAATATTATTTTTGAGTAGTTGCCCTTGTTCTTGAGGCCACGGGAGAAGTCATGTTGCAAGTAATCATGTGAATTTGATATGTGTTTGATATTTTGATGATATGTATGTTGTGATTCCCTTAGTGGTGTTATGTGAACGTCGACTACATGACACTTCACCATCTTTGGGCCTAAGGGAATGCATTGTGAAGTAGTTATTAGATGATGGGTTGCTAGAGTGACAGAAGCTTAAACCCTAGTTTATGCGCTATTCCGTAAGGGGCTGATTTGGATCAATATGTTTAATGCTATGGTTAGATTTTATCTTAATACTTCTTTCATAGTTGCGGATGCTTGCGAGGGGGTTAATCATAAGTGGGAGGCTTGTTCAAGTAAGAACAACACCCAAGCACCGGTCCACCCACATATCAAATTATCAAAGTAGCGAACGTGAATCAAACCAACATGATGAAAGTGGCTAGATGAAATTCCCGTGTGCCCTCAAGAACGTTTTACTTATTATCTGAGATTGTTCCGACCCATCCTTTGCTACAAAAAGGATTGGGCTACCTTGCTGCACTTATTGTTACTATTGTTACTTGTTACTTGTTACAAATTATCTTGCTATCAAACTACCTGTTACCGACAATTTCAGTGCCTGCAGAAATTACCTTGCTGAAAACCACTTGCCATTTCCTTCTGCTCCTCATTGGGTTCGACCCTCTTACTTATCGAAAGGACTACGATTGATCCCCTATACTTGTGGGTCATCAGGGTGGAGGGGTATATATAGCCTCCACACAAAATCCAAGCGTTACACACTTTTGACCCATCTCGGTGGCACCGATCTGTGTAAAAATATGAACGTTAGGAATCTTGGTGGGACCGACTGGAAAAACTCGGAGGGACCGATGTGCAAGGGCTTAGGGAAAACCTCGTCTCGGTGGCACCAATTTGCATCATCTCGGTGGGATCAAAGTGAAGCAATAAGGCAACAGAGAGTTAGTCAAGCCATCTCGGTGGGACCGATTGCAATTCTTGGTGAGACCGAATAATTGCAATAAGCGACAGAGAGATGGCAAGGCCATCTCGGTGAGACCGAGATCCATATCGGTGGATCTGAATTGTTAGGGTTTGGCAGTTGCTAAGTCCAGATGAACTCGGTGGCTCCGGATAGGAAATATTGGTGGGGCCGAGTTGGAATGTAGGGTTTGGACATATTTGGATGGAGAAAGTGGTTGAGGGTTTTGGAGTAATATCACTAAGCACTTGAGCAACAAGATCATTATGCAACACCTCATCCCCTTTTAATAGTATTGGCTTTCCTATGGACTCAATGTGATCTTGGATCACTTAGACAAAACAAAGAGTCTTGAGCTTTTTGCCAATCCATTTCCTTAGCATTTTGAGGGGTCCACATCTCTAGTCCTTGCCATGCCAATCATTGAACATCTTGAAATATTTATCTCGAATGGACATTAGTTCAATGAGGTATATGTTGTTATGAATTACCAAAACCACCCGGGGATTAGTTGCACTTTCAATCTCCCCCTTTTGGTAATTGATGACAACATACAGATCAAAGCTTCGACAAATGATAAAATGAATGAAATACATCACCGCTTTGAGAAGTATGTGATAAGCAAGAGCTCCCACTAAATTTGTGCATTATTAAAAATTTGTGTTTGAATGCAAATGCACAATTGATTAGGATCATGGGTCACTCTTCCATGCCACATACAACTTAGCACACAAAATGATATGAATGGAATAGTATGCACGCATCACCAAACACAAGGGAATGATAATACAAGAATAATGATAAGATAAGCATTAATCATCACGTAAGGCATAGTATGATCAAGCACAACCAACGTAGTATCTCACAAGCATAACAACCAAAGTAGCATAAACCAAATGGTAGCTAGTACTCAAGAAAAACCAACGAGCAAAAAGCAAAACACTCTCTCACTCGAAGCCTAATGATCTATACATATTCTCCCCCTTTGGCAACAAGTACCAAAAAGCTCGAATAAGCATAGGACTACGCGGTTCTCTAGGCATGATCCTCGGCAGCTCCTGAAGGTGACTTCTGGCTGGGTGGCTCCGGTGTGCGTAGATGGTGTTGAGAGAAGAGCGTCTGCAAAAGCTTCATCTGAAGTTGGCTAGGCAAGTGGAGTAGAGACTGGAGGTGGCACTGTAGAA
The DNA here is from genome assembly GCA_011799875.1 of Thinopyrum elongatum. NCBI lineage: Eukaryota > Viridiplantae > Streptophyta > Magnoliopsida > Poales > Poaceae > Thinopyrum > Thinopyrum elongatum. The sequence continues at coordinate 561,207,237 of CM022298.1, forward strand.
GTAGCAGCAGGTGCAGAAAATGTCTCTCATGTCTAGAACATGCACTGCAGCTGACCTGGATGCCCTAGGCACTGTCTAAAACCTGTCAGTCGTCAGTAAATAATCTCCACTATCCTCAGCTGCAGCAGCTCTGACTGCATCAACATCTTCCTTTAGCTTCATCACAACTGACTAAACCTCGGTGATCTTTACATCAAGATCATATATCTTAGCCTCGATGACCCGCTCTAGGCTTTCCTGGTTCTTGGTGATGTTGGCCAGACTTTTCTCAATCCTCAGGGTAGCTTCAAGCAGATATGTCATTTGATCATTCTTTGTCTTGAGGTTGGCTATGGGAGCATTGGATGTTGATGCCTTCTTTGTTGCTTTAGCTTCACCAGCTGCCTAGATCCTCTCTTGTGCCTCAATAGATGTAGGGTGTGAAGAATCCATCACCACCACATTATCCTCAAACTCTGGCAACAAGGGTAGATGCTCACGATAAAAAAGATAAGCACTCATTCCAACCTTGGAGTTGATGAGAAACTGAATGTGCGGAGCAAATTCACATGATCTCTTTTGGTCAACTGCGATTCTCTTGATTGTCTCAACTATCATGCTCATGACCTTGAATTTTTGCGGTGTATCAAACAAATGCAACTAGTTGATGGAGTGGCCACGGATCATCTTGTCATCTCCAGACTTGGGCAATAGAGTGTGCCTCAAGATTGCGTTGGTGGTGGCCAAACCAGCAAGCAAGTGCTTCACTGACCCAAGCTTATGAGTTTCCACGTCATCTTCAGGAATAGGCTTGTACATGTTAGCCATGGAATTGTGATACATCTTTGGCTTTGCATAGACATCAATGTCATTCTCCTCCTCTTCTGGAGCATCAAGAAGATCAACCCATTCAAAGATAGTTGACTGGTATTTATGTCCCTTAGTCATCCACACTACTTTGCCATCTAGATAAAAGTGTGCAGTGGAATAGAATTGACCATCTCATCATTCCACTTTGTGATCTTCTTGCCAACAAAGTCATCAACACCTGCACTCTTGAAACTTTCATGTACATGGGGGAAGTTGTCGTCATTTGCATCAATGTACTTAAAATCTACCCATCTCATATCACTGACTATTGGCTTCTTGTTAAGCAACACTGTCTCATAGAAGTCTTGTTGCTCTCAAGTGTGGAAACGATAGTCACAGGCAGTTCTCCTCTTGGCAGCATATGGATCAATCAATCACCACTGACGCAAACCTTTGTCCTTTCTTAGCTTCATATTTTCTGCAACTGGATGAGCGTTGTCATGTTCTAGGATCTTGGGTCTCAACTTCCTGAGCACTAGTGGCTTAATCTCAATCTCAGCTTCACGCACTGGGGCCTTGTTCTTCTCACTAGCAGAAATGTTTCTTGTTGATCTCTTAGGTGCAGGAGTTTTGGGCTTGGACTTGGGCTTGGAGGGGGCAGCAGACTTCATAGCATCAGACATGAGCTTCTGAGTCTTGGCTGGAGGTGCTTCAGCTGCTGGTTCCTCATCATCATCATCATCATCTTCCACCATGAAAGGTTTGCCAATAACACGAGCAGTTGTCCCTCTTGGCCTTTTCTTCTTTCCAGTAGCTGATGTCTCTGGGAAACTTGGCTCCTCAAGTGTAAATGTCATGGTCTCTCTTGGAGTTGTGGCTTTGTCAGACTTGGACAGAGGAACTTTCCTCATAGCAGTTCTATCCTTGGCACTTGGCCTGGTGCTAGCAGATGTACCATACTCTTTCCTTAGCACTGCCTTCTTCTTGGATGTGGCGCCATTAGCCACAAAATCTTCATCCTCATCATCTAAGGTTCTCTTGTTGGAAATATGCCCTAGAGGCAATAATAAATTGGTTATCATCATATTTCATTGTTCATGATAAAGGTATATTATTCATGCTAGAATTGTATTGACCGGAAACTTAAATACATGTGTGGATACATAAACAAGTACCGTGTCCCTAGTGAGCCTCTACTAGACTAGCTCATTGATCAAAGATGGTTAAGGTTTCCTAACCATAGATATGATTTTTCATTTGATAACGGGATCACATCATTATGAGAATGATGTGATGGACAAGACCCAACCGTAAGCTTAGCATTTGATGGTATCACTTGAGTTTATTGCTATAGCTTTCTTCATGTCAAGTATCTATTCGCCAGACCATGAGATCATGCAACTCCCGGATACCGGAAGAATACCTTGTGTGCTATCAAACATCACTTCGTAATTGGGTGATCATAAAGATGCTCTATAGGTATCTCCGAAGGTGTCTGTTGGGCTGGCATGGATCGAGGCTGGGATTTGTCACTCCGTGTGACAGAGAGATATCTCTGGGCCCTCTCGGTAATACAACATCGTAAAGAGCTTTCAAGCAATGTGCCTAATGAGTTAGTCATGAGATCTTGTATTACGGAACGAGTAAAGAGACTTGCCGGTAACGAGATTGGACTAGGTATGTGATACGTCTCCAACGTATCTATAATTTTTGATTGTTCCATGCTATTATATTATCTGTTTTGGATGTTTTATATGCTATTTTATATTATTTTTGGGACTAACCTATTAACCTAGAGCCCAGTGCCAGTTTTTTTCCTTGTTTTTGGGTTTTACAGAAAAGGAATACCAAACGGAGTCCAAATGGAATAAAACTTCGCGATTATTTTTCTTGGACCAGAAGACATCCACGGAACTTGGAGGCCAAGTCAAAAGAGGCCCGAGGGCTCCACAAGCCCCCAGGGCGCGCCCTAGGGGGGGCGCCCCTGGCTTGTGGGCCCCCCCGGGAGTCCACCGACCTCCCTCTCAGCTCTATAAATCCTCAAATATTCCCCCAACATCAGAAGCGTCCACAAAAATACTTTTCCGCCGCCGCAAGCCTCTGTTCCCGTGAGATCCCATCTTGGGGCCTTTTCCGACGATCTGCCGGAGGGGGATTCGATCACAGAGGGCATCTACATCAACCCTATTGCCCTACCAATGAAGCGTGAGTAGTTTACCATAGACCTACGGGTCCATAGCTAGTAGCTAGATGGCTTCTTCTCTCTCTATGATCTTCAATACCATGTTCTCCTCGATGTTCTTGGAGTTCTATCCGATATAATATTTTTTTGCGGTGTGTTTGTCGAGATCCGATGAATTGTGGATCTATGATCAAATTATCTATGAATATTATTTGAATCTTCTCTGAATTCTTATATGCATGATTTGATATCTTTGTATTTCTCTTTGAATTATTGGTTTAGTTTGGCCAACTAGATTGGTATTTCTTGCAATGGGAGAGGTGCTTAGTTTTGGGTTCAATCTTGCGGTGTCCTCACCCAGTGACAAAGTAGGGGTAGCGAGGCACTTATTGTATTGTTGCCATCAAGGGTAAAAAGATGGGGTTTTCATCATATTGCTTGAGTTTGTCCCTCTACATCATGTCATCTTACTTAAGGCGTTACTCCGTTATTATGAACTTAATACTCTAGATGCATGCTGGATAGCGGTCGATGTGTGGAGTAATAGTAGTAGATGCAGAATCGTTTCGGTCTACTTGACACGAACGTGATGCCTATATTCATAATCATTGCCTTGGATATCGTCATAACTTTGCGCTTTTCTATCAATTGCTTGATAGTAATTTGTTCACCCACCGTATGTTTTCTTTCAAGAGAGAAGCCTATAGTGAAACCTATGGCCCCCGAGTCTATTTACCATCATATATTTTCAGATCTATAAAACCAAAAATCCAAAAATATCTTGCTGCAATTTATTTACTTTTACTTTGTTTTATGTTTTAGTAATCTTTTATATCTATCTCTATCAGATCTCATCCTTGCAATTGACCGTGAAGGGATTGACAACCCCTTTATCGCGTTAGGTGCAAGTGTTTGATTGTTTGTGCAGGTGCATAGATTGGGGACTTGTTCGTACCTCCTACTGGATTGATACCTTGGTTCTCAAAACTGACGGAAATACTTATCTCTACTTTGCTGCATCACCCTTTCCTCTTCAAGGAAAAAACCAACGCAAGCTCAAGAAGTAGCAGGAAGAATTTCTGGCGCCGTTGCCGGGGAGGTTCTACATCAAGCCTACCAAGTACCCATCATAAACTCTCATCTCTTGCATTACATTATTTGCCATTTGCCTCTCATTTTTCTTTCCCCCACCTCTAAAATGTTTTTAGAAAAACACAAAAAATATTTGCCTTTTTATTCGCCATCTTTTCGTTTGCCCTTATGTCTTACTTGGTTTGTTTGCTATTTTGCTTGCCATAATTGTGTATTTATTCAAAAACAGGAAGCAAAGAGTTTATGGATCCTCATCCACTTGCTAATCTTTTATTCTTTTTAAGAGATCCAATTATGATGAACCTATTGCTAGTGAGTTGAGCGCACTAGATTATCTTTATGAAGTTTTGCTTGAAATTCGTGAATCTGAAAATTGTGATGAAGTGTTAAAAGAAGAAATTTATGAAGTGATTCACGATAACTCCTTAAATGAAAAGCATGATTGCAATGATGTTATTATAAATTCTATTAATGTCAATTGTGCTAATAATATGCAAAACCCTAAGCTTGGGGATGCTAATTTTGCTATGCCCACTACTTATTGTAATGATCATGATTGGGGTGATTCTTCTTATGATCTTGAAAATTTATTTAAGCTTCATGATGAATATGTTTGCAATAATATTGAAAGTGGGTTTGGAAGAGTGTCAACTTTAGGAAATAAGGATCCCACTACTTTGGAGATTGATCAATCTTATGAAATTTTTGATAAAAGTGGGCTTGGAGAAGTAATGACTTTATTTTATGTTAGTCCCACTATTTTGGAAGAGTGTCAACTTTGCATGCATGTGGATCATGAAGAGAAAATTTTATGTGATAGCTATATTGTTTAATTTGATTATGATCCTAGATGTAATTATTATGAGAGAGGAAAATATGGTTGTAGAAATTTTCATGTTACTAAATTACCTCTCGTTATGTTGAGATTGCTATTGTTTCTTTCTTCTTCCTTGCATATGCTAGTTTTTGCTTGTCTTGATAATTTCTTTGCTTATAAAATGCCTATTCATAGGAAGTATGTTAGACTTAAAATTGCTTTTCACATGCTACATGATGCTCTCTTCATGTTTCATTGCTATCTTTCATGTGAGCATCATTAAAATTATGAACGCCTAGCTAAAGGGCTTTAAAGAAAAGCGCTTGTTGGGATACAACCCAATATTTTTATTTTCTATTTTTATGAAATTAAACATTATTACCTATGTATTAATTGTGTTTTAGTGTTTTTAATTAGTGTTTGAGCCAAGTAAAGCCTTTGGGATACTTTGGTATATCGTTGATTTGATCTTGCTGAAAAACAGAAACTTTTGCGCCCAGTAACAGAATTGTTTAAAATCACAGAAGCGCGATAAAATTCTGAATTATTTACACAAGATTTATATATGAATTTCCTATGTTTTCCTTATTTTTCAGAATTTTTTGAGTTACATAAGTATTCGAAGTTTACAGATTACTACAGACTGTTCTGTTTTTGACAAATTCTGTTTTCTATGTGTTGTTTGCTTATTTTGATGAATCTATGGGTAGTATCGGGGGGTATGAACCATGGAGAAGTTGGAATACAGTAGATATTACACCAATTTAAATAAAGAATGAGTTCACAACAGTACCAAAAGTGGTGATTTATTTTCTTATACTAACGGATCTCATGAGTTTTCTGTTGAGTTTTGTGTTGTGAAGTTTTCAAGTTTTGGGTAAAGATTTGATGGACTATGGAACAAGGAGTGGCAAGAGCCTAAGCTTGGGGATACCCAAGGCACACCAAGGTAATATTCAAGGACAAACAAGAGCCTAAGCTTGGGGATGCCCCGGAAGGCATCCCCTCTTTCGTCTTCAATCCATCGGTAAATTTACTTGAGGCTATATTTTTATTCACCACATGATATGTGTTTTGCTTGGAGCGTCTTGTATGATATGAATCTTTGCTTTTTAGTTTGCCACAATAATCCTTGTTGTACACACCTTTTGAGAGGGACACGCATGAATCGTGAATTTATTAGAATACTCTATGTGCTTCACTTATATCTTTTGAGCTAGGCAATTTGCTCTAGTGCTTCACTTATATCTTTTTAGAGCACGGCGGTGGCTTTATTTTATAGAATTTTTTTAACTCTCTTGCTTCAATTATATTATTTTGAGAGTCTATAAACAGCATGGTAATTTTCTTAGGTTATGAATTTAGTCCTAATATGATGGGCATCCAAGAGGGATATAATAAAAACTTTCATATAAAGTGCATTGAATACTATGAGAAGTTTGATTCCTTGCATATTGTTTGAGATATAAAGATGGTGATATTAGAGTCATGCTAGTGAGTAATTGTGGATTGGTATAAATACTTGTGTTAAAGTTTGTGATTCCCGTAGCATGCACGTATGGTGAACCGTTATGTGATGAAGTCGGAGCATGATTTATTTATTGATTGTCTTCCTTATGAGTGGCGGTCGGGGACGAGTGATGGTCTTTTCCTATCAATCTATCCCCCTAGGAGCATGCGTGTAGTACTTTGTTTCGATAGCTAATAGACTTTTGCAATAAGTATGTGAGTTCTTTATGACTAATGTTGAGTCCATGGATTATACGCACTCTTTCCCTTCCACCATTGCTAGCCTCTCTAGTACCACGCAATTCTCGCCGGTGCATTAAACCCACCATATACCTTCCTCAAAACAGCCACCATACCTACCTATTATAGAACTTGACTTGTATATTCCAATGATGGGCTTCCTCAAATTGCCCTAGGTCTTCGTGAGCAAGCGAGTTGGATGCACACCCACTTAGTTTCTTTTTGAGCTTTCATACACTTATAGCTCTAGTGCATCCGTTGCATGGAAATCCCTACTCACTCACATTGATATCTATTGATGGGCATCTCCATAGCCTGTTGATATGCCTAGTTGATGTGAGGCTATCTCCTTCTTTTTGTCTTCTCCACAACCACCATATTCTATTCCACCTATAGTGTTATATCCATGGCTCACGCTCATGTATTGCGTGAAAGTTGAAAAAGTTTGAGAACATCAAAAGTATGAAACAATTGCTTGGCTTGTCATCGGGGTTGTGCATGATTTAATACTTTGTGTGATGAAGATGGAGCATAGCGAGAATATATGATTTTGTAGGGATAACTTTCTTTGGCCATGTTATTTTGAGAAGACATGATTGCTTTATTAGTATGCTTGAAGTATTATTGTTTTTATGTCAATATTAAACTTTTGTTTTGAATCTTATGGATCTGAATATTCATGCCACAATAAATAAAATTACATGGATAAATATGTTAGGTAGCATTCCACATCAAAAATTCTGTTTTTATCATTTACCTACTCGAGGACGAGCAGGAATTAAGCTTGGGGATGCTTGATACATCTCCAACGTATCTATAATTTTTGATTGTTCCATGCTATTATATTATCTATTTTGGATGTTTTATATGCACTAATATGCTATTTTATATTATTTTTGGGACTAACCTATTAACCTAGAGCCTAGTGCCAGTTTTTGTTTTTTCCTTGTTTTTGGGTTTTACAGAAAAGGAATATCAAATGGAGTCCAAACGGAATAAAACTTTCGCGATGATTTTTCTTGGACCAGAAGACATCCACGGAACTTGGAGGCCAAAACAGAAGAGTCCCGAGGGCTCCACAAGCCCTCAGGGCGCGCCCTAGGGGGGGCGCCCCCTGGCTTGTGGGCCCCCCGGGAGTCCACCGACCTCCCTCTCAGCTCTATAAATCCTCTAATATTCCCCCAACATCAGAAGCGTCCACAAAATACTTTTCCGCCGCCGCAGGCCTTTGTTCCCATGAGATCCCATCTTGGGGCCTTTTCCGGCGATCTGCCAGAGGGGCATTCGATTGTGGAGGGCATCTACATCAACCCTATTACCCTACCGATGAAGCGTGAGTAGTTTACCACAGACCTACGGGTCCATAGCTAGTAGCTAGATGGCTTCTTCTCTCTTGATGATCTTCAATACCATGTTCTCCTCGATGTTCTTGGAGTTCTATCCGATCTAATATTCTTTTGCGGTGTGTTTGTCGAGATCCGATGAATTGTGGATTTATGATCAAATCATCTATGAATATTATTTGAATCTTCTCTGAACTCTTATATGCATGATTTGATATCTTTGTATTTCTCTTCGAATTATTGGTTTAGTTTGGCCAACTAGATTGGTATTTCTTGCAATGGGAGAGGTCCTTAGTTTTGGGTTCAACCTTGCGGTGTCCTCACCCAGTGACAAAGTAGGGGTAGCGAGGCACGTATTGTATTGTTGCCATCAAGGGTAAAAAGATGGGGTTTTCATCATATTGCTTGAGTTTATCCCTCTACATCATGTCATCTTACTTAAGGCATTACTCCATTCTTATGAACTTAATACTCTAGATGCATGCTGGATAGCGGTTGATGTGTGGAGTAATAGTAGTAGATGCAAAATCATTTCAGTCTACTTGACACGGACGTGATGCCTATATTCATAATCATTGCCTTGGATATCATCATAACTTATTGCTTTTCTATCAATTGCTCGATAGTAATTTGTTCACCCACTGTATGTTTTCTTTCAAGAGAGAAGCCTCTAGTGAAACCTATGGCCCCCGGGTCTATTTATCATCATATATTTTCAGATCTATAAAACCAAAAATCCAAAAATATCTCTCTGCAATTTATTTACTTTTACTTTGTTTTACGTTTTAGTAATCTTTTATATCTATCTCTATCAGATCTCATCCTTGCAATTGACCGTGAAGGGATTGACAACCCCTTTATCGCGTTGGGTGCAAGTGTTTGATTGTTTGTGCAGGTGCATAGATTGGGGACTTGTTCGTACCTCCTACTGGATTGATACCTTGGTTCTCAAAACTGAGGGAAATACTTATCTCTACTTTGCTGCATCACCCTTTCCTCTTCAAGGGAAAAAACAATGCAAGCTCAAGAAGTAGCAGTATGAAGATACCGACGATCGAATCTCGGGCAAGTAACATATCGCCGGACAAAGGGAATTGCATACGGGATTAACCGAATCCTTGACATCGTGGTCCAACCGATAAAAGATTTTCGTGGAATATGTAGGAACCAATATGGGCATCCAGGTCCCGCTATTGGTTATTGACCGGAGAGGTGTCTCGGTCATGACTACATGATTCATGAACCCACAGGGTCGCACGCTTAAGGTTGATGATGCTAGAGTAGTATTGGGATATTTGATGATTGGTAACCAAATGTTGTTCGGAGTCTCGGATGAGATCCCGGATGTCACGAGGAGTCTCGGAATGGTCGAGTGGTAAAGATTTATATATGGGAAGTTGTTAGGGCATATTCCTCCCTTAGTGGTTTTGGTGATTGATGACAATACTCCTGCGGACTAATCAAGTGCATTGAGCATTTCAGATATTCCATCATAAGGCACAAGACGATTAATGCCCCTCGAAGCCTGCTACAGAAGACGGTTTACTTTCCTGCGTTTCTTTTCGATGGATTTGAGTCCTAGGATAAACCGTACTATCTAGAGGTGTTAGGACCGAGAGTATATCGACCAGAAGGGGGGGTGAATGGGAGATTCAAAAATGCTTTCGAATGTTTTGAACTGATCCCAAACACAGCAGCGAAAATAAGGTACGGTAGATACGAACTTAATCAAGCTTGCTATTGAGGAACAAAACCTTCGATATAGGATGCAATAATGGTTCGTGCATAAGATACAACAGGCTTGATGATGATGGTAATGCAATATGCCAACAGAAATAATATCATGACAATGAGCGAGAATAGAGCTGCATTGGATGACTACGAAGGATAACTATATTAATGTAAAAGATCATAGCATAGAGGATAACAACTGCAGTAGCATGACAGAATGATGAGAGAGCAGCAATAAGAGCAAAGAATGATAAATGTCACAGCAAGAGTGGAGCTGAATGATAAGCAACAGAAGATGACTGATCAGAAAGCTATCGTCACATAGCACATAACAATACTGCCGAAAGTAATGCATTTTCTAGCTCCATCTTTTCTCTGTGAAGTGACAACAGCATCATGACCTCCACATAGTGAAGTTCTTCAAAGTCTGGTCTTTGCTTGATTTTTGCTATGATGGGATTGAAGGTAGCATCAAGAGCACTGAGCAGCTTGTTGACCACATGTTTATCGGTGATATCAGTTAATCCTCATTGATGAAGTCTTTCAACAATATTTGTCAATTGATCAGTGAGTTCCATAGCACTTTCTTTTTGAAGGCTTCTGAAGCCAGTAAACATGGCATGAAGCATTTGAGTGTGAGGGTCTGTTCTGGCAATGAATACTTCATGAGCATTTTTGATGGCATCCTAGAGTTGCTTAGCAGTGTCAAGCATTCGAAACCGAATGAAAATGTCCTTTGAGATACTTGCGTAGATAGTGTCTTTCGCTTGCGCATCCAACTGCAACATAGCTTTGTCGTCAGGGGTTGGAGCATTAGGGTGCTGAATAGTGTATCCATTTTCCACAATCTGCCATAGTTCTAGATCGATGGCTTGAATTCTGATTCTCATTCTTTCTTTCCAGTAGAGATAGTCATTTCCATCAAAGATAGGAAATCTTTCAGGGTGCGAGGATCTACCTGCATACGACATACTCAAAACTCCAAGGACGTTAGACCTTTAATAAATAGAGACAGGGAGTACCTGCTCTGATACCAATCGTTAGGACCGAGAGTATATCGACCAGAGGGGGGGTGAATGGGAGATTAAAAAATTCTTTCGAATGTTTTGAACTGATCCCAAACACAGCAACGGAAATGAGGTACGGTAGATACGAACTTAATCAAGCTTGCTATTGAGGAAAAAAACCTTCGATATAGGATGCAATAATGGTTCGTGCATAAGATACAACAAGCTTGATGATGACGATGGTAATGCAATATGCCAACAGAAATAATATCATGACAATGAGCGAGAATAGAACTGCAATGGATGACTACGAAGGATAACTATATTAATGTAAAAGATCACAACACAGAGGATAACAACTTCAGTAGCATGACAAAATGATGAGAGAGCAGCAATGAGAGCAAAGAATGATAAATGTCACAGCAAGAGTGGAGCTGAATGATAAGCAACAGAAGATGACTGATCAGAAAGCTATCATCACAGAGCACATAAGAATACTGCCAAAAGTAATGCAGTGAAGTAAATTGAACCAGTGGTGCTCGCTGGCGACAGAGAGATTTCGTAGACTAGTTCACCCTTCTGCCAAAGGGCTACGTCTGGTTGGAGGGGCTGTGACTTAACATGGAAGATAAACTCTCTTCACCCTATTCTCCTTCAACTCGAAGCTGATCAGACTTCAGTTGATTTCACTCATGGTAGATACTTGTCTGCGATCTCCAAACCTTTGGTCGACCTTCGCGAACCACAAGCACTTTTGGTTGCAACTCTTCAACACTCGAACCGAAACCTATCCATCTAGAGAGTGCGCAACTCTCAAGAGTAATAGGTACAAGAACTCTAACCCAGAACTACTGTGATGCTCAAGCATTGTCTAAGTTTGGGCTCTTGCTTTTTATCTCGGTGGATTTTAAACTCAAATCACTCGGAGAGTTGGTGCTTAGATCAATCTTCTCAGAAATCTAAAGCAGGGTAGCCACCGGACAAAGCCGGTGCGGGGTGGCTATTTATAGCCGCGACCTTCCCTGATGGGAAAAGACCAAATTGGACATCGAGAGCAGCCAATGGCCGAATGACATGAGTCCAACGGTCGGATTTTGAGCACAATGGTAACATTGCTTGCGGAGCAAGTAATGCTAACTCCTCGGTCTGAGACAAATCTCTCGCAGCGAAGAAGATCCCAGTCTCTTGCTGGCAAGTATTTGCTCAGAGCACAAAGAGATTTCTCTTGCAACTTTCATAGGTTTGGACTAAGCATCACAGCGGATCTAAGCTTCAAGAACCTATACCCCTCTTAATAGTACGGAGGTCCTCTGACTCAAATGAACCAAATAAGAAAGACAAAAAGAATATTACGTCTTCAATTTTCCTTTGACTTCGTTCGCTGCAGTCAATTTGTTCGGACAACAACACCGAAACAAGTGCTTTGCTTCAGCAGTAATCTTTAGAGGGGATAATTCCTTCATAGCAATCTTCTCATCTACAACTCTTCACTAGATGTAGCTCATTCTTCTCTGCACCGCAGATATACTTTGGTGAAGTTCCGCGAACTTGGCACCGGAGACAGCATTCTCTTCAGTTTCTGTATGGACTATTTCTCTCTGTATGCACTATCAAACAAATCAATCCATACCTGTTTCTGTCAACAATCTCCAAAACACAGGAGGCAGATATTGCACCAACAATATCCCCCTTTTTGGACGATTGTTGACAAAATAGAACACATCGAAGGATAGATAATGAATGGAATGTAATGCGAAGGATAATGAATGACGAGAGATAGTTACGAAGATAAAGCACGCTCCCCCTGAAGGTATGCATCATTTGAGTGCATAGTTAAATCTGAAGGAGGCGAGGTGAATCTTCGTATGAGTGCCATTGACATAAGATCTCATTCGTGGTCTCTTTCAATGCACTCGACACTGTCCGAGATGGTTCCTGTCACACAATCTTTGAAACGAATTAGATATAATGTATACTTTGAAATGATTTGTGACGAAAGATATGTCATGATGGTTTTCTCAGAACATGATTTGAATCCACACGAGATGTAACTTCCCTGCAATATAGATACTCAAGAATTGTTAAAGCAAGGGAAATAAAGGATATTGCTCGGAGGAGTTAAGATTCAGACGAGGTTTTCCTGTAACAAAGCTGATCCGAGGGATATATGTGAGGAAAAAACACTTTTTTAGTCATATAGATAAACCTCAAGAGATTTTAAATCGTAGATGACTTCCTTCGTCTGCAAGGTTAGATAACGAGAGATAATAATCATAGCATATCCAACCATGACAACCATAGTTTCAAGGAGTAAAAATGTCTCTGATTAGAGAGGCATGAGTTCCTGTCCTCCTTGGCAAACATTCACTTTCCCTGCAAGAAAGATAATTATCGAGGATAATCATTGCATGGGAGTCAACTCTCAACAACACCTACAAACAAATAGTTGGAAGCAAAATAGCATTGTAGGGGGGTATTAACGGTACATGGCAATCAAGTATTTCAACACCACAGGTGGTGCGATAAGTTCAACAAGCAAATAGTTCGAGAAACACCAAACAGTTCGACTACGAAAAGCAAATGGCGAAAGAAAACACCCTGCAAATACGCCATTCATCTATCACTTGATGTTCTTCTCCCTCTTTTGTCAACAAGTGTCAAAAAGGAAAGAGAATGCATACGAGGAACTACATGTCCGAAGAATCCTCAGAATCAGAATTAGCACTGCTTGACGAAGCAGAATTCGCAGAGCGAGGAATGGTCGAGGCCGAAGCAAGTGTTGCAGTATGGGCTTCAGGAACTCCTTCGGTAGAAATGGTGCGAGGTGCATCTGATTTGAAGATAAGTGTTCCAGCTGTGTCTTCGATTTCATTGTCTGGTTCGACAAACAGAAAATCAGTGAATGCAGAACGCTGAGGGAGCACAGGGGTTTGTCATCGGATGCGAGGTATTGCAAATAACTCCAGATAGTCATAGTCTTTCTTGATGCCTTTGGCAGCCAGCTGTTTTCGAGAATAATGATGCCTTAGAAGAGTCCAAGAGCGCTTCTTTTGCTCCTTCTCATGCAGAAGGGTTTGGCGAGCATAATTATGAAGCAAGTTCAGCTCAATCATCAGTTTTGTCATCAGTGGCTTGCTGGTCAGGCTGAGCATTTTCTTTGTCAGATTTGTTCAGGAAGATATCCACAACATCTGGTTCTAGATGAACATCAGCAGCAGGAATGACAACGTGCACAGGACTAGCTTGATGCAAGGGTTCATCCACATGAGGTGGGGATGGTGGAACTTGCTGCAGAGGAGTGCTTGAAACAATCGGAGCATCAACATCTGTCTGAGGGCGAGGAGGCTTGATTCCTTTCGGTTTGCTAGCCCTAGCCTTAGCCTTTTGACATTTCTCTTCCTTTATTCTTCGTCGAGCAAGTTCATCCTCGCGACTAATTTCATCGTTCTTTCGGTCACACAGCTGAGACAGTTCCATTTTCAGATGCAAATGCCATTCAATCTTGTCATTTCTCATGACACTTAGAGTTTTTATGAGATCAAGGATCTCCTTATTCAGACCTTTCCTTTCGGATTCAGTACCGGCATCTTTCCTCATTTTCTCGAGAGTTTTCTTTACCTTGATAGCTTGATTCAGATTCTTAGACATTTCTCCCAACACAGTGAAATGTTTCGTTACCAGCTTGGTAACATGATCAGGAAGACCCTAATTTTGCATCATAGACAGCACTTTCAATAACATCGATCATGAGATCAAATTCATATTTCTGTTCCTTTATGGAACCAGGAACACTAGTTTTGGCTTTCTTAACAGAAGCATCAGCTTTCTCTTCGGGCAGCAGCTTTCTCTTCGCAGAAAGGGCGGTGGAGCCCGAAGGTTTGTCAGAGACTGGAGCGGGAGCAAGTCTTGGTGACATCCTTAGTGGGGGTGAAACTTTCACTGGTGAGGGAGTTTGGTATGGCTTGTTTAGAAGAGCTCGTTGATCACACATGGGTATTTCTTCGGGAGCATCTTCATCGGAGGATTCATCAGATGAGGCAGAAACTGCCTTCTTGGATTTTCTGGAAACTGATTTCTTTCGGGACACTCAAGGGGAATTTGACTTCCCTTCCTTGCTTTCCTTACGTGCGGAGGCATGATCCTTCTTCTTTTGTACGTCTTGCTGGGTCAGAGCGATGTTTTTCTGTTCAACTTGATTTTTCTTCGCAGCCCTTGCTTCACGCTTAGCCTTGGCCTTTGCTCTATTTTCCACTTCTTCGGGAAAATTAGAAATTGTTTTGAGTGAATTAGCATGAGCTGTTGATGGCTGAGGAGGCCTGACCTTTTCATCATCTGGGATGAGGCAATTTTCAGCAATACAATCATTCCAAGGCGGAGTGAATGCAAACATAATTTGATATTTCCTTCGAACATTCTCATAATTGAACCATTTCTTCGCCCAGTGACGGCGAATTCTTTGCAGCCTGCTATTTCTCTCAGTAGTGGTTTCAACGCCAGGTGGAGTTTTATAGCTTTCGGGATCAGACATTTCTGCCGTTGTATTCTTCTCTCTGCCACGACCACCTTTTTTTGGATTTCCATCGAAGAAAAGAGTCATAGAATCTGTGACCAGTTCATCCTCAGGCTGACTATGAGCCGAGGGAATATCATCATCTTCTTCTCCGGATTCTGACTCAGATTTATTTTTTGGTATCTTGGGTGGCTTTGATGCTTTTACTCCACCAGTCAATATCTTTTGTTCAGGCAAGGGAGGCAATTGAGGGATTTCTTCTTTAGAACCAGACTGCTCTTCCGAACTGTGAGCCATGACCAACCTATGAAGCAGAATAGATGCGAGGGAAAACATGATAGGGTCACAAACATGCACAGAAGCAATTTTGACTGAAAATAGGAAGTTTTTTTTGGAAGCAACAAAGGAATCCATGGTATATTCCGAGAAGATATCATCGATAGAAATGCAACATGCCATACAAGGTAGAGTAACAACTATCTGATCTTTCTAGAGGAATACACATGAACCCTAGATCCAGGATAACTAGTACGAGGGAAAAACTACAAACTGTACTAGTCATAACCTAGTTAACCCTAAGGATCTACCACAAGGAAATAAAGCAAGAGAAATACGTCGGTAAGAACCGCCCTAGAATAGAGAAGGGATAGGGCCAGTTCTAGATCCAGGTGCCCTAACTTGGCAGCTAGGATCGACTACGGCAATGCGGAGGAGAGGATTTACCGCACTGGCACGACCAACGACGGAGAGACTTCATCGGAGTTGCACGGCGAGGCGCTTCGACGGCGTTGCTACGAGCTCAGGCTCGGGAGGAGGTGGAAGGAGAACTGACGAACTAGAGAGGAAGAAGACTCGGGAAGGGGTATATATAGCAGGAGCGCAGAACCACCTCTCTGAGATCTACGGCCAACAAACGCGAGACGTTCCACATTCAACGGACATGATAACGATTGTGGAGATCGTGGGCACGTGGCAACTGTTTCCTGCGAAGATCTCAGAAACTGAACGGAAGGCCGAAGGATTTGAAGAATGGCAAGCGCCAAAAACAGATTAAAGTTCGAAGTTGATTTCGTTCGTGACCAAGGACGTCGGACTGAAATCTTCTTTAGATCAAATTGCATGTTTATGACAGACAACATAGAATGTACAAGAAAGAATAGAGGGATAACAGGGTCCGAATCAAAACACTCAGCCAAACGAGAGAAAAAACACAGAATCACGAAGCTCTGAGTGAGTTAATATACAGACATAACACAAACACAACGAAAAGTAGAGAAGGCAAATGAACACACAAGAAACTAGCACCAACAATATAGATCTCAGGATAAATAATAAGCGAAAGAAATTCCTGAGATACTGTTTGCAAGAGAGGATTAGTTCTTTTTCGCAACCCACACTTGCGTGGGCAACGAAGATCTCATTTGCTTCGTCTGAGCAGGAGTATTCTTTCGGCGAGGTCTGTAAGACACCTGTCCACATCGAGAGTAAACAAACGAATATGCATTGAAGTTATTTCCAGAGACATGAGCATAATGATTCGATGAGGTACGCATGTACTCCTTCCGTCGAAGGTTAGAATAATAACTATTTGAGGAAGTTTCTATTCTGATCTGCGAATAATAGCCATTTCCTCGAATAGAGTTACTCTACACAGTCAGGTTAGCAGTGACAGATAAACTTTCAATAATGCACTTCTTCACCCAGATTTGCTTCTTGGGTGAACCTTATCTGCAGTTAGTTCCAACGTATCGAGCGAAAACTTTACCATTCTATTGTTTGAAAACTTTGTAGTTTGAGTCATTGGACTCGTCAGAATCAACAGAAATGGGTGAGTTATATCCAGTAAGAGTTTCGGGTTCGAGAGTTTTACTCTTAGCAGGAACCCAAGTCGTCTGAGGATATTGCTCGAGAGTCCAATACATTCCATCAACGTTGATTTTCCTTTCGAAACCCAGTCCTTCCTTCGAGGGTTTTTGTGCAGAATGGACTTCTTGAGCACATCACAGAGTGTTTGATGCCCTTTTAGGCTCCTTAGCATTCCTGTCTCAAGCAAGTCCTTTAGCCTGCAATTTTCTTCAGTAACAGCAGCAAATTCCTCGGAAGAGGGGTTAGCGATACCATTCGTAGTGGTTGAAAAATTCTCGATGATAGCATCAGAAGTTTCAGCATGAGAATCGACATTACTACGTTCTAGGCATTTTAAGCAAGGAGGCACAAAATCATCAGGAAGCCGAACAGATTGCTCGGCGAAGAGGGAAGCTTTTTCTTTCACAAGCTCGTTATGAGATTCTTTCAGAGACTCGAGTTCTTGATTACTGTTAAGGAGTTCATCAGATAAACTCTCGAAGTTCACTGAAAGAGAATCATATTTGTTGGAAAGATCATCAATAGTTGAGGAGAAAGCGTCATGCTCTTCCATCAACCTTTGATTCTTCTCCATCTCTTCGACCAGTAATCCTTCAGTTTTCCTTAGATTCTTCTCAAGCATTTCAGGTTCATCATGGTGAGATTTTGCAATTTTGACCAGATTAGCATAGGCAATATATTCGGGAGAATATCCATTCATGGATTTTGGTGTTTTGCTGATACCTGATCCTTAGATGAATTTGCCATGAGACAGAATGCGATTGGTTCATCATCACTTGAGGCATCATCATCGGAGTCTGATTCGAGTAAATTTTCTGATGATTCATTGGCAACAAAGGCATTGCTTCTTCCTATCCTTCTGTAAAATTCTTCATCATCTGATTCAGTGTCTGTCGCCTCCTCTTCAGAATCCAGGGTCATATCAGCACATGCTCTATTCAGCTGTGATATTCTCTTCATATTTGACTCGATGGTTGCTCTGGCATTTATGTCAGTGACTGGTCTCGTCGAAGAAGATGACGAAGACTCATTTTTCTTCGTGAGCTTAGTATGACGATCCATTCATGTGAATCCACTGCAGTGAAGATATTTCCATTTGTTGCTAGGTTTTCCTTCCCAGCAGGGACAGTCTGCAATGAGATGACCGAATTTTTTGCACTTGAAGCACTTCATTTCTTTCAAAGGTAGCCTTCTTGATGATTCAGGCAAATCAAATTCGTCATCATTTGTGAGGCACAAATTATGTCTTCTAAGACCACTTAGCCTTTCTGTTAGCATCTCTAGTTCTCTGGTGATGGTGTGTTGATTCTCAACATCTTCTTCTTCATGTGAACTTCCATAGTTTGAGAGAATTTCTCCTTCACCTTCCGAAGAAGATTCTTGATCTGCATTTTCTAGCTCCATTTTTTCTCCATGAAGTGACAACAGCATCATGACCTCCACATAGTGAAGTTCTTCAAAGTCTGGTGTTTGCTTGATTTCTGCTATGATGGGATTGAAGGTAGCGTCAAGAGCACTGAGCAGCTTGTTGACCACATCTTTCTCGGTGATATTAGTTATTCCTCGTTGATGAAGTCTTTCAACAATATTTGTCAATCGATCAGTGAGTTCCATAGCACTTTCTATTTGAAGGCTTCTGAAGCCAGCAAACATGGCACGAAGCATTTGAGTGTGAGGGTCTATTCTGGCAACGAATACATCATGAGAATTTTTTATGGCATCCCAGAGTTGCTTAGCAGTGTCAAGCATTCGGAACCGAATGAAAATGTCCTTTGAGATACTTGTGTAGATAATGTCTTTTGCTTGCGCATCCAACCGCAACATAGCTTTGTCATCAGGGGTTGGAGCATCAGGGTGCTAAATAGTGTATCAATTTTCCACAATCTGCAATAGTTCTAGATTGATGGCTTGAATTCTGATTCTCATTCTTTCTTTCCAGTAGAGATAGTCATTTCCATCAAAGATAGGAAACCTTTCAGAGTGCAAGGATCTACCTGCATACGACATACTCAAAACTCCAAGGACGTTAGACCTTTAATAAACAGAGACAGGGAGTACCTGCTCTGATACCAATTGTTAGGACCGAGAGTATATCGACCAGAGGAGGGGGTGAATGTGAGATTCAAAAATTCTTTCGAATGTTTTGAACTGATCCCAAACACAGCAGCAGAAATAAGGTATGGTAGATACGAACTTAATCAAGCTTGCTATTGAGGAACAAAACCTTCGATATAGGATGCAATAATGGTTCGTGCATAAGATACAACAGGCTTGATGATGACGATGGTAATGCAATATGCCAACAGAAATAATATCATGACAATGAGAGAGAATAGAACTACAATGGATGACTATGAAGGATAACTATATTAATGTAAAAGATCACAACACAGAGGATAACAACTCCAGTAGCATGATAGAATGATGAGAGAGCAGCAATGAGAGCAAAGAATGATAAATGTCACAGCGAGAGTGGAGCTGAATTATAAGCAACAGAAGATGACTGATCAGAAAGCTATCATCACAGAGCACATAAGAATACTGCTGAAAGTAATGCAATGAAGTAAATTGAACTAGTGGTGCTCGATGGCGATAGAGAGATTTGGTAGACCAGTTCACCCTTCTGCCAAAGGGCTACGTCTGGTTGGAGGGGCTGTGACTTAACATGGAAGATAAACTCTCTTCACCCTATTCTCCTTCAACTCAAAGTTGATCGGACTTTAGTTGATTTCACTCATGGTAGACACTTGTCGGTGATCTCCAAACCTTTGGTCGACCTTCGCGAACCACAATCACTCTTGGTTGCTGAAGATCTAGCTCGGTGAAGACAACAACTCTTAAACACTCGAGCCGAAACATATCCGTCTAGAGAGTGCGCAGCTCTCAAGAGTAATAGGTACAAGAACTCTAACTCAGAACTACTATGATGCTCAACCACTGTCTAAGTTTGGGATCTTGATTTTTCTCTCGATGGATCAATCTTCTCAGAAATCTAAAGCAGAGCAGCCACCGGACAAAGCCGGCGCGGGGTGGCTATTTATAGCCGTAGCCTTCCCTGATGGGAAAAGACCAAATTGGACATCAAGAGCAGCCAATGGTCGAATGACCTGAGTCAAACGGTCGGATTTTGAGCACAACGGTAACATTGCTTGCGGAGCAAGTAATGCTAACTCCTCGGTCTGAGACAAATCTATCATAGCAAAGAAGATCATAGTCTCTTGCTGGCAAGTATTTGCTCGGAGCACAAAGAGATTTCTCTCGCAACTTTATAGGTTTGGGCTAAGCATCACAGCGGATCTAAGATTCGAGAACCTATACCCCTCTTAATAGTACGGAGGTCCTATGACTCAAATGAACCAAAGAAGAAAGACGAAAAGAATATTACGTCTTCAATTTGCCTTTGATTTCCATTCACTGCAGTCAATTTCTTCGGACAACAACACCGAACCAAGTGCTTTGCTTCAGCAGTAATTTTCGAGGGGATAATTCCTTCACAACAATCTTCTCGTCTACAACTCTTCACTAGATGTAGCTCGTTCTTCTCTGCACCGCACATATACTTCGGTGAAGTTCCTCGAACTTGGCACCGGAGATAGCATTCTCTTTAGTTTTTGTATGGACTATTTCTCTCTGTATGCACTAGCAAACAAATCAATCCATACCCGTTTCTGTCAACAATCTCCAAAACACAGGAGGCAGATATTACACCAACAAGAGGGGGTCCGCTTCGGAAAGGTTTGGGTGGAATCATCACGTACACACAATTTTGCACCCATCTCATCTTTCCGCTTCTTTGGAGTAGTCCCTCTGTTTTCCTGAAGAAGTGGTGGAGAGTTGCAGCGGTAGTACCGCGGGCGGAACCAGTAGTACTGCTTATAGGCGGTAGTACCGCTGCTAGATCTGCTTATACTACCGCTCACTCCTGTGGTCTCGACTTTTCATGTTGGGATCTATGGTAGTACCTCTGGGTCTCTATCGTGCAACCTCGTTAGACCCTGTAGGACGAGTGAAAGTGGAAGCGGCAGTAGAGGTGGTAGTACTGCCTGTAGGCGGTAGTACCGGCCGTACCACTGCGGCTACTGCCGCTTGGCACTCTGTTCTCCCCTGTTTCTTCTTTCTCCTTGGCATACTGTAGGAAGTGGTAGTACTGCTCCCGGAGCGGCAGTACCACTTGTGTGCGGGCTAAGAAGAGAATAATGGTTGGATTTGTTCCCCACTATAAAAGGGGGTCTTCTTCCTCAAGAAGACTCACGTCTTCCTCCCCTAAATTCCATTGTTGCTCCAAAGCTCATTTTCGCCCGATCTCTGTCCCTAGACAATCAAACTTGTTGATTTTCTAGGGATTGGTTGAGAAGGTCCCGATCTACACTTCCACCAAGAGAAATTTGATTCCCCCCAATAATCCCTTGTGGATCTTGTTACTCTTGTGTGTTTGAGCACCCTAGACGGTTGAGGTCACCTCGGAGCCACATTCCATTGTGGTGAAGCTTCTTGGTGTTGTTGGGAGCCTCCAATTAAGTTGTGGAGATTGCCCCAACCTTGTTTGTAAAGGTTCGGTTGCCGCCTTCAAGGGCACCACTAGTGGAATCACGACATCTCGCATTGTGTGAGGGCGTGAGGAGAATACGGTGGCCCTAGTGGCTTCTTGGGGAGCATCGTGCCTCCACATCGCTCCAACGGAGACGCACTTCCCTTCAAAGGGAAGGAACTTCGGTAACACATCCTCGTCTCCACCGACTCCACTTGTAGTTATCTCTTACCTTTACTTTGTGCAAAGCTATTGTTGTGTTGTATCCTTTGCTTGCACTTGTTGTTGTTGTTGTTGTTGTTATTGTTGTTGTTGTTGTTGTTGTTGTTGTTGTTGTTGTTGTTGTTGTTGTTGTTGTTGTTGTTGTTGTTGTTGTTGTTGTTGTTGTTGTTGTTGTTGTTGTTGTTGTTGTTGTTGTTGTTAGCATCATATAGGTTGCTCACCTAGTTGCACATATAGACAACCTACTTGTTGCTAAAACCAATTTGTTATGAAAAGATAAAAATTGGTAGTTGCCTATTCACCCCCCTCTAGTCAACCATATCGATCATTTCAATTAGTATCAGAGCCTCGTCTCTTTTTAAGGGTTTCACCACCTGAAGAGTATGGTTGACGATGGTGGTATTGGAGATGAAGTGCCCGAGGCCGTGGAGTTCACTTCAATAACCCAAGACGACTTAAATGAAGCTATGGCTTCACTTAAGACTGTCGGATTCAGGGCTCCGCGGACCCACAAAGGTTCGAACTCTGGGGCGTGTACGCAAATCTCAACCTCTCGAGCCTACCAGCCCGTCGCCCTATAGCCTAGCTTTGCCGGATTCGCGTGAGCGGGGAAGAAGATGAACACGGTAGTTTACCCAGGTTCGGGCCACCTTGCGGTGTAAAACCCTACTCCTGCTTTGTGGTGGATTGGCCTCACGAGGAGGCTGAGGATGAACTAGTACAGTGGTTCGAGCAGTCTCGCGAGAGTTCAAGTGGCGGAGGTGGAACTGGTCTGATCCGATTCGATCCCTCTCTATGGTGGTGGCTAACCTATATTTATAGTGGCCTCGGTCCTCTTCCCCCAAACGTAGGCGGGAAGGGATCCCACAGTGGCTAATTTGAAAGGGGACAAGTAGTACATCTTATCCTGATGAAAGGTGGTCTTCGCCTGCAAAGCTTCTGGTCGTGACGTAGCAGTGGGCACGGCGATGACATCCATCCTGCTGATTGTGGTCTTGGTCTTGTAGCACCGGAATGGAAACCTTTGGCAGATTCCTCGGGAACCCACGCCTGTCCTTGCCTCCTTCGCACCAAAGAGGAAACTGCCTTCTCGGTGCCCGCTGGCGCCCGCCTGGCCTTGGTCGTCATGGCTTGCGTCATCACAACCTTGTGAGGCTGGGTACCTGCATAGAAACCTCCGCTCCTTGGGAGGCAGCCTGGGGAGGCCGCTCCCTCTGGAGGTCTTGGTGTCGTCCGCCTCGCGAGGCCAGGGGGCCCTCGCGAGGGTCTTGTCTTGGGAGTCTTGTAGATGGGTCATACCAGGCCGTCCATCGAGCCACGCCATGGCCCGCTGGCAGGCAAGTCTGGGTACCCCGGTTCCCAGAATGACGACAGTAGCCCCGGGCCGAAGGCGCGCCCAGGCTTGGCTTCGAGGCGAGCCAAGGGGCAAGGCCGAAGCGCCATGGGCCCCAATCACCTGCGGGCTAGGCTGACGCGTGGCGCTTGACAGGACGCGGACGCCTCCGCTTCCCCACATCGCCTCGGCAACTGCCCGCGCTGACAAAAGACTGGCACCCGCTACCGAACCATCATTGCTTTCCCTTCGCCTTGCTTCGGATCTCCTTTCTCCCAGCCGAGAGCTTCTCCAGATCCGGTCGCGCTCCTCCCCCTCCTACTCCTTCTCCATCGCCGAGACTACGCGAATGGTGTCTGGGAAGGTGAAACCTGCCTCGCAGGTCGCAAGCTCATCGTCCTCTCCTGCGCCAGCCCTCGGCGTGTCCTCCATCACCGAGGCGAAGCATCTCGCTGCCGTGCTCTCACAGACGGTGAGCGACGACAATGAGTGGAAGGAGACCATCCTCCTGGCCGGCTCCGCCGAGCGGAGGACCCTGGCGCGAACGGTTTAATTATCCCTTCTACCTCCACAGCGTCTTCGCGGGGCTCATCCCGCCTTTCTCCGAGTTCTTCGATGCCGTCCTCAACCACTACAAGTTCCAAGCTCTTCATCTTCAGCCCAACTCCATCCTCCTCCTGTCCATCTTCGCCTTCAATTGTGAGGCTTTTGTGGGCATGAGGCCTTCCATGCCGCTCCTTCGCCACTTCTTCTCCCTGCGGCTACACGACTCAACGTAGCGCTTCGGCTGCGTGTCCTTCACGGCAGTCCACAAGAGCAACATGCTCATGAGGGCCGGGAAGAAGGTGGAAGGCTTCCGGCACCGCTGGATCTTCCTGGACACCAGAGGCCTCAACGAGCGGCTGGAGCTGCCGACCGAGCTACCGGAGAAGCTTGATTGGAGGGGTCATGAGAAGTTCTCCGACCCCGGGCCGAGTCCGTTCTGAGGAAGATGACCTCGGACATGGAAGCCCGGGTGCTGACGGTGGGCATGCTCATGAAGGAGTTCCTCACGCAGCGGCTGACACCTCTTCAGTCACACACGTGTCCCGTGTGGGAGCTCTAGGGCGCGTCGGATGACATTAGGCTGTGCTCTGAGAGCCTGACGGGCAAGGAGCTGGACAAGGCCATGAACGTCCTGCTCAGCAGCGACCCTGGAAACCTCCCAGATGCCTATGTCCCGTTGTACCGCCGCGATGATAGGGAGGCGTTGGTTGCCTCCATGCCCATCTTCAATGAGCTGGGGCTTGTGCCGCCCGAGTGCCCCAACTCTCTAGTGCTAATGTCCTCTGGCGACAGCGCCGGCGAAGAGGGCGAGGAGGACTCGGAGGCGACCGAGGATGAAGTGGCGGAGATACCCCCCCCCCCCATCGCAGAGCGAGCTCCTCCGGAACCTCGCAGATGAGGACGATGCCGACGAGCCCCCGGCCGTGGACTCCCCACGCTCAACCAGGGTCCTCACGAGGTCCGGGGCTGCTCTCCGGACCCCGCGACGGTCAGGCCAGGCGACCCCGAGGAAGGGCGAAACGGCATCTCCTCCGGGGGGCGCCCCACCCGCTGCTGGGGCGGGCGCGGCCCTGCAGGTCGTGACCCCTCAGGGTGACGCCTTCCCCTTGCCAAGCGTCGGTGTGGCACCAGGGTCGGCCGGCAAGCGCCCCTCCAACTCCCCAAGGACGGCCCATGTCGTGTCAAGGAAGGGCGAGGGCACCCCGGCTCCCGCCAAGAAGGAGAAGAGGAGGGTGTGGGTCAACCTTGATGACTAAGTAGCCCACCTTGCTCTTTGAGTTAAGCACAAATTGCGATTGTGCCCACAATACCCCTCTCCTGGTTGCCAGGTTGGGCATCACGGCGAAGAAGAGGAAGGAGGACGCGGAGCCGAAGGAGTCCCCTGCCCCGAGGGTGCCATGGGCTTCTGGCCGCGGCGGATGCAGAAACGTGCCGGGCCGGTCCAGTGCGGCCTCCGGGCGTGCGGGCGACACCTCGCGTGAGCGCTCGGTTACCCCGCCTGCTCCAGCTGCCACACCTGCGCTGCCTGAAGAGGCGTCCACCGGGGGTGCTAGGGCTCAGGGGGCGACGCCCCTTGCCCCAGCCATAATGGTCCCCGAGGACGTGGTGATGCAGCCTCTGGAGGACCCAGCCCCCGCAGGTCGGCAGGCCGCAGAGCCATCCACCCCCAACGCGCCTGAGGGGTGCTCGGAGCCTCCGGCGTCCCAGGCCATCCATGCCGCCGCTTCCGTGGCCGTGGTGCGGGTCGATGCACCCGTGCTGCCCCCTGTCAGTCCCTCGCGCTGGCGAACTGTGGCCCCCTCGGCAGGCCCAGGGCTCTGGAGGAAGCCTACGTCGCGCTTGACCAACTCCGGGCCAACCTCCAAGACGCCGACAGGTGCCTTGTGAGGGAACGCCTGGGGCTGGTCTCGGGGTGGCTCCAGGCCAACACATCCGCTAAGACGGCCTAGGACTGGGCTGAGGCCGCCACCACGGAGAGCAGGAGGGAAACCAGCGAAGCCGTGGGGGCTCGTGACGCGACGCTGGCCAACGCAGCGTCCATTGAGAAGCGCTGCAATGAAGCAGAGGCTGAGCTGAAGACCCTTCGGGAAGAACAAGCCACGCACACCCAACGGCTCCGGCGGCAGGAAGAGGATCTCAAGGCCCGCGAGGTGAAACTCGCCGACCACGACGTCAAGCTGGCCCAGGTGACCACCGACCAGGCCGCAGAGCGCGGCCGCCTGGCCAAACTGAAGGTGGAAGCGGATGAAGCCTAGGTGTCCCATGCCCGGCATGTCTCTGAGGCGACAGCCCGGCTGGAGGCCAGGGAGAAGGTCCTTGTCGCCGATGAGAAGAAGGCAGCCGTTGTCGGTGTCAAAACCGGCGGATCTCGGGTAGGGGGTCCCGAACTGTGGATCTAGGATCGATGGTAACAGAGACGATGAACATGGTGTTTTACCCAGGTTCGGGCCCTCTCTATGGAGGTAAAGCCCTACATCCTGCTCTTGTTTATATTGATGAGGTATCAAAGTACAGAGTTGATATACCTCGAGATCATATGTTGTGGTCTAAACCCAAGGGGTATGATGAGTAATGTCATAGTCTATCTATCAACGAGCCTAGCCTCGGCTTATATAATGTACCGGAGGCCTAGGATAACAACAGTCCTAGTCGGCTACATTGGTGGAGAGGAGTCCTTGTCTTGATCACCAAGTCTTGTGGAATCTTCCTCGTATATGTCATCGGCTGTCCGAACTGGCCCATTAGTGAACCGCCACGAGGGTCCTCGGCCCAACCCACTGGTCGGGAGACGACATGGTGAGTACCCCCTAGTCCAGGACACCGTCAGTAGCCCCCTGAACCGGTCTTCAAGTTGGGGACGCTCCTCGATTCTTCCGAACTGTTCTTCATCTTCGGTCATCGGTCTTGAAAACTGGTTCAACAAATCTTCCCATCTCCGATCTTGAGGATCACCGAGGTGTATCCGAAGAGTTCATACGTCGGGTATCCGAGGAGTCTTTTTAAGTTATCGGCCTTTATCAATGCCTTGTAAGTTTTTTACGCCACACCTGGGGTTTGAAGTGTTTCCCGTGTGACGGCACCCTCTTGTGTCCGAGCTCTAAGGCCGAACTAAATCCGAGGCATCTTTTCACAGCCGAGCTCCAACACTATTCGGCGTTCAAGGTATCCTCTTGCGTCCGAGCTCCAACGCTGAACCGAATCCGAGGCATCATAGATTACCTTGGCCTCTGAAAATTTGAATGAGTTCATCCGAGCTTAAATGCCGGAGTATTCTTCTATGGAACGAGCCATTCGAATCCAAGCTTTATGCCGGACTGCTTCCGAGCTCCAACGCTGGACTGCATCCGAGTTCTAACGATGGTCAGCATCCGAGTTGTCATAACTACCTCGGTCTTCAAAAGATTGAACGAATTCAGCCGAGCTTAATGCCGGAAATGCCCTCTATGGAGCCAGCCACTGGCGCCCGAGCTTAATGCCGGACTGCTTCCGAGGTGGTGCACCACCCTGACTGTGGGCTCATTTTTTGTGAATATTTTCAATTGGTGCAATTTATTCTCTGCCGAGATATATAGCCTGTAGCCCTCAAGGTGTGTGTCGGTCTAAAACCCGAGATGCACCTGAAGGATGGCATAAAACCGGTGATCCCAGTATCCCCTGAGACTCAGGTCAATTCACAAAATCGGCCTGAGGATCAACTCCTAGCTCTGTAGCATACTTAGGAATAGAAATGTGGTGTGCATATTTCTCGAGACTCAGGTTGGGTGCGGCCGACCAACCTGAGGATCATAATCTCCTCGGGAACTATTTCACACTTTGTAAACTGTCTGCATTGAATCGTCGATGCAGTAGCCCCCGAGCCAATGGTCGGGTGGCAACACCAGATCAGGGGATCGATGTGCCCCTTTAACATTTGTAAATGAGAAGCGCGAAGCCCAGTAGCCCCCGAGCCTTAATGTGGGCACGGGTGGCCGAATTAAGGATCAATGTCCGGAGTATATCACAATTTATGTGTAATGATTCTATGTATCCAAGTACTTTACATCACTAATGCTCGGATCCGCATTGCACAAAACTTTGTTTACCGACCATCGGCTTCAACCTCTTCGGCCAGCAGCCGAAGAGTGTTCATCCTACTTTATAAAGCCTTTATAAGGGCAAAGATTTACGACAAACAAGGCAATTAAGCCATTCGGTTTTATAAACAAAGGTACGCAGAGAGATATGTTATAAAACATCTTCTGGGAAAAATAGTTCCGTTATAGGTTCCTTTTCCCAGGCTGTCATGTTGATCATGATCATGAGACCTCAACTCCGATCAATGTGGGAGGAAAATATTGAGGATTTAGTTGGGGGAAAGTTCCTGAACTATGTGGTCTTTAGTGAACCTAAATTTTCACTTCCGTCGTTGCCGACCAATTATATCCTTTAAGATCGCTAGCTTTCGTCTTCACCCAGTCTGAGGTACTAACTCGGATGACCCGGTAGTAACAATCACAGAGGTGCTCCCTTTACCGCCTAGCCGAACAATCGGGAACGTAGGGGTAAGCACAGGAGCCAGGCAACCCAGCTTGGCAAAAATCTTAAGTCAAATTGATGCATATTTATGGCTTTATAATGATGATTACGGAAGGCAGCCCTCATATACTAAATACAAAGGCCGACGATATGATTATTTTGACTCCGTTGCGACTGTTTATCAGTTGAAAGTGGCCCATCGTCGGCTTCCACCCCCTTGTAGATGCTACGCAGGGTGTTTCCGCAATAACAAAACAACCCTTAGCCGACATCTCGGTGCCCAAAGGCGGTTGTGTTAGCGGAAACGAGGCAATCAGATATGCGGGCTCTATAACTTTCACTTAGTCATAGGAGCTTTAAACTGGGGAAGCTTGCTACGAGCCCCCGGTTTGTGTTCGGCACCGACCGAAGTCTTGCCATTAACACTTTGGCCAATATTATGAAAGGCCCATCGTTTAACACGGGGTAATCGGTATCGATCTATAGTGTGACACCTTCATCGGATCGCTGACCAGTTTACGCCCATTGTGACAGTCAATTTTCGGCTTTCTCCACTGAGGTGCTTAACCATTCGAGCTGGAAGCACAATCACAGTGGTTCTCCCTTTGCACACCTAGCCGAATAAAGCGGAACATAGGAGGCAAGCACAGGAGCCGGGCAACCCAACTATTGACCGAAGACACAATTCGAAACCGATGCATATAAAGCAATATCCGAGAATGGTTTGCCGAGGACTCCACGAATTACCTTGGCTTTTGGTGGGTTCGGCTCTAGTTGCAGCCGACTGTTGATATTACCGAACTGTAAAGGTGTCCGGTGTTGTACTGTGAGAGTTATGCTGGAAACACCCAAATAGGTTAAAGTGCAATAGGCTTGCAAAACCAAAAAACTTCAGTAAAAACTTTACGTCCGAACTAAATCAAGTTTTTGGTGCCAATTCAAAAATTGGTCTTAAAATAAATTTTTCCTTTCGTCATGCTTTAACATGACACGTCCGATCTCAAAACTTCAAGCGGGTCAGCCTTCGGTTTCAACCTCCTATTCCTGAAGGCGGAGTGCTTCTCAGGCTAGTTTAATGAGCTAAACTCGAGCAGCTTTAGAGAGAAAATAGGCTATCCGGCTATTGACCACACACTCGAGTCGAGAAAGGAGTGATAGAAAAAGACTTTGCAATGACTGAGAAGAAAACACATTTATTATAAAATGGCTCATATAAATTTTAAGAGCCCCCAGTTAACATGGGTAGAGTTTCAAACAACATATGCGAGCATGGTCGAACCGAACACAAATTAAAAGTTTAAAAACTTTGAGCATGAAAGCGACTTAGCTGGTTAATGTGTTCGGCATTGATGATGCGGGCCGAGCTTGCAGCGGGTCGAGGTCCCAGCCCCGAAGCCTATTTCGAGGTGCCCGAGCGAAGAGCTCGGCTTGATGAAGTGGCGACGCCGTACGGTCGATGCGGTGAGGCGAAGCCCCCAAGTCCAGCCAAGGTGAGAAAAACCCTCATGACCGAGGTGACGAAGAGCTCGGCAGAAAAAAGAAGTGTTTAACAATCAACGTTTGAATGAACAACTTTTTTGTTTAACACAAATATAATGTTTGGTTGAACCGAACAAGAAATAAAATAATTTTTTAAAGAAAAAAAACTGAGCATGGAGACGACTTAGCTGGTTAATGTGCTCGGTATTGTTGATGAGGTCCGAGCTCGTGGCGGGACAAAGACGTAGTCCGCAGCCTAGCCAAGGTCACAGCCCCCAAGCCCGAGGTAACCGAGCGAGTAGTTTGGCTTGATGAGGTGGCGATGCCGCACGGTCGATGTGGCGAGGCGAAGCCCCCGGTCCAGCTAACGTGACGAAGCTGGTTGGCTGGTGACGCCGAAGTCACCAGAGTAGGTTGATGAAGAGATGGCGAAGCCCCCGGTCTAGCCGAGGTGCCGGGGCAGGTCGATAGTATGACGTTTGCAGCCCCTATGCCGGCCGAGGTGTCGAAGCAGGTCGGCGTGGTGGACATTGGCTTGGTCAGCCGGATTAGTATTTGGGATTTCTTCGGAATCGTCCTCCGGTACTATGGTGCGAGGGGCGAGTCCGGCCAGGGTTGACTCCTGATGTTCGGACGCCGAAGTCGCGTCCAGGATTGAAGCTGGATACAGGATAAGAGAGGCGAGTCCGGCCGGAATTGACTCCCGATCTTCGGACACAGAGGTCACATCCAGGCTTGAAGAAGCAATAGTGCGGCGATGCCGTCGCGGGCCGGATCTTGTGACGCGGTCGATGCCCGCTTGATGAAGTGACCATGCAGCGATGTCGGTGCGCCCGCTCCGTATAATTCATGGGGCGACAATGTTGGTGATGATTTACCGCTCACAATGCCGAACTGTTGTTCGGCTTGCCGAGATAATGATCCGAAGAGGTTGAGTTCGGCTCGATAAAGCGACGACCCGTCTGGCGCAGGTCGGCAGCCGTGCAGCAACGTTTTCAGGCTGGTTTGACACCGGCGCAACGGTGAGAGTTACCTCCGAAAAGGAGCAAAATTTGTGAGCATGTGTTCGGAAACAAAACACAATACCCTAGAAAGAGATTCCTCCAAAAAGGTTGTCCAATATCCCGTTCATGAAGAAAGATGAACTCGGGTCGGATTCGTATTCGCGCAGAAAACAGATCAGAAAATCAATGCGCTCATCGGAGTTTGAACGGTCGATCGAGCTGAAATTTTGAGGGGTGATTAATTTGGTAATTCCACAGCCGATCAACGGTTGGATCTTCCAAATGATGTCCGAGCTGGGCGCTGGACTCCTCGCCCTAAACTCGTCCAGATTCCCATCCAGATTTGACAGGGCTCCGGTATATCATAGATCGCCGGAGATTCCTCCATCGGAATGCGACGAAATTTTACAGGGTTGTTATATACACAATTCCACCAAAGCAATCGTCAAAGCGACACCCGAGGAAGGGGCAATGGCGAACACAAATCCGCTGTATAGAAAAACAGCACGGTCGCCCGAGGACAATGTTGAAGTTGAGCCCCCGAGCTATATGGATGACTCCTCCATGATCTTGATAGAGATCGGAGTTGATGTTGATGAAGGCCCTCGTCCGATCATGATGATCTGAGGCAGAGCGCAGTCCTCGGTCGAGCCAAGGTGACCAGTCGAGCCGGCGACGAATATGCCGATGTCGCAGTTGATCTGCAAGCGAGCCATCGATCCATTGCCGATCACACAGCGGAACTCTCAATGAAAGCACCATTGTCGGTGTCAAAACTGGCGGATCTCGGGTAGGGGGTCCCGAACTGTGGATCTAGGATCGATGGTAACAGAGACGATGAACACGGTGTTTTACCCAGGTTCGGGCCCTCTCTATGGAGGTAAAGCCCTACGTCCTGCTCTTGTTTATATTGATGAAGTATCATAGTACAGAGTTGAATTACCTCGAGATCATATGTTGTGGTCTAAACCCAAGGGGTATGATGAGTAATGTCATAATCTATCTATCAACGAGCCTGGCCTCGGCTTATATAATGTACCAGAGGCCTAGGATAACAAGAGTCCTAGTCGGCTATGTTGGTGGAGAGGAGTCCTTGTCTTGATCACCAAGTCTTGTGGAATCTTCCTCGTATATGTCATCGGATGTCCGAACTGGCCCATTAGTGAACCGCCACGGGGGTCCTCGGCCCAACCCACTGGTCGGGAGACGACATGGTGAGTACCCCCTAGTCTAGGACACCGTCAGCCGTGGAACGTGACCTTCCTCTCCCTCGAGCTTGGGTTTCATATGGCGCTGCGTTCCATCTGCGGGGGAGGATACGAAGAGCCATTGGCGACCCTTGAAGACGGCCTTGCAAGGCTCTTCCCCAAGCTTGCCGAAGCACTTAAGGGTGCCGCCATGGAGGTGGACTCCTTTTTGGCACCTTGCTCACGGGGGCGTGCACCAAAGCACGCCTCCAAGTGGTGCCCGAATGCCTCCCTTGTCGTGCTGGTCAAGTCAGAGGCCCTCCAGACGAGAGCCCCCGAGCCCGTCCTGAGGGGGGCGCCGGGCGCGCCTCCCTATGCGAGAGTGAAGGGCGCCCCAGCAGCGGGTGCGGGGCCTGAGGCACCATCGGCAGGCGCCCCAGCCTATTGATGACCGTTGAGGAGGAGCTGCTTCTTCTTCTTGGGGACGGCCTCAGGAGGTAGGATCGCGCCTTCATCGTCAGAGTTCTCGATCGCCGTAGCCTGGTAGGCGCGCTCGAAGGAGCACACCGCATCCTTTTCGTCGCAGGCGACCGTGATGATGCCACCGCACCCTGGCATCTTGAGGACGTTGTAACCATGGTGAGTTGCTACCATGAACTTGGCAAGGGCCGGATACCCTAGGATGGCGTTGTATGGGAGGCTGATGTGGGCAATGTTGAAGTCGATGAGCTCGGTGCGATAGTTGTCGCACTTGCTGAAGGTGACCGGGAGGCGTACCTGCCCTAGGGGGACGGTGGAGCCATCAGTCACCCCTGAGAAAGGCTTGGTGGGCAGGAGCCGGTCATAGGGCACCTGGAGCGTCTCGAATGTCTCGACGGAGAGAACATTGAGCCCCGCGCCACCGTCGATGAGGGTTTTGGTGACGAGGACGTTGCTGATGGTTAGTGTGCAGAGCATCGGGAGCGCGCCAGTAGCGGCAGAGCACTTAAGTTGGTCCTTGGAGTCAAAGGTGATGGCGTGCTTGGACCACCTGAGGGGACGCGTTGCCTCAAGCTTTGGGAGGGCCGCATTCAGCTCACGACAGAACTACTTGAAGATGCGATGTGAGGCGGGGGCCTGAGCACCACCCAGGATGCAAGCAATCGCCCGAGGCTCCTAGAAGCCCCCAGCCCCATCATCCTGCCGATTGTCGTTGTTTCTCCTTGGCGGTGTTGGCAACGGAGGGAGGCCGACATTGCCCTGAGGGTGGTCCTCACAAGGCTGGTCTCGCCAAGGAACATCATGAGGCTGACCCTGCTAGCGGTCCTCACGAGGCTGATCACGCCAGTCCTGATGAGGGTCGCGGTTGTCCCAGCGGCCTCCTCCATGGCCGTAGCCGCGGTCACCGCGCTCGGGGCGATGGCTGAGGTGCCCATCACAGAGCGCCCTGAGCTCCTGGCAGTCGTTGGTGTTGTGGCTGTGGACATTGTGGAAGATGCAGAATGGGCGGTTGCCCCTCAGAGGCTCGTCGTGGTCACGACCGCGCTTCATCTAGGGCTCGGCCGCGAGCACAGCGGGGCCCTTGCGCTTCGCCTCCTTAGCCTTGGCCTTCTTGTCTTCAGGATCGGCCTCGGGAAGCTCCAGGAGGGAGAGGCAGCCTTCCTAGGCCCTTGCGCCCTTGTTCGCCAGGTTGAACATGTCCAGGGCTGAGCACAGGTCCTCGTGTATGGCGAGCTCCTCCTTTATCTTGACATCCCGAATGCCATCAGTGAATGCTGAGATGATGGCCTTGTCTGATGCCTTCGGGATCTTGAGGCGAACATTGGTGAAGCGCTGTATGTACTTGTGCAGGGTTTCGCCCGGCAGCTGCTTCACGTGCCGCAGGTCACCCACTGTAGGAGCGCGGTCACGGGTGCCCTGGAAGTTGGCGATGAAACGCTCGTGAAGCTCGTCCCAGGAGGAAATCGACCCCTTCGGGAGGTTCAAGAGCCAAGAGCGCGCGCCGTCCTTGAGGGCCATGGGGAACCAGTTTGCCATAACCTTCTCATCACCGCTCGCCGCTTCGATGCTCAGCACGTAGAGCTGGAGGAACTCCGCAGGGTCGGGGGTGCCATCATAGCATGGAGGCAGATCCGGCTTGAACTTGTCGGGCTAGAAGACGCGACGCAGTTCCGGGGTGAAGTCGAGGCAACCTCCGCACTCAGGGGCGCAGCACGCACGGGAGGAGCTCGGTCTTGACGCCCACGCGCCACAGGCTCTCGCGGCACGGGGTCTTGGTGCTGGCGCTGAGGTGCTGGGAACGCGCGCGCATCGGCCTGCGGCCGCTGCACCACCTGGCAGCTTGCTTCATCCCTCGCCGGCGCTCAGTGCCACGGGTCGCGCGGGGGCGCGTCGTGCCTGGGCTCTGGGTCAGCGTTGTGCCGAGGAGGTGGAGGAGGCGCGCCGTGGGCCACGTCACCCGCCTGGGACAGCGGGGGAAGGGGCGAGTGGGACGGCGCAGGGGCCTCGCCGGCGGCGTTGACGAGCTCAGCGATGTGGCCAAGCCAGTCGTTGGCGGGGTGATAGCACAGGAGCTCACGCGCCATGAGCAGCGCAACCTGCCCGTTTGCCGGCCCACGGCGAGCATGGGACTACGACGCCGTGGCGGGAGTTGGTGACGGAATGGCGGTGCGGCCATCACGCCACACGGAAGGCGACAGCGACGAGTCCTACTGCTCATGATCCGCAGGGTCGGTGGCAGCGTTGGCCACGGGGGAAGCGGAGCGGCGAGGACCACCGTTGCCCATGGGTGCCGTCTGGGCGACACGAGCGGCCCGACACTCGGTGCAGACACAACGTGCGTCGGCCATGGGAGCGTCGGAGCGGAAGCAAACCGGAGGTGGAAGAAGGACTTCGACACGCCCCTACCTGGCATGCCAAATGTCGGATTCAGGGCTCCGCGGACCCACAAAGGTTCAAACTCTAGGGCATGTGTGAAGATCTCAACAGCTCGAGCCTACCAGCCCGTCGCCCTATAGCCTAGCTTTGCCGGATTCGCGTGAGCAGGGAAGAAGATGTACACGGCAGTTTACCCTGGTTCGGGCCACCTTGCGGTGTAAAAATCTACTCCTGCTTTGTGGTGGATTGGCCTCACGAGGTGGCTGAGGATGAACTAGTACAATGGTTCGAGCAGTCTCACGAGAGCTCAAGTGGCGGAGGTGGAACTAGTCTGATCCGATCCGATCCCTCTCTATGGTGGTGGCTAACCTATATTTATAGTGGCCTCGGTCCTCTTCCCCGAAACGTAGGCGGGAAGGGATACCACAGTGGCCAATTTGAAAGGGGACAAGTAGTACATCTTATCCTGACGAAAAGTGGTCTTCGCCTGCAAAGCTTCTGGTCATGACGCAGCAGTGGGCTCGGCGATGACATCCGTCCTGCCGATTATGGCTTGGTCTTGTAGCACCGGAATGGAAACCTTTGGCAAATTCCTCGGGAACCCACGCCTGTCCTTGCCTCCTTAGCACCAATTAAAGAGGAAACTGCCTTCTCTGCGCCCGCTGGCGCCCGCCTGGCTTTGGTCATCATGGCTTGCGTCATCGCAGCCTCGTGAGGCTGGGTACCTGCATAGAAAACTCTGCTCCTCGGGAGGCAGCCTGGGGAGGCCGCTCCCTCTGGAGGTCTTGGTGTCGTCCGCCTCGCGAGGCCAGGGGGCCCTCGCGAGTGTCTTGTCTTGGGAGTCTTGTAGATGGGTCGTACCAGGCCGTCCAGCGAGCCATGCCGTGGGCTGCAAGTAGGCAAGTCTGGGTACCCTGGTTCCCAGAACGCCGACAAAGACGTCTATGATGACCGAGGTCAAGTCCATGCTTAAAGAATTACTTGAGGGGTTGAAAACTCCTCCTGATCCGTTGCTTGTGGTTAATCGCACTGCATCGGAGTCGGAGGCCAATTCCAGCAAGGAAGCGGCTAAAGGTACTCAAACCTTCTCCCCTTAAAACAATAATGGGAGGGGAACCTTTGCCTCGGTTCCCCCTCCCCCGGTCTATGGAGGACCGGTCCCTGCATCGCATATTAACCACCTTGGTCCTCCTCCAAAACTTGTGAAGGGTGATTTTGCTAATTGGGTTTTTTGTATCAAGTCTCATTTGAATCACAACTCAACAAATCTTTGGAGAATCATCGAGCAAGGCTTCTACCCGCATGATCCAAACAATTTCATCCCAAGAGAAGAAGCGGACAATCAATACAATCACTCTGCTTTGTTCATCCTTCAAGCCGCGGTGCCTCCCGAAGATGTATCTCACTTGCGACCCTTCACTCGTTCAAAGGACTGCTGGGAACATATCATATGTTTGTACAATGGGAGCTCAAGCATCCAATGGTCCAACTTTGAAGTGGTTCTTGATGAGGCCGATGAATTTGTGATGCTAGAAGATGAGGATCCTCGTGATCTCTATCGGAGGGTGACAACTCTTGCGGTTGCTCTCCAAGATCATGGGAGCAAGGATACGGATGACAATTGGATCAAGCGCAAGTTTCTCAAGGCTATCATGCCTTTCAACAAGGCCATGTCCTCTGTAATTCGTCAAAGGCCGGATTTCCACACCTTGTCTTCAACTGAAGTATTGGACGAGTTCATTGCCATGAACATCATGAACAAGACCGCCGACAATGCTCTAGCTCGTGTCCGGTCAAAGAAAGCCTCTCCCAACCTTGCCTTGAAGGCCAAGGCCATTCTGGAAGAAGAAGAGGAGGAAGAAGAAGAGAGTTGCCCTGAAGACACCAAATATGCTTATCACTAGCACATGGCTCTTGCGTCAAGGCAATTTTGGGGCAACAAGAGAAATTCAAGGCCCAACTTCTCCAAGAACACCTCAAGTGGGTCAAAGAACAAGCAACGAGTGAGGACGTGCTACAATTGCGGCAATGTGAGTCACTTTGTGGTGGATTGTCCTTATGAGAAGAGGGAAGACAACGGTGGCAAACTCATTCGCAAAGACAAAGCCAAGTCCTTCCCAAACAAGAACCACTTCACCAAGAAGGTACCTCAAAAGGGCTTGGTGGCACAAGAAGAGTACGCCTCCGATGATGATGATGAAGATAAAAGTGGTGAAGGAATGGCAATGGCAACCGTGGTCATTGCCACCTCTTCCCCTTCCAAGGTGTCTCTCTTCGGTGCCGCCAACAAGAACCTCATCGCCAAGTGCCTTATGGCCAAAGGTATCAACAAGGTAACCCCCAACATCAAAACCACCATCACTACTACTCTCTCCTTGTTAGATTGTGTAGATGATAGTGAGGTGGTGAAAGTTGATGAGAATGAGTTTGACAAGTTCTTGAACAAGCTCAATGGTGAAACCAAGAAGCACTTTGTTGCTCTCTTGGAACAACTTGGTGGGGCCAATGATATCATTGAGTCTCATGAGGACACTATCTCCAAGTTGGAGGGGCATAGTCATGATTATACCGATGAGATTGTGGATCTTTCCATTGCTCTTGAGGAAGAGCGAGGACTTTGTTTGACTCTTGAGGAGTCACACAATGTTGTTCTTGCTAAATAGCAAAAAGATCTTGATCATGCTAATGTTCTCTCTCATGTGCTTAAATCTGAGAAAGTTGCCCTTGGGATTGGCCATGGGAAACTCAAAGAGGAGTTTGATATTCTCGACAAGGCTCACAAGGTCTTGAAGAGTGTTCACACCTCCCTCAAAGGGTCTCATGATCAACTCCAAGTGAAACTAACCAAGGAGATAGCAACATGTCCTCCTTTCATTCTAATTGATAATGCAAATGCTACTAACCCTTGTTGTGAGCATGTGCACCTTGTGGAGGAAAATGCCAAGTTGAAAGAGCAACTTGAGAAAGGCCTTGTGACTTGCATACAAGGTGAGAAGAATCTCAATGACCTTTTGAGCAATCAAAAGGAGGTTGTGGCCAAGGAAGTAGTTGGGTTTGTGCCCAAGTCAAAGAAGAAGAAGAAGACCAAGCAACCTCTCCCACTCAAAGAAGTCTTTGTAAAGGCCGGAGAGGGAGCTCATGAGAAGAAGAAGGACATGGGTATTGGTGGTAGTGCCAAGAAGGGCAAGACCACACCTTCTAACAAAGCTAGTGACTTTAATCCTTCCTATGTTTTGTGTCGTGCTAGTGATGGGCATGTTTATGCCAAATTTGTTGGTTCTTCTTATGAGTACATTGAATGGTCTATTTGGGTTCCTAAGACCCTTGTCGCTAACCTCAAAGGACCCATTCCAGAATGGGTACCTAAATCCAAGCATTGATCTCTTCCTTGCGTGGCACTTCCTTGCATGCGAAGTTAATGACAATGCTACGTACGCTTCGACCAGGTGAGTCCCGACTGTCAGGGAGGATAAGGAGGCACTTCCTTGCATGCGAAGTTAATGATGGTGGGTCCCAGCGGTCAGGGGGGAGAATCATTATTTTGCCCGTAATATGGACGCACTTCCTTGCGTGCGAAGATGTAGCTGGTAGGTCCGAGCTGTCAGGGGGGAAACGCTATGTACACACAGTTTTGCCTCATGAACGAAACCACGCTGCCATCTGTAGCGACCCGACCCGAATGGATCAAAGTCTCTGTGCTTAAGTGTCATCCCTGGATCGGTATGCTGACACACACAGTACTCGAGGATTTATAACAGAGGTAAATCACATGTATAAAGTAACGTAAATACTATTACCTCAATCCATATAGCGGAAGTAACAACAAGGTTGTGGATTCCCATCAACACCAACGGCAAAGTTGAGTGTAGAAATCGTAACCCTAACGTATCACTTACTCGTCGTAAGAATTCCTGCAACATGAGACGTTGCAGCCATGTAGGTCAGTACATTGAATGTACTGGCAAATTCACACCATAGGATAATGATAAATAATAGCTATCACTATATGCATATTTGGCTGGTGGAGGCTCTAGGTTTAACATGATTTTGCGAAAAGCTAATTTTTTCCTACAACAAAGGAATTTATTTTATTTAACTATCATGGTGGTTGTTAAACATTGAGAAGGTAAATCCCCCTCTCAATCCCAATTAAAAGTAATCGTTAAACCCGACAAATTAATTTAGAGTGATGAGATCAGTATGAAAATCCAAGAACCAGATACTCAAGATGTCCATAACCGGGGACACGGCTAATCACGATTAGTTTGTACACTCTGCAGAGGTTTGTGCACTTTTCCCCACAAGACTCGATCTCCTCCGTTGGATTTCTCGCACTACATGGTGTTTGAGAAACGGATGACCGAGACACAGTCTTTCAGAAACATTTACTCTTTACTCTGGGTAGACAGTTACACCTACTTTCCCCTACATCTGCTAGCCTACCACTGAAAGAGGTCATGTAACATACTCAACTATGCTAGAGCCCATAATAGCTTGTGGCTGCACACGGAAGTTTCTAGCATGAATAATCTTATGATCCCTTTGAGCCTGGGTGGCGAACCGTAGGAGGATCACACGGTATATCCCCGGGATCTCCTAGGACAACACTGGTATATCCCCAGGTGCCCAAACAAGCAATCCACCCAGATGTGTATTAAAGTTGCCACCTTAAGTTGAACCATTAATTAAAAATCTCACATCTGTCATGGATACACTCAAAACCCAATCCACGTCTACGAGCATAGCATGGCAACATAAGCATAGCGTGGAAGTAACTCCCAAGGGTTTTATAATAAAAGGGCAATAGGTTCTACCTCATCATCTACTTCCCAATACCAACAAGTTAATCACATCCTAGTCATGTAGTGTTTGAGGATAAAACTAATGCATAAAAACTGGGTATAGAAGAGTATGATCAAAGTGTGAACTTGCCTTGTACTGTTGATGAAGATCCTTCGCACTCATAATTCCTGATAGTTCTACTCGTCACACTCCGTTCAATCTAACGTGAGCAAGCAATTGCATACATAAGCACTCATGCAAAAGAATCGAAGAAAAGATCTCGAAAAACTTCGAAAACTAGCAATTAACTCTTGCAACAGAAAACAATTTCTAACAGTACCAAAATTGGGTGGATTTGGCCTTATCAGAAAGTTTAGGTCAAGAGCTTTAATTTGCAAAAAGAATCAATTAAATCGGAGTTACGAAACTCAAGTTATAGCCAAAACAAGTTTGAATATGAATCAGAACAAATTTCGAAATTTGAAAGTTGAAAAAGTTTATTTGATAGATTCGCTAGAAAGGTGGAATCAAGACAAAAATATTGGCGTTGGTTTCGTCTAATTTGGATGAACGAGTAAAAAGTTATGGCTATTTGAAAAATCAGGGCCAAGCTGTTTTACGGAAGAAAAAGAGTTATGGCTAAAAGAATTCTAGTCCTAAAATGTAAATACAAGGACTAATTTATAAATCTAATTATTCTACCGTACTAGTCTAGAAATAATAAGCTACGGGAGTATATAAAAAAATACGAAGAAAGATACCTTTATAAGGTAGAGAAAAGATGACTTCCGAGAGAGAAGACAACTTTCAGAAGTCCCGCCGGAGAGAAGAAAAATATTTTTATTTAGTGAATCTAGTCAAACCAAAATATATTGATTTAACCCGAATCGGATGATTTTTGGAGGCTCTATGGGTCTATATTTATAGGTGGAAAGGAGGCTTAGAGGTCAAAAGCTAGGCAATGTGGGACTAAACGTAAACAAAAGGCAGACGAAAGATATAGGAAAAACAAAGAAAAGGAACGACGCCGCATGGGCCTTCGGCCGGCCTGCGCGTGTGCGCGCATGTGTGCGTGCGCGGAGTTTTTTTTTTAACAGAAAATAAATAAATTAAAGGACAACTGGAAAAATAATATAGTCCGACCTGCTAGCTATGTTGCGCACGCTGGCGAAGGATAGCAGTCAGTCGCTCGTACAGTTTTTTTTTTAGAATAAAAACAAAAAAAAAAGGTAAACGGAAAATAAGAAAAATTTCCATAGGCATATTATATATCAAAATTTTCAGAAAAAGATTTCCTAAAAGATGAACATATTTTCAGCGGCAAATAAATTTCACAAAAATTTAAATAAAGCAAACAGTGCTACTGCTGCAATAAAACCTAATAAAAATCATTTTAAAAATACCAAAATGATTTCAAATTTATTTCCCTCTAATTTTATATTGAAGGGAATCATTTTACCCTAATTTCCATATATTTTATTTTTGGATAAAAACAATTTGAATAAAAACCAAATAACTCCAAATTGAAAATAATTTCAAAGGGACTTTAAATTCGATTGTTTTAAACTTCCAACTCATATTTCATATAATTTGAAGAAGTCATTTTATCTCCTCTCATGAAAATCATTGAGTTGCATAAAGTTTTCGAATTTGGAATATTTCCAAATGGAATTCAAATCTTTTCAAAAACCCCTTTTAAAATAGAAGAAGTCATGTTATCTTCACTCTAGGGTTTGTGATGAAATGAATATGAATTCATGGATATCATAAATGCAAGGTGAAAGTTTTGGGAAAGTCATTTTATTCCCTCTCATTCAACTTTCAAAAAGTTTCCAAATTTCACTCAATTTCACACAAGCAACCACACCACAATCAAACAATCAATCAAAACTATTTATTTAATATAACATTCCAAAATTTAGAATTTTGGGATGTTACAAACCTACCACCCTTAAAATGAATCTCGTCCTCGAGATTCGGAGAGGCTAGCAAGAAATAGGTTAGGTTTGGGGTCTTCTCAAAATCCATCGATCGTCATGAAGGTCTGGGGTGCTACCACCCTTAGAAGCATGGTTATGGTTCCATCAAAACTCATGTACTCCATCTTTATTGTTGACAGTGTCGATCTTCTCAGATCTTCAGGATAATTCCTTCTCTGCGCTCTTCCGGTAGTGGCATAACCCTTTTTTTTCAATTCTTGTGTCCTTGCATCATGGTAATTAAGGTTCTTCCGAGACAGTGTCTTCTTAGCTGACATGTTTGGCGCCAATACTAAACAACTATCGATATCTCATGGTGGTCATCAAACAATTTGACTGGGTCCCTGCAGAAAACGGGTCTGGGCTTCATT
Source organism: Thinopyrum elongatum (assembly GCA_011799875.1). Classification (NCBI taxonomy): domain Eukaryota; kingdom Viridiplantae; phylum Streptophyta; class Magnoliopsida; order Poales; family Poaceae; genus Thinopyrum; species Thinopyrum elongatum. The sequence continues at coordinate 561,249,125 of CM022298.1, forward strand.
CTCACCGTATGGCCTACGGTTGGCAACAACTGCCTTGTACAAGGGGAAAAATTGTCACACCATTCTATGGTTTAAACAAGGTTTTGATCGTCGTCGCTCTACTATGGGTAAGTCACTCAGATTTACCATCCCATATAGCAAGGCGAATAATAAGAGTAAGTCGGTATGGTGATCAATCCATCCCGCACCCAAATCATTACCTTGTATATGGTTTAGCGAATCTCGCATTCTATCACTCGGTCATCCTCACAAGCATTGCAGAATTTCTCTTGTCGACGAACTAAGTTCGGATAAATCCATTGATTCTGCAAGCCAAACGAACATCTATCGTTTCTTCACCTCTCTCAGGTTTTGCGTTAACTCCTATAAGATCGTGTGTTGATAAAGTCGTATCTTCTTCCAGGGTTTTTCCTTCAGCAAGAGTGTGCTTGCTTCTTGGTAGGTCCTAGGGCCTGTGGGTTATGGCCCATCTCATCACTTGTAAACCTTGAACTCATCATCGGGGCAACTGATCATTATTCCAACATCCAGCTTCCTAGCATTCTTAAATCCATCCCATTGTACTGTCTCCCTTCCTTCTATCGGTACCAAACTAAGAAGGGATTACACAGACTCATCAGGGAGTTACAATTGCTCCATATTGCCAACCTTCTACCTCCTTTATATCCAATAGTACTTCATCCCATCATATTCTTGGGGTATCCCACATATCGAGATAAAACTCGTACTTATTTTGTCTGAAGTCCACTCCGTGGAATATCATTATCTTTTCCAGAGGTCAAGTGTCCTCACAGGGTACTACCACCCTTGAACTGCACAAATTCATCCGTAGACCATATTTCTCATATCCTCGAAAATGGTCAAAATCTTTATTCATAGAGTAACAACTCATAAAATCCAAATCAGTACCAACAATAATGCTAACTTTATTGATTCTCAAATTTTTACAATCTCCTGCATTTCCATTACAGGCCTCAACTCAATACCTCAAAAAGAATTGTTCCCACTACTACTACTATATTTCTTTTTCGACACAACTATTTAGCACAAGTCTCCTTCTCATTGGGACAATCTCTGGCAAAGTGACATGCTTCATTACAGCAGAAACATATTACTTCTGACAAGTCTCGTGGTTTCCTAGTGATTACATAGCCTCCTTGGGTCCTCGGCTTCCTTTTTGGGCATTCGCTAAAGTAGTGTCCTGAATCTTTGCTCCTAAAACATATGATATGACTCAGGTCCTTCTTTGTAGAAATTTGGTTGTTCTTGGAATCCAATCTATTTCTCTTCCTGGACTTTTCCGTGCCAATCAGGACTTCTATTTCCTGTGGGTCATACTCTACTTCTACTGTCGGAAATGCTACTAGATCCCCCTTCAGACAATTCTGGGATATGTGTCCTTCTTCTCCACATGAATAGCATGACTTGGTGCAGCGTTTAATTGGGTCTTCTTCGGGTGTGTCCTCCACCTCTTCCTTCATCACAGGTTCTTCTAAAATTTCCATGAGGGCTCCTTTCATTTCTTCTTTCTTCTGCTGGATGGTTCTTTGTACCATGGGGTAAATGTGACACTGAGCAGGGTAGTGGGTAGTCCCTTCACACAAGAAACAAGTAATCTGCCTAGTTGGGCATTCTTCAGTTGGGTGATTTCCTACACAATGAGGGCATTCATCCTTGTGTTCTTTATGGTTGTGTCCTATTTCTCTACAGAGCTTGTATGCACAAGGTTTCTTCATATCATTTCCATAAGGCTTCAACTTCTGGGACACAAGCCGAGACTTTAGCAGAGTCAACTTAAATTCTTTCCAAGTGGTTACTCTTTGCCATCCATTGATGGTTTGGTACATCCTCCACCAAGTAGCAGCACCTCTTTCAAAGCACTGAAGAGCATGCTGGGTCATATCATTTCTGGCTATAGCGTTATTCTTCATGTGATCTTCCATGTTCTGAATCCATCGGTCCGTCTCCAATTAACTTATCGGTCCAGAAAATATGAGCTCTTCTCCACTCATCCTCTATTGGTTCCAAGGGTTTTTTGGGGTGAGACAAGAGAGATAGAGAGGGATACACACAATACAAACAAAGGTTTTGAAGAGACAGATTTTTATTTTGTGGCTGTCGGAAAAACATCAAACAAATGACAGCTCACAATCGTCGTATCTAACGTAAGTATATAACAGGGGTTTGGTCTTCTAATGGTCAATAAATCTTCAAAGTCGCCAAACCCTTCAAGTCTTGTTCATGCCTCCGATGGTTTCTTCCGATCGTGCTTGTCCTTCTTAAGTTCTTCTGCCAGATCATCTTTGTTGACGCGAAGTCTCTCGTGACGTCCTTTAATATTCTGGAGTTGCGTTCCAAACTTCTGGGTTTCAACATCCTTGGCAATGAACCATGGTCCTACTGTCCTTCAGTTCCTGACGAATCTCTGGTATCTCGAGGTTTTGCTCCTCCAGCTTGGCTACTTTCAGCTTCTGGGTCCTGAGTTCTTCACGAAATGCTTCCTTGTCAAATACGGCTTCCTGAAGGTCCATCTTAAAATTCTCGATGTAATACTCCAGATCCTGTCGATACACCAGCTAAGGTTAAACTTCATCTTTTGCTGATAGATGCTCCATTAGCCCTTTTGTCATCCAATCCTTCCGACGAAATGCATGCTTAACTCAGCACGGCGACAATAGCATAAGCGGGCGATAACATCATGGATAGCAGTGTTTCTGCCCTTGTCATTGCCATGAGCTATCATTCCGTAGTTGATATCTCCTGCCTTAGGGTTTTCTTGACAAAAACTTTGAGTTTTAACGCTCCATGTTCCGGTCTTTCTCCGACACACCTTGATCTCGGGTATTGACAGCTTCAATAGTCTGACAAATTCCATAAGGGTAGCCTTCCTAGGTCATACCAATCTGGAAATTCTTCAGAAACTTCAAATTCTCCTAGTCTTCGGAGTCTTCAACTGTTGTAGTTTCCATTATTATAATGCACGGTAAAATCCTCTTCATTCCGAAGTGGTCTTAGTTGTCCGATATCTTGTACTTCTTGGATTGGTCTCATCAGTTGAACCTTCGAGTGGTCAAAAGGGCAAAGGGGTATAGTCTAACTAAAAGGAAATTTGATAAAGCTTAGAAAAGAAGAGAGGTAAGAGATCCTTTTGAAAAGAAAGTTGTAGAGAAAAATCTTTCCTATGGGCTCGCCAGTTTCTAGGGTCACGTCCTACAGTCAACATGTGCTCTGATACCATCTTGTAGCGACCCGACCCGAATGGATCAAAGTCTCTGTGCTTAAGTGTCATCCCTGGATCGATATGCTGACACACACAGTACTCGAGGATTTATAACAGAGGTAAATCACATGTATAAAGTAACGTAAATACTATTACCTCAATCCATATAGCGGAAGTAACAACAAGGTTGTGGATTCCCATCAACACCAACGGCAAAGTTGAGTGTAGAAATCGTAACCCTAACGTATCACTTACTCGTCGTAAGAATCCTGCAACATGAGACGTTGCAGCCCGAAATGGGTCAGTACATTGAATGTACTGGCAAGATAACACAGTAGAGCAATGAACAGAATAAATGCTATCACTACATGCATATATGGCTGGTGGAGGCTCTACGGTTAATATGTTTTGCGAAAAGCCAATTTTTCCCTACATCAAAGGAATATATTTTGTTTAACTACAAAGTTGGTTGAAAATATTGAGAAGGTAAAACCCCCTCTCAATCCCAATTAAAAGTAATCATTAATCCCAACAAATTAATTTAGAGTGATGGGATTCAATATGATGATCCAAGAACCAGATACTCAAGATGTCCATAACCGGGGACACGGCTAATCATGATTAGTTTGTACACTCTGCAGAGGTTTGTGCACTTTTCCCCACAAGACTCGATCTCCTCCGTTGGATTTCTCGCACTACATGGTGTTTGAGAAGCGGATGACCGAGACACAGTCTTTCAGAAACATTTACTCTTTACTCTGGGTAGACAGTTACACCTACTTTCCCCTACATCTGCTAGCCTACCACTGAAAGAGGTCATGTAACATACTCAACTATGCTAGAGCCCATAATAGCTTGTGGCTGCACACGGAAGTTTCTAGCATGAATAATCTTATGATCCCTTTGAGCCTGGGTGGCGAACCATAGGAGGATCACACGGTATAACCCCGGGATCTCCTAGGACAACACTGGTATATCCCCAGGTGTCCGGGCAAGCCACTGGTATATCCCCAGGGTGCCCCAACCAATCCACCCAGATGTGTATTAAAGTAGCCACCTTAAGTTAACCATTAATTAACAATCTCACATCTGTCATGGATACACTCAAAACCCAATCCACGTCTACGAGTATAGCATGGCAATATAAGCATAGCGTAGAAGTAACTCCCAAGGGTTTGATATTAAAAAAAAGGCAATAGGTTCTACCTCATCATCTACTTCCCAATACCCACAAGTTAATCACATCCTAATCATGCAGTGTTTGAGGGTCGAAACTAATGCATAAAAACTGGGTAACGAAGAAGTATGATCAATGTGTTACTTGCCTTGTACTGTTGATGAAGATCCTTCGCACTCATAATTTCTGATAGTTCTACTCGTCACACTCCGTTCAATCTAACGTGAGCAAGCAATTGCATACATAAGCACTCATGCAAAAGAATCGAAGAAAAGATCTCGAAAAACTTCGAAAACTAGCAATTAACTCTTGCAACAGAAAACAATTTCTAACAGTACCAAAATTGGGTGGATTTGGTCTTATCAGAAAGTTTAGGTCAAGAGCTTCAATTAGCAAAAAGAATCAATTAAATCGGAGTTACGAAACTCAAACTGCGAAAGAAACAAGCTTTGATTACTAATCTGGACTAAAGCCAAATTTTACAGTAGCAAAAACTTGTTTAAGTTGGTTAAACAGAAAGAGGGCTTCGAGACGAAGATCTAGGCGCTTGAATCGCCTGATTCCGACAAACGAGCGAAAAGTTATACTAAAACGAAAATCGGATCAGAAATCGCGATCGAAAATAATCGCGGAAAATCCGAGAAAAAGAAAACTAACGAACAGGCTAACGAACGAACGTTCGCTGTCTGCGGTTAAACGGTGAAAACCGTTCGTTAAAACGAACGTACGGACGAACGTCCGCTAAATAACTAAACCGACGGAAAACCGATCTAAAAAGAATAAACCGGTATTTAAAAAAAAACCGAACCTAGATCTATGGTTTAAACAAAACCGATCGGTTTTCTCGCGAAAACCGAGGCGGCGGCGGCTACCTCCGGCGGGGCTCCGGCGGGACGGCGGGGCTGTGCGGCGCGGGACGGCGCGGCGGGCGGCGCAACGCGGGCGGCGGCGGCGTCCGGCAGCGGCGGCAGCGGCGTCCGGCAGCGGCGGCAGCGGCGGCAGCGGCAGCAGCAGCGGCGAGGCGGCGCGGCGGCTCGGCGGCGCGGCGAGGGCAGGCGGCGGCGTCCGGCTTGGGGCTCCAGGGGGGGCGGCGGCTATTTAAGGGGGGAGGGGGTGGCTTGGGCGAGGGGGCGAGGCGGCGACGGCGGCGGCTCGGACTCCTCCGGCGAGTCCGTCTCCGGCACGGGACGCGAAGGCGGCGGCGGCCTGCTGGGCCGGCTGGGCTTCGGCCCAGTTCGGTCGGCCGAAAAGATTTTTTTTTTTTTTTTTTAAACTCAGACAGCAAGAGTAAAATAAAACGACAAATAATAAAAAATATATATAGCATATTATATATCAAAATTTTTAGAAAAATATTTTCTACAACATGAACATTTTTCTAGTGTCAAATAAAATCCACAAAAATTCAAATAAAGCAAAGAGTGCTACTGGTGCAATAAAACTTCAATTAAATCGGAGTTACGAAACTCAAGTTATAGCCAAAACAAGTTTGAATATGAATCTGAACAAATTTCGAAATTTGAAAGTTGCAAAAAGTTTATTTGATAGATTCACTAGAAAGGTGGAATCAAGACAAAAATATTGGCGTTGGTCTCGTCTAATTTGGATGAACGAGTAAAAAGTTATGGCTATTTGAAAAATCAGGGCCAAGCTGTTTTACGGAAGAAAAAGAGTTATGGCTAAAAGAATTCTAGTCCTAAAATGTAAATACAAGGACTAATTTATAAATCTAATTATTCTACCGTACTAGTCTAGAAATAATAAGCTACGGGAGTATATAAAAAAATACGAAGAAAGATACCTTTATAAGGTAGAGAAAAGATGACTTCCGAGAGAGAAGACAACTTTCAGAAGTCCCGCCGGAGAGAAGAAAAATATTTTTATTTAGTGAATCTAGTCAAACCAAAATATATTGATTTAACCCGAATCGGATGATTTTTGGAGGCTCTATGGGTCTATATTTATAGGTGGAAAGGAGGCTTAGAGGTCAAAAGTTAGGCAATGTGGGACTAAACGTAAACAAAAGGCAGACGAAAGATATAGGAAAAACAAAGAAAAGAAACGACGCCGCATGGGCCTTCGGCCGGCCTGCGCGTGTGCGCGCATGTGTGCGTGCGCGGAGTTTTTTTTTTTAACAGAAAATAAATAAATTAAAGGACAACTGGAAAAATAATATAGTCCGACCTGCTAGCTATGTTGCGCACGCTGGCGAAGGATAGCAGTCGGTCGCTCGTACAGTTTTTTTTTTAGAATAAAAACAAAAAAAGGTAAACGGAAAATAAGAAAATTTCCATAGGCATATTATATATCAAAATTTTCAGAAAAAGATTTCCTAAAAGATGAACATATTTTCAGCGGCAAATAAATTTCACAAAAATTTAAATAAAGCAAACAGTGCTACTGCTGCAATAAAACCTAATAAAAATCATTTTAAAAATACCAAAATGATTTCAAATTTATTTCCCTCTAATTTTATATTGAAGGGAATCATTTTACCCTAATTTCCATATATTTTATTTTTGGATAAAAACAATTTGAATAAAAACCAAATAACTCCAAATTGAAAATAATTTCAAAGGGACTTTAAATTCGATTGTTTTAAACTTCCAACTCATATTTCATATAATTTGAAGAAGTCATTTTATCTCCTCTCATGAAAATCATTGAGTTGCATAAAGTTTTCGAATTTGGAATATTTCCAAATGGAATTCAAATCTTTTCAAAAACCCCTTTTAAAATAGAAGAAGTCATGTTATCTTCACTCTAGGGTTTGTGATGAAATGAATATGAATTCATGGATATCATAAATGCAAGGTGAAAGTTTTGGGAAAGTCATTTTATTCCCTCTCATTCAACTTTCAAAAAGTTTCCAAATTTCACTCAATTTCACACAAGCAACCACACCACAATCAAACAATCAATCAAAACTATTTATTTAATATAACATTCCAAAATTTAGAATTTTGGGATGTTACAAACCTACCACCCTTAAAATGAATCTCGTCCTCGAGATTCGGAGAGGCTAGCAAGAAATAGGTTAGGGTCGGGGGTCTCCTCAAAATCCATCGATTGTCATGAAGGTCTGGGGTGCTACCACCCTTAGAAGCATGGTTATGGTTCCATCAAAACTCATGTACTCCATCTTTATTGTTGACAGTGTCGATCTTCTCAGATCTTCAGGATAATTCCTTCTCTGCGCTCTTCCGGTAGTGGCATAACCTTTTTTTTTCAATTCTTGTGTCCTTGCATCATGGTAATTAAGGTTCTTCTGAGACAGTGTCTTCTTAGCTGACATGTTTGGCGCCAATACTAAACAACTATCGATATCTCATGGTGGTCATCAAACAATTTGACTGGGTCCCTGCAGAAAACGGGTCTGGGCTTCATTCTCACCGTATGGCCTACGGTTGGCAACAACTGCCTTGTACAAGGGGAAAAATTGTCACACCATTCTATGGTTTAAACAAGGTTTTGATCGTCGTCGCTCTACTATGGGTAAGTCACTCAGATTTACCATCCCATATAGCAAGGCGAATAATAAGAGTAAGTCGGTATGGTGATCAATCCATCCCGCACCCAAATCATTACCTTGTATATGGTTTAGCGAATCTCGCATTCTATCACTCGGTCATCCTCACAAGCATTGCAGAATTTCTCTTGTCGACGAACTAAGTTCGGATAAATCCGTTGATTCTGCAAGCCAAACGAACATCTATCGTTTCTTCACCTCTCTCAGGTTTTGCGTTAACTCCTATAAGATCGTCTGTTGATAAAGTCGTATCTTCTTCCAGGGTTTTTCCTTCAGCAAGAGTGTGCTTGCTTCTTGGTAGGTCCTAGGGCCTGTGGGTTATGGCCCATCTCATCACTTGTAAACCTTGAACTCATCATCGGGGCAACTGATCATTATTCCAACATCCAGCTTCCTAGCATTCTTAAATCCATCCCATTGTACTGTCTCCCTTCCTTCTATCGGTACCAAACTAAGAAGGGATTACACAGACTCATCAGGGAGTTACAATTGCTCCATATTGCCAACCTTCTACCTCCTTTATATCCAATAGTACTTCATCCCATCATATTCTTGGGGTATCCCACATATCGAGACAAAACTCATAATTATTTCGTCCGAAATCCACTCCATGGAATATCATTATCTTTTCCAGAGGTCAAGTGTCCTCACAGGGTACTACCACCCTTGAAATGCACAAATTCATCCGTAGACCATATTTCTCATATCCTCGAAAATGGTCAAAATCTTTCTTCATAGAGTAACAACTCATAAAATCCAAATCAGTACCAACAATAATGCTAACTTTATTGATTCTCAAATTATTACAATCTCCTGCATTTCCATTACATGCCTCAACTCAACACCTCAATATAAAGGAAATGTTCTCACTACTACTACTATACTTCTCACGGACACAACTAATTATCACAAATCTCCTTCTCCTTGGGGCATTCTCTGGCAAAGTGCCCTGCTTCATTACAACGAAAACATATTACTTCTGACAAGTCTCGAGGTTTCCTTTTTGGGCAACTGTTGAGGTAGTGCCCTGACTCCTTGCACCTATAACAGGTGATATGACTCAGATCCTGGCGATACACCAGCTAAGGTTTAAAACTTCATCTCTTGCTGGTAGGTGCTCCATTAGCCATTTTGTCACCCAATCCTTCAGACGAAATGTATGCTTAACTCAGCATGGTGACAATAGCCTTAGCGGGCGATAGCATCATGGATAGCCGTGTTTATGCCCATGTCTCTGCCATGAGTTATCATTCCATAGTTGATATCTCCTGTCTTAGGGTTTTCTTGACAAAACTTTGAGTTTTAACGCTCCATGTTATGGTCTCTCTGCGACACACCTTGATCCCGGGTATTGTCAGCTTCAATAGTCTGACAAGTTCCATAAGGGTAGCCTTCCTAGGTCATACCAATCTGGAAATTCTTCAGAGCCTTCAAATTATCCTAGTCTTCGGAGTCTTCAACCGTTGTAGTTTCCATTATTATAATGCACGGTAAAATCCTCTTCATTCCGAAGTGGTCTTAGTTGTCCGATATCTTGTACTTCTTGGATTGGTCTCATCAGTTGAACCTTCGAGTGGTCAAAAGGGCAAAGGGGTATAGTCTAACTAAAAGGAAATTTGATAAAGCTTAGAAAAGAAGAGACGTAAGAGATCCTTTTGAAAAGAAAGTTGTAGAGAAAAATCTTTCCTATGGGCTCGCCAGTTTCTAGGGTCACGTCCTACAGTCAACATGTGCTCTGATACCATCTTGTAGCGACCCGACCCGAATGGATCAAAGTCTCTGTGCTTAAGTGTCATCCCTGGATCGGTATGCTGACACACACAGTACTCGAGGATTTATAACAGAGGTAAATCACATGTATAAAGTAACGTAAATACTATTACCTCAATCCATATAGCGGAAGTAACAACAAGGTTGTGGATTCCCATCAACACCAACGGCAAAGTTGAGTGTAGAAATCGTAACCCTAACGTATCACTTACTCGTCGTAAGAATTCCTGCAACATGAGACGTTGCAGCCATGTAGGTCAGTACATTGAATGTACTGGCAAATTCACACCATAGGATAATGATAAATAATAGCTATCACTATATGCATATTTGGCTGGTGGAGGCTCTAGGTTTAACATGATTTTGCGAAAAGCTAATTTTTTCCTACAACAAAGGAATTTATTTTATTTAACTATCATGGTGGTTGTTAAACATTGAGAAGGTAAATCCCCCTCTCAATCCCAATTAAAAGTAATCGTTAAACCCGACAAATTAATTTAGAGTGATGAGATCAATATGAAAATCCAAGAACCAGATACTCAAGATGTCCATAACCGGGGACACGGCTAATCACGATTAGTTTGTACACTCTGCAGAGGTTTGTGCACTTTTCCCCACAAGACTCGATCTCCTCCGTTGGATTTCTCGCACTACATGGTGTTTGAGAAACGGATGACCGAGACACAGTCTTTCAGAAACATTTACTCTTTACTCTGGGTAGACAGTTACACCTACTTTCCCCTACATCTGCTAGCCTACCACTGAAAGAGGTCATGTAACATACTCAACTATGCTAGAGCCCATAATAGCTTGTGGCTGCACACGGAAGTTTCTAGCATGAATAATCTTATGATCCCTTTGAGCCTGGGTGGCGGACCGTAGGAGGATCACACGGTATATCCCCGGGATCTCCTAGGACAACACTGGTATATCCCCAGGTGCCCAAACAAGCAATCCACCCAGATGTGTATTAAAATTGCCACCTTAAGTTGAACCATTAATTAAAAATCTCACATCTGTCATGGATACACTCAAAACCCAATCCACGTCTACGAGCATAGCATGGCAACATAAGCATAGCGTGGAAGTAACTCCCAAGGGTTTTATAATAAAAGGGCAATAGGTTCTACCTCATCATCTACTTCCCAATACCCACAAGTTAATCACATCCTAGTCATGTAGTGTTTGAGGATAAAACTAATGCATAAAAACTGGGTATAGAAGAGTATGATCAAAGTGTGAACTTGCCTTGTACTGTTGATGAAGATCCTTCGCACTCATAATTCCTGATAGTTCTACTCGTCACACTCCGTTCAATCTAACGTGAGCAAGCAATTGCATACATAAGCACTCATGCAAAAGAATCGAAGAAAAGATCTCGAAAAACTTCGAAAACTAGCAATTAACTCTTGCAACAGAAAACAATTTCTAACAGTACCAAAATTGGGTGGATTTGGTCTTATCAGAAAGTTTAGGTCAAGAGCTTTAATTTGCAAAAAGAATCAATTAAATCGGAGTTACGAAACTCAAGTTATAGCCAAAACAAGTTTGAATATGAATCTGAACAAATTTCGAAATTTGAAAGTTGCAAAAAGTTTATTTGATAGATTCATTAGAAAGGTGGAATCAAGACAAAAATATTGGCGTTGGTTTCGTCTAATTTGGATGAACGAGTAAAAAGTTATGGCTATTTGAAAAATCAGGGCCAAGCTGTTTTACGGAAGAAAAAGAGTTATGGCTAAAAGAATTCTAGTCCTAAAATGTAAATACAAGGACTAATTTATAAATCTAATTATTCTACCGTACTAGTCTAGAAATAATAAGCTACGGGAGTATATAAAAAAATACGAAGAAAGATACCTTTATAAGGTAGAGAAAAGATGACTTCCGAGAGAGAAGACAACTTTCAGAAGTCCCGCCGGAGAGAAGAAAAATATTTTTATTTAGTGAATCTAGTCAGACCAAAATATATTGATTTAACCCGAATCGGATGATTTTTGGAGGCTCTATGGGTCTATATTTATAGGTGGAAAGGAGGCTTAGAGGTCAAAAGCTAGGCAATGTGGGACTAAACGTAAACAAAAGGCAGACGAAAGATATAGGAAAAACAAAAAAAAGGAACGACGCCGCATGGGCCTTCGGCCGGCCTGCGCGCATGCGCGCATGTGTTTTTTTTTTTAACAGAAAATAAATAAATTAAAGGACAACTGGAAAAATAATATAGTCCGACCTGCAGCTATGTTGCGCACGCTGGCGAAGGATAGCAGTCGGTCGCTCGTACAGTTTTTTTTTTTAGAATAAAAACAAAAAAAAGGTAAACGGAAAATAAGAAAAATTTCCATAGGCATATTATATATCAAAATTTTCATAAAAAGATTTCCTAAAAGATGAACATATTTTCAGCGGTAAATAAATTTCACAAAAATTTAAATAAAGCAAACAGTGCTACTGCTGCAATAAAACCTAATAAAAATCATTTTAAAAATACCAAAATGATTTCAAATTTATTTCCCTCTAATTTTATATTGAAGGGAATCATTTTACCCTAATTTCCATATATTTTATTTTTGGAGAAAAATAATTTGAATAAAACCCAAATAACTCCAAATAAAAAATGGTTTTCAAAATACCATCAAAGGGACTTTAAATTTTGATTCTTTGAAACTTCCAACTCATATTTCATACGATTTGAAGAAGTCATTTTATCTTCTCTCATGAAAATCATTGAGTTGCATAAAGTTTCTGAATTTGCAATATTTCCAAATGAAATTCAAATCTTTTCGAAACCCCTTTTAAAATAGAAGAAGTCATGTTATCTTCACTCTAGGGTTTGTAATGAAATAAATATGAATTCATGGAGATCATAAATGCAAGGTGAAAGTTTTGGGAAAGTCATTTTATTCCCTCTCATTCAACTTTCAAAAAGTTTCCAAATTTCACTCAATTTCACACAAGCAACCACACCACAATCAAACAATCAATCAAAACTATTTATTTAATATAACATTCCAAAATTTAGAATTTTGGGATGTTACACCATCATGATCCTTGCTGTCGGTTATCTCCTGGTTAATCGGATAATTCAGTCTGAGAAATAGAGAGCGTGTACCAAGGCTACTTAACAGCCTCCAGTCAAAAATTCCTGAAGGCCCAGAGAAGCTGGGATCCTGCTCAAAGACCTTGCAGTGACTGTGATTGTATTCCGCGAAACAACATGTCCGGTACGTGCGAACGATCATCAATCATTCGCTGTCATCTGATCGAGCCAGGAACCACCTGCAACTGCCATGCCGCTTTTCTTTGAAAGGTTCTAGGATTAGGAAGGGTAGGGACACCAGGTGGCCTACAACATCATATCAAGTTGGAGTCAAATTAAAAAGGCTCATACTGTAGTCAATCTTAAGAACAGCATGTTATAAGCATTAATATATTTTCAGTAAATGTTAACTGTAATATAAGCAAGCCATCATGATATCATAGGAAAGTAACATACTGCTGTAACAGCCGTTTGTAGCGATGACTGGAGTAGGCCAGCAATACGTCCAGCCATAGAAGGAGTCCACAGCGTAAATGCAGCCCTTGTGTTCAATGGCATCAGAGAACCATAGAGGATGTATGATCCTGCAATGGACGTGCAGATTTATCCACTTACCGGAGTGACCTGTCAGATAGTCGAGACCGTGGTTGAAGAACGCAATTAGCCTGAAGTCTTTATAATTTGCAGATCTTGTGGGCACTTAGCAGATTACAACCTTGAGCAAATCAAACTTGGTATCATGTTGGCTACTGTAAGATTCCGAGTATTCTGGGCCACAGTGCCAAAGCAGTGCAGTGTTAATCGAAGGAAGGGGGATCAATCGCCGGGTGTAGACCTCCACGAGCATCCAGCTACCGCGACCGTCGACGAGCACCATCCAAGACGTGTTCATGCCGACCCAATACATACCGTTAATGTAGTTGAGGGTGACGGGGATCTGATCACAGTCGAGGGGGTTGATGCTCGCCACCCTACGATCATTATGCTGCGTGACATGCCGTTTTTGAAGATCAGGCGGCATCAGCAAGCAGGGAGCTGGCTTAAAAAGCTCCGACCTGAGGGCTTTGAGTAAACAGTATAGCCCCGACGAGCACGCGGTGAGCGGCATGGTACTGAGATTGTCCACACGTGAAACAATGAGCTTGATTACCTCTGTGGGGAGCGAATTCCAGCCACTCTTTCAGTGGACGCTGCTCGGTTCTGCCATTGTTAGTGTTTGGGTTTCGGAAGAGGGGGGAGGCGCCTAGCGGGGATAGAAGATTGGACGATTATGTGCGTACGAGGATGGAGAAGCGAATATGTGCTGCGGGAAGTGGACAGGTGATGATGACAATGTAGCAGCGGCACGCCGCTTGACTTACGAGACACATCACAGCAACATAGGGTCATATCGATGCCAGATAACTTGCTTGAGTGATCACAGTACTAGTACAATAAACTACAGTACCTACTACTATGCCCGAGTAGTCTAGTGGAGTAGGACTCTGCTCTACTACTAGTACCAGAGTAGTAGTATATTGTAAAATAGTTAAAAACTTCAATGCCCGAGCATGGAATGACTATGAACTGCCATCGGTGCTAACTCCAATCCCTAGCAAATGTTCGCTGGGAGACATGGCAGTTGCAAATGCCCGCGACGCAGTTACAGTACGTGTGTAAGGATGGCGGTTTTGTCAAATACTATGGCTTAAAAATAGGCCACCGTCGGATGGAAATCTGACGGTTATGTGGGATTCGCCAGGATTGGGCTCGTGGCGAACAATCGCCAGATATCATTACTAAAAAAAAGGTTAAAACACCTGGGGCTAGAACTTGCACCGGCTGACCACTAACAATGATACTAACATAGTTGTAAAATGGTCAAAGAACGTGTCTACGTGGTGTTTGGAATTATATGCAAACTAGCAAGATGCCCGTGCATTGCACAGAACATCAAGATGCATTTTTTTACAAAACACCTGTTGTGATTGAACCATGCAGGAGTAATCCCATGTGTAAAACTGATGAGGACATCCCTACTATTCTTCCATTTCCACCTCATGATGTTGACCAACCAATTGCTACAAAGAAGAAGTCCAATGATGAAATCAGAATTGGACCTATTACAAGAGCCCGTGCAAAGCTAATAGAACAACATGTGAATTTGCTCCTAATAGATTCTGATTATTTCATTAATGAGAATTGTTTACTACCTAAGTCTTTGTGTGTTTGCATACTCAGGTTCATGGGAGAAGAAGGCATAGTACGAGGGAACGAGGAGTTGAAGCAGCTGGAGCAAGACGTGGTGATCATGCACATGGATGCAAGGGAGGAGAGGGAGGCCGATGACCAGCATGAGGAGGAGGACACCACACAGGAGGCCACATATGGCGCACCACCAAGTGCTTGTGCACCATACACATAAGGCATGCACGCCTAGTTGGCTGCACCCAACCATTGGGTCAGTTTGTATCAGTTTGAGTCGAATTGAGTCGGTTTGGCTGAACCCAAGTTGGGTTCGAGTCTGGTTTGAGTGGTGGACGCCCCCACCTCTATAACTACTCTTGGGGCGCCCACAATTAGGGTTAGACCACATTAAAATTAAACCCTAGTTTCGTTGAACTTGCTATCAAGCATTCATCTGAAATTGCATATCCAATTCGTATCGATCTGGAGATTTGAACTACAAGTTGAGTGTAATCTGCTATTCCATTGGGAATTAGTGAATTGCAATTATACCGTTTCGTGGTCGATGGCTACGTTGCGCAAGTGTGTGAAGTCGTGAATATCCGAAGGGTAGAGAGCTGTTGCATTGGCATCAGGGATCTAGCGAGGAGAGATCATCGGCTACACCCAGTTATCTATCATCATCATCATACCACCACCAGCTTACTGAGAAGATCGGGCCACCCCATATCAAAAAACTAATGATATCTCGAGAATTTCATCGAAAAAAATGGTATCTCGAGAATTTCATCGAAAAAATGATATCTCGAGAAAGATGAGAGTTAAGGTGAGGAGGAGTGGGGCGCGGTGGTGATTGGTGGTCGGACTTAGCGGAGGCATGGGGATGGATGACGCCGGCAGCGGCCACCATGCCAGATTGTTCCAGAGGCTTCCTGTTTTAATTACTCAACAATGAAGTTGTGGGAGATAAGGATGAACGAGAGAGGTGCGGGTATCCTTTTGCAAAAAATTGCCATAGTTTGCTTTCTATCCATCAGATATAGATCGGACGGTCTATATTGCAAGATGACAGGCACACCATCATCACCAACTCAGTATTTTATAAGAGTATATAGGTATATAGATATAGATAAGAGTATAGATATAGATATAGATATAGATAGATAGTAGAGATAGAGAGTAGTAGTAGTGAAAGAAACAGAGGGAGTACTAGTAAGTACACCATCTACCGCTTTGTGTGCTACTCCCGCACTCCATGCGGCGGGCGTAACGTCCCCACGGCCACTCCTGTTTCATGGACGGCCTGGTCGATGCCTGCAAGGTGCCCTGTGTCTACAAGAGTTTCGGCTGCGAGAGGTACGTCGACCAGCACTCGCTGGCGGAGCATAGTTCCAGATGCGCGCACGCGCCCTGCTACTGCTATGAGTGCACGCCGCTGTTTGAGGGCTCGCCGGCGAGCCTCGTGCATCACCTCATGGTGCCGTCCGGCAATCACTACTGGCCTACGATGAACATCAAGTACGAGACGTGCTACCCGTTCGCCATGCCGGAGTCGCTGGAGGATCACCACCGCCTGCTAGTCGCGGAGGAGGATGGCAGCATCTTCCTCTTGGCCGTGGGCACCGGCAAGACCCGCGCAGGCTTCCGCCCCGTCTTTGTAGTGTGCGCCAGGGGCAACGCCATTGAGGCTGACACGAGGCCGCTGTACTGGTACGTGCTCACTGTTACTACCCCTTCGGCGTACGAGGGCGACCTCGGCGCCTCCATCACGCTGAATGGGACTGTGCTAAGCTGCTCTGTTCCCGACAATGTGGACATGGAAGAGGCCTGGTATCATCTTCCCCCCAAGATGATGCACGGGGACTCCAAGGAGGTTCACCTGGGCATATGCATTACCAAGTTAACTGTTCATCATTAGTCTTCGCTCAATGTAAGCCGCTGTCTAAGCATGTGGACACTTCTTATTTATATAGTATAGAACCTTCCATGCATGATCTTGCTCTATTAGAGTATCACACTTGAATAAAAGTGTATCCATTTATGGTTTAGTCTGGAATCTTCCATGTATGCTTTTGCTCCATTAGAGTTCTCGCTTGCCATTTATGAGATTAATTGAGAATTTTTACTACAGTAATGGCGAAAGACTTATGATGAACCATTTCTTACATCTCCTCTGCCCCTTACAAGTCATCCTGATTTACATTCATGGTGGTCTAGAAAAAATTAAACAAAATTGATGCTCAAAAAATAATTCTTAAAGATCATTTCTTGCAAAGAACAATAAGTGTTATTTCTTCAAAAGTTTTGGATGCAGGTTGAACAGTTGAACGCTTTTGTTTGCAAAAGATACTTTTATTATTATTTAGCCTACATTTACTATTCACCCGGATGCCTGTGAGCTCTAGAGAAGAAATAATATCCGAAGAAACCTATCGATACTCGTTACACATGAGATGACCCCCACATACTTTGTCAAAATAAACAACTCCCCGATCAATGCATTTCACTGTTCCGTGCAACGCACGGGCACCTTACTATATATAGTACGACAATAAATTTAACTAACATTATATATAGTATGATAAATGCTCATGCATGTCACCAAAAATTATATCATTGGAAACTATGTTCAAATACGAATCCAACGATATAGTTTTTGGTGACATGCACTAGCATTTTGTCAGTTAAATCATCAGTCAAATTACATGGGGGACTAATAAACCATGATGGAGGTAGTACTAGTGTAGAGGGCGGCGCTGCACGGAAGTCTCACCCCGCTCGTGGCGCGGCAATAAAGCCGTCATATCACAAAACCCCACCACTCCCAGTAATAAGTGGCCTGGTAAAATAAACGGACAAGCAACCATCACATCCCTCTGTCTTTTTTGCATTTCATCTCTCCGCATTTACTTTGTCCAGTTCATCTCGCACACTCGATCCCTAGCTACTACTCCTAGTATCCCTAGCTACTAATCCTAGGGCCAGTTCTTTTGGCGGCTTAAAAAATAAGCCGTCTCTTCCCCAGCTTTTCCCATAAGCCGCCTCACTCATTCATTTGGGCTTCTAAACTACTACCTCCGTCTTGGTTTATTAGTCCCCATTGTAATTTGTGCTAAATTTTGACCAAAGATTTAACTGATAAAATGTTAGTGCATGTCAACAAAAGTTATATTGTTGGATTCGTATTTGAACATAGTTTTCAATGATATAATTTTTGGTGACATGCATAAACATTTCATTAGTTAAATTTATGGTCAAAATTTGACACAGATTACAATGGGGACCAATAAACCAGGATGGAGGTAGTAGTTATGGGATTACTAATCTAGAAGCCTAAAAGAATTGGCCCCTAGTACTCATAGTAGTAGTACTCAAGTTGGAAGTACAATTGCACGGCACAACTTGTTAGGCAAAAAATTTGATACAGGGTGTACGAAGCGGTTTGGGAATTTGCATGCCTTCCCGACCAGTGAGATACTCCGTACAAAGTACGATAGAGAAATAACCACAGAGAAGGAAGCTAAACTAAATAATCAAACGAGCATTTTTGCATTTCTTTTGCATTGAATCGTTTCACAAGCTTGACTAGTTTTGTTTTTCTACTTTTACAAAAACCGCATCGTAATGTTAAAACATGCATTTACACGTACATAAGTAATAGTAGTAGCACAGTCTGCAAGCATATATAGAGAGAGACATGTAGTGCGATATATAGTTAAGTTTGTGCTATATGCATGTACTTACAAAATGCGTACAGATACACAAGGTTTCCAAACTTTTCCTTTTACATACTTAATTAAGGACGCTAATAATTCCCGAACGTTCGGGATTTATCATTTCCATCCCAAAACTAATGAGATCGCCTTACGAAACTAAATTATTCCTAATAAAATCCACGGCGCTCACAGGAGCGCTTGCGGCGCGCCACGAGTGCCCTGGTGCGCGGCTGTTTCCCAGCGCGGCGACACAACGCCTCTTCCTCAGCCTCGCAACTCGTGAGGTGCTGATTGGCGGCTTGCCGGTCGGCGAGCGTGATCTCACCGATCTGGTGGTCCGGCGCCAACAGGTACTCCTCCTCGCTGGAAGCGTGCATCCGGTCCACGTACTACCAAGCGTAGATGAGGCGCTTTGGCCCGACTGCACTCAGGGCTTTGGCACGGGCGTCCTCCGCCACCCTCACGGCCCTCGCACGAGCCATCTGCCAAAGAGCCAATTGCATGACTCTCTCAGACGCGACATAGGCCTGCTAGGCAGCATGCCTAATGGCGCGCTTCTCTTCCTCGGCGTTCTTCTCCGCCTCTATTTTGGCGCGCTCTGTCGGAGGCAAAGCCTCCAACAAGACGACCTCCATTTCTTTCCAAAACTCCTCAAGGCTGGGGGGCTCAGCGGGTGGTGCGATGTTCTCCTCGTAGCGGGGAGCCGATGCGTCCTCCGATGCGCGTGCTGGCGAGACTGGGAACGCCGACGCGTCATCCTCCACTGGTGGCAGTGTAGAACGGAATGTCGATGTGTCCTCCTCGACTAGTGGTGGCGAGGAATGGAACGGCGACGTGTGACCCTCCGCGCAGGGCAGCGAGGGGCGCATAGGGCTTGGGAGGGGCGATGCCATGGTAGTCGACGTGAGAGGGAGGGGGAGGAGATAGCGATGAACATGAGCGTTCTTTCGAATGCTGTGGGAGGCACAGTATTTATAGCGAGCAATGGCACACCTACGTAAGATATGTTGCATGATTAACGTAACAGCTAGGTGGGCATATTTTTGTTGGAGTAAATTACGGGGGAGGGAAGGGGTGGAAATATTGCTGGTCACAACGATGAGCATGGGGGGAGGAGAGTCATGCATGCAAATTTTTTTCACACGGGGTGGAGTGGTGGGAGTGCCAGAGGGAGAAGGAGAGTCAAGCAGGCAAATTGTTTTCACACATGGAGAGGAAAAGATTTGGAGACGAACGGGCTTCCTGCAGGTATGGGGAATGGTGCATAATAAGTCATCTTACATGCAATTAACTGACCATTGCATGCCAGGCTAGGTATAGTCTCAAGTCATTAAAAACATACACGCCCCACACATGTTCAGATTTCAAGGTGCACTAAATTATTGCATGTGATGATTAAGGCTGGCCATAGTGGTGGTATCTTAGCTGGTATCATGCACACGGGAATAACAAACATGCTGATGTGGCAAAGAATTAAAGAAGAGAGGGGGGTTAGAGTAACATAGGTAGATGTCGTATCATGTTAAATGCTATGCTACTTTGTGTCATGCATGGCACTATAAAGGTAGTCCCGTATCATACACTAGTATCATGCACATGATACTAGTATATGATACTTTCCACTATGAGTAGCCTAAAGAGAATACTAATGCATTGGTAAACACATTTTTTTGTGAAGAACAAGAGCATTAATTGAGTACTTTTGCAGACTACAAAAATTATTCCACTGCCTCTATCTTGGTAAGAGTAGGTGAAAATTTTGATTCGAGCCCTTTAAACTAGAAGGGAGGTAGCAGTACTCTAATAGCTAACCTTGTTGTGATGACTATATAGGACATGGCACGCACTGGACGGAGGAACTGGTCTGCATTGTGCATATAAGTTTTGTCTGAAGTCAATGTACCTCTACTTTGACCAAACTTACAGAAAAATGTATCAACATTCACAATGTCAAATCAATATTTTTATACTCATTATGAAATGTAGTTTCATAAAATATATATTTGGTATTGTAGATATTGATATTTTTAGTATAAATTTGGTCAAACTTTGCAAACTTTGACTTGACACAAATCTTACGCGGAGTAAAAAGGACCAGAGGGAGTATCATGCATGCGGAGTAGGCAAAAAAAATTGCTCATTTATAGCCGTCCGAAGTCTCAAAGGGCGTGACCGCGCGAGGGAGGCGAAGGTCGTGGGAGGCACGACGGTTGACGGAATTAAGTGAAAGTTACATGCATGCGCGGCATGGCATGCGAACACGCAGAAGCTATACCGCAAGGTCTACGATGTGGGTCTAGTAGACATGACATCTAGTGGGTCCCACATAGTACTCGAGAACTCTTTGGGGGCATGCAGTCGTTTATCCACCGGGCAAGCCACCACCCCACGCCGTTCGCACGCCCTACTCATCCCCGTCTTCTATCTTACAACAGTTCGCTCCCAGTCGTCCTGTCCTTTCACATTACACCAGTTCCACTTCTCCTAACCCGCCTCCAAAATCCATGGCCTCCCAAATCTCCATGATCGGCGGTGAGTACAAGGTTAGAACCATCACCGGCGATGAGTTCATCATCATCTACACCCGTAGATCCGCGACGGTGGAAGCATGCCTTGGTCGCTTCCTACACATGTTCAAAAGTTCAAAGGATGAGTGGGTCGCTGGGCTAGATGTTGACTACACCACAGTCCTGGAAAAAGAGAAGCTTCTAAAGGTGGCAGAGATGAAGAAGCCCACCGTGATCCAGGTTTGCGTGCATAACGTGTGTTTGGTCTACCACATATGCCATGCCGACGTTAGGTGCCAGGATTTTGAGTTCTTCCTCAAGGACAAAAGAGTGAAATTCGTTATTGTAGACTTTAGGAACGACAGGAGAGTCCTGGATCGGATAGGCCTCATTGTAGGCCAGCCCTTCGATCTCCAGAAGGAAAGCCTGGCGTCCTCCTCTCAGCCTTCAATGCTGACCCTGGCAGCAGCCATGATTGATCCTTCGTACACTGAACTGAAGAAACCTCACCCGGAGTTTCATCATGCATGGGAGTCGAAGATAATAGATGAAGATCACATCGTGTACGCAACAACGGATGCCTACCATTGTTTAAATATCTACAAGGGTTGGATGAAGAAGCAGAGCCCAGTGTCCGGCTCAAGCAAAGAAGTGTTGGCAAAGAGGAAGAGGAAGAGGGACGAGGACGAAGTCGAGGACGTGGACTCGGACTCCGTGTAAGGTTTCCATTGCTCATGCTGGTTCTACTACAGTGTCAAGCGGACTAGTTGCTTAGTTTTATTTTAGGGGTGTGTTGTGCTGAGCCCCCAGCAGAACTATGTTATGTTCTTTCTCGTTATTTGAACTCTTTAGTACGTACAGTAGTACTAGTATGTCTTACTACTGTTCTTCTTGTAGTTGGTACTACTACTCGTATCTTTGCGTTCCTACTGTACTTAATACGTACTAGTAGTATAATTTGGGTCAGTCGATTTGTGAAAGAAGTTCGACGAAGCGAAGGAAGAAGACGGCAGAGAAGCTACCCCAGTATCTATATTAGGGTGGCAGGGTGCCCATGATCTATCTTATGAGTGTTGGGTGTGGAATGCAGTTCGCCGGAAAAAATGGATCATGCCCGGGGTTAAACAGATGGCGGGGGTGGGGGGAGCATGGCGGTGGCAGGCAGTTCAGAGGAGGGTGGGGCGGCGGCGGTAGGCGGTTAGGCCTGTGGCGGGCTGGCGGCTCGATGACTGAGAGAGAAGATGAACAGTGCATCATTTTCGGAGGTTGAAGAAGCCCTTCTAGCCATCCATGTTGCATCCAACGGCTCACAAGATTCGACTGACCCAAATTGTTCCTTCAGATTGCAGGATCCATGTGGCATTCATGGTCTCGAAGGTAGATTCCATGGCCGCACCCGGTTTGCGGGCTCGGCGCGGGCGCGACCGGCTTCCGCCGGGACAGCCACCATGTGGGCCTCCTCCGCGCGGGCGGAGATGACAATGACACGCTAGCTCCTCCTCGCCGGCGTGCTAGAGCATGCGCTCGTCCTCCTCTTCGTACGCTGCGGGCATAGATGCGGCTCCACCTGCTCGCGTTCTTGGCAGCGCGGCGGCATCGCGAGGAGGGACTGCAGACGATGTGAGCAGGCAAGCCTTCGGCTTCATGGCACAGGGATGGTGGGGACACGGCGGTGATGAGCGAGAAATGGTCTGCCGGAGCAGGCGGGCACCGGCATGCGCAACGGCGGTGGCATATTGATGAGTGCGCATATGGGAGCTTAGTTTAGTTTTATATAGGGTTGGTCAAACTTAAAAGAACACCGTACTAGTAGACGTAAACATTAGACTGAGGCATCGCTTATACTACCACATTAGTTAGCACAGCATCGATACGAAATCTTGTGCTAGCGCGTGCACCGTGGCCACACGGTCGGTCGAATGGTGCGTCACCGTGTCGTGCTCGAAGGACATCCACCGAACCTTTTTGTGTGTGTGAAAACAATCCCTGAATATTACTCTACTTTTTTTCCTGGAAAAGTTCTTCACGCTACAATATTTCCATATATTTGAATTTAGCTTTAGTTCATGCTTATTTGGATTTGGACGTTTTAGGTGCGCCCTAGACATTTTTTAATACTGATTCTGTGTGTGTGACTGAGAGAGAACGCGTGTATGTGTCCATATGTGTGTTGTGGTGGAAGGGCAATGTGTAGACGGTGTGCGTGTGATAGAGACATAGAGAGGTGTGAATGTGCAAATGATCATGCATGAGTGAGACATAGAGAGATGGCGATATGTTGTGTATACATGAGAGAACGGTCTTCTATTTGTACTTGTGTGTGTGTGCGAGAGAGAGAGAGAGAGGAGCATCCGTAACACAACAACCATCTCTCTCAATTCGTCCATCCCTCGCACGATCGCATGTAACACATGCATCAACGCACACATTTTGACACCCTCACCCGGCCCTTGCCCGCCTCAAGGCCCGCACATCGCTCTCTATCTCGTGCGCACAATCTCTTTGTGAAAACCCTATTTAGCATGTAGCTTTCCGTCACATACACACACATTCTCTCCATAGGTTTGATTTCTCTCAATATCACACACACACACACACACACACACACACACTCCCCCTCCCCGAGCACACAATTCATCCCCATCCAAGGTTATATGGTGACCACTCTCGCTTGTGCTTCTCTGCACCCCAGCATGCACACCACCTCAATCTTCAAAGAGGGCATCGAGGAGATCGAAGACGGTGACCAGACTGCACTAGAGAATGCGGGGCCATTTGGAAGCAGGATGATGTGACGACGACTGACTGACTCCTCCCCCCTCTCCCGCACAAAATTATCAACCCCTCAACCCACGAGATCCTTCCCCTCTCGTCCACGTTTTTCCAGCTCTCTCATCAAACCCGTTGTCTCTTCTCCTTCCACATGTACAAAATCCGGATGCACACGCATCTCACGTATATTACATGTCTCCATCTTTCTCACAGACCTAACTTCTTCCTCTCTCTCTCTCTCTTGTGAGGTTTGTCTCCTACTCTCTCGCCCACATACATACAATCTTTCCTGCCCTATTTCTCTTTCTTACGTGGGGTGTATATCTTGTGTGTTCAGCGCACACATCTCTCTCCTGCCATTGCTCCATCTTCACAAGCTCTCTCTACATGTTTCATTCACACATTGGGATGTGTTCAAAATGTTGCTTTATAAAGGATCATGCAGACTTATGGTTGGATTTGTTGCATCCTACAAAGTAATAACTATGAAATGCATTTAGATTTTCATTTGATTGGGATTATGTGAGTTTGAGCATATTGTGAAATACTATAGACTTGGTATACATCTTGGAATTCAACAATGATTCTAACTATTGAATTGTATAAACCATTACATTCGAAGTCAGTAGCTTAATATATTTATTTCACGATTACAACAAATGATTAATTCCACTACAAACTAAGAAAACAAATGTGTACTCCCTCTGTTTTTATTTAAGTCTGCGTATTAGCATTGGTCAAAGTCAAGTTTTGTAAACTCTCACAAAGTTTAGAACAAAAAATATTAACATATACAATAACAAATAAATACCATTTGATTCATTATTGACTGTACTTTCACATCATACATATTTGTTATGGTAAATGTTTATATTTTTCTACAAACTTGGTCAAACTTTAGGAAGTTTGACTTCGGTCGAACCTAATATGCAGAGTTAATAAAAACGGAGGGAGTACTAGTAGTTACTAGTACTACTCGCTAGTTGCTTAGCCCAATCACCCAACACGCCAGACGGGGAGTTCAGTGTTACAAAATTTTCAGGTCGGCGGGAAAATCTCCCGCGACCCTGATTCGAGCAGTGCGAAGTTACCATCATACCCTTCGTCACAGGCCTACGGATGCTGGTGGGTAGGGGGCTGTTTTGGTAACTTCAGATTCACCCTACCCAGCCAACCCCACCCCAGCACCCAGAGTAGTACACCTGAATACTCCCCATTTTCTATCCCCACCGCAAAATAGACTTCTCCTCGGCACCGCAGCCTTCGTGCTCCTCCCCTTCTTCATCGGCGCACTCGTCCACCGCAGCGCATCTACCTCATCGACGACGTCGTATGCCGCACTAGAGCCGGTCCACCGTCGTCGTCGTACACGGGGCCTCTTCCCGGAAGCCGATGCCAAGCGCAGAAGCACCACTGTCCTAGACAATGAACTGACTCCTGTTGCTGACCATGATGCACAGACACCGCCGCGACCAGCGTACTCCTCCTTGATTGGTAATGTGTATATTGAATCTCTTAGCAGTACATGTGCAGTTCCAATTTTGTTCATACCTACCCTTCAAATTTCCTGGTTGCTATTGTTCCATTAAAATTAATTGGTTATAGCTTACATTTTCCAACAGATTATCACCTTGTAATTGTGTGTCGCTCTTGTATTGCGCTGTGCTTGGGTAGGTTCTTCATCTGCAACCAGTAGTGTGGCAAATGATGGAAAGTTTTATAGAACTAGCAAGATGCCTATGCATTGCACGGAACATCAAGATGCATTTGTATGAGTAGTTTATCTTGTGGGAGAAAAGGATGAATGAGGGAAGGCCTTATTTGCAAATGTGGAGAGGGGTGTGGGTATCTTTTTGCAAAATTGCCATAGTTTCCTTCCTATCCGTCAGATATAAATCGGACGGCCTATATTGCAGGATGACACGCACACCATCTGTTGGAAATATGCCCTAGAGGCAATAATAAAATGGTTATTATTATATTTCCTTGTTCATGATAGTCGTTTATTATCCATGCTATAATTGTATTGACCGGAAACTCAAATACATGTGTGGATACATAGACAACAACGTGTCCCTAGTAAGCCTCTACCGGACTAGCTCGTTGATCAAAGATGGCTATGGTTTCCTAGCCATGGGCATGAGTTGTCATTTGATAATGGGATCACATCATTAGGAGAATGATGTGATGGACAAGACCCAAACTATGAACGTAGCATATGATCGTGTCAAGTTTATTGCTATTGTTTTCTGCATGTCAAGTATATGTTCCTGTGACCATGAGATCATGCAACTCACTAACACCGGAGGAGTACCTTGTGTGTACCAAACGTCGCAACATAATTGGGTGACTATAAAGGTGCTCTACAGGTATCTCCGAGGGTGTCTGTTGAGTTGGCATGGATCAAGACTGGGATTTGTCACTCCGTATGACGGAGAGGTATCTCAGGGCCCACTCGGTAATACAGCATCACAATGAGCTTGCAAGCAATGTGACCAATGAGTTAGTCACGGGATCTTGTATTACGGAACGAGTAAGAGACTTGCCGGTAACGAGATTGAACTAGGTATGGAGATACCGACGATCGAATCTCGGGCAAGTAACATACCGATAGACAAAGGGAACTACATACGGGATTAGCTAAATCCTTGACATCGAGGTTCGACCGATAAGATCTTCGTAGAATGTGTAGGAACCAATATGCGCATCCAGGTCCCGCTATTGGTTATTGACCGTAGAGGTGTCTCGGTCATGTCTGCATAGTTCTCAAACCCGTAGGGTCTACACACTTAACGTTTGGTGATGATATAAGTATATTTGAGTCATTATGGTGGTTACCAAAGGTTGTTCAGAGTCCCGGATGAGATCCCGGATGTGACGAGGAACTCCATAATGGTCTGGAGGTGAAGATTGATATATTGGACGAAGGGTATTGGAGTCCGGAATTGTTCCGGGGGTACCGGGTGATGACCAGCGTCAACGAAAGGGGTTTCGGGGGGCCCCATGGGCCAAGGGGAGGGGCAAACCAGCCCATTAAGAGGCAGAGCACCCCCCCTCACCCCATCTCACGTAACCAGGAGGGTTGGGGCGCCCCTAGGGCTTCCCACCACTTTGGCTTGGGGGCCAAGTCTCCTAGGGGGGAAAACCCATCTAGGGTTTCCCTCTTGTGGCTGCCGGCCCTAGATGGGATCCCCTAGGGGCGCCCCCTCTCCCCCTTCCCCCTATATATAGAGAGGTAGAGAAGGGCAGCCGCACCCATCTATGCCACGGCGCTGCCCCTCCTCTCCCTCATATCCCTCTTTCTCTCTGTAGTGCTTAGCGAAGCTCTGCTGAGATTCCGCCACCACCACCGCCACCACGTCGTCGTGCTGCCGGAGGACTCGAGCTACTACTTCACCATCGCTCGCTGGATCGAGGAGGTGAAGGCATCATCAAGCCGTACGTATGTTGAACGCGGAGGTGTCATCCGTTCGGCACTTGGATCGGGAGTTCGCGGGACGGATCATGATTGGATCGCGAAGACGTTCGACAACATCAACCGCGTTTCTTAACGCTTCCGCTTAGCGATCTACATGGGTATGTTGATCCAATCTCTCCTCTCATAGAAGTTCATCTCCTAGATTGGATCTTGGTGAGCGTAGGAAAATTTATGTTTCCATGCAACATTCCCCAACACCATCATCACCAACTCTGTTTTTTATAAGAGTAGAGATAGCAGGGACGTCGGGAAAGGATCACGCGCGCGGGAAAAAGTGGCCGGGCGCGCGCTAGTTTTGGCGCGCGGTGTCCGATGCGCTATATAAAATCCAACGCCCTCCCGCGCCCTCCCACCGCTCTGTACCTCGCCACCACTCTCTCCCCGCTCTTTCTCGCCTCATCGCCGCCGCGCCACCATGCCGCCACGCTGCCGGGAAACTTGGGGCTACCGCGGCATCCGTGCGCGCCCCTCCGGCGGCTTCTCTGCCGAGATCCGGTTCTGCGAGATGCACCTCGGCCTCGGCACTTTCGACACCGCCCACGAGGCCACCCGCGCGTACGACACGGCGACATGGCACCTCCGGCGGCCTCGTAGGGACATGAACTTCCCCAACGTGCCGACACGGGAGCGGGCGGAGGAGCTCGCGCCTCCCCCACGGCTTATCACCGACGAGGATCGTCGCGACAACCAGAGGCGGGAGCACCGTCTCGGCATCGCCGAGATGGACGAGGAAGCCATGGCGTTGTGGCGCCAACGCTTCCCGCAGGACATCATCAATGAGCGTGAGTTCTATGCGCAAAGGAGGGCGGAGAGGGAGAAGAGGAGGGCGGAGCGAGCCGCCTATCGCGAGGACAGGCGTACGCGGAAGGCGGCCGCTCAATTCAACATCAAGCTAGGAGCAGCGTCGCCTTGGGACTCCGACGATGATCGGTATGTTGACGCCTACATTGAGACGTCGGAGGAGGACATCACCGAGGCGGAGTCAGATGACGAGGAGTAGTTGAACTATCTATTTTTTTATCTATCTATGCTGAGAACTATCTATGTATCTATCTATGCCAGTATCGACTCGGAGTCGAATGTGTATCGAGTCCGAGTAGAAAGGTGAAAGAAATATAGCGCGTCTGCTGGAGCGGTGCGCGCGCGCAATTTTTGCAGCGGCCGCTAAAGCCAGCACTCTGCGGCCCGCAAAAACTGGCTATTCCGGCGCTGTAAATGCTTTTTTAACGCACCGTGCTTTGCGCGCCTGTTGGAGATGCTCTAACATGGCAAATGAGTGCTTTAATGTTGCACACAAGATGCATGAGTATTACTATATTTTTCTTGCCATGTTGAGATTTTAAAACTACGAATGCGAACAAGCAGAGGAGCAACGAAGACCAAACACAGGATATTGGGGACATCTTCAAGGAACGTGGCAAGTTAGAGAGGAGCTGCACCAAACCTGTAAAGTGAGCTTTGGTAAGTAACACCCTTTCAATTACTTTCATTTAGCCTCGTGTTCTTCGATGTGTATATGTTATAGTTTCTATTTCTCTTAGCCTCGTGTTCTTCGATGTGTAATAAGAAGAGTTTTAATCGTCCTAATGCTTTCGTTTTTAGCTTGATGTAGGAAGTGGGTGTTCTCACCTTGGAGTCTGTTTTTATATTTCTCCTTTTGAATTCACTTCTCCGAGTCCTGTTTATCTGGCTTCTACTTAATGGATTTGGGTAGCTCTGACTACCGATCTAAAAAAGAAGTAACTTCATGTCAGGATGCAGTCCCTGCAAGGAGGGATTACACACAAGGTGCCCGTTCCCTAATGATGTTGGGTTAGACACAAGGTGCAAATTCCCAGATGATGCTGGATTACACACAAGCCAGGTGGAGTCGTCAACTGTTCGTGTCCACGTGGCTCTAGTAAAGGCTGAAAGAAAGCGTGCAGCAGCCCTTGAGAATGTAGCTGAGTTCCTGAAGAAGCGAAAAGAGCAATCAGATGCTCTCTTCACCCAAGCCAAAGAAGAGATGGAAGAAGCCAGAAAGAAGCTAGCAGAGGCAGAGCAGGCTAGGCGTCTCCTACTATCTAAAACTGTTGTCAATACAAATTTTCATTCATAATAGCTAGGTTCAAATGTTTATCCAGTCAGCATGCCTGTTGTGATGTCTGTGCATCTACTGATGTGGCACAAAATAATTTTTTCGGGTCATGTAATAACAGCCATTACTTTCCAAACAATAATAGATGAACCATTGGACATGGTATAGTTCACACGCAAGCCCAACATTCCAAGTTCAACTTCCACATCAAACTCATGTTCACAGATATCTGCACATTCATAGATAGTGTCCACAACCATGATTCACTTCAAAGCCAAAAAAATATGAGGAGAGTTATAAATAAAGAAAAATCTCTAGTTCCTACTACCAGTGCGAGCACAACAAGTCAAGACCATACATAATTAATTATATTTTGGACATTTTTTAACTAAACACGAATAACTTCTGGAAGCAGGTATAATTTCTAATGCCGGCCGCGGCTGGGGTCCACGATGTTTTGAGCCAAACCGGGCAACACACCGGGTATCAATGCCGGCGATGCGGTGGTCGTAGCATTCGTGGGTTCGGAGCGGTGGCGGCTCCCGTGGTCTACTATTCCTCGGTGTCGGCGGTGGCCGCAGACGTGTTGGTCACCTCCGCCAGCATGCCGCGGTTCCGCCAACGTTTGCATCGGATGGTGTGGCCAACTACGGTGCACTAGACGTCGTGGTCCCCCGTGTGCCGGCGTGCAGCAACTGGCCACTCCTCTGCGAGCAGGCTTGGAGCGTCGAGTTGATACACCAGGGGCCAGCTTGGAGCGGCGGCTTGCTCCTCCGCTTGCCTGCCTGCAGCCTCGCCCATGGTACTGACGGCCTGGGGCGGGGAGGGAGGTCGGGCAGTGAGTTGCCTGGCTCGTTGGGGCACCCAACCGGCTTTTATGCCGGAGAACTCGTGTTCCTGCTCACCGGATGCTATGGAGGCTGTGGAGAAAATGGTACAAGGAGGATATGGGGAGCGGCGGTGTGGTGCGGTTCTTGCCAGGCGTCTGGCCTTGTTTAAATAGCGGGCGGACGAGAGGAGCCAACCGGCCGGCTCATGGAAGGACGTGTTGCCGGCAGCCCAGCATACGCGCGGATTCAATGGAGGTAGGTGGGGCAGTCTGAAGCCGGTTGAATGCGGTGAGGAGGCGTGTTCAGCCTGGCGTGCAGCGAGTGGGGCCCTCTTGGCTGGCGCGCTAGTTCAATGCCTGCGCCAGTGAGAGGTCGCGTCCGTGTGAGAGCAATCACACCCTTCGGTCCTTTTTTGTTTGGGTACTAGCAAGATGCCCATGCGTTGCATGGAACATCAAGATGCATTTGTATGAGTAGTTTATCTTGTGGGAGAAAAGGATGAACGAGGGAAGGCCTTATCTACAAATGTGGAGAGGAATGCGGGTAAATTGTCATATTTTCGCTCCATACCAATCATTCTAAAAAATAGTATAACACGCCATTGAAAATCGAAACTCTTACCCCGCTAAAAAATGATATTTTAAACGTGGCAACTCGATCAGTGGTGACTAGCGAGCCACCGCCTCCAGGTCGTTCACATGTGGTCCCCGACCATCAACTCCTACGGAGCAAATTATCACGTGAGCTGACTATTCCTACAAAGGTGCGCTCCACCATGTACTCGCTACCCGCGCGTGCAGCAATCGTGCACCTATGGGTTTATTTGTTTACCGTGCCTCACGTAACTCTCATGTGTGCGAGACAGCGAGAGACAGACTGTGTGCATGCGCCTCTTCTCTTCGTACTACTAGCAAGAGGCCCATGCGTTGCATGGAACATCAAGATGCATTTATACGAGTTGTTTATCTTGTGGGAGACAAAGATGAACGAGGGAATGCCTTATCTGCAAATGTGGAGAGGGGTGCGGGTATCTTTTTGCAAAATTGCCATAGTTTGCTATCTATCCGTCAGATATAGATCGGACGGTCTATATTGCAGGATGGCAGGCACACCATCATCACCAACTCTGTTTTTTATAAGAGTATAAAGAGTAGAAGTAGAGAAAAATATATTCTGATATACATATATCACTAAAAATATCTTATGTTTCACTCAAAATATATTCCTTTGGCTGTTTTGATGAAATAAGGGAGGAATGTGGTAGGTTTCAAGATTCGAGAAGTGGGAGATTGTAGCAAAAAGCCCATGTGTGTGTGAGATAAAGAGGGAGAGAGGATGAGGAAAGAGTGTGTGTATCACGAAGACACGAAGTGCGAGAGGTATTACCATAAAATGAGGCGATAGTGTGCGTGTGCACGATCGAGAGGGTGTGTCTCAAGAAGGGACGAAATATCTACATAGATACATGGAGCGAAAATGTGCGGTAGATGGATAAAACTATCTAGAGGCTGGTCGATCAATGTTTGTGAGAGAGATACGAGCTGGGGGTGCAAAAGCGAGAGTTTTGTATGTGTGAGAGAGAGAGAGACGGTAGTCGGTAGGGGGATCCAAAGCGGGAGTTGTGTGTATGTGTGAGAGAGAGAGGGAGAGAGAGGGGGGAGAGAGATAGTTTGTCTCTGGTCGGTAAACAAATGAATAATGTTAGTTTTGGAACGGAGATGAAGACGGAAAGGAGACCCCAACAAACGGTGTGTGTGCGAGGGAGGTAATTTTACTGGTAGGAGTCGTATATAGAAAGATATAGGGTGCGTGAGAGAACCCTGGAGAGAAAGGCAAAGTGAAAGACGAGTGGGAGTGTGTGTGCGGCGGTGAAAAAGAAAGCTTAGGTAGCTATAGTGATACTAGAGAACGATAGAGACGTGAGAGATAATGAAAACCGTGTAATCTATGAAGATAGAGAGAGTGTGACACTTCTCGAGGGAGATGGTGAGAGGCCGTGTTTGCAAAAAAGGGAGAAGCATGTAGTGAGCGTGCGGGCGAGATGGAGAAAGCAGAGTGATAGCTACATGAAGGAGCACACGAGAGAGACCTAGAGAGAGATGGGCATGAAACAAGATTCAAATATTTAGTTGTGTGTATAGAAGATGTCAACATAAAAGGGATTCAAAATTTTGAATTCCAGATGATGGTACATGTAATTCATACTCGAACCAAAATTGATCTATCAAACATACATACTAATTTGAATTTGCGCGCGCGTATGTTATTTAATATATTGATATTACCGGTCCATACATTTGAGCTGAACATAAATTGGTTTCAAAATTTTGAATTAAAGTTGAACATAATTTGGTTTAAAAAAATTGAATTCAACCCTATGATTTTGAGATCATTGCATTTGTAAATCATATTTTATATATAAAGGAGCAGAATTCTTTGTTGTGCTTTTGAAAGTATATATAAAAAATGATGTATATAGATTTGTATTCGAATACAAAATGGATCCTGCCCGAAAAAAAATACAAACTGGATTCGAATTGAGTTGGCACGTTAAACGAGCAGTCTTTCTCTGCAAAAATTTGAACGAAGCGGGGAAACTCGCAGTAACCGCACGAAACCAAAATCTGCGAGATGAAAATTACTGCCTATCCTTGACACGCAAAGCCTATCGGCTCGATTTCTATAGGTTTCGATAGGGGTAGGCTTGTAATTTCACTCAAACATGACATAACCGCCTCCGCCTCTCACCTCCCCGGATTCATACACGGTGGGCGCCAAAACACAGTTTCTCCTCAGTCGAAATCGCCTCTCACCTCCCTCCCCGATTCTTACATGGTGGGCGCCAAAACAAACTCTCCTCGGTCGAAATCTCCGTCGGCAAATATTCGGTGTAGGCGAGATTACCGTCCTATCCCCAACCAACTAATATTGCTGTGATGTAGGAAATTTTAAACGGGGGCTATGTTTGTAAATTTCCTCGCATTTCAGACAAGCGCGTCCTGAAGACATAGTTCCCCCTACCTCTCTCCCTCCATTTCCCCATTCGTACTCCGTGGGCGCCAAAACACCCTCTCCACCGCAGTCTCCTCCGTCCGCCACCCCATCCAACGTCGTCCTCCTCCATCATGCCGGAGTTGATACCCCGACGCCGTCGTCCATTACAAGAGATCGACCTCGCTCATCCAAGGCTTCGGACCAGGATCCTTGCATCGCGTCCTCTCGCTTCATCCGCGCTGTCGTCCACCTTGCCGAGACTGCTCGTACGACCGTCTCATCCACCGCGCCGGGATATTTCCCTTGCCGCCACCGTCTGCCCTCCTAGATCTGCTTCCACGCCGCCGATAGCCATCGCTATCGCAGCACCCTCAACGCCTCATCAGATGCTTACACGGCGCCACACCAGAGGCGGTACTCTTTCGTATCTGCTCAAGTTATTTATCTCAGCAAGAAAATAGATTGCCACTTCTTTACTGTGATTTCTTGTCCATCACTTAGAATCTTACTTGTTAGTTGAAACCAAACATTGGTTGCGAAGTTTCCTTTGTCCGGTTTGCACCTTCAGATCCGCCATGGCACGCTCACCACTATACTCACAATTCTTATGGTTTTCCCCTTTTATATTCCACATTAGCTTAAATGACAGTCGACTGAATTTCAAATTGGGGTCTGTCCATTTTTGGGAGTTCGCCGGAGGGAATGAAGGGGCTTGCCGGAGGGCTGCCCCATTATCTATCTTAGGGTTTCGGGTGGGGACAGTGGTTGTGGGGGGCTGTCGTCAGGCTATGGTGGGGCCTCACCGGAGGCAAAACTCGACGCGGGTGGGGGTGGGGTTAGCAAGAGGGGTGGCCGGGGGCGGCAGAAGACCGGAGGTAGTGGGCGGTTCAGGGGAGGGAGGGGCCGGTGGTTTGGTCGGTGGCCCGTGCGGTGGTCTTTAGGGGAAGAATAAGAGGCGAGGAAGAAGAAGGGTTAGGAGACGTAGGATCTTCGTCCAACCGCCTGAAATGGTCGACTGGCCCAAATGACGAAAGTCAGGCGACTTGCATGTAGACATTCCCATATATTCAGTACCATCATCGTAGGAGCTTCGAGACGTACGTGCAAGCAGTGCTCCTCAACCCGTCAAGCTAAACAACATGCCACTCATAATTCCAAACTTAAATGCTCAAATACGAATCTGATATGAAGCTGACATGTACTAAAACAGAGAATGTTTAATTGGTCAGCTAATGTTCCTACTTTAATTTCAAAAAACACAAGCGCCACATATCGAGGGACAGCAGGGAGTTGCATTCTTTATGCGCTCTGGTTCATCATGTGTGGCCAACCAACATTTTATTATCCAAAATCTTCTTGCTCTTCTTTACCATGCTCCTCTTCTGTTCTTCTTTTGTAAGTACTCTCTCCGTACCTAAATATAAGTCTTTGTAGAGATTCCTCCATGGACTACGTATGGAGCAAAATGAGTGAATCTACACTCTAAAATATATCTATATACATCCGTATGTGATCCATAGTGGAATCTCTACAAAGGCTTGTATTTAGGAATAGAGGGAGTATAATAGTTGTACAGTATGTTCTTTGTAGTGAAGAGGAGCAGGGACATTTGCAGTGTACAGGTCTATTCGGTCGCTTGTCATGGACGCTTTAAACTCTTCGTGTTGGTCTCCATGTCGCTTGTCATGGATGCTTTCAACTCTTCGTATTCAGTCGTATGTGTCGCCTTTGAGAGTTAGACTGATAGTAATAGTACTGCGCCTTCAGTTGTAGAGAGCTGGTATCCGAAGCCTTTCTAGCCGTACTGGCAATACTAGCACATATTTTCCAGCAAGTTCCACTCTCCTGGTTTTACTCTTGATGCTTAGGGTTTTCCCATTATATCTACACTATTATCTGCGTAGGTGCTTTGTGTCCTACTAGCAGCAGTCCACCCTTTAAAGCTAAATAACACACCGATCATAATTCCAAAGCTTAGTTGTTCCAATACGAATGTGACATGATATTCATATTAGTTAACAGACATACATTTAATTGGTCAGCTAATGCTCCCACTTGAGTTTCCAAATGCCTGTGGCAACATAGAGAGAGATAGCATGGAATTGCATTTCTTTGGATGCTCTGATTCATCATGGGTGGGCAACCAACATTCTATAGAAAGAAACGGAATCTCCATAATATGCTTCCTCTTGTATTCTTTAACACGTTCCTCTTCTAATCTTCTTTAATAAGTACAGTATGTTCGTCGTCAAGAAGGCAAGCAGGGACATCTGCAGTTGACAGGTCTATTTGGCCGCTTCTGCAAGTTGCTTTCAGCAATTCGAGTTGGTCTGCCATAATATCCAGGAAATGCTGGGAGCTGTGCGGCCTTTGAGAGACTAGACTGATAGTAACAGTAGTGCGCCTTCAGGTGAATAGAGCTGGCCCGTACGGTGATCGATAGGCTTTCGATTAGTAGCGGCAATACAACCCCATATTTTCCAGCCAGTTCCACTTCCCTGGTTTATTTATGATGCTTATGGTGTCCCCCTTTTATCGACACTACAATCTATGTAGTCGCTTTGTGTTGTAATAGCAGCAATCCATCCTTCAAGCGAAACTACATGCCACTCATATTTCCAAAGCTTACATTTAATTGGTCAGCTAATGTTACTACGTGAGTTTTGAAATGCATGTGCGCCACATATAGAGACATGTTGGAATACTATTTCTCTGTGCACTCTCATTGTCATGGTTTCGCAATAAACTTTCAATACAGTATAGTATGAACCTATCATCTGCCAACTATCCTTATTTCTAGAGCTCCCAACAGGGAGCCTTTTTTTGTGTGTAGTTGTGCCAGATTATATTATTGTATGCACCAAATTACAGCACACAAGGGCTCTCTCATCCAAATCCGGTGATAGCGCACAAGGGTTTACAAGGAGCCCCTATTATATTAGAATATCCTCTGCATTACAAAGATAATCTCACTACTATTTATGTTGTCATGCTTCTCAGATATTGAACAAAATCGCAATGAATATGAGAATGCGCACATCAGAAGAGTATCGCGGAACAGTGCAATGACTAACAAACATGGCATCAAGGCATCGAGTTCCATTCTGGATGGAATGAAGCCCACACGCTCCACACCTACAAATTCATGTTCAGAATATGATCCTAATGACTATTCTGAGCTCAAGGAGTCAAAGGCAGATGGCCTATCCTGTTCACCCTACAAGGTGCATGTTCTAATTTGGCAAGGTTTTATTGGTTGCACGTAACTTGCGTAAGCTGTCTTGCGTTTCTTCTGCTTCTTTGCACCGCCATCTGCTTAGTTTACTCATCATATATGTGAAGTTGCCATGCCCACCTATTATCAATACACATTCCATTTGTCATCATACCATGTTTTTCCATTCAAATGTTGTTCTTGTGTATCAGACATCCAAAAGGAAGAGAGTGATTGCAGAACCTGAAGGAGTAGTAGCAAAGTCCTTGAAAAAGGTGGTGGTACCACAGAAATCAGACAGCACCCCGCTTATATTGGCGATAGAACCAGCGCCACAAAACCTAGGATATCGGAACTATGCTGCTTGCTGCTTTTCTCTTGTTAGTACCTGTTGTCTTGTATCACTGTACTTACATTCATACCTGGTTGATTATGTGACATTAGTGTGCATGATAACCTGCATATCCACTATTCTCTCCTAATTATCAGATCTATATTAATGCTTACATTAATGTAGAATAAACCCAATGCTTATGAAGAAGTTCAGCTCTTCATTATTCTTGTAAGTATCTGTTGTCCTTTATCATTGTACTTATACTGTCAGCTAGTTGTTCATGTACCATCACTTTGTAGCTTATTTTCCCTTGGTATCCATTTTCTACACATTAGATCTATGTTTACTCTTACCAAAATGTTGAATAAAACCAATGTCACTGAAGATGTTTAGCTCTGCATTACTCTTGTCAGTACCTTTTGGCTGTATGTTGTACCTACATTTATAGCTAGTTGATTATGTAGAATCACTCTACATCTTTGTTTAAATAATCTCCATTTGTTCCTATATTATCACTTCTATATTTACTCTTAACAAAATGTAGAATAAAGGCAATGCTTGTGCAGAAGACTCTATGGTAAACTTCTTGAATTCCCCCCCCCCCCATCAACATGGAAAAGGGCTTTATAGAGCCGGTCTTCATTACTAAAGTAAGTTTGTCCTTCTCGAGCCTTCAAACTTTGTTGTGTATATTTGGATAGCAATGACTCCAACTGCTGTTTATTTTTGTCGCTTGCATCAAATTGCATGTTTAAAGTTTATTATGAAGAAGTTCACAAACATAAGTTTCTCCTTCTCTATTTCAGTTTTTAGTTGTACAACCTACTTCCTTATTCATACCATCTAAATTAAACTAAATGTAGCAAGTGATCTTCCTTAGCACTGCATTTATGCTTGTGTTATTGATCTGTAATCCAGTGGTGTGGTCAAACTACCAACTCCAGGACAATGTCATATCTTGCTATGTCTTAACTATGAACAATGCATATTATGTTCATGTTATTTAAATCGTGTCTCTTTATTTACCAATCTGAAATGGGATAAATTGACAGTACACTCACCATCGATGCTTATACATTCTTTAGCACTGCATGTATGCTTGTGTTCTTCATCTGTAATCCAGTGGTGTGGTGAAGCTGGCCACTCCTGCACAATGCCATTTCCTGCCATGTCTTAACTATGAACAATTTTTATTCTACTTTAATCCAGGTCTCTTTATTTGCCACTAACAAATGGGATGAATCGACAGCACTGTTGCTTATATGTGCAAAGCATGTTATCTGTCTGCTTTTTTCTCTTTCAGGGTGATATCACTGACGCCAAGAATTGCCATTGATGCTATGCAGCTAGAGTTGGATATAAGCGTCATACAAGTGCAGTCATCAGCTTGCTCAGTTGCTTGTGTTGCGGCTCCCAGGCAGGGCTAACCTTTCTAGAACTGTGTTGAAGTGCTGTCGGTTCTGTATATTATTTTAGGCAGCATTTTTATTTGCACTGGTGGTGTCCTTTAATGCCCAGTGTATGTAATCTGTTGTCTGGTTGCGCTTTATTATCGCTGGCGGGGAACTTTTATGCCAAGTGCATGTAATATGCAGTAATTTGTTTGTTGTATAGTCTAGGTATATTCTTCGTCATGATGCTGTAATTTAATTTCTGTATATTCTGTCGTTGCTCCATGAAAAGTCCGTAAGCTTTGACGGAGCGCAACGGGCCTAAACGTTCGGTTTATTATATAAAAAAAATCACGGTACTAAAACTGGCCAGCCCGCCAATCGCTGTGAATGGGCCGAAAAGTGGGCCTGCAATAGCAAGCCTAGATGTAAACTCACCAACTATTAGTTTCGGGCCTTTAACAGGCCGAGTAAACCAGTTGCCTAAAATGGGCCAGAAAATGGAATGGGCTTTAAACAGTCTGAAAAGTAGAATGGGCCTAAATAGTGTCGAAGGCCCATGATTGGCCCAGCCACAAAACAGGCCGTTAACAGGCCAAAATATGTGTCGTGCCAGAGCTGACCCAATAACATTATGGGTCGTAAGCAGGCCGGTTGCAAAGCGGGCCATTATTAGGCCCAGTTATTTCATGGGCCTTTAATGGGCCAATAGTCAGGTTGGGCTAAAATCTATCCACGAAGACTACGAGCCTTTAAGAGGCTGAAAGTCACTTCGGCCCAGAAAGAGGCCCACATGCAACACCGGCCGTTAAATGGCCGAAAGTGAAACTGGGCCGACAACGGCCCATATCTACCAATGGCCATTAACAGGCCGAAAGTAATGTCGGGCTGAACTATTACATGGGCCTTTAAGAGGCCGTAGTCAAAATGGCCCCCAATGGGGCCGAAAGTACCGTGCCTGTTAATGGGCCAGATCAAATATGGGCCGTAATTTGGCCCAAAATATGTCAGGCAGTTAACGGGCCGAATCCGATATGGGCCGTCATTTGGCCCAAAACATGGCAGACTGTTAACGGGCCGGATCTGATGTGGGCTGTCATTTGGCCCAAAACGTGATAGACATCATAATGGGTCGGATCTTATGTGAGCCGTAATTTGGCCCAAACCGTGGCAGGCTGTTAACGGGCCAGCCAAGTGGAGTATGACAAAATCTTGTGGGCCCTTGGCTGGGCCGGCCTTTTTATCTTAAATGGGCTACTGTTGGGCCATGCCACATGTCAAAGTATCATAGACACGTCTCCTCCATTGGATGGACGACATCTGTCCCAACGCTGAGCTGACACGTGGATACTCCGGCGGATCAGAATTTTACACGTGGAAAATCCCCATTGGTCCGGGTTGTTAACGGGTTATCGGATCCAAACCGGAACCCGATAGCTTAACAGCAACCCGTTACGGTGGATGCCACGTGTCGGTTACCCTTGACGAAAACACTTCCATGACGCGAGATTTATCGTCATGGAAGTGGACACTTCCGTGATGATAATTTTGGTATTGTCATGGAACACTTCTACGACAACACAGGTATGACTATCTTGATTCTATCATAAAATCGTCATGGATGTACATGCATGACAGAAAACGTGACCTACTATGACAAACACGTATCATCTCGGAAGTGTATTTTTTTGTAGTGTATGACTTTGCTATGCTTAAAGCTTGTCACTAGGGCTCGAGTGCCATGATTTCAGATCTGAACTGTTTATGTTTTCACCATTATATCTATGTTCGTGATCCGATCTTGCAAGTCATATGCACCTACTATGTGTTGTGATCCGTAAACCCCAAGGTGAGAACAATTGGGATACTTTCCGGTGATGACCGTAGTTTGAGGAGTTCATGTAGGAGTTCATGTATTCACTATGTGTTAATGCTTTGTTCCGGTTCTCTATTAAAAGGAGGCCTTAATATCCCTTAGTTTCCTTATGGACCCCGCTGCCACGGGAGGGTAGGACAAAAGCTGTCATGCAAGTTCTTTTCCATAAGCACGTATGACTATTTACGGAATATATGCCTACATTATATTGATGAACTGGAGCTAGTTCTGTGTCGCCCTAGGTTATGACTGTCATATGATGAATATTATCCAACGTAATCATCGATCCAATGCCTACGAGTTTTCCACATATTGTTCTTGCTAAGTTACTATTGCTATTGCTACTGTTACAACTGCTACAAAACGGTTACTGATGTTACCGTTACCACTGCTACCATTACTACTACTATCAAACGATCATATTACTGTGCTACTGATCACTTTGCTGCAGATATTTAATCTCCAGGTGTGGTTGAATTGACAACTCAACTGCTAATACTTACAAATATTCTTTGGCTCCCCTCATGTCGAATCTATAAATTTGGGTTGAATACTCTACCTTCGAAAACTGTTGCAATCCCCTATACTTGTGGGTTATCAAGACCTTTTTCTGGCGCCGTTGCCGAGGGGCATAGCTATATTTGTTGAGTCACTTGGGATTTATATCTATTTATCATTATGAAGAATCTGAAAGATACAAGAACCAAGATCATTCCCTCTAAGACGAGGGGAGGTAAGTAACTGCCATCTAGCTCTGCACTTGATTCACCTTCTATTTTGAGTAAGCTTGGAACACAGCCACATGCTATTAATCTTGATATGTTGCAAGTTATTAATGATGCTACTTCTACTACGAATGATGCTTATGATGATGCTAGTACCTTGCTTGATGATAATGTGCCACTAGGTGAATTTCTTGATGAACAACTTGCTAGAGCTAAAGATATTGAGAATGCTGAAACTGATGAAACCACTAAAAGTGATGAAGTCTTTGAAACTGAAAACTATGAAACACCTATTAGACCTAACTCTCCTATATTTGAATTGCCTAAGATACCTGAAGGTTATGTTATGGATGGAGATATAGCTAGAGACTTTCTTGCTTGCAAGGATAGAGATTATCTTAAGAAATTATTATGCAAGTTGAAAGAAAAATCTTTGAATGCTAGAATGAAATGTGCCCCTAAGTTTGCTACTTCACCTATTTTTGTTACTGATAAGGATTATGAATTCTCTGTCAACCCAGAGTTAATTACTTTGGTTGAATCTAATCCTTTCCATGGCTATGAAACTGAAACTGTTGTGGCACATCTTACTAAATTAAATGATATAGCCACCCTTTTTGCTCAAGATGAGAAAATTCGATACTACTATATTCTCAAGTCATTTCCATTCTCATTAAAGGGTGATGCTAAGATATGGTACATTACTATTGCTCCTGGTTGTGTGCGTAGTCCCCAGGACATGAATTACTACTTCTCTGAAAAATATTTCCCTGCTCATAAGAAACAAGCTACCTTACAGGAAATATTTAACTTTGTGCAAATTGAAGAAGAGAGTCTCCCATAAGCTTGGGGGAGGCTTCTCCAATTACTTAATGCTTTGCCTGATCATCCTCTTAAGAAAAATGAAATACTTGATATCTTTTATAATGGACTAACGGATGCTTCTAGGGATTTCCTAGATAGTTGTGCTGGTTGTATTTTCAGGGAATGAACTATTGAACAAGCTGAGGAATTATTGAATAATATATTAAAGAACTATGATGATTGGACACTTCCTAAACCATCGTGTCGTTGCAACAAACCTCACATATGTTGCCCGGACTATACACATGCGAGATGGCAAGAAAGCAAACTTCACCAAGTATCCAAGTCAAGACCAAGCCAGATAAAGAGCTCTTTAACGGATCAAAGGGCGGATCAAGGAGACCAAGACAAGCCAAGGCGGTAAGATATCACTAAGGGAAAGCCTCACTTAACTGGGCAGGCGAGCCTGGTCAGGTCGAGGCCACCCCGAAGACGAATCCAATGTTTCCCCGGCAGGCTTGCCGGGGCCGCCGATGACAAACTTCCCCGCCAAGACTCCACCGCTCCACCGCATCGCGACGCAAGTCACCTATCAGTGCGGTGTCGAGCCCCCAGATGATTAAGTGGCTGTCATTTAGCACGTGGCACCCATTTGGAAGGAAGATTACCTCTATATGACACCCGTCCAGAGGCGTGTCAAGCAGACAAGTAGAAGATGACTAAGCGGTGCGGCAGGCTTGCCGGGCTGCATCCACAACGTGACACCTAGCAGTGCATTTAATGCACTTTGTCCTGACTGCCAGAGTTAGGTATGATAGCACTGTTGGCTATCTAATCACTAGATAATGACTATTTTGCCACTTTGGTTACCCCTTAGCCTATAAAAGGAGGGCCATGGCGACCTAAAAAAGGATTCCGACCCTTGTGTACTCATACGCGCGTAGCTGCTCTCCCCGAGGCTACCTTGCTGGGCTTGAGCGCTGCGTGTTCATCACGATCCTTCCGTCAATCCACCAAAGCAGGAGTAGGGTTTTACGCTTCCCAGCGACCCGAACCTAGGTAAAAACCACCAGCGTCATCTCTGCTGTGCTACTCCACGGCCTCTGCTCTTTGTGCAACGTGAACTCCCCCCCCCCCCCCCCGCTGAACCACAAAGGGGCTGATAGCCCCATAGGTAATCGCATTCCGCCGCGGCATCTTTGACGCACCAGGTAGGGGGGATCGCTTGCGCGAACCTGAGGTTGTGATCAGCGCATCCATCTTCATCATCATCTTCTTCATCATCGGCTTCATCATCTATGGCGCCCAAGAAGAAGCCCGGTGCAGTAGCTCATCCTTCCACTTCGAAGACCCCTCGCATGCAGCTGCTGGTACCATGGGTGCGGCGGTGGCATCGGGGGATGCAGGTGCCGTAGGGGACATGACCGGCGCAGGCGGTGCTATCGTCATTTCCCCTTCGGCCGAAGTGGGAGCGGAAGACGCCGGGGGAGGGCAGCATCAACAGCATCCTGACGGCCGTGTCCCGCAGAGCGCGGGCGGGGAGAATGTGCGGTCTCCACCTCCACACTGCACTGGTGGACGTAGCCACAGTGACAACGCCCGCTCTGGCGCGAGTCGCGACCCCATAGCTGTCCCTATTACGGGCGCTGCTACAGGGCACGCACCTTGCCCAGGGCAGGGTAACCAAGACGAAGTGCCGAACGGGGTCGTCAACCCCCAGGCGCACCCTTCTCGCCACCGTACTACTGTAGCGACTGGATCGCAGCGACGAGAACGCGGCGCCGCCACTACTCGTACTATCAGGAGTCGAGCGACTCCACGGTCCGCCTTGTCATCCATGCCAAGCACTGCTTCGGAAGCCATGGCGCGAGCCCAACTCCTGTTGAGATTCCCGCCAGTGGCCAATCAAATGGACGAGTGGAGAGCCACCATCCATAGTTTGATCTGTTTTGCTGAAGCGGAAGGATCACAGCGGGTGGGCCCGCCGCGGCACCCGCAAGCAACGACAACGTCCCGAGCTGCTGACCGTGTGGAGGGGGCAGCTCCAACGGTGCAAACCCCTCCATGGAGGCCAACACAGAGGCTGCAACCAGAACCGCATGACCAAGAGCCCGACGAGGTATCTATGGCCTCATCTGACCCTCGGGCCCGTCGAGATCAGCGGGAGATCCTGGAGGATCGGCGAAGGGAAGATGCGCGCATCACTATAGAGCGACGCCGCGAAACTCACCGCCAATCTGACAGGTGCAATGGCCCAAACATTGACGAACCCCCGCCCAGTGAAGGCGGATACTTGCCTTTTGAGGTTGGGTGCCCTGCCTTCACTCGCGAGCTGCGGCAAGTCCATTGGCCATCTGCCCCCGTTTTCAAGCCAGAAATACCAGAAAAGTATGATGGAAGGCTGAACCCGGCAGAGTTCTCAAGCATCTACACAATTGTTGTTCAAGCCGCTGGGGGAAGAGATGAGAAGGTGTTCGCCAACTACTTCCCTTTGGCACTCAAGCCAAACATGAGGTCGTGGCTGATGCACCTGCCAGAGAATTCCATTTCGTCCTGGGCTGACCTGTGCAATGAGTTTGTTGGTGCCTTCACGGGCAGCCACCAAGAACCAGGACGGCCCAGTGACTTGCAACTCCTTCCGCAGAAGGAAGGTGAAAGTTTGTGGAAGTACATGCATAGGTTTAGCCGGGTGCACAGGAACATTCCAGATATCCACCCGGCAACAATAATTGCCGCGTTCGAGTCAAATGTGCGCAATAGGAGGATACGTTCCAAGATGAATGTCCGGCTGCCCAAGACTGTGAATGAGCTATACACCTTGGTGGATAAGTGCGCCCGTATGAAGGAAGGGAGGCGACTCCCCGGAGAAGAGGACGGCGTCGAAGTTGACTCAGAGGATGATGACGTTGCCTCCAACCCGAAGAGGAAGAATAAAAAGCGCAACAAGAAGCGTAAAGAGAAGACAGTACTGGCTGTTGAGGGTTCTGAGACCCCTAGTACCGGGAAGAAAGCCAAGACCGAAGCCCCTGGAAAGGAAGTTGCCATGTGCACTAATTGCCAGGAAGCGGCGACAGCCGAAAAAGCCGGGAAGACAGACGGGCTATACTGCAAGATCCACCGAACCAAGGGCCATGATCTCCAAGAGTGTCATCAAGTTGAGCAACTCGTCAAAAAGCAGAAAGCTGAGTATGAGAAGCACGACAGGACTCCCCAGCAGCATGAGAAACCTGCTAGAGGCTGTGAGAAGAAGGAAGGTGATGAGACTGATG
The DNA here is from genome assembly GCA_011799875.1 of Thinopyrum elongatum. Lineage (NCBI taxonomy): Eukaryota > Viridiplantae > Streptophyta > Magnoliopsida > Poales > Poaceae > Thinopyrum > Thinopyrum elongatum. The sequence continues at coordinate 561,294,011 of CM022298.1, forward strand.
AAGGAGATGATGAGGAAACCAGTGAGCAAGAGTTCCAGAAGGCAACTGAGGCCCTGTGCATTGACGGAGGCGCATCTTTGCACTCCTCTCACCGCCAGCTTAAACAGTGGGCGCGTGAGGTCAACGTAGTAGAGCCAGCGGCAGATTTTTGGAAACCACTCAAATGGTCCCGCATGCCCATCATCTTTGACGAAGAGGATCACCGTGACCGCACTACCGCGGTAGGGTGCTTGCCGTTGTTGGTTTCACCAACAATCCGCAACCTCAATGTCACAAAGATGTTGGTTGATGGCGGGGCAGGGCTGAATCTGATTTCCCCCATGGTAATCAGCAAGTTGCAGATATCAGATGAAGAACTCGAGGTCACTGGCACGTTTCAAGGAATCAACCCCGGTAGGAGCCATCCTAAGGGAAGGATCACGCTGCCTGTGACGTTTGGAGGAGAATTGAACTACCAGACCGAGAAGATTGTGTTCGACGTGGTCGAGCTTCCTTTGCCATACAATGGGATTCTTGGCCGCCCAGCTCTGGCAAAATTCATGGCGGCATCCCACTATGCCTATAACACGCTGAAAATGATGGGGCCAATGGGCGTCATTTCCATCCCTTTAGACAAGAAAGATGCAATCATATGCGTGGATAAGATGTACCGGGATGCGGTCGCTGCCGAGGCCGCGGAAGTTGCAGCTCCCGCCAAGGAAAACAAGAAAGGAAAGAAGGCTAGCAGGGATGCCGGCAAGGAATCTGGGAAGCGCGCCTCTCCGGAGTGCGCTGCACCCGCCGACGATTTGCCAGAGAGTTCCACTAGCAAGAGGTCCAAAGTTGCCTCACCTGCTATAAAGAAGGTCCCGGTAGGGCTGGATGGCGCTGATGGTACGTTCACCATCAGCTCCACCCTTGACGATAAATAGGAAAGCGCGCTCGTTGCCTTCCTGTGGGCAAATGTAGATGTGTTTACTTGGCAACCATCTAACATGCCCGGCGTTCCCAGTAAGGTAATCGAGCACCACCTTGCTGTCTGCCCTCATGCTCGGCCCATCAAGCAGAAAGTCAGGAAACAAGCTTTGGAGTGGCAGCAATTCATTGCCGAGGAGATCAAGAAACTTGAAGTAGCTGGTTTGGTCAGGGGAGTGTTACACCCGACGTGGTTGGCGAACCCGGTGGTGGTACGCAAGGCGAATGGGAAATGGAGGCTTTGCATAGACTTCACAGATCTGAATAAGGCATGCCCGAAGGACCCATTCCCCTTGCCGCGCATCGACCAGATTGTGGATTCCACTTCCGGATGTGATCTGCTTTCCTTCTTGGATGCATACTCCAGATACCATCAGATATTCATGTCCAAGGAGGACGAGGAGAAAACCGCGTTCATAACCCCATGTGGCACGTATTGCTTTGTGTGGATGCCCTTCGGGTTAAAAAATGCTGGATCCACTTTTGCAAGGGCAGTACAAATTAGGTTTGAGCCACGGTTGCACTGGAATATTGAAGCTTACATGGATGATATAGTGGTCAAAACCAAGGACAAATCAACACTCATCCAGGACTTGGAAGAAACCTTTGCAAATCTGTGCAGGATCAACTTGAAGTTAAACCCTGAGAAGTGTGTGTTTGGCGTTCCCTCCGGCAAGCTACTTGGTTTCTTTGTGTCTCACCAAGGGATAGAGGCCAACCCCGACAAGATCGGGGCAATCGAGCAGATTCAAGCACCCAAGACAGTCAATGATGTGAGGTGTTTGACTGGATATGTTGCCGCGCTGAGTAGGTTCACTTCCAAGTCTGCCAAGCGCGCCTTGCCGTTATTCAAAATCCTAAAGAAGGCAGGGCCAGTGAAGTGGACCCCGGAAGCAGAAGCAGCGCTGCGAGACTTGAATGCCTATCTTTCCTCTACTCCCACCTTGGTCACTCCTAAACCACAAGAGCCGTTGCTGCTATACTTAGCGGCAACCAATCAAGTGGTTAGTGCAGCGCTGGTGGCGCAGCGGGAAGTAGAAGAAGGGGCAGCCACAGCTACTGTCCTCCCTGGAGAAGGAAGTGAACCAGTCGCGGTAAGGTTGGGTACAGATCGGGAGAAAGAAGAGCAGGATAACGAAGGCAACCCCAAGACCGCGGCAAGGAAAAAGGTAGTGCAGCGGCCGATGTACTTTGTTAGCTCCCTGTTGCAGGGGGCTAGGTCAAGGTACTCTGGAGTACAAAAGTTGATCTTCGGCCTCATCATGGCCTCAAGGAAACTGCGCCACTACTTCCAAGCCCACGAGATCATAGTTGTCACTCGTTTCCCTCGGCAACGCATAATGAGGAACCCTGAGGCCACCGGCAGAATAGTTGAATGGGCATTAGAGTTGTCAAGTTTTGGTCTGAAGTGTGAGAGTACCTCAACCATTCAGAGTAGAGCACTGGCGGAGTTCATTGCAGAATGGACACCTACTCCAGATGAAGAGACACCAGAAACAGTTATCCTCAGCAAGGAGGCGCCCCAAGAATGGATCATGTATTTTGACGGTGCTTTCTCACTACAAGGCACGGGGGCTGGTATGCTCCTTGTTGCACCCACTGGAGAACACCTCAAATATGTGGTCCAAATGCATTTTCCCCGGGAAAAGGCCACCAACAACACTGCGGAGTATGAAGGGCTCCTTGCCGGGCTCAGAATTGCAACGGAATTGGGAATTAAGAAGTTGATCATTCGTGGAGACTCACAGCTCGTAGTGAGACAAGTAAACAAGGATTACCAGAGTCCGTTGATGGAGGCATATGTAGAGGAAGTGAGGAAGCTGGAGGAGCATTTTGATGGATTACAAACAGAGCACGTGCCACATGCGGAAAACATCATCGCTGATCATCTGTCAAAATGCACCGCACAAAAGCTCCCTGTGGAACCAGGGACTTTTGTTCTCCACCTGACTCAACCCTTAGTATCCCTGACAACGATGGCCATAAAAAGGAGGAAATTGGACTACGGCAAGCATCTTCCGGCAGGGCTCCCCAAAGTCCCCGGTAGAGAGGCTGCCGGGAATAACTCCACTTCGCCTGGTGAGCAGCACCCTCCCGCCGAACTTCAAGTTCTTGTGGTTGAGATATGCACTCCCACGAATGAGGAGGTGCCGTTTGTCCTCATTGCCGAGCCTTAGGCTCCAACTTGGGCACGACACATAGTCCACTACCTCCAAACAGGAGAACTTCCCGAGGAGCACGAAGAAGAAGAAAGAGTAGCCCGGAGGGCTAGTATGTATCAATTTGTCGATGACGCATTGTACAGAAGAAGGCCCAATGGTGTGAAATTGAAGTGCATTTGCTGGGAAGAGGGGAAGGAACTGTTGGCAGAAATACACAAAGGCATGTGCGGCTCCCTTATTGGATCAAGAGCCTTGGTTGGAAAAGCTTTCCGGCAAGGTCTCTACTGGCCCACGGCCCTCCAAGATGCGATTGAGCTAGTCACCAGATGTGAAGCCTGCCAGTTCCACTCCAAGAACATCCATCAACCTACTCAAGCTCTCCAAACAATCCCTTTGTCATGGCCATTTTCGGTCTAGGGGCTCGACATCTTGGGCCCCTTCCCCCGTGCTACCGGGGGCTTTGAATTCTTGTACGTTGCACTCGACAAGTTTACAAAGTGGCCGGAAGTGGAGCCTGTGAGGAAGGTAACTGCACAATCAGCTATCAAGTTCTTGAAAGGATTGGTGTGCCATTTTGGAGTACCCGCCAGAGTTAACACTGACAACGGCACCCAGTTCACAAGCCGCGCCTTCATGCAATACATTCAAACCCTCGGAAGCAAGGTTTCATTCGCCTCCATTGCTCACCCCAGGAGCAATGGACAGGCTGAGAGGATGAACGTTGAAGTGTTGCATGGGCTCAAGACAAGGACTTTTGATAAGCTGCAAAAGTGCGGAGGACGCTGGATCAACGAGCTGCTGGTGGTTCTTTGGTCCCTCCGTACGACATCAAATCGAGCTACCGGCCAGACTCCCTTCTCCCTAGTCCATGCGGCAGAAACAGTGCTCCCCACGGAACTCATATACGGGTCACCTCGAGTATTTGGCTACGATGAAGTAGAGCAAGAGCAGCACCGGTGTGACGACGCCATGCTCCTTGAGGAGAACTGTCTCCGGGCTGCTGTGCGTGCTGCATGCTATCAGCAAGCCCTGCGCCGCTATCACAGCCGCAGGATTCATGCTTGGAGCCTTAAGGAAGGCGACCTTGTCCTTAGGCGTGTTCAATCGGCCAAGGGTACCAACAAGTTGACGCCGAAGTGGGAAGGCCGTTTCCAGGTGGTACGAGTCACCAGACCTGGCGAGTTCATCTGGAGACCGGAGATGGCATCCAAATGCAAAACTCATGGAATATTGAGCATCTTCATAAGTTCTACCCGTAAGGCGCAGCTGCCGGGCCCAGCCCCGACAGCCACCCTTTTCTACAAGCCTTGCCGATGCGCATGTAACCCTTTGTACAAAGCCAGGCACAGACCCTGAGCACAGATACTGAAACAAAGCGCTGGCGCCCTAAAAACTTGCATGCATGATTAGCTTAGCATAGATTTGCCATGATCATTTAGATGAGATCATATGTTACTATGTTTTCCTCCGCACTAACTGTAGGGCTCTTGCTGTGGGCTCGATCCTAAAAGAAGAGATGGAAAACAAGCCTACATATCGATCCCCGACAAGCCATACAGATAAGTTTCCTTCTACCCATGAACATGTCTCCGTAAGAAGAAAACTTGTGCATAGAAAAACCTTGTCACCTTCGAAACATTTGTGCTCCCATCCCTTGATTCGAACATCATTTCGGTCAAAGATGATTGTAGTGGCATTTGATAGAGAAGGTTCGACAAGGGGCTGGTTCCCTTCCATAGTTTTGAGCCCGGCAGGCCAAGCCCCGCGGCAACAATGGAAGGCACCGGCAAGATAGCTTGCCAAAAAAAACTTGTTTACTTAAAAGTATATAGGCGTTCCTCCTCTGCATGGATGTAGTACATGCACAAGTACCCGGCAAGCCAGTCCTTTTCATTAATATGTAGATAAACAAGCACAAACCTTACAAAGTACAAACATGGATAGAAGAAATTACATATTTGAGACTAAAATTTGGCAAATTCCTACATGTTTTACATTGAAAAAAGATAAGTGCCACGTAATCCCTTTCTTGTCCCTCTCCTCCTAGGAACTACGGTGGGAGGCAAATAGGGCAAAAGGGGCACCTAGGCAGAAGCCCAGCCTGACCCCGTCAAGGCCCGCGGGACGCAGCCTGACAAGATCGGGAGTGCGCATGCGAAGGCGAGGGATGGAGAGAGCAGCTAGGCGATGCCCTGGTCACCACCACTAGGGCTAGCAGGGCACGGCAACTCGGACACCGGCAAGGAAGACGAAGTCGGAGTCCACGAGGAAGCCTGCCGGGGTCCAGCTGGAAGACTGCTGGAGGAGGCAGAGACACCTCCCACACCCAACACCGCAGCAAATCACCTTGCCGGGGAGGAGATGCAGGTGCAGATGATGGTGCCGCCAGTGCCTTGCTGACGGTGACGGTGCGGCCTCTGCTCAGCTAGAGCTCGAGCCGCTGTCCTCCTCCTCGGCGCCGTCGTCTTCACCGACACTGTCCTCTTCGTCGCTGTCGCTCGAGGAGGAGCTTTCGTCGTCGGTCGAGCTTTCCGCGCTGCACCCTAAGCGAGCTTCCGAACGCCCGAAGACCTTGATGGAGAGTAGGGTGGCGTCCATTAACTTGAAATGAAGAACGTGTCCCACCGCCAAACTGTGGGCACGAGCGAAGGTTTTCCAGTCACGCCGGAGGAGCATGACATGAGGCGCAGGGAACTCTACGTTCGCCCGCATGCTGCCATTACAGCAGCCCCTCATGTGCAGCCTCAACCTCGGCGGCTGTTCGACCTCCATCACCCTTGCGAATGGAGTGGGAAGCCGAAGATGGCTGCGCGGAGGCCCACGCAGCTTAACGATGAATTCCAGTGGCTGGTCCCCGACATGGCCTTTGTTCGGGTCCAGAGCAGCTAGAGGAGGGGCGATCAAAGCACTGCCCCGTCCTCCTCGGCCCCGAGCGCCACAACGACCACGCCCACGGCCTCTACCACCTCCTCTCACGACGGGCTCCGCCCCTGCATCCCCAACAGGAGGAGGAAGGCACTGTCGAGCAGAAACCATCATCGCCACCACTGGGACACCACCACCCCCTCTCCCCCTTGCCAAGGTGGGGAGAAGATGCCAGAGGGGAGAAGGAGGAGAAGTGTGTGAGTAAGCACCTCGCCCGCGTCCCCTTTTATAGGCGAACGTGGCCGGGGGCTAACTCCTCACCCAAGGGGGCAACCGCCCTGCTCCGCCAATCTGGCCCCTCTGCGTCTCCAATAGTACACGGAATCAAGACCGCCCTCCTACACCTATCCGCGGCGCCTGGCTTTCTTCCAGGGCACTCATTCCCGCGCCCTCTGCGTCTGCCACCAACCCGCAGGAGTGGAAGAACGAGCAGAATGGCAGTTACCACCCCGTGAACGTGGGACGTGGGCAGCCCACAGGACGTGGCATAAATTCCCCCATGTCGTCTCGCACGACGTACGGGAAAACAGGAAACTGACTCAAGCACAGGTTAATGAAGAAGCAAGGAAAGTATCAAGAAAGAGGAGAATATCATCACAAGTGCCCTGCCTGTGTACCAGATAGGGCCTACCCCAATGATGCTCAGCAGCACGTTTGGACCAGGTCCGGGGGCTCCTGTCGGTGCAATAAACCCTCGCGTATGTTGCCCGGACTGTACACAGGCACGATGGCAAGAAAGCAAACTTCACCAAGTATCCAAGTCAAGACCAAGCCAAATAAAGAGCTCTTTAAGGGATCAAAGGGCGGATCAAGAAGACCAAGACAAGCCAAGGCGGTAAGATATCACTAAGGGAAAGCCTCCCTTAACCGGGCAGGCGAGCCTGGTCAGGTCGAGGCCGCCCCGAAGACGAATCCAATGTTTCCCCGGCAGGCTTGCCGGGGCCGCCGATGACAAACTTCCCCACCAAGACTCCACCGCTCCACTGCATCGCGACGCAAGTCACCTATCAGTGCGGTGTCGAGCCCCCAGATGATTAAGTGGCTGTCATTTGGCACGTGGCAGCCATTTGGAAGGAAGATTACCTCTATATGACACCCGTCCAGAGGCATGTCAAGCAGACAAGTAGAAGATGACTAAGCGGTGCGGCAGGCTTGCCGGGCTGCATCCACAGCGTGACACCTAGCAGTGCATTTAATGCACTTTGTCCTAACTGCTAGAGTTAGGTATGATAGCACTGTTGGCTATCTAATCACTAGATAATGACTGTTTTGCCACTGTGGTTACCCCTCAGCCTATAAAAGGAGGGCCATGGCGACCTAAAAAAGGATTCGGACCCTTGTGTACTCATACGTGCGTAGCTGCTCTCCCTGAGGTTACCTTGCCGGGCTTGAGCGCTGCATGTTCATCACGGTCGTTCCATCAATCCACCAAAGCAGGAGTAGGGTTTTACGCTTCCTAGCGGCCCGAACCTGGGTAAAAACCACCAGCGTCATCTCTGCCATGCTGCTCCACGGCCTCTGCTCTTTGTGCAACGTGAACTTCCCCCCTGCCGAACCACAAAGGGGCTGATAGCCCCATAGGTGATCGCCTTCCACCGCGACACACCGCCTAAACCCACTCCTAAGAAGAGGGGTATTTTATTTCTCAGTCCTGAAGATATGCAAGAGGCAAAGAAATATATGAAGGAAAAAGGTATTAGAGCTGAAGATGTTAAGAAATTACAACCTATTGAAGAAATACATGGGCTTGATACACCACCACCGGTGGTAGAGGTAAATTCTTTATTAAAGTTTGATGAAGGTGACATCCCTCATAATAAACCTCCTAGTCAATGCTTATATGAATTTGATAACTATATCATGAAGCAAGATCACTTCAATGCCTATGTTATGAAACAACTAAAACAAAATTCTGATATGATTGCTCGCTTGAGTGACTTGTTATTTTGAATCACTAATGATGTTAGAGGTGTAGTAAAACATGCCTCTATGGTCCAAACGCAATTAGAACAAGTTGCTAAATCTCAAAAAGAATTGCTTAGTGAAATGAATAATAATATGAATGATTATGCTGTTAGAGTAGCAACTAGAGGAGGTAAAATGACTCAGGAACCACTTTATCCTGAAGGTCACCCTAAAATAATTGAACAAGACTCTCAAAGAATTAATATTGGTGCACCTAGTCCTTCTAAAAGGACGAAGAAAAAGAAAAATTATAGGACTTTGCATACTTCTAGAGAACCTGAAGTAGAAAAACCTTATGAAGAAAACAATGATGTTTCTATTTCTGATGCGGAAACTTAATCTGGTAATGAACATCCACCTAGTGATAATGAAAATGATAATGATGTTCATATAGATGCTCAATCAGACAATGATAAAGAACCAGATAATGATGTTGAAATAGAACATGTTGTTGATCTTGATAACCCACAACCTAAAAATAAACATTATGAAAGAGAGACTTTGTTGCTAGAAAACATGGTAAAGAAAGAGAACCATGGGTTCAGAAACCCATGCCCTTTCCACCTAAACCTTCTAAGAAAAAAGATGATGAAGAATTTGAACGCTTCGCTGAAATGCTTAGGCCAGTCTTTTTGCGTACTTGTTTGACTGATATTTTAAAGATGGCCCCTTATGCTAAATACATGAAAGAGATTGTCACTAATAAAAGAAAAATACCTGAAGCTGAAATCTCCACCATGCTTGCTAATTATTCTTTTAAGGATGGAGTACCTAAAAAACTTGGAGATCTAGGAATACCAACTATACCATGCTCCATTAAAAGAAATTATGTCAAAACTGCTTTATGTGATTTAGGAGCTGGTGTTAGTGTTATGCCTTTCTCTTTGTATAAAAGACTTGATTTGAATAAACTCACACCTACTGAAATATCATCGCAAATGGCTGACAAATCAACTGCCGTACCTATCGGTATTTGTGAGGATGTGCCCGTTGTTGTTGCAAATGTTACTATCTTAACAGACTTTGTTATACTTGAGATGCCCGAGGACGACAACATGTCGATTATCCATGGTAGACCCTTTTTGAATACTGCAGGGGCTGTTATTGATTGCAATAAAAGCAAAGTCACTTTTCATATCAAAGGTAATGAGCATACGGTGCACTTTCTGAAGAAACAATTTCAAGTGAATGTTATTAATGTTATTGAAAAGGCTCTGACAATTACTATTGGAAGTTTTCAACTCCCTCTACCTACTGCCAAAAAGAAATATGAAATACTTATTGTTGGGGATATGCATATCCCCGTTGGGGGTAACTTAGTGTTTTACGAAAGTTCTTCGGGTTCATGTTAATCGAAAGTGGTTGTTAATAAGACTTGATCAACCTTATTAATGGATTATTTTTAAGAGGCATGTGGTTGATGAATTTAGTGAGCACAACCTTCTATCCCTACCTTTTATTTTCTATTACTCTTTAGTTGAAATAAAATAAAGTGCCATGTTTATCCTGTTTTCTGATTTTTTTTTTCCGTGCAATAAAAAAGTGGTCAAAAATAAAAGTGCTCAGAATGACCTGAAATTTTAACATGATTTTTTACCGAATATTTAAGAATTTCTAGTGCAAATAACATCACAGGGGGGTGTCCCCTGGTGCCCACAAGGCACCAGGGCGTGCCAGCTACCCCAGGGGCGCCCTAGTGGGTAGTGGGCCCCATGTGGCCCCTCTCACTTATCCCTTTAGCTCACTTCACCACCTACCTCTAGAAAAAAATCACTCTTGCTCTCTCTCTCTCTTCTCGTGTTCTTGCTCTCAAACCCGCAGATTTCGATCTCTTTGCTCGAAGCTCCGTTTCCGAAACTGTTTTGGGGGATTGCTACTTGGTATGTGACTCCTCCATTGCTCCAATTAGTTTTTGTTCTAGTGGTTTATATTTTGAGTAATTAGCTACTCTTGGTGCTGGTGTGAATGAGCTTGCATGTTGAATTCTTTGAGTTCCAAGTAGTTTGAATGCTTGATATAGTCTCTAGACATCCATATGAGTAGTTGCTATCAATCTTACGAAGTTTTGTTGACAAAAATTTTGTGACCCAAATTTTCAGAGTTTTGTTCATAGAAAGGGATGAGTATTTTCCAGAAGTATTCCTCCAAAAAGAATGCCAAGGGTGTCATTGGGGAATCATCAGACAACGACCTCAATACTCCGAGAACGGCGGAGGTGCGGCCATGCGAATGGCCACATAATGCCTTCATGGACGAGGCCGGGTTCCATCAAGAGTTTGCCCAATTCATTGCAAATGCCGGACTAACTAACTTCCTCGCAGATGAGTGTGACCAACACCACATCCTCACGAACTCCTTTGTGCAATTTTTTTTTTTTGAATAAGCATGAACCTCCTGCGGCGCAGTTTAATTTATATTATGGAACCCGTCAGATACCGCTCATAGAATTTTGTGATATATGTTTAATTCCCTCTGACGGGGAATTAAGAGAGCCTAGACCGGCAGAGTTTGAGGACTTCCTCCTCACTTTGACAGTGGGTGAGGAAAGAGGCGTGTCGAAAGCCACCACCACTAGTTTGAAGTTTCCTTATGTGCATTACTTTGCTTTATTCAACGTGAAGTGTCTGACTGCTAGGGGAAGGGCGGTATACTTAGTGCTCCTGACCTCGCCATTTTACGCCGTGCACTATGATACGTCTCCAACGTATCTATAATTTTTTATTGTTCCATGCTATTATATTATCAATCTTGGATGTTTTATATGCATTTATATGCTATTTTATATTATTTTTGGGACTAACCTATTAACCTAGAGCCCAGTGCCAGTTTCTGTTTTTTCCTTGTTTTTGAGTTTTACAGAAAGGAATATCAAACGGAGTCCAAATGACCTGAAAATTTACGGTGATTTTTTATGGACCAGAAGAAGCCCCCGAAGTAAAAGAGTTGGGCCAGAAGAGTCCCGAGTCATCCACAAAGGTGGAGGGCATGCTCCCTATCTTATCGCTGACTCGTGGACCCCCCTGACGTGAAACCGACGCCAAAAATTCCTATAAATCCAGAAACCCCCAGAAAGAAACCTAGATCGGGAGTTCCACCGCCGCAAGCCTCTGTAGCCACGAAAAACCAATCGGGAGCCCGTTCTGGCACCCTGCCGGAGGGGGAATCCATCACCGGTGGCCATCTTCATCATCCCGGCGCTCTCCATGACGAGGAGGGAGTAGTTCACCCTCGGGGCTGAGGGTATGTACCAGTAGCTATGAGTTTGATCTCTCTCTCTCATGTTCTTGATTTGGCACGATCTTAATGTACCGCGAGCTTTGCTATTATAGTTGGATCTTATGATGTTTCTCGCCCTCTACCTTCTTGTAATGGATTGAGTTTCCCCTTTGAAGTTATCTTATTAGATTGAGTCTTTAAGGATTTGAGAACACTTGATGTATGTCTTGCATGTGCTTATCTGTGGTGATAATGGGATATTCACGTGATCCACTTGATGTATGTTTTGGTGATCAACTTGCGGGTTCTGTGACCTTGTGAACTTATGCATAGGGGTTGGCACACATTTTTGTCTTGACTCTCCGGTAGAAACTTTGGGCCACTCTTTGTAGTTCTTTGTGTTGGTTTGAATAGATGAATCTGAGATTGTGTGATGCATATCGTATAATCAAACCCGCGGATACTTGTGGTGACATTGGAGTATCTAGGTGACATTAGGGTTTTGGTTGATGTGTATCTTAAGGTGTTATTTTAGTACGAACTCTAGGGCTGTTTGTGACACTTATAGGAATAGCCCAATAGATCGATCAGAAAGAATAACTTTGAGGTGGTGTCGTACCCTACAATAATCTCTTTGTTTGTTCTCCGCTATTAGTGACTTTGGAGTGACTCTTTGTTGCACGTTGAGGGATTGTTATATGATCTAATTATGTTATCATTGTTGAGAGAACTTGCACTAGTGAAAGTATGAACCCTAGGCCTTGTTTTCAAGCATTGCAATACCGTTTTCGCTCACTTTTACTACTAGTTACCTTGCTGTTTTTATATTTTCAGATTACAAAAACCTATATCTACCATCCATACTACACGTATATCACCATCTCTTCGCCGAACTAGTGCACCTATACAATTTACTATTGTATTGGGTGTGTTGGGGACACAAGAGACTCTTTGTTATTTGGTTGCAGGGTTGTTTGAGAGAGACCATCTTCATCCTACGCCTCCCACGGATTGATAAACCTTAGGTCATCCACTTGAGGGAAATTTGCTACTGTCCTACAAAACTCTGCGCTTGGAGGCCCAACACAAGTCTACAAAAAGAAGGTTGCGTAGTAGACATCACACTACACAATGATCACACCTTTAGCCTAGGGGCTATTATTGCACGTCGTCTGCACCTTAACAGAACTAAGGGAAAAATCCATGGTGGTATTTATGCCACCCATTTAGCGAGTCATTTTCATGTTCAGATACGCCACCATGACTATAGTTTGCCCCAGGTTTATCTAGATCACCAGGCAATGGAGGATCACCAATTTATTGATGCTGCTGATTCTTTTAACAACATTCGTTACAACTTGGTTTTCAGTTAGAAGACCCGTGATATTATCCCGTTGCCTGCACCTGCCTTGTTTGATTCTATGCCAGGAACGGTGAAGCGCCCAAGATGCGATTCTATCCCAATCACGTGATGAATTCATGATTGGGGCACAATCGCATTTCGAGCGCATAGCAAGGTGGATATCATTACAACATACCATGTACTGAATAGATGAGACTACAAGATAAAGGCTTACACTCGCCACAAGCTACAACATGAATACAACAATTCATCAATACATAGCAATCATCATACAGAAGAGCAAGATCCGACTGCGGATGAAACCAAACGAAAAAGAAGAACGACATCCACCCTGCTAATCCCAGGCTCCCGACCCGGAACCTATCCCTTGATCGAAGAAGAAGAAGAACTCTCCAAAGCAATCAAGCATCGCTCTCACATCAAAGCATCGCTTTACCTGTACCTGCAACTGTTGTTGTAGTAAACTATGAGCTACGAGGACTCAGCAATCCCATTACCATGGGTATCAAGACTAGCAAAGCTTAATGGGTAAGGTATGGATAAGTGGTGAGGTTGCAGCAAGCACTAAGCATTGTATGATGGCTAACTAACGAGTACAGGAGTAAGAAGAGAAACTACGCATAACGATCGCAAACGAGTAATGATCAAGAAGTGATCATGAACTACTTACGAGTCAAACATAACCCCACCGTGTTCTCTTCTCGAACTCACTCGAAAAGAGACAGTCACGGTTACGCACGCAGTTGGTGTATTTTAATTCGGGTCTGGTGTCAAGTTCTCTACAACTGGATATTAAAAATTCCCATCTGCCACATAACCGCGGGCATGGCTTTCGAAAGATCAAACCCTGCAGGGGTGTCCTAACTTAGTCCATCACAAACTCTCACGATCAGCGGAGGCAAATCTCCATCTTGGGGACAACCCGATCAAACTCGGAATCCCGGTGCACAAGACATTTCGACAATGGTAAAACAAAACCAGCAAGACCTCCCGACGTGTCGACGCCCTGATAGTAGCCGCGCGTATCTCGTCTCAGGCCACGATCGGATAGGTCAGCCTACGAGTACAACCAGACCTCGAGTTACCCCGTGGTGGCCCCGCAGTTTGCCCGTTTTGGACCAACACTCATGAGGAGCACTGGCCCGGGTTGTTAATTAAGAGTCCTCGGGTGCTAGCCGGTCCCTATGCGAGTTTTAGTTGTTATTAGGCAAATGGTAAAATCAAAGTTGGGCCTTGCTGGAAGAGTTTTATTCAAAGCAAACTGTCAAGGGGGGCCCATAAACCCCGACCGTGTTAGGAACGCAAAATCAAGGAACATAACACCGGTATGATGGAAACTAGGGCGGCAAGAGTGGAACAAAACACCAGGCAAAAGGCCGAGCCTTCCACCCTTTACCAAGTATATAGATGCATTAATTAAATAAGAGATATTGTGATATCCCATTATATCCATGTCCCAACATGGAACAACCTGCAACTAGCAACGCTATAAGAGGGGCTGAGCAAAGCGGTAACATAGCCAAACAACGGTTTGCTAGAATGGTGGAAAGGTTAGAGGATGATCATGGCAATTTGGGAGGCTTGATAAACAAGTGGTAGGTAGCGCGACATAGCGATAACAACGAGACAACTAGCAAAGCAAAGATAGTAGTGGTATCCAGGGTAACGGTCATCTTGCCTGAAATCCCGCTAGGAAGAAGACCGAATCCATGAAGTAGACGAACCAACGTAGTCGAACGAATCCTCTCAATCGCAACGTTACCGGAACTATCAAGAAGAAGCAACACCGGAAAAAAACAAACGACATGGTAAACACACAAGCCTAAACATGGCATGATGCACAAACAAGTATGATGCATGTCCGGTTTAATGAGTCATGGCATGGCAAAGTGCAACAAACAATACTACAAGTTAAGTGGAGCTCAATATGCAACTCGTTGCATATTGACGAAGCACCACATTCAATCATTTAGTTCGCTCTCGTTAAAGCTATTCAACAATTAAATGTTGTTAAATATGACAATAGATGAAGCATAATTAAACTACCTATCTAGGCAAGTTTAAATGAGGCTGAAAACAACAAACAACAATTCAGGTAAATCCCCACATGTCATTTAGCAATTTAATGCAAACAATAATTTTAAACATTTTAAATGTTGTTATCATGATGCGGATGACATATACAAGTTTTTATGCAATTTTATGTAAATGTTGACATGAGCATGTTATGAAGCATTTGGTCACCATGGTGAAACGAAAGGGGTGCCGCGGCAACGACAACGAAAATGGTGCCACGGCAACATTCCGATGACCCGACAACTCGTCGAGATGTCGGTGCAAAAGAAAGTGTGGATGGGAGCGTGTCATGCAAGGATGGTGGGGTGATCCCGGATACCGGGTTCCCACGTGTCGGTGGCATGGCAAACGAGGAGGAACATGCAATGACAACTCGGACACGGTGCAAACACGAGCATCTCATACAACACACATGCATTCGTTCACGGGCGTCGTTCCGGCGGTTATACCTTTGAAGCGTGCATTTTCGGAACGGATCAAGTCGAAGCGGTGTAGATGTACATGGTGCGTAGTCGAAGTAGTGGTACTATCAGTCCTCAGCGACGGTAGTGGAAGTAGTGGTACACGACGACGGTAGAGGTACTCGCGATATTGGCGACGGTAGTCATACACGGTTCGTAGACGTTCGAGTCATCGGTAGAGGTACTTGTCGCATCGTCGGGCGTAGTCGACCTTGGCGTATCCGTGCGTAGGGGTACTTGACAAATCCACGGGAACAGTAGTGGTACATGGTCTTCGCTTTGTAGTCGGACTTGGCGAATCCAAGTGGCACCAGGCACACGTCCACGGTCAACACCACACGGGTGTACAGAGGCAACGAGGGTCGAATAGGAGCAGGGCGGAGCTCGTGATGGACGGGGAGAGCAGCCTGGAGGCAGCAGCAGCGGTTGGTGGCATGTGCGGGCGGCGTGTGGAGGTGCAGGAAGGCGGAGCCGCGGGCATCCATGGCCTCGGCGAGGGGGTCGGGGCGCCAGGCTCCTGTGGCGGCCATGGCTACACGAGCTAGCGGACGAAGCTGCAGGCGCGAGCAGCCGAAGGAGGGCGTCGGCGCGGGAGGAGAAGCAGGAAGGACGCGGCGTGCGAGGGGTGACAGCGAGGGCGGAGCAGCTTGGGTGGGGCGAATGTGGAGAAGAAGGAGAAGGAGTCCGAGAGGGGCTCGCCGGCGCAACGCTTGCCGGGGCCAGCGGGCAACGCGAGCGGAGAAGGGCGAGGCGCGGCAGATGCAGGGCGCCATAGGAGGCAAGCAGGAGGCGTCGCGCGGAGGGACGGCGCTCGGCGGCGGGGCCGGCGTCGAGGAGGAGGTCGGGCGCGGGGGTCTCGCTGCTCTCTCTCTCTCTCTCTCTGGGTGGTGGCGCAAGGGAGAAGACGAGAGGGAGAGGGGCTTGATCGGGATCGGTGGAGGATGGGGATCGGGCTAGGGTTAAGACAGGGGGCGCTGGGCCTTGGAGGGGCAAATGGGCCGCGGGGAAGCAGGCCGGCCTGGCTGCTGGGCTCTCTGCTCTCTCTCTCTTTAGCAGACAAAAACTAGAGAGAGTTCAAAAGAATTAAAAGAAGAGGCCATGAACAAGAATAAAATGGTGGGACATATTTGTAAGGCTTTATGGAATATTTCCAACCCAACAAAAGTGGTTCCAACAAAATAGGGGAAGTTAAATCCAAAATTATTTAACTTGCACCGAAGGAGTTTGAATGGAGTCTAGACTTTAGGAGTGTCCAAAAATGTTAAGAACTAAGGTGGAGCTTGGGAAAATGATGAAAGAATTTGCAGGCAAAATTGGAGGCCAAGAATTGAGATAGGGAAGGCATGGAATTAAAATGCAAGTGTGTTATGGTTAATTCCAAATTAACGAAATATTTTATTATAGCTCCCTAAAATATTGAGAGACTTGTATATGTTGTAAAGAGAAATCAACATGTGAATTCCCTCAATTTAAATGGATCCAAGATCCATGCAATTTATTTAGCTGAGTTTTAAAAAGGGTTGCATGATGACATGATGCAATGCACATGATGCAAAGATGAATACAACGAACAAAACAAATCACACGACGAATCTCGGAATACATGGAAGGCATCTGGAGCGTCGGTCCCGGGTCGTTACAACTCTCCTCCACTAACAAGAGATCTCGCCCCGAGATCTAAGAATGAGAAGAGAAAGAGGAAGAGGTATAACAAAGTTGCTTCTTCGACAAACGAGTGAAACCACGAACCTTGAGGGGTTGAACAAATTGAAAGAAAGAATACAATGAAGATGAACTCGATTGCAAACACTCCGTTAGCAAAGAGGAACAAGGAACATTACGAGAACCTTGTAGGTTGAAAGACATGAAATAAGAGCTTCGCGAACCAAAAGAATATGACCACACCGGTATAAATGAGATAGCCAAGGAACAAGAATGACAGAATTTGGACAGCACTTCGGTAGAAAAGAGAAGGAAAACTTGATAAGTTGAAAAGAACTTAAATATAGGACACAACACTCCTGTTAAATGGATAAGCAAGGAAAGAACATGATCTTGGCAAGACGAGATGATGGGATGAAGAGAGCAACATCACATTGCCTTCGGGACGAAAGAATAGAAGTTGAATCGTTGGAAAGAAAAGAACGGGGAAGAAAATGCCAACTTCTGCCACAAATGAACTTGGAAAGCATCCTTGCAAAGAAGGATTGAACGGAGTTGTTGGAAAATCAACAACGAAAAGAACAAGCTTGTTGTGGGCTTGTGGAAAACATCTCAAATTTATGAGGTGACAACCGGCCACTAAAGAAACAATTGATTGGTTGAGATCAAGAAAAGATGAAAATGTTCTTTCACCGAGAGAATAGGAGAAAAACTTGGATCATTGATAAGCACCACAATAGCAACATTCCTTAGGGAAGGCTTTAGGTGAAATATAACCCAAGATAACTCCAACAAAGAGATTGATAGGTTGAATACATCTCTTGAACGAAGAGAAAATGATGGATTTAAAATATGTCATTCTTTGGCAACTTTTGAATCATGAAGCACGAAGGAAAATTGTCAAGAATGACATAACACCACCTCAATAGATAAGGTAGAAAGAATTGCACTTCAGAATGCACGATGAAGAATGCTTGATCTTCTCCAACAAGGATGTTGACGAACACTTGAAGAATGAATTAAATCCTTAATGAACCACTCTGTTGAGCCTTCATGAAGAACTCCGGTACTAAAAAGATGATGGAAAGAAAGAGAAGTTGAAAGAACAAGGTGAAGCGTTGCCATGATTTCCTTCAAACAGAGATAAAGAAAAGAAGCTCCGGAAAAGAAAGATAAACAACTTGGAACCAAGAATTTATTCCTCACGAACAAACTCCGAAGGAAGGGATTAAACACTTGGATGAAACAAGAATAAGAATTATGTTATGCGTATCCTTCGTCAACTTAAATTGATGACAAACAATGGATAGGTATGCTACTTATTCTTCTTGAAATGGATTGGCGAGATATAGCCAAACTTAGGAAGGTCTTCGACGAATCACCGGTAGGATTGGAAAGAACGAATGAAACGATACGATAATAAAGGAATATAGGAATGTTGAATGAACCACCGTAAGAATTGAAACGACGAAGAAAAGATAAATAACTCTCCGAGAAGAATTATAAAATGACGAAGATACTTGAGGAAAATTAGATATGAGAGAATGAAGAAATCACGAACTGATTAGAGGATATTAGAACGATGCACCGGTAGAATTGGGGAATGAGAGCTGAATGTTGAGAATGAATAATCTTCTGAAATGATGGCCTTCGGATGATCGAGAAGGAAAGAAACTCCTAAAATGCTTCGGATGGGTATGAAAAGAATTCTCACAACCGAAAACAATTATGAGAGGATGTCATCCAGCTTGAACTACGCATCTTTGGAAAAACGGGTAAGGATTTAAGAGGAACTCTTCTTCGGTCTTCAAAATCCGAGAATGACGACGAGAAACACCACCATGAATTGTTGAGGCACTCCGGAATGAAGAATAGAAAGGTTGAACCAATGATGAAAAGAATTTGAAAGATCTTGGAGAAAGACATATGATTGATGATAATTCATTCTTACGTCAAACTTTGAAAAGAATTTGAGAGTAACTCCGGGAAAATTAGAAGAGTCAGGTAAGATCCTGGGAAAAGACCTGTGGGTTAGGGCCCACACAAAAGAAAACACCGTAGAACAATTTTTAAAGAGATATTGCACCGGTTGAATTAAATGGCTTGAATGAGATAACAACCTTGAAATAGCTTGAACGGATTGAGAATGGAAACACGAGTCTTCTGAGATATCTTCAACACTCCGGAGAAGAATAGAGAGAGGTGAATAATTAAGAGGTCAACCGGCATGAGAAAGCATTTGAAAGGAGGAAAAGGATATGAGCAACATCGAAAGCTTGCATTTAGTCCACGGGGGAAGAAAATGATAACGAAGAATGATAAATTTGAAGCTCCCTAAGCATCTTCATGAGAATCACCGGATAAGAACATTGAAGGAAAAGAATGAAAAGACTTCACATCAATAAAATGAATACTGGATTAAGAAATCCGAGTCCTTGAAGAAAAGGGTGGGAGGGCGGGAAAAACAAATGCAACTTGGGACGGATGAAACAAACACCATTGAGAAAACTTAGAATTGATCTCGCGAATGTTGAAATGATCGGATCCACTTGAAGAGAAGCACGCCGGTTGGAAAAGAATTAACATGACAACCTCGATGATCAAGAAGGATTAGTATTCACATAGAAATATGAGCGCACCGCTTAGGAAAAGTATGGGATCAACACTTGACATTGAAGCAACTCGAATACCACAACTCAAAACAAAACAAAGGACTGGCTTGCAAAATAAGCCAGAACAAACATATGATAGAGATTTCGTCCGAAATTTTCATGGTGGGGCCCACACGGGCTCGATCGTACAGCACCATCATGTACAAGGCAGTGCACATGACATACGAAGCGTCCCCGAGCCATAGCAAAGCTACACAGGGCTCATTAAGACACAACGAGACCACTATAAAACCAACCGTGGACAGGCGTACCACTAGACGTCGAACCCCAATCTCATATCATGCATCTGTCGGAAAGATATCCTAGGTAACTACTTGAATTCCCACCTATTAACTCCCAAAACTTTCTGGTTATGCAATCCGGTGTTGGGGATACAGGGAGGCACAAATATCTCACACAACTAACAAATCCTACACTCCAACTATATCCATCCGTCAACACATAACCAAGAAAACCTCGGAAATCGTGTACCTCAGACCTTCGAAAACATCCGATATACTAGTTGTGGCAATACATCTGATCGCTCTCCCCAGTACTGGGTGTCGTCAAACTACTCTCACCACAAAGAGTATAGAAGCGTTTTCGATGTCGGCGTCCTCTGGTATTCTGGAACTGAAACGATCGCGAATGTGATAAGAACCCCTTGGAGCTCAACTCCCCGGAAGAAGTCAAGTCAGACAGGAGGCACCAAGACAGAATTCCCGTCACACCGATATCGCAGCGATTCCAACAATACATGCGTGATCCTAAAAAAATTGAGTGAAAAAGGACAGAAGAGTGGAGAAAACACCTATGGCATGATTCCTCACCGGAGCGACGAAGGGGATGAGGAGTAAAAAGAATTCCTACTCTCCGATATAACTAGACTCAAAATAGTTTTTCTTTCTAGACTCAACAACGACAGCGGTTCGATCAATCAAGGGGGCTCCTGCGGTCGGTAAGGCTCTGATACCAACTTGTAGCGCCCAAGATGCGATTCTATCCCAATCACGTGATGAATTCATGATTGGGGCACAATCGCATTTCGAGCGCATAGCAAGGTGGATATCATTACAACATACCATGTACTGAATAGATGAGAATACAAGATAAAGGCTTACACTCGCCACAAGCTACAATATGAATACAACAATTCATAAATACATAGCAATCATCATACAGAAGAGCAGGATCTGACTACGGATGAAACCAAACGAAAAAGAATAACGACATCCACCCTGCTAATCCCAGGCTCCCGACCCGGAACCTATCCCTTGACCGAAGAAGAACTCCAAAAGCAATCAAGCATCGCTCTCACGTCAAAGCATCACTTTACCTGTACCTGCAACTGTTGTTGTAGTAAACTGTGAGCCACGAGGACTCAGCAATCCCATTACCATGGGTATCAAGACTAGCAAAGCCTAATGGGTAAGGTATGGATAAGTGGTGAGGTTGCAGCAAGCACTAAGCGTTGTATGGTGGCTAACTTACGAGTACAAGAGTAAGAACAGAAACTACGCATAACGATCGCAAACTAGTAATGATCAAGAAGTGATCCTGAACTACTTACGAGTCAAACATAACCCCACCGTGTTCTCTTCTCGAACTCACTCGAAAAGAGACAGTCACGGTTACGTACGTAGTTGGTGTATTTTAATTCGGGTCTGGTGTCAAGTTCTCTACAACCGGATATTAAAAATTCACATCTGCCACATAACCGCGGGCACGGCTTTCGAAAGATCAAACCCTGCAGGGGTGTCTCAACTTAGTCCATCACAAACTCTCACGATCAGCGGAGGCAAATCTCTATCTTGGGGACAACTCGATCAAACTCGGAATTCCGGTGCACAAGACATTTCGACAATGGTAAAACAAAACCAGCAAGACCTCCCGACGTGCAGACACCTTGATAGTAGCCGCACGTACCTCATCTCAGGCCACGATCGGATAGGTCAGCCTACGAGAAAAACCAGACCTCGAGTTGCCCCATGGTGGCCCCGCAGTCTGCCCATTTTGGACCAACACTCATGAGGAGCACTGGCCCGGGTTGTTAATTAAGAGTCCTCAGGTGCTAGCCGGTCCCTATGCAAGTTTTAGTTGTTATTAGGCAAATGGTAAAACCAAAGTTGGGCCTTGCTGGAAGAGTTTTATTCAAAGCGAACTATCAAGGGGGGCCCATAAACCCCGACCGTGTTAGGAACGCAAAATCAAGGAACATAACACCGGTATGACGGAAACTAGGGCGGCAAGAGTGGAACAAAACACCAGGCAAAAGGCCGAGCCTTCCATCCTTTACCAAGTATATGGATGCATTAATTAAATAAGAGATATTGTGATATCCCATGATATCCATGTCCCAACATGGAACAACCTGCAACTAGCAACGCTATAAGAGGGGCTGAGCAAAGCGGTAACATAGCCAAACAACGGTTTGCTAGGATGGTGGAAAGGTTAGAGGCTGATCATGGCAATTTGGGAGGCTTGATAAACAAGTGGTAGGTAGCGCGACATAGCGATAGCAACGAGACAACTAGCAAAGCAAAGATAGTAGTGGTATCCAGGGTAATGGTCATCTTGCCTGAAATCCCGCTAGGAAGAAGACCGAATCCATGAAGTAGACGAACCAACGTAGTCGAACGAATCCTCTCAATCGCAACGTTACCGGAACTATCAAGAAGAAGCAACACCGGAAAGAAGCAAACAACATGGTAAACACACAAGCATAAACATGGCATGATGCACAAAAAAGTATGATGCATGTCCGATTTAATGAGTCATGACATGGCAAAGTGCAACAAACAATACTACAAGTTAAGTGGAGCTCAATATGCAACTCGTTGCATATTGACGAAGCACCACATTCAATCATTTAGTTCGCTCTCGTTAAAGCTACTCAACAATTAAATGTTGTTAAACATGGCAAGAGATTTAGCATAATTAAACTACCTATCTAGGCAAGTTTAAATGAGGCCGGAAACAACAAACAACAATTCCGGTAAATCCCCACATGTCATTTAGCAATTTAATGCAAACAACAATTTTAAACATTTTAAAGGTGGCGTCGTATCCTGTGAATCCACATATGTTTATGAATCCTTGCATCCGCTTCTGGTGAGCCGATCGATCAAAATCTTGTGCCTGACGTGTGTCTGCGCTCCTTTTGCACAATCACGCCCGCCTCAAGCACAAGTGTCTGTGAATTTTGCAGAAAGGTCCCCAGCCCATTACTCCTCAACCGTATTTCTTCCAATCTCTAGTCAACGTTGCAACCTACACCTCGCCGGCCGCCACGGCGGCCCAATCCCAGTGGCAGCCAGAATATGTATCTACACGCGTGGTTGCTACGACGGTCCCGACAGCCTGCCGTGTGGGTGGCCGTCGCAACGGCAACCTCGGATGGAGATCCATATTGATTTCCGTCGCATCGACAGCCTGAGACGGCAGCCTCGGACGGAGATCCATGTCGCTGACCATCGCATCCGCAGCCTGCGCCGGAGGTCCGCGTACAAGGCGGGGTGCATGCGGCGACCACCACACTCCGGCTACGGCCGCGACCAACACGTTCCGACGAAGACGGCGACCACCACATCCCGACGACGACCTCAAGAGCAAAACCCCGTAGATGACCACCATTGCGACCACATAGCTAGTTTTATTTATATGAAATCCTCTTGCCGATTGTAGTAGCAGTTCATGTTGTCTGGAATGCAAAATTCAGAAATACTGAATGTCATTTCTCTGGATTTGTTTTCCAGAAAGTTGGGAGAGAGAGAGAGAGAGAGAGCAACTGGGCAAAATCATGTGCTGGCTTGAACTGAACACTGCTTGTAGAACAGAATAAATGGATGAGCTGTCAGTTTGCAAAGTTTCCTGTACGTGAAGGTCTCCTATGTGATAGCAGCTGCTCCTTGGTATAACAAAAACCAGAGCATGTTCAGTGTTATGTGCTGCTTGGTATAACAAAACCAGAGCATGTTCAGGTTTATATGCTCCTTGGTATGACAAAATTAGAGTTGTTCAATATATATCATGGGCTCCTGCTACTTGGTACACCCCAGTCAACTCAACACTGGTCAAAGAAAATAAGAGAAAGACAGTTTGACAGAAGACATATTCTCATTCACTACAAGAGTTCAGTACCTTAACAAAAATCAAATAACAACTCAAAAGGAGGGTAAGCAGGTTCCTTCCATTGTAGTCGAAGCAGCTTCCATAGTAGCAGTAGCCGGCATGCTGAACAGTTGTGGCGTATCGCGCGAGGAGACATGGCCTGCTGTGCAGATCGGGATTTGGGAGATGCTTTCCGATGTGTTCATCGTGACGATGTTCGCCATGCAGATAGGCACTTGGTAGATGCTTGTCATCGTGTCCGTCACGGCGACGTCCGCCATGCTGATCAGGACTTGGTACATGCTTCCCGTTGTGCCCGTCGAGGCGACGTCCGCCGTGCTGATTGGGAGTTGGGACATGCTTCTCGTCGTGTCCGTTGCGGCGACGTCCGCCATGTTGATCCGGAATTGGAAGGTGCTTTCCGTAGTGTCCGTCGCGGCGGTCATTGGTAGATGGTCGTGGCGGCCGTGGCCGCCGGCGAGATGTAGGTTGCAATGTTGACTACAGATTGGAAGAGATACGGTTGGGGAGTAATGGGTTGGGGACCTTTCTGCAAACTTCACAGACACTTGTGCTGGAGGCGGGCGTGATTATGCAAAAGGAGGGCAGACACACGTCAGGCACAAGATTTTGATCGATCGGCTCACCAGAAGCGGATGCAAGGATTCACAAACATATGTGGATTCACAGGATACGACGCCTTTTAAAGGTTGTTATCATGATGCGGATGACATATACAAGTTTTTATGTAATTTTATGAAAATGTTGACATGAGCATGTTATGAAGCATTTGGTCACCATGGCGGAACGAAAGGGGTGCCGCGGCAACGACAACGAAAATGGTGCCACGGCAACATTCCGATGACCCGACAACTCATCGAGATATCGGTGCAAAAGAAAGTGTGGATGGGAGCGTGTCATGCAAGGATGGTGGGGTGATCCCGGATACCGGGTTCCCACATGTCGGTGGCATGGCAAACGAGGAGGAACATGCAATGACAACTCGGACACGGTGCAAACACGAGCATCTCATACAACACACATGCATTCGTTCACGGGCATCGTTCCGGCGGTTATACCTTCAAAGCGTGCATTTTCGGAACGGATCAAGTCGAAGCGGTGTAGATGTACATGGTGCGTAGTCGAAGTAGTGGTACTATTGGTCCTCAGCGATGGTAGTGAAAGTAGTGGTACACGACGACGGTAGAGGTACTCGCGATATTGGCGACGGTAGTCGTACACGGTTCGTAGACGTTCAAGTCATCGGTAGAGGTACTTGTCGCATCGTCGGGCGTAGTCGACCTTGGCGTATCCGTGCGTAGGGGTACTTGACAAATCCACGGGAACAGTAGTGGTACATGGTCTTCGCTTTGTAGTCGGACTTGGCGAATCCAAGTGGCACCAGGCACACATCCACGGTCAACACCACACGGGTGTACAGAGGCAACGAGGGTCGAATAGGAGCAGGGCGGAGCTCTTGATGGATGGGGAGAGCAGCCTGGAGGCAACAGCAACGGTTGGTGGCGTGTGCGGGCGGCGTGTGGAGGTGCAGGAAGGCGGAGCCGCGGGCATCCATGGCCTCGGCGAGGGGGTCAGGCGTGAGGCTCCTGTGGCGGCCATGGCTACACGAGCTAGCGGACGGAGCTGCAGGCGCGAGCAGCCGAAGGAGGGCGTCGGCGCGGGAGGAGAAGCAGGAAGGACGCGGCGTGCGAGGGGTGACAGCGAGGGCGGAGCAGCTTGGGCGGGGCGGACGCGGAGGAGAAGGAGAAGGAGTCCGAGAGGGGCTCGCCGGCGCAACGCTTGCCGGGGCCAGCAGGCAACGCGAGCGGAGAAGGGAGAGGCGCGGCAGATGCGGGGCGCCATAGGAGGCAAGCAGGAGGCATCGCGCGGAGGGACGACGCTCGGCGGCGGGGCCGGCGTCGAGGAGGAGGTCGGGCGCGGGGGCCTCGCTCCTCTCTCTCTCTGGGTGGCGGCGCAAGGGAGAAGACGAGAGGAAGAGGGGCTCGATCGGTGGAGGATGGGGATCGGGCT
This sequence comes from Thinopyrum elongatum, assembly GCA_011799875.1. Lineage (NCBI taxonomy): Eukaryota > Viridiplantae > Streptophyta > Magnoliopsida > Poales > Poaceae > Thinopyrum > Thinopyrum elongatum. The sequence continues at coordinate 561,319,587 of CM022298.1, forward strand.
AGGGTTAAGACAGGGGGCGCTGGGCCTTGGAGGGGCAAATGGGCCGCGGGGAAGCATGCCGGCCTGGCTGCTGGGCTCTCTGCTCTCTCTCTTTCTCTTTAGCAGACAAAAACTAGAGAGAGTTCAAAAGAATTAAAAGAAGAGGCCATGAACAAGAATAAAATGGTGGGACATATTTGTAAGGCTTTATGGAATATTTCCAACCCAACAAAAGTGGTTCCAACAAAATTGGGGAAGTTAAATCCAAAATTATTTAACTTGCACCGAAGGAGTTTGAATGGAGTCTAGACTTTAGGAGTGTCCAAAAATGTTAAGAACTAAGGTGGAGCTCGGGAAAATGATGAAAGAATTTGCAGGCAAAATTGGAGGCCAAGAATTGAGAGAAGGAAGGGATGGAATTAAAATGCAAGTGTGTTATGGTTAATTCCAAATTAACGAAATATTTTATTATAGCTCCCTAAAATATTGAGAGACTTGTATATGTTGTAAAGAGAAATCAACATGTGAATTCCCTCGATTTAAATGGATCCAAGATCCATGCAATTTATTTAGCTGAGTTTTAAAAAGGGTTGCTTGATGACATGATGCAATGCACATGATGCAAAGATGAATGCAACGAACAAAACAAATCACACGACGAATCTCGGAATACATGGAAGGCATCTGGAGCGTCGGTCTCGGGTCGTTACAAACGGATACAGGGTCATGCCAGCGGACATTGTTGCCTACCGGAACGCCCGGGCAGCGGCACAGCCGGAACCGCAGGAGTGGGACGGTCAGGTGCCGCCGCCATTGCACTTCTACATGGGACCGGATGGCTACTACGGATGGTGATTACCAAGCTAGGCCGAAAGCCTAAGCTTGGAGGAGTATGTATTTCCACCGACATTATATTCATGTTCACACATTTCATTCCAGTTTTCGGTGTTAATAATTTTTCATTGTATTACCCATGCTAGTTTTATTTTCTCACTTTCTTCTTGTGTGTTTGAAAAACTTTGAGAAAATCCAGAAAATATTTCTTGCTTCTTTTCGGTTTTTCTTCTAGTTTAATTTAGTTATGGTAGTAAAAGAAAACCCAAAAGATTTCTCGTTTCTTCTTTTGTTTATTGGGAGCTCTCCCATGTAAATAGTTTTTCTCGTTTTCGTTTTTCTTTCATTTGCTTTCGTTGAGAAAAATCAAAAACTCCAAAAATATTTCAGCGTGTTTCTCTGAAATTCTTTTTCTTTTGTTTTTTTGAGTCGTACCAAGGAGAAGACCACGATGAATATATTGAGTGGCTCTCATATGCATTATTGTTGATCTAATAATGAGCCCGTATTATTTTGTCTTCTCCCCTGAATAAAATGTTGCAGATTCCAGCTTAGTCCACGGCACTCTTGCACTATTATTATTCTCATATCATTCGGTCGTGCAAGTGAAAGGCAATAATGACAATATTTGATGAAGTGACTGTGGCAGGGAAAAGCGGGTATGAACTCAACTTGTTTTTGTTTTTGTAAATATGTTTAACTCGGTATCCATGATTCAGCATGTTATGATTAAACATGTTTGCAATGACATTTAGAGATTATAGTTGCTCATGCCATGCTTATGTATCTAGGAGTGGATAATGATTTATCTTGGGTGTCAACATGCATTAAAATGATTGTGATGTAGTATGATGATATGGTATCCTCCTTTGAATGTTTCAAGTGGCTTGACTTGGCGCATGCTCACGCATGTAGTTGAATCAAAACCAACATAGCCTCCACGATATTTATGTTCGTGGTGTTTATATCCAACTCATGCTAGTATTCAATGTTGATTGTTTATAATGCATGTTCATGACCATTTTCACTCTCTAGCTGGTCGCTTCTCAACCTATTTGTTATCCTTCACCTGTACTAAGCGAGAATACTGCTTGTGCATCAAAATCCTTAAACCCAAGTTATTTGAGATGAGTCCGGTATATCTACCTATATGCGGTATTACATTGCCGTTCTAAGTAAATTTGCATGTGCCACCTCTAAAATTTCAAATGAACATCTGTTTTGTATGCCTGGACCGCTCATGGAGCGACAGGGGGTGGTCAGTATCTTCCATTCTAAGAGGGTTATTCTCATGATGAGTGTTTATTCACTTGTCCTTGCACGAGAGGGGCCGGTAATAGGGATGCTCAGTCTCGTGATCAAAATTCCAAAATAATTAAACAAAACTCCCCCGGACTGTTGTTGGTATGGAAGGCACCCGAGGATTTGGCTAGCCATGGTTTGTGTTTGTTGGTGGAGGGGGAGTAAACTTTACTTTTACCGCTTGGGAACCACCACTAATTTGTTTAGCATGGAAGATATTGAAAACTCTTGGTCGTAACATTGACAGGAAAGGTGTACCTCCCAAAATTATATTTATCTCCGATTTAAGCTTTGAGCTCTGGCACCTCTGCAAATCCCTGCTTCCCTCTGCGAAGGGCTTATCTATTTACTTTTATGTTGAGTCATCACCTTCTCAAACAAGCACCAGACCTGAGAGCACTATTGTCATCCTCATGCATTGTGTATAGTTAATGTTGAATGCATCATGACTAGATCTCTTCTACCATGAATTACAATGTTTAGTCATTGCTTGAACTTTGGAGGTGCTCTGCATTTATGTTTTGCGGTCTCAGAAAGGGCTAGCGAGATACCATTATTGTCATGTTATATCATAATTTTTTTGACAAAGTGTTGGCATTTGAAATATTTTATTATTGCTCGCTAGTTGATTATGCCATTGATATGAGTGAATATAATTTCTAAGAGTTATTGCTTGCATGGTTAGTTATGATCTTTGCTGAAAACCTGGGTGCTATTTAAGCATATATATGTAAACAAGAACCAAAGAGTTCATAAAAGTTTTTCTTTATCACTTTCATTTTGTCAACTGAATTGCTTGAGGACAAGCAATGGGTTAAGCTTGGTGGAGTTGATACGTCTCCATCGTATCTACTTTTCCTAACACTTTTGTTCTTGTTTTGGACACTAATTTGCATGATTTGAATGAAACTAACCCGAACTGACGTTGTTTTCAGCAGAACTACCATTGGATGAAACTTTTTGGAGAATTATTTTGGAATATATAATAATTTCTGGAACCAAGACCCACTGGAGGGGGGGCCTAGCTGCCCATAAGGCACCAGGGCGCGCCACCCCCCTATGGCGCGCTCTGGTGGGTAGTGGAGCCCACGAGCCTCCTCCAACACTATTCTGGATACTATAAATTCACATTTTCGGAGAAAAAATAGGAGAGGAAGTTTCATCATGTTTTACAATACGGAGCCACTGCCAACTCCTGTTCTTCATCGGGAGGCCAGATCTGGAGCCCGTTCGGGGCTCCGGGGAGGGGAATCTTCGGTCTTCGTCATCACCAACCCTCCTTCATCACCAATTCCATGATGCTCCCCACCGGGAGTGAGTAATTCCTTCGTAGGCTCGCTGGTCGGTGAGGAGTTGGATGAGATTCATCATGTAATCGAGTTAGTTTTGTTAGGACTTGATCCCTAGTATAGGCTATGTTCTAAGATTGATGTTGCTATGACTTTGCTATGCTTAATGCATGCCACTAGGGCCCAAGTGCCATGATTTTAGATCTGAACCATTTATGTTTTCACCATTATATCTATGTTCGTGATCCGATCTTGCAAGTTATATGCACCTACTATGTGTTGTGATCCATAAACCCCAAGGTGACAACAATTGGGATACTTTCCGGTGATGACCGTAGTTTGAGGAGTTCATCTATTCACTATGTGTTAATGCTTTGTTCCGGTTCTCTATTAAAAGGAGGCCTTAATATCCCTTAGTTTCCTTATGGACCCCGCTGCTACGGGAGGGTAGGACAAAAGATGTCATGCAAGTTCTTTTCCATAAGCATGTATGACTATTTATGGAATACATGCCTACATTATATTGATGAACCGGAGCTAGTTCTGTGTCGCCCCAGGTTATGACTGTTACATGATGAATATTATCCAAAGTAATCACCAATCCAATGCCTACGAGTTTTCCACATATTGTTCTTGCTAAGTTACTATTGCTATTGCTACTGTTACAACTGCTACAAAACTGTTACTGTTGTTACCGTTACCACTCCTACCGTTACTACTACTATCAAACTATCATATTACTGTGCTACTGATCACTTTGCTGCAGATATTTAATCTCCAGGTGTGGTTGAATTGACAACTCAACTGCTAATACTTACAAATATTCTTTGGCTCCCCTTGTGTCGAATCTATAAATTTGGGTTGAATACTCTACCCTCGAAAACTGTTGCGATCCCCTATACTTGTGGGTTATCAAGACCTTTTTCTGGCGCCGTTGCTGGGGGGCATAGCTATATTTGTTGAGTCACTTGGAATTTATATCTATTTATCATTATGAAGAATCTGAAAGATACAAGAACCAAGATCGTTCCCTCTAAGACGAGGGGAGGTAAGGAACTGCCATCTAGCTCTGCACTTTATTCACCTTATGTTTTGAGTAAGCTTGGAACACCCCCACATGCTATTAATCCTGATATGTTGCAAGTTATTGATGATGCTACTTCTGCTATGAATGATGCTAGTACCTTGCTTGATGATAATGTGCCTCTAGGTGAATTTCTTGATGAACAACTTGCTAGAGCTAAAGATATTGAGAATGCTGAAACTGATGAAACCACTGAAACTGATGAAGTCTTAGAAATTGTAAACTATGAAACACCAATTAGACCTAACTCTCCTATATTTGAATTGCCTAAGATACCCGAGGATTATGTTATGGATGGAGAGATAGCTAGAGACTTTCTTGCTTGCAAGGATAGAGATGATCTTAAGAAATTATTATGCAAGTTGAAAGAAAAATCTTTGAATGCTAGAATGAAATGTGACCCTAAGTTTGCTACTTCACCTATTTTTGTTACTGATAAGGATTATGAATACTCTGTCAACCCAGAGTTAATTAGTTTGGTTGAATCTGATCCTTTCCATGGCTATGAAAGTGCAACGGTTGTGGCACATCTTACTAAATTAAATGATATAGCCACCCTTTTTGCTCAAGATGAGAAAATTCGATACTACTATATTCTCAAGTTATTTCCATTCTCATTAAAGGGTGATGCTAAGATATGGTACAATACTCTTGCTCCTGGTTGTGTGCGTAGTTCCCAGGATATGATTTACTACTTCTCTGAAAAATATTTCCCTGCTCATAAGAAACAAGCTCCCTTACATGAAATATTTAACTTTGTGCAAATTGAAGAGGAGAGTCTCCCACAAGCTTGGGGGAGGCTTCTCTAATTAGTTAATGCTTTGCCTGATCATCCTCTTAAGAAAAATGAAATACTTGATATCTTCTATAATGGACTAACGGATGCTTCTAGGGATTTCCTAGATAGTTGTGCTGGTTGTGTTTTCAGGGAACGAACTGTTGAACAAGCTGAGGAATTATTGAATAATATATTAAAGAACTATGATGATTGGACACTTCCTGAACCACCACCTAAACCCACTCCGAAGAAGAGGGGTATTTTATTTCTCAGTCCTGAAGATATGCAAGAGGCAAAGAAATGTATGAAGGAAAAAGGTATTAGAGCTGAAGATGTTAAGAAATTATCACCTATTGAAGAAATACATGGGTGTCGGTGCAACAAACCCTGGGTCTATTGCCCAGACCATGCACAGGCCTAAGAGAGCAAGGTTGCAACATCCAAGGCAAGATCGGGATTGAAGGGATAGCTCTTTGAGGAATCAAAGGGCGTATCAAGAAGACCAAGACAAGCTAAATAAGCAAGACATCACTAAGAAGAAACCTCCCTTGCCGGGCAGGCGAGCCTGGCGAGGACGAGGTTACCCCGAAGACAAGTCTCAAGACCACCTCGGCAGGCTTGCCGGGGACGCCAAGGGCGGCCTACCCCGCCAAGGCTCCACCGCTCCACCTCATAGCGACGCAAGTCATTAATCGATGCAGAATCAAGCCCCGAAGTGACTAAGTGGCTGTTATTTGACACATAGCAGCCACTTCCAGAGGGAATCACCTCCAAATGACACCCGTCCAGAGACGTGTCAAGCAGACAGGCGAGAAGGTGGCCAAGCGGCTTGGCAAGGCTTGCCGGGCATGCCACGATGTGACAGTAAGCGACGCATTTAATGCGCTCTGCTCTGTCTATAGAGTTAGGTATGATAGCACTGTTCGCTATCTAATCAGTACACAATGACTGATTTGCCACTATGGTGACCCCTTGATCTATAAAAGGAGGGCCATGGCAACCATGGAAAGGATTCGGATCCCTGTACGTTCGTACGCGTGTAGCTGCTCTTGTCCTGAGGCATCTTTGCCGGGCAAGAGCGTTGCGTTTCCACCACTATCCACCATCAATCCACCAAAGCAGGAGTAGGGTTTTACGCCTCGCGGCGGCCCCAACCTGGGTAAAACTGCCCGTGTGATCTCTGCCGTGCTGTGCTACGCTCTCCGCTCTTTGTGCAATGCGCTCATCCCCCCTGCCGAACCACAAGGGGCCGATGGCCCCATAGGTGGCCGTGGTTTCCCACGACATCTTTGGCGCGCCAGGTAGGGGAAGGCGCTTGCGCGAACCCGAGAGTATACGCAGCGCGTCATCATCATCATCTGCTTCATTAACAGCTCCATCATCCATGGCACCCAAGAAGAAGCCCAGTGCTGCGGCTCACCCATCCTCCCCGAAGGCCCCATCACACGCGGCCGTCGACGCTGCAGGGGCTATGGGGGTGCACGGGGACGTGGACGTTGTGGGGGACGTGGCTGGCGCAGGCGGCGTCGTCACCACCACTCCTACGGCCGAAACGGGGGCAGGAGGCACCGGAGAAGGCCAGCGCCTACAGCATCCTGGCGACCATGCTCCACAAGGTGCGAGTGGAGAGATCATTTCGTCTGCACCTATCCGCCCCGCCGAAGGGCACAGCCGCAGCGGTGGTGCTCGCCCTGGGGTGAACCACAGTTCTCCAGCCGCTCCCGCTGCGGGCGCGACCGCAGAGCATGCACCACCCCCGGGGCAAGCCGACCCAGCCGGTGCGCCGAATGGAGCTGCCGATCTCCAAGCACATCCCTCTCACTGCTACGCTACCCTGGCAGCCGGCACGCGGCGACGAGAGCACGGCGTTGCCACTGCTGGCACCGTTAGAAGCCAGGCGATGTTACGTTCTACGTCGTCATCCATGCCGAGCACTGCTTCAGAAGCCATGGCGCGGGCTCAGCTCCTGTTGAGATTTCCGTCGGCGGCCGATCAGATGGACGAGTGGAGAGCCACCATTCAGAGTCTGATTGGTTTCGCCGAGGCGGGAGGATCGCAGTGAGTGGACCCGTCACGGCCTCCACAGGCGACAACAACGGCCCGAGCCATTGGCCGTACCGAAGGGGCCACCCCCACAGTGCAATCCCCTCCGCGGCAGCCGATGCGGGGGGCGCAGCAAAAACCCGACGACGTATCGATGGCTTCATCCGGTCCTCAAGCACATCCAGACCAGTGGCAGGCCCTGGAAGGCAGGCGAGAGGAAGGCGCGTGCGTCACCATCGAGCAACGCCGCGACACCCACCGCCAGTCCGATAGGCGCAATGGCCCAGACGACGACGAGCCCACGCCCGGTGAAGGTGGATACCTACCTTTCGAGGTTGGGTGCCCCACCTTCACTCATGAGCTGCGGCAAGTCCGTTGGTCATCTTCCCGCATGTTCAAGCCAGAAATACCAGAGAAGTACGACGGGAGATTGAACCCGGCAGAGTTTCTGAGCATCTACACCATAGCTGTTCAGGCTGTCGGGGGAAGAGATGAGAAGGTATTCGCCAACTACTTCCCTTTGGCACTCAAGCCAAATGTGAGGTCTTGGCTTATGCACCTGCCGGAGAACTCCATTTCAACCTGGGCTAACCTTTGCCATGAGTTTGTTGGCACCTTCACGGGCGGCCATCAAGAACTAGGGCAGCCCAGCGATCTGCAGCTCCTCCCATAGAAAGAAGGGGAAAGTCTGCGAAAGTATATGCAAAGGTTCAGTCGAGTGCACAGGAACATCCCAGATATCCACCCGGCAGCTGTGATAGCCGCATTCCAGCCCAACGTGCGCAACCGCAGGATACGTTCCAAAATGACCGTGCGGCTGCCCAAGACTGTGAATGAGCTATACACTCTGGTGGATAAGTGTGCTCGGGTAGAGGAGGGGAGGCGGCTCCCCGGTGAAGAGGATGGCGTCGACATCGACTCAGAAGGCGATGACGACGCCACCAGCCAGAAGAAGAAGAACAAGAAGCACAATAAGAAACCCAAGGACAAAGTTGTGATGGCCGTCGAAGGATCGAGCACACCTAGTACCGGCAAGAAGGCCAAGACCGAGGCACCTGGCGAGGAAGTTGCCACGTGCACTGACTGCTGGGCGGCTGCGGCTGCCGAGAAAGCTGGGAAGGGTGACGGGATGTACTGCAAGATCCATCGGACCAAGGGCCACGACCTTCAAGAGTGTCATCAGGTTGAGCAACTCGTCAAGAAGCAGAGGGCTGAGTACGAGAAGCGCGATAAGGAGAAAGGTCAAGATGGCACTGGCGGGAAAGGACAAGGCGGCGGAGCGAGCCGCCCCGGCAAGGCTCCTCAGAATCAAGGGAAACCCGCCAAAGGCCATAAGAAGGAGGATTGCAATGATGAGAGTGATGGAGGAGATGAAGAGGAAACCAGCAAGCAGGAGTTCCAGAAAGCCACTGACGCCCTATGCATTGACGGGGGTGCATCTCTGCACTCCTCTCACCACCAACTTAAACAGTGGGCACGTGAAGTCAATGCCGTGGAGCCAGCGGCAGATTCCCGGAAGCCGCTCAAGTGGTCCCGCACGCCCATTATCTTTGACGAAGAGGACCACCCTGACCGCACCACTGCGGTAGGGTGCTTGCCGTTGTTGGTCTCACCAACAATCTGCAACCTCAAGGTCACAAAGATGTTGGTTGACGGCGGGGCCGGGTTGAATCTGATTTCTCCAAAGGTTATCAGCAAACTCCAAATAGCAGATGAGGAGCTCAAGGTTACCGGCACGTTCCAAGGAATCAACCCCGGCAGGAGTCGCCCCAAGGGAAAGATCACACTGCCGGTGACGTTCGGAGGGGAGTTAAACTACCGGACTGAGAAGGTCTTATTTGATGTGGTTGACCTCCCCCTGCTGTACAATGGAATCTTTGGTCACCCAGCCCTGGCCAAATTCATGGCGTCATCCCACTATGCTTACAACACCTTGAAGATGCCAGGGCCGATAGGTGTCATTTCCATTCCGTCAGACCAGAAGGACGCAGTCATATGCATGGACAAGATGTACCGCGAAGCAGTCGTTGCAGAGGCTGCGGAGGCCATTGTTCCCGCCAAGGAAAGCAATAAAAAGAAGAAAGCTAGCAAGGACACCAGCAAGGAATCCGGGAAGCGTACCTCTCCGGAGTGCGCTGCACCTATTGATGACTTGCTAGAGAGTTCCAATAGCAAGAGATCCAAAGCTACTGCACCTGCTGTGAAGAAGGTCCCGGCAGGGCTGGCTGGCGCTGATGGTACCTTGACTATCAGTGCCACCCTCGATGACAAATAGGAAAGCGCACTCGTTGCCTTCCTGTGGGCGAATGTCGATGTGTTTGCTTGGCAACCATCTGACATCCCCGGTGTTCCCAGGGAGGTAATCGAGCACCACCTTGTTGTCTGCCCACATGCCCGTCCCATCAAGCAGAAGATCCAGAAGCAAGCTTTGGAGGGGCAACAGTTTATTGCCGAGGAGATCAAGAAACTTGAAGCAGCTGGCTTGGTCAGAGGAGTATTGCATCCAACATGGTTGGCAGATCCAGTGGTGGTGCGCAAGGCGAATGGGAAATGGAGGCTTTGCATAGACTTCACAAATCTGAATAAGGCCTGCCCGAAGGACCCATTCCCCTTGCCGCGCATCGACCAGATTGTGGATTCCACCTCCGGGTGTGATCTACTTTCCTTTCTGGATGCCTACTCCGGGTACTACCAGATCTTCATGTTTAAGGAAGACGAAGAGAAGACCGCGTTCATAACCCCATGTGGCATGTACTACTTTGTACGGATGCCCTTCGGGTTGAAGAGCGCCGGATCCACCTTTGCAAGAGCAGTACAGATTGGCTTTGGGTCCCAGCTACACAAAAACGTTGAGGCTTACATGGATGATATTGTGGTCAAGACCAAGGACAGATCAACCCTCATCCAGGATCTGGAAGAAACCTTTGCTAATCTGCGTAAGATCAACTTGAAGCTGAACCCGGAGAAGTGTGTGTTTGGCGTTCCCCGACAAGATCAAGGCTATCGAGCAGATTCAAGCACCCAAGACAGTTAAGGACATGAGGCGTTTGACTGGATGTGTTGCCGCGCTTAGTAGGTTCATTTCCAAGTCTGCGGAGCGCGCCTTGCCGTTCTTCAAAATCTTGAAGAAGGCAGGGCCTATGGAGTGGACCCCGGAGGCAGACGCCGCGCTACAAGATTTGAAGACCTATCTCTCATCTGTGCCCACTTTGGTCGCCCCAAACCACAAGAGCCGTTGCTGCTATACTTGGCGGCAACCAATCAGGTGGTTAGTGCGGCACTGGTGGTGCAGCGGGAAGTGGATGAAGCGGCAGCCACAGCCATTGTCCCTTCTGGAGAGGAAAGTGAACCCGTCCCGGCAAGACCAGAGTCAGTCCAAAGCGAAGAAAGGCAGGGCAGCAGAAGCAATTCTATGGTCGCGGCAAAGAAGAAAGTGGTGCAGCGCCCAGTTTACTTCGTCAGTTCCCTGCTGCAGGGAGCTAGATCGAGGTACTCAGGCGTGCAAAAGTTGATTTTTGGCCTCATCATGGCCTCAAGGAAACTACGCCACTACTTCCAAGCCCACGAGATCATAGTTGTCACCCACTTTCCCTTGCAACGCATACTCCGAAACACCGAGGCTACTGGCAGGATTGTGGAATGGGCTTTGTAGTTGTCCAGTTTTGGTCTAAAGTTTGAGAGCACATCAACTATCCAGAGCAGAGCACTGGCAGAATTTATTGCAGAGTGGACACCAACTCCTGACGAAGAAGTGTTGGAGACAGTCATCCCCGGCAAGGAAGCACCCCAAGAATGGATCATGTATTTTGATGGTGCCTTCTCCCAACAAGGTGCAGGAGCCGGCGTGCTTCTCGTTGCCCCCACTGGGGAGCACCTGAAGTACGTCGTTCAGATGCATTTCCCCCGGGAGGAGGCTACCAACAATACTGTAGAGTATGAAGGGCTCCTTGCCGGGCTCAAGATTGCAACAGAACTAGGAATCAAGAAGCTGATCATCCGCGGAGATTCACAACTTGTGATGAGACAAGTCAACAAGGATTACCAAAGCCCATTGATGGAGGCATACGTCGAGGAAGTGAGGAAGTTGGAGGAGCGCTTTGACGGATTGCAAACAGAGCACGTACCCCGTGTGGAAAATAGCATTGCTGATCATCTATCGAAGTGCGCTGCGCAAAAACTCTCTGTGGAACCAGGGACTTTTGTTCTCCATCTGACTCAGCCCTCCGTATCCCGAGCAACAATGGCCAGGAAGAGGAGGAAACTGGATTCCGGCAAGCCTCTCCTGGTAGAGCCTCCCGAGGCCCCCGACAGAGAGCTTGTTGGGAACAACTCCTCTTCGATCGCTGAGCTGCACCCTCCCGCCAGACCACCGGTCCCTGCGGTCGAGGAATGCGCTCCCACGAATGAGGAGGTGCCGCTAGTCCTCGTTGCCGAGCCCCAGACTCCAACTTGGGCGCGGCACATAGTCCATTTCCTCCAAACTGGAGAACTTCCCGAAGAGCAAGAAGAAGTTGAAAGAGTAGCCCGGAGGGCTAGTATGTATCAGTTCGTTGATGACACACTATACAGAAGGAGGCCCAACGGTGTGAAATTGAAGTGCATTTGTCGGGAAGAAGGAAAGGAACTATTGGCAGAGATACACAAGGGTATGTGCGGCTCCCACATTGGATCGAGATCTCTGGTTGGACAGGCCTTCCGGCAAGGTTTCTATTGGCCCATAGCCCTCCAAGATGCAATTGAGCTGGTCACCAAGTGTGAAGCCTGCCAGTTCCATTCCAAGAATATCCATCTGCCTGCCCAAGCTCTTCAGATGATCCCTTTGTCATGGCCCTTCTCGGTCTGGGGGCTCGATATCTTGGGCCCCTTCCCCCATGCTACCGGGGGCTTTGAGTTCTTGTTCGTCTCTATCGACAAGTTCACAAAGTGGCCAGAGGTGGAGCCCGTGAGAAAGGTGACCGCGCAGTCAGCAATCAAGTTCTTGAAAGGATTGGTGTGCCGCTTCGGGGTACCTGCCCGTATCATCACTGACAATGGCACCCAATTCACGAGTCGCGCCTTCATACAATACATTCATGCCCTCAGAAGCAAGATCTCATTTGCCTCTGTCGCCCATCCCAGAAGCAACAGACAAGCTGAGAGGGCGAATGTTGAAGTGTTGCGAGGACTCAAGACAAGAACATTTGATAAGCTGCAGAAGTGTGGCGGGCGATGGATCGATGAGCTGCCGGTGGTTCTTTGGTCCCTCAGAATGACACCAAATCGAGCTACCGGGCAGACTCCCTTCTCCCTAGTCTATGGGGCAGAAGCAGTTATCCCCACAGAACTCATATTCGGATCTCCTTGAGTGCTTGCCTACGATGAAGTAGTGTAGGAATAGCACCGGCGTGACGACGCTGTGCTACTTGAGGAGAACTGTCTCCGGGCTGCTACGCGTGCTGCACGCTACCAGCAAGCCCTGCATCGCTATCACAGCCACAGGGTTCATGCCCGGAGTTTTGAGGAAGGCGACCTTGTCCTTAGGCGCGTTCAGTCTGCCAAGGGTACAAACAAGTTGACGCCGAAGTGGGAAGGCCCTTACCGAGAAGTACGAGTCACCAGACCTGGCGCAGTCCGTCTGGACACCGGAGATGGCATTCAATTGCAAAACTCATGGAACATTGAGCATCTCCGTAAGTTCTACCCGTAAGGCACGGCTGTCGTCGGGCCCTGCTCGGCAGCCAACCTTTTGTACAGGCCTTGCCGATGTTGCATGTAACCCCTTGTACAAAGCTAGGCGCAGACCCTGAGCAACAGAAATAAATGAAGCGCTGGGGGCCCCCAAAAACTTGCATGCATGCATAAGCATATCATGAGCATAGCATGATCATGTAGATGAGGTCGCATGAGGCATTGTTTTCATCTGCATTAAGTTGCAGGGTTCTTGCCGTGGACTTGGTCCCGAGGAGAAGAAAAGAAGACAAGCCTACGTGACGAACCCCGACAAGCCAAACAGATATGTTCTCTTCTTATCCATTCGTGTTCTGTAAGTAGAAACTTGTGCATATGAAAACCTCGCCACCTTTGAAACTTAGGTGCTCCCATCCCTTGACTTGAACGTTGCTTCGGTCAGGATGGTCGCAGTGGCCTTTGGTGGAGAAGGCTTGGCGGGGGGCTGGTCCCTCTTTGAGTTTTGTGCCCGGCAGGCTTAGCTCAACGGCAACAAACTAAGGGTACCGGCAGGATAGCCTGCCGGGGAAATTTGTTTACTTGAATGTATAGAGGCATTTCACCTCTGCATGAGTTCGATACATGCACAAGTACCTGGCAAAGCTTGTCTTTTTCATTAATATGCTGATAAGCAAGTACAGATCTTACAGAACACAAACATGGATAAAGAAGATTACATAATTTAGACTAAAGTTTGGCAAACGCCTACATATTTTAGATTGAAAAAAGATAAGTGCCCCGTGATGCCCTTTCTTGTCCCTCTCCTCCCAGGCACTACGGTGAGAGGCAAGGAAGGCAAAAGGAGTGCCCGGGCAGAAGCCCAGCCTGACCCCGTCAGGTACCCCGACAAGGAGCCTGGCGAGAGCGGGAGGGCGCGGGCGAAGGTGATGGTGAAGAGATCGGCGGAGACGGCCCCCCCAGCCGCCACCACCAGGGCCAGCAGAACCCGGCAGGGTGAACGAAGCTGCAGCCCGTGAGGAAGCCTGCCGGGTCCAGCTGGAAGGCTTCTGGAGGAGCCGAGGGCACCACCTTCACCCCTGCACCCAACTCCCCGATAAATCACCTTGCCGGAAAGGAGATGCAGGTGCAGATGGTGGTGCCGCCGCCTGACGGTGACGGTGCGGCTGGTGTTCAGCCGGAGTCAGAGTCAACGCCCTCCGGGTCGATGCTGTCATCATCGCCGTCTCTGTCCTCCTCGTCACTATCGCTCGATAAGGAGCTTTCGTCGTCGGTCGAGCTCGCCGCGCAGCACCCTAAGCGAGCACCCGAGCATTCGAAGACCTTGACGGAAAGCAGACCGGTCTCCATTAATTTAAAATGGAGGACGTGCCCCTCCGACAAGCTATGAGCGCGAGCAAAGGTCTTCCAGCCGCGGTGGAAGAACATGACATGAGGGGCGGGAAAATCCACATCCACCCGCATGCCACCATTCCCGCAACCCCTCATGTGCAGCCTCAACGCGTGCGGCTGTTTGAGCTCCATCGCCCTTGCGAATGGAGTGGGGAGGCGGAGGCAACCGCGCGGAGGCTTGTACAATCTGATGATGAACTCCAGAGGTTGGTCTCCGACATGGCCTTCCATCGGGGGAGGGGCAGCCGGTGGGGGCACGATCAGAGCACCGCCCCGTCCTCCTCTGCCCCGGGCACCACGACGACCACGACCTCACCCCCTCCCACCTCCTTTTGCGGCGGGCTCTGCCCCTGCATCTTCGGAGGGAGGGGGGAGACGCTGTCGAGCAGAAGTTCTTATCGCCGCCACTGGAGCAGTGTCGCGCCCCCGACCTCTCGCCATGGTGGGCAAGGGCTGCTGCAGGAATGAAAGGAGAAGGATGTGTGGAAAAACATATTGCCCCATTGTTGGTGTAAAAACCGGCTGATCTCGGGTAGGGGGTCAAACTGTGCGTCTGAGGATCGAAGGTAACAAGGGACAAAGGGAACACGATGTTTACCCAGGTTCGGGCCCTCTTAATGGAGGTAAAACCCTACGTCCTGCTTGATTGTATTTGATGAGTATGGGGGTTACAAGAGTTGATCTACCTCGAGATCGTGATGGCTAAACCCTAGATGTCTAGCCTATGGGAGTTATGATAGCCTCTACGGACTAAACCCTCCGGTTTATATAGACACCGGAGGGGGCTAGGGTTGTACAGAGTCGGTTTACAGAGGAAGGAAAATATACATCTGGACGCCAAACTTGCCATCCACGCAAAGGAGAGTCCCACCCGGACACGAGGAAAGGTCTTCTGCCTTGTATCTTCATGGCCCATCAGTCCGGCCCATGTTACAAAGCCCGACCACCAGAGGACCCCTTAATCCAGGACTCCATCAGTAGCCCCTGAACCAGTCTTCAATGGCGATGTATCCGGCACGTAGATTGTCATTGCAAGGCGGGTTCCTCCTCTGAATACTTCAAAGCAATCTTCCGAATAAAAGAACTATATCCGGCTCTGCATGTCAGTCACAACCCTCAACCACGGAGGTAAAATGCTTAGTCAAAGTAATGTCTATCAACTGACAGCTTTCTCGACGAAACGTCACATCTAGCCTCTTTATCATCCCGAACTATTTTTTGGCCTCCCGCTTCACATTTCAAGATACGGCCTCTATCGACACGTCTCGTCAAAGCGGAGATCGTGCCCACTTATTGCGGGATCCTCATCAATACGGGTTTGGGTAATCCAACCGTGCCATTCGCATGACCCCTTGGGAACAGGCGAGCTTTAAGGCTTGAGGGGGGGGCGCCTGATATTTACTGCCTATATAAGTGGATAAAGACCCATCTTTTCTCCCCACGCCTTCTTCCTTCTCCCGTTTTCCCATCCTCAAGCTCCAGTGCCCAAGCTTCAATCTTTCCCACCGCCGCCAACCTCTACAGTCATGTCCGGATCTGGCTCGAAGGGCAAGTGGGAGGCTTCCTCCGTCATGGAGAAGGACATCAAGGAGCTCCGGGGGGCGGGATATCTGTCCGCGAAGATTGCGCACAGGCTCCCTGTCAAGGATCAAGTCACACCCACTCCGGAGCCCGGCGAAAGGGTTGTATTCATCCCCCATTTCCTCTATGGACTAGGGTTTCCCCTCCACCCCTTTGTCCGCGGCCTCATGTTCTACTACGGGCTAGATTTCCATGATCTAGCCCCAAATTCTTTCCTCCACATCTCGGCGTTTATCGTCGTGTGCGAGGCGCTACTCCGCATCCCCCCACATTCGGCCTATGGCTAAAAGTCTTCAATGTGAAGCCGAAGGTGGTCGACGGGCAACATGCGGAGTGCGGCGGCGTCATGGTGAGCAAGCTCCCCAACACCACCTGCCCTAAAGGGGCCTTCGTGGAGACCGTCAAGGTGTGGCAGCAGGAGTGGTTCTATATCACCGAACCTCGCGGCGCCAGGTGGGCGGCCACTCCTGAGTTTAGATCCGGACCCCCAATGCGGCTCGCGTCGTGGACCAACAAGGGTCTGGACTGGGGGTCGACCACGGAAGTGATGATGCTGCAGAAGCGCATCAAAAATATGATAAGCAAGAATACCAGTCTCACTGACGTGATTCAGGTGATGCTTTCCCGCCGGATCCTCCCTTGCCAACTCCGGCCTCTCCATATGTGGGAGTTCAATCCGGAAGGTCCCCGGACCCTGCAGCACTTCTTCGGTACAACGCACGAAGAGATCTGGAAGCTGCTCTTCAAGGCCCAGAAGACGTGGCCGAAGAAGACCGAAGACATCGGTCTTGACATCGAGAATCCGGCCACACCGGTAAGTATTTTAATTCCGAACACAATTTTTGGTAAATAAATCAAAGTTTATACTGAGATTTTCATTCTTTCATTCAAGGCTGGACAGTGAAGGCAGAGCGAATCAAGTGTCCGGCTCCACTACCTGAAGACCCAGCCAATCCTCTGCTGACGAGGATGCTGGTTCCGGCGCCGTATCAGGCGCCGGAGAAGAAGACCAAGAAGAAGGGCAAGGAGGCCAAAGGCGGCCTCCGCCGTAAAGGTACTTCGGACGCAGTGTCCGGAGAAACTGAAGCCCACTCCTCCCACGAGGGGGATGAAGATGAAGAGGAGGAGGAGGCGGAAAGTGGTTCTCCCCTAAAGGGAGGAAAGAAGAAAAGGGCCGCCTCCGCATACCTGGAGGAGGGGGCGTCCAAGAGGGAGAAGATAACCCTCTCGGACGATTCGGATACAGACGCCGAACACACCCCCAAGAGGCGCCTCAGGGAAAAATCCCTGGCCGAATCGTTAGTATCGAAAAGGATACTCAGTAAATATTCGGTTTGTTATGGTTGTAATATAACATGTCATTTCGTGTGTATCAGCCCAGCCCGCGACCTCCCCCAACGATCGCTGTCTGAAGGGAGTTCTCTGCCGCCCGAGATGGCAGAGAGCGAGACGCCACTGCGGGCCCCTTCGCCAATCACCATGGGTGACACCGAGGTGTTGTCCCAAAGGACCTCTCCTGGCCACGGAGGGGCAAGCGAGGCTGCTGAGAAGGCACCCGAGGACAATACCTCGGCTGCCGAAGATATGGAGGGAGCGACCCTCATGGCGACAGACGACGGAGGCCCTGAGCAATCTGGCCCCCAGCCGGACATCATTCCGGGGACCAATGTGGCCCCGGAGTTAGGCGAGCAGCCCCCTTCGAAGGAGGGGGAGCATCAGCTCCGACGGTGGCCTCCACTAATCCGGAGGCGCCGAATACATTGGTGCAAGCACTACGACGTGTTGCCATCATGGAGGAGCACCGCACCCTGATGGGTGTAGTGGTTGAGAAGATTCAGTCTGCCAAGAGCGGGCTGAACGAAGCCTTCACCAGCCTGTTAACAGGCTTCGAGGTATGCGACATAATGCTCTAGATGCTTTTTATAACGGGACAGACCTGTGCATAGATAGTAGCCCCTGAGACTCTGTCTGGTTTTGAAAAAACCAGACAGAGGATCATATAGTATTCGGAAGAGGTGACGTACTTTTATATTGTATGACAGGCTTCCATGTTGGCGGTAACCGCCCAGGCCGCTGAAGTTTCCGATCTTAAGCGGAGGCTACAGCTGGCTGATGATGATATCGACCGCATGAACAAGCGGTTCGATGAGGCACAAGGTATGTTTGAAATATCTCGCACATGCCTAAATTAATATGCAAATTATGAGTTTAGACTCATGCGCTACTATGTGTATGATTGCAGGCAGCGGCCGAGGTCGAAACCCTCAAGAGTGCCCTTGCCCAAGCCAAGGAGGAGGCGAAGGCGAGCAAAGCGGCCGCAGACAAAGCGGCTGCAGATTTAAAGTCCGAACAGGTCGCCCGCCACCAGTACGAGGAGAGGGTGACCGAAGTGGAGCAAGAGTTCAAGGACGCCGCCGGCCAGTGCGAGTCCTTGGAGGATAAGAATAAGGCCCAGGCGGCCGAACTCGCCAAGGCCCTCCAAGAGGCCAAGGAGGCGAGGACCGAGTCCCGAGCAGCTCGCGAGGAAATCCGGCAGTCCGACCAGATAGCGGTTGGTAAGCCCTTTCTTTTGCAGACTATATTTGGCGGTCAAAGATATGCCTTGCTCACTTGACTGTGGAGTTCTCCAAACGCATTTGCGGATCTTTCGAAGAGTGCCGCCGATGCCGCGCAGTTCTTCGGGGCCCATGTCCCCTTTTATAGATGAGCGGGGGCAGGGGGCTAGATTTTTCCATTGAGGCAGCCGCCCCGTTCGACCAGTCCGGCTCCCCCTCGCCATTAACGGCTCGAGGAATCAAGGCCGACCCCCTGCACCAATCCGCGACACCTGGCTTTCGGCCATGGCACTCATTCCCGTGCCCTCCGCATCCGCCACCAACTTTGCATGATGCATGCCATACATGTGGCGGAGGCGCTTGGAGCGGGAAAGATAATGGAGTGGCGGTTACCATCCCGTGAACGTGGGACGTGGGTACCTCACGGATCGTGGCCCATTATCTCTCCCACCATAATTGGCGTTACGCGACGCGCGAGAGAATCAGAAACTGACCTGGGCTCAGGTTAATGAAGAAGCAAAGAAGATCTCAAAGGACAAGCATCCAATACCCTCTTGCCTGTGCACTGGATAGGGCCTACCCCAATGACGCCCGGCAGCGTGTTCGGACCAGGCCCGGGGGCTCCTTTCGGTGCAACAAACCCTGGGTCTATTGCCCAGACCGTGCACAGGCCTAAGACAGCAAAGTTGCAACATCCAAGGCAAGATCGGGATTGAAGGGATAGCTCTTTGAGGAATCAAAGGGCGGATAAAGAAGACCAAGACAAGCTAAATAAGCAAGACATCACTAAGAAGAAACCTCCCTTGCCGGGCAGGCAAGCCTGGCGAGGACGAGGTTACCCCGAAGACAAGTCTCAAGACCACCCCGGCAGGCTTGCCGGGGACGCCAAGGGCGGCCTACCCCGCCAAGGCTCCACCGCTCCACCTCACAGCGATCTCTGCCGTGCTGTGCTACGCTCTCCGCTCTTTGTGCAATGCGCTCATCCCCCCTGCCGAACCACAAGGGGCCGATGGCCCCATAGGTGGCCGTGGTTTCCCATGACAATGGGCTTGATACACCACCACCGGTGGTAGAGGTAAATTCTTTATTAAAGTTTGATAAAGGTGACATCCCTCATAATAAACCTCCTAGTCAATGCTTATATGAATTTGATAACTATATCATGAAGCAAGATCACTTCAATGCCTATGTTATGAAACAACTAAAACAAAATTCTGATATGATTGCTCGCTTGAGTGACTTGTTATTTTGAATCAGTAATGATGTTAGAGGTGTAGGAAAACATGCCTCTATGGTCCAAACCCAATTAGAACAAGTTGCTAAATCTCAAAAAGAATTGCTTAGTGAAATGAATAATAATATGAATGATTATGCTGTTAGAGTAGCAACTAGAGGAGGTAAAATGACTCAGGAACCACTTTATCCTGAAGGTCACCCTAAAATAATTGAACAAGACTCTCAAAGAATTAATATTGGTGCACCTAGTCCTTCTAAAAGGACGAAGAAAAAGAAAAATTATAGGACTTTGCATACTTCTAGAGAACCTAAAGTAGAAAAACCTTCTAAAGAAAACAATGATGTTTCTATTTCTGATGCTGAAACTCAATCTGGTAATGAACATCCACCTAGTGATAATGAAAATGATAATAATGTTCATATAGATGCTCAATCAGACAATGATATAGAACTAGATAATGATGTTGAAATAGAACCTGTTGTTGACCTTGATAACCCACAACCTAAAAATAAACGTTATGATAAGCGAGACTTTGTTGCTACAAAACATGGTAAAGAAAGAGAACCATGGGTTAAGAAACCCATGCCCTTTCCACCTAAACCTTCTAAGAAAAAAGATGATGAAGAATTTGAACGCTTCGCTGAAATGCTTAGGCCAGTCTTTTTGTGTACTTGTTTGACTGATATTTTAAAGATGGCCCCTTATGCTAAATACATGAAAGAGATTGTCACTAATAAAAGAAAAATACCTGAAGCTGAAATCTCCACCATGCTTGCTAATTATTCTTTTAAGGATGGAGTACCTAAAAAACTTGGAGATCCAGGAATACCAACTATACCATGCTCCATTAAAAGAAATTATGTCAAAACTGCTTTATGTGATTAAGGAGCTGATGTTAGTGTTATGCCTTTCTCTTTGTATAAAAGACTTGATTTGAATAAACTCACACCTACTGAAATATCATTGCAAATGGCTGTCAAATCAACTGCCATACCTATCGGTATTTGTGAGGATGTGCCCGTTGTTGTTGCAAATGTTACTATCTTATCAGACTTTGCTATACTTGAGATGCCCGAGGACGACAACATGTCAATTATCCTTGGTGAACGATCGAGGATGTCGCCTAGAGGGGGGAGAATAGGCGCTTTAGAATAATTATGGTTTAGGCTTGAACAAATGCGGAATAAACCTAGCGGTTAATTTGTCAAGCACAAAACCTACAACAACTAGGCTCACCTATGTGCACCAACAACTTATGCTAAGCATGATAAACAACTAAGTGATAGCAAGATATATAACATGAAACACAGTGGCTATCACAAAGTAAAGTGCATAAGTAAAGGGCTCAGGTAAGAGATAACCGAGGCACGCGGAGACGACGATGTATCCCGAAGTTCACACCCTTGCGGATGCTAATCTCCGTTTGGAGCGGTGTGGAGGCACAATGCTCCCCAAGAAGCCACTAGGGCCACCATAATCTCCTCACGCCTTGCACAATGCAAGATGCTGTGATTCCACTAAGGGACCCTTGAGGGCGGTCACCGAACCCGTACACTTTGGCAACCCTTGGAGGCGGTCACCGAACCCGTACACTTTGGCAACCCTTGGGGGCGGTCATCGGTACCCATCAAATTGCTCGGGGTGATCTCCACAACCTAATTGGAGACCCCGACGCTTGCTCGGAGCTTTACACCACAAGATTGAGCTCCGAAGCACCACCAACCATCTAGGGAGCCCAAGCACCCAAGAGGAACAAGCTCAAGGGTGCCAAGCACCCAAGAGTAATAAGCTTCTCAACTTGTAACTTCCATGTATCACCATGGAGAACTCAAACCTATGCACCAAATGCAATGACAAGGGCACACGGAGTGCCCAAGTCCCTCGCTCTCAAATCCCACCAAAACAACGAACGCTATGGAGGAAAATGAGAGGAAGAACAAGAAGGAGAACACCAAGAACTCCAAGATCTAGATCCAAGGGGTTCCCCTCACATGGAGGAGAAAGTGATTGGTGGAACGTAGATCTAGATCTCCTCTCTCTTTCCCCCAAAAACTAGCAAGAATCCACGGAGGGATTGAGAGATAGCAAGCTCGAAGAAGGTCAACAATGGGGGAAGAACATGAGCTAAAAGGATAGAGACCATTGGGGAAGAAGCCCCCCTTAAATAGGCCTCCCCAAATCCAACCATTATGTGCACAGGTCGTGCACAAGCGGTACTACCGCTGCCTAGAGTGGTACTACAGCTTATAAGCGGTACTACCGCTACTCAGAGTGGTACTACCTCTTATAAGCGGTACTACCGAGCAGTACTACCGCTTAAAAACTGACCTGCGAATGAAACTGCCATAACTTTTGCGTACGAGCTCCGAATTCGATGAAATCAAGTTTGTTGGAAAGCTAAAGACAAGGGATAACACAATCTTGATAGAGATATCAAGAAATAGCAATTGAGAAAATACTCAAAATAAAATGGTGAGAACCATTTCTCAAATAAGACCGGTAAAAACTCCAACACCAAAAATGCAAAAGAAGATGCATATGAAATGGGTTTTCGATGAACTAGAGCTTGTCACGAAGAAGATCAAAAGCTCCGAAACTCACAAAGTGAAAAGCCAAACAAGAACCAAGAAATATGATGTTGCCAAGAATGCAATGGTTTGAGCTCTCACCGAACGATACGATCAAGCTACTCACCCGAGAGCGCCCCTTGATAGTACGGCTATCAATCCTATAATGTGGTCTCCCAAATAACACCATGAGACCGGTAAAATAGAAAACCTATCAAGGACAAACCTTTGCCTTTCACATAGTGCACTTGAGCTAGATGATGACGATCTTGACTCCCTCAAGTTGGACCACCTTTCTTGATTGCATTGGCTCGACGAAGACTAGTAGATTGCTCCCCCATACTTCACTATGGGTGAGCTACTCTTCGGCGCATCTTCACAAGTCCATTGTCACCACAATGGACGGCAAGCTTCAAGGATCATCTCTTCATGATGCTCCACTTGAACTTGCACACCGCAATCTTGATGACGATCACCACTTGATGTCATCCTCCATGGGTTGTATGAGATCTTCCTCTTTATGCAAACCCGTGGAAACATACCTAACCCCACATAGAACTCACACGTAGACCATGGGTTAGTACACAAAGCGTAATGGACAATGCTTACCATACCATGGGATCACTTGATCCCTCTCGGTACAACTTGTGCGCTTTGTGTGTTGATCAACTTGAATCACTCTCTGTACTTAGTCTTGATCAACCTTGAATATTTCCAACTCTCTTCATTAGGATGATGTCTTGAAGGTAAACATTAATGTTCACACAATCTTTTTCTTCAAGACATGCTTTCAATAAGCTCAATTCTCACATGACCAATCTTTGGATAATTCCTTGAAAAGCACTTTGGCCATCTCATAACTCCTTGAAACCAACACATGGTCTTCAAGAAAAGCCTGTGGACAAATCCTTCAAATATAACTCAAGGCAACCATTAGTCCATAGAGATTGTCATCAATTACCACAACCAAGCATGGGGGCACCACATGTTCTTTCAATCTCCCCCATTTTGGTAATTGATGACAATCACTTTCAAGAGAGTTTATATAAGGAATTATGCATCACCATGCAATGCAACAACCAATGATGCATGCGTATGAGATGCAAATGCTTAGGAACAAAACCAAAGCAAGAAGAAATAACTCTGTAAACTTCTCCACAAAACTCTCTGTAAACTTCTCCCCCATTGGCATCGATTGCCAAAATGGGCGAAAAGCTTAGAAGGCCAATGTAAAATGTGTTCCTCCATAAATTGTGTATTTCTCAAAAAGAGTGGAAAGCAATACACATATCCAAAGATAAATACTTGGAGGAAGACAAACTATACTGAGGATCCAAAGATTACTAAAGGATGATATGCCACAAATACATAACAAAGAGAGAAACAAGCAATCAAGCAATCAAAAGATACCAATTGAAACAAGCAATCAAAAGATACCAATAATTGAACCAACTAAACCAATGATCCTACAAGCCACATGAATAAAAGATATTATGATAAGAGCAAAGAAGTGTTCTATAGAAACTAGAGAAGCTCCCCATGATTTGTGCATTATTTATTTTTGTATTTGGATACAACAAGCACAAAATAGGATCATCACTCCCCCAAAATCAATAGAAACTCACAATAAGTGCAAGTGAGCATATAGGAAATTAAGCCTAGCACTTGCAACAAACACATGGTTGAGCAACATGTAAAAGAGGCAACTTAAGAATAGGCTCAACCAAAAAGATGTGTGTGAGTCATGGCAAATCACTTGAGAAGACTAATATAAGGATAAGCCTTAAGCATCAACATAGTCTTGAATAAATGAGATACATGGTGCATGACATGTCCTTCCCACACACAACAAGCAAATGGGTTCACAAGCTCACTAATAAGCAAATTAAAATACCAAAGCTTGTGACAGCACATGGTGAAGATAGAGAATGATAGCTTTGTCAAGAGGAGGGATACGAATTGAAAGCCTCGTTAAGACAAGCATGAGGAAAAATAATCTCCACCACAAAAGAGTGCATCAAGATGCAATGAGGTAAGACTTGCACTCAAGGAAAAAGCTTTCATGGAGCCACCAAAGAAATAACATGAGAAAGAAACGGTGGACGTGAAAGAAAGGGATATCAACTAGATATGTAACTTCTCTCAAGTGTATAAGATTCTAGGTAGATGAAGATCATGATGATATCAATCCACAAAGAAAGATGTACACATGAAATAGTTATAAAAAGGAAAGAACAAGATATCCACAAGGAAGTCATAAATATACCAATAAGATATTTGCTTGAAAGCATAGCACATGGCTAGATATGGTCTTATTGTATATAAATGAAGTCCAACCACACGAACATCAAAGACATCACAACTAGCAACAAGAGATCGTTGTCGGGATGCTTTGAGAAAGGGAACAAGTATCACAAGAAAGAATGAATTACATGCCATAATACAACCTATACAAGGTTGATGCAAGAAATGTATGCATGACGTAGATGATGATACTTGTTACCGAGATAGCATTGGAATGATGCAGTAGATACCAATTGAATGTAGTAGATAGAGGTTCATTGATCATCCTAGCTTGACTCCAATAAGCACATGGTGACACACCTTCCTTGTGAGTGAGCCGAGCATCCAATGCATCTCCAATTGTTCCTAGAACAACTTCACAAACAAAATGGTGCCCAAACTCATTGGGACCAAGGAGTTAGAAACCCCAATACATAGGAAAAACTCCACATAAATATGTGCACATAGATATGAAAAATAAATTTCATGCACATCTCATCCAATTTGAGACTTGGTGGAGTTTCCCCTATATATTGGGTCAAAGAAAGAAAGCATGCAAAAGAAAATACATGAAGTAAATATGCATGCTAAAGACTTTCAAGGACCGATACCAAATGAAAAAGAAACACCAAGTGAAAATAGGATACCAAATGGAGAAATCATCACTTGGAAGATACCATTAAAAGATACATCAAGGAATGAGATATCCATTATACACGCAAAAAAAAGATGTCAAACTCTCAAAAGACAGGATGGTTCCAAACAAACCAAGCTCTCTACAAAGTTTCATGATGGCACAAAGTACCAAAAAGAAACGGCTTGCCTTCCACCAACACACACTTGATAAGGATCACAAGATGAGTGTTTTATAGAAAATAGAATAGCTCCCCCAAGAGTAGTGCATTATAAAGAATTTGCATTTAAATACAAAATGCACAAGGTGGGATCACCACTTTCACTATATATAGAAAACACTAGACAAGATCAAGAAATTAACAAGATCCACAAGTGGTATGGAAGACAATGGGAGTTAACACAATCCTTGGCAAGAGATAAGGCAAATAGAAGCAAAAGCCAATGTAGAGATGATTAATAATTTCTACCACATAGGTGAGTACCAATTGTCAAAAGACAAGAAGTATTTGTCGGATTCAGGGCATCGCAGACCCAAGAAAGGTTTGAACTCTGGGGTGTGTGCGAAGAACTCAACCTCTCCAGCCAACCAGCTCGTCGCCCCACGGCCTAGCTCGATTCACATGAACAAGGAAGAAGATGAACACGGCAGTTTACCCAGGTTCGGGCCACCTTGCGGTGTAAGACCCTACTCCTGCATTGTGGTGGATTGGCCTCACGAGGGGCTGAGGATGAACTAGTACAGAGGATGAACAAGCTCGCGGGGGCTGTTCTGGTGAGGGTGGAAAAGGTCCGATCCCGCGGGGTCTCTCCCTCTCTACGGTGGTGGCTAACCTATACTTATAGTGGCCTCGGTCCTCTTCCCCTGAACGTTGGCGGGAAGGGATTCCACAGTGGCCAATTTGAAAGGGGACAAGTAGTACATCTTATCCTGATGAAATGTAGTCTTCGCCTGCAAAGCCTCTGGTCATGACGCGGTGGTGGGTCCGGCAATGACATCCGTCCTGCCATGCCCATGGTCTTGGTCTCGTTGCACCAGAATGGAAACCTTTACTAGATTCCTCGGGAACCCACGCCTGTGCTTGCCTCCTTAGCACCAAAGAGGAAACTGCCTTCTCTGCGCCCGCTGGCGCCCGCCTGGCCTTGGTCATCATGGCTTGCATCATCGCAACCTCAGGAGGTTGGGTACCTGCATAGAAATCTCCGCTCCTCAGGAGGCAGCCTGGGGAGGCTGCTCCCGCAGGAGGTCTTGGTGTCGTCCACCTCGCGAGGGTCTTGTCTTAATAGTCTTGGAGGTGGGCCATACCAAGCTGTTAAAGGAGCCACGCCGTGGGCTGCAGGCAGGCAAGTCTGGGTACCCTGGTTCCCAGAACGCTGACAGTAGCCCCCGGGCCCAAGGCGCGCTCGGACTTGGCTTCGAGGCGAAGCCAAAGGCAAGGGCGAAGCGCTGTGGACCCCAATCGCCTACGGGCCAGGCTGACGTGTGGCGCTTGACGGGACATGGGCGTCTCCACTTCCCCACGTCGCCTCGGCAACTGCCTGACTGGACAACTGCCTAATGCATGCAGAAGGGCCATCATTGCTTGGAACATGAGAGGAAGCCGGTTATCCTTCCTCCAGCTATAAATGGGGAGAGGTGGGGCGGAGCCCCCAGCCTATCTCCATATCCTTGTTGCTCGCTCCTTCTTCTTCTTCACCGTGCCGCCATCTTGCCAAAGCATCCATGGTACCAGTGAGGAGATTCTCGGCCGCCGAGAAAAGGAACGGCCGCCAAGGAGGGACCAAGCTCGCCACCGCCCAGGAGGGGCCGCGGTCGTCCCTGCAAGTACGCCGTGACGCCGGTGATGGCTCCCCGAGGGCATGGGCGTACCCCCCTCGAAGGCTGGCATCGCCTCCGGCAGCCGTGGGGGTGCTCCCTCCAGCACCGGGGGGCTGCCGCGGCCGACGTGGCCGCGGCCAAGGAGGGAGGCATGTGGCAGCCATTCAGCCAGCATGCCCGCGCTCCCATTCAGCCGATGTGCCCTCGGAGTTCGTGGTGTGGGCGGAGAGGCCTGCAGGCGTCTAGTTCTAGCTCCCGCGCTTCTTCGTGGGCGCGCTGCCGGCCGAGGGACCTGGAGTCCTCTGGCTGCAGGCCGACGGTTGCTGCAGCAAGGCCTCATGGGTGGAGGTCGAGGTAACCCCTGCTGGCAATGTGTTTCTGAACCGCGGGTGGCATCCATTCGCCCGCGCGTGCGGCCTGCAGGGGAGGTGTACCCTCCACTTCAGGCACGACGGCGCTGCGACCCTCTACGTCAGGATCTTCGGGGAGGACGGCAGGCACCTGGGGTGCTGCCCGGAGAGTGACAGCGATGACGAGGACGTCCACCCTTCTGACGACGACGGCCGAAGGGGCGGTAGCCTCTGCGGCGGTGAACTTGCCCTTGGCGCCGGTCGTGACGCTTCCAGCAGCGGCGGCTCCTTCTCCGGGAAGAGCACGAGCGACGACGACTATGATGAGTCGCCTCGCTGCTGAGCTCGGACTAGGGAGGGCGATGAGCTGCCTCGCCGTTGCGCCCAAGTGAAGCATGAGGAGGACTCTGACTGAGCGCGGGCATCGCCGGAGCCGGGTCTCAGGAGCCGCGGTGGTCACGAGGCCGCTTTTGCTTCTTCCTTTTTTTCCTGCATCAAGAAGTAGAAAGCCCTGCCAGGGCATGTAATGAACCATGGCGCTTGTGCCGTTATATTAGCATTTTTATATTGTATACTGGTATTCGTATTGCTACTGATTGACGGGTTCTTGCTGATCGTGATTGGGATAACTTAGCTTAGTGTGCTTGCGGTAGACTCTCATGCTGCGAGGGCGTGCTTCTCTGGAGCATGGACCTCCTGCGCTCCCCTCTTTCCAGGGAGACCCTACCAGGGGTTTCCTTCCTGGGGATTCGCAGGTTCTCATGCCTCGGGAGGCACCCGGTGGCCGCAAGGTTTCCAGCGAGCCATAGGTCCTTCGGAGATGTTCCACGGGGCACCGCGCCCCGCGAGGACCAATCGCCACTGGTACGCCAGGTCGCGATGCCCAATGAGGCCAGGGGATGAGGGCTCATGGGGAACACACATGCCCGGAGGCTCGTTCACGAGTGTCGCGCGAGGATTAAGACGCCAAAGGCTAGGGCACCAGGGATTTGGCGAGGTGTGTTCATGGGCGGACCCAGGCATACACACCGTGCCCAGCCCTCGCTCGCGAGACACGCGGGGAAGAGCGACCAACAGCTGCCGCTCCCCAAAGCAAGGTTTGGAAAAAAGTAAACGCTGCGAGGAGAAAAAATTCCCAACCCTTTCAAATAAAGATGCAGGAACTTCAAATTCATTCCAAAAAGTGGCAAACCAGCTACAGAAAGCAAGCAAAAGAACAGCCGCATTCGGCACCTACACTAGTCTTCTGGTCTTCCCGCCAGCGTGGAGCTTGGGGCTTCCACTAAGACATGGGTGGGAGCCCCCGTGAGGCTCAGGGGCAGCTCTTAGGAGACTCCGGGGTGTGTACATCCCCACTCATTATTACATGAGAGTGTCACGAGCGGAGACTTGAGAGGCGCATAGGGCTCGCCGGTCACGGATAGAACTTCCGGGGGTGCTGGATGTTCCAGGCATTCTGGATGGGGACCCCGTCCTGCGTCTCCAGGCGCGCGGCGCCAGGCCTAGAGACGCGGGTGATCCTGAATGGGCCCTCCCACATAGGCGAGAGCTTGTGAAGCCCCTCCCTGGAGAGCTCCCATCTCAGGACGAGGTCACCCACCTCGAGGGTCCTGGAGCGGACGCTGCGGCAGTGATACCGCTGCAGCGCCTGCTGGTACCTCACGGCACAGAGCGAGGCTTGGCGGCGGCCCTCCTCCCCGAGCACGAGGTCCATCCCCCGCGAGGCGTCTTGGCGTGCCTCGTCAAACGCCAAGACCCGTGAGGAGCGATGTTTGACCTCATGAGGGAGGACTGCCTCAGCCTCATAGACGAGGAAGAACGGGGTCTCACCGGTGGGCTTAGTCGCGGTGGTGCGGATGGATCACATCACGGATTGAAGCTCATCAAGCCAACCCCTATCGCAGGCCTCGAGTTTCTTCTTGAAGCTCCTCGTCTTGAGGCCCCTCAGGACCTCCGTGTTGGCGCGTTCGGCTTGGCCGTTATCCGTGGGTGCGCCACTGAAGCGTAGCATATCTGCGTTCCAAGGTTAGCACAATATGTTTTGAAGAGGTTGCTCATGAACTGAGAGCCATTGTTAGTGATGATATGGTTGGGGACCCCGAAGCAGCTCACGAGGCCCTTGATGAACTTGACGGCCGAGCCAGCTGGGATGGTGCGCATGGCCTCCACCTCCGCCCATTTGGTGAACTTGTCGATGGCGACGTAGAGGTAACGGTAGCCCCCGGCTGCTCGGGGAAATGGGCCCAGGATATCCAGCCCCCAGACCACGAACGGCCACGAGAGTGGGATGGTCTGGAGGCCCTGAGCAGGCTGGTGGATCTGTTTGGCATGGAATCGACAGGCCTCACAAGATCTCACCAGCTCGGTGGCATCGTTGAGCGCCGTGGGCCAGTAGAACCCGCTGCGGAACGCCTTGCCCACGAGGGTGCGCGACGAAGAATGGTGCCCACAATCCCCGCCGTGGATATCAGCCAGCAGTTCGCACCCTTGCTCCTTGGAGATGCATCGCTGCGAGATGTCGTTTGGGCGCCTTCGGTAGAGCTCGCCGTCCTGCAAGCAGTAAGCGGTGGCCTGACGGGCCACGCGCTCTGCGTCCTCCTCCTTCTCCGGCAAGGAGCCTCGGAGCAGGTACGCCTTGAACTCTTCGGTCCAGCACCCCTCTTGAGGTTCGATCGCCAGGAGCAGGCGGGCTCTAGAGGTCAGATCGCAGGCTGGAGCGCCCGAGGAGGAGGCCATGGGTGGTCCCTCCCGAAGCAGCACCGGGCCTGCAGTGGGGGGCGCCGATGGCTTGAAGAGCTATTCCTCGAAGACGCCAGGCTTCTGGGGTTCACGCCGGGACGCCCTCTTGGCGATGTCGTCCACCTCCTTGTTCGTGCCACGCGGTATGTGCTGCAATTCCAAGCCCAAGAATCGATTTTCAATTTTACGTACCTCTTCTAGGTATGCCTCCATGTGCTCGTCCTTAGGCTTGTATTCCTTGTTGGAGAAGTTGACGAGGAGCTGAGTATCGCCCTTGATGGTGAGACGCTTGACCCCCAGGGCCGCCACGGCCTTGAGGCCGGCGATCAGGCCCTCATATTCCATGATCTTGTTGGAGACCTTCTCGCCATGCTAAAAGCAGAGCTGCACGACATAGTAGAGCTTTTCCTGGGTAGGCAAGATGAGCACGGCACCAGCCCCTACGCCCTGGCGCGCGAACGCGCCATCGAAGTACATGACCCATCCATCGGCCGCCTCGTCTCCGGGCGTGAGGGAGCGGTCCTCACCCATCCCCCGGCCAGGGGCGTCAGTCCATTCCGCCACAAAGTCAGTGAGGGCCGCGCCCTTGATGACCCTGGTGGTGCTGAACTCCAGCTGGAACGCCTGCAGCTTGATGTTCCACTCAGAAACCCTCCCCGCAGCATTGGGGCCACGGAGCATCTTCTCCAGGGGGTACACGGAGACGACCTTGATGGGATGGCCTTGGAAGTAGTGGCGCAGCTTCCTGGAGGCAACGAGGAGCATGAGCAGGAGCTTCTGCGGCATGGGGTAGCACGTGCGTGCATCACGCTGCACCGTGCCGATGAAGTATACAGGGTGCTCGACGAGGGAAGAGGTGTCGACGATGTCTAGCCCCGCTTGGGACGAGTGGGCCTCGGGAGCCTTGTTGTCCGGTGGGGTAGTCGAGGCCTCGGGAGCTTCATCCTGAGGTGGCAATGGCGCGGCTGCGCACGGGGCGCTACGCCGCGCACCTACACCTACGCGCTCTTCCCGGACCGCCATGAGCGCTGTGCTAGCCGAGTGGGGTGTGGCGGCCAGGTAAAGCACCAGGGGCTCAAGAGGACGAGGCACCACCATCACCGGAGGGCTGGTGAGATACTTCTTGAGGTCTTGGAAGGCCGCCTCGGCCTCCGGAGTCCATTCGAATGGGCCCTTCTTTTTCATTAGCTTGAAGAACGGAAGGGCGCCCTCACCGAGCTTGGAGATGAAATGCCCCAACGAAGTTACGCAGCCCGCGAGCTTTTGCATCTCCTTGAGGGTTTGTGGCAGGCTCATCCTTTCTATTTCCTTGACCTTCTCTGGGTTAGCCTCGATCCCTCTGTGCGATACCAGGAAACCCAGCAACTTGCCGGACGGGACACCGAACATGCACTTCTCCGGATTGAGCCGCAGGTTCACCTTGCGCAGGTTGGCGAACGTCTCCTCCAGGTCTTCAATAAGGGTCCTCGCTTCCTGCGATTTGACCACTATGTCGTCGACGTATGCCTCAGCATTCCTCCTGAGCTGCAGGCCCAGAGCGATGTGCATCAATCGCTGGAAGGTCGCGCCAGCATTCCGCAGCCCAAAGGGCATGCAGGTGTAACAGTACACCCCACATGGGGAAAGGAAGGCTGTCTTCTCGACGTCCTGCACTGCCATCTTGATCTAGTGGTAGCCCGAGAAGGCATCCAGGAAGCACAGCAGGTCGCACTCGGCGGTGGAGTCGACGACCTGGTCGATGCGCGTAAGAGGGAAAGGGTCCTGAGGGCAAGCTTTGTTGAGGCTCGTGAAGTCGACGCACATGCGCTCCTTTCCGCCCTTCTTGGGGACGATGACCGGGTTGGCTAGCCAATCCGGGTGCCACACCTCCCGAATGACACCGGCCTCTTGCAGCTTGCGGACCTCCTGGACGATGAACGATTGCTTCTCTGGGGCTTGCCTCCACGCCTTTTGCTTCACAGGACGCGCACCGGGGCACACCATCAGATGGTGCTCGATCACTTCTTGTGGGACGCTGACCAAGTCCGTCGCCTCCCACGCGAACACATCCTTGTTCACACAGAGGAAACCGACCAGCGCCTCTTCCTGATCTGGGGGGAGGCCAGCACCTATGGTGAAGGTGGCGCCTGAGCCCCCGTCTTCGACCGGCATCTGCTTCGTCTCGGCCCAGTCCTGAGAGAACAGTTGCTTCTTCTTTGCGGGCGCAACTTCTAGGATCTTTGGAGAGTCCCTTGCGTCTGGCCGCGCGGCCGCCGCGGCCTTGAAAGCGAGCCTGAGGGCCTGGAGAGCATCCTTGGTGTCCCCCACCATAGTGAGGACGCCGCTGCTCCCAGGCATCTTGACTACATTGTAGCCGGGGTGCGTCGCCGCCATGAACTTGGCAAGGGCCGGATACCCAAGGATGGCGTTGTACGGGAGGCCGATGTGGGTGATGTCGAAGTCGATGAACTCGGTGCGGTAGTTGCGGCGTGTGCCGAAGGTGACAGGGAGGCGAACCTGCCCCAGGGGAACAGTGAAGCCGTCAGCCACCCCTGAGAAGGACTTGGTGGGGGCGAGCTGGTCATACGGCACTTGGAGCAGGTCGAAGGCTTCCACGGAGAGGACGTTGAGGCCAGCGCCGCCATCGATGAGGGTCCTGGTGACTGCAACGTTGCTGATGGTGGGTGTGTAGAGCATGGGGAGCGCACCGGCATCGACCATGGTCCTGGGGTGATCCCTGGAGTCGAAGGTGATGGCGGCCTCAGGCTCAACGCGGCCCGGAGGAGCCCCCTGCTGCGGCTTAGCGGCCCTCACCTACCGGAAGAGCTGCTTGACGTGGCAGCTTGAGACTGGTGCTTGTGACCCGCCAAGAATGGCCGCAATGATATGGGGTGCCGGTTCCGCAAAGCGCGGGACGAACAGGTCGCTCAACTCCTCCCAGGAGGCTACCGAAGACTCCGGTAGGTTGAGCATCCAGGAGCGCGGTACGCCTGTGAGAGCCATGGGGAACCAGTTCACCATGGCCTTGTCATCGCCATTTGCCACCTCGATGCTCAGCTCATACAAACGGAGGAATGCCTCGGGGTTCCCCGCGCCGTCGTACCGCGGGGGCAGCATCGACCTGAACTTCGGCGGCCACCGCACCTGCCGCAGGGCGGGGAAAAAGGCCCGGTGGCCTACGATGTTTCCGACTACGCCTGACGGCCCGGTGGGTGGGGCGGCGCCTGCCATGGGAATCACGCAGCATGGGCAGAGCGCAGCCGATGCAGAGGCAGAGCTTTGACACGCCCCTACCTAGCACGCCAAATGTCGGATTCAGGGTTCCGCAGACCCAAGAAAGGTTCGAACTCTGGGGCGTGTGCAAAGAACTCAACCTCTCCAGCCAACCAGCTCGTCGCCCCACGGCCTAGCTCGATTCACACGAACAAGGAAGAAGATGAACACGGCAGTTTACCTAGGTTCGGGCCATCTTGCGGTGTAAGACCCTACTCCTTCTTTGTGGTGGATTGGCCTCACGAGGGGCTGAGGATGAACTAGTACACAGGATGAACAAGCTCGCGGGGGCTATTCTGGTGAGGGTGGAAAAGGTCCAATCCCGCGGGGTCACTCCCTCTCTACGGTGGTGGCTAACTTATACTTATAGTGGCCTCGGTCCTCTTCCCCCGAACATTGGCGGGAAGGGATTCCACAGTGGCCAATTTGAAAGGGGACAAATAGTACATCTTATCTCGACGAAAGGTAGTCTTCGCCTGCAAAGCCTCTGGTCGTGACGCGGTGGTGGGTCCGACGATGACATCCGTCCTGCCATGCCTGTGGTCTTGGTCTCGTTGCACCGGAATGGAAACCTTTGCTAGATTCCTCGGGAACCCACGCCTGCACTTGCCTCCTTAGCACCAAAGAGGAAACTACCTTCTCTGCGCCCGCTGGCGTCCGCCTGGCCTTGGTCATCATGGCTTGCGTCATCGCAACCTAGGAGGTTGGGTACCTGCATAGAAATCTCCGCTCCTCAGGAGGCAGCCTGGGGAGACTGCTCCCTCAGGAGGTCTTGGCGTTGTCCACCTCGTGAGGCTTGGCCCCTCGCGAGGGTCTTGTCTTAATAGTCTTGGAGGTGGGCCATACCAGGCCGTCGAAGGAGCCACGCCGTGGGCCGCACGCAGGCAAGTCTGGGTACCCTGATTTCCAGAACACCGACAGTATTTGGAAATAATTCCCGGTGGTAGATAGCAAGGATATCCAACATCATCTTCACACCAAACACAAGCAAATTGCAACTTGTAGAGCTAACATGTCTCCTAGGAAAAAGATAATTTACAATATCAATTCTAAGTGACAATACCTCAAATGTACACATTTTCTAGGCTTGTAATATGCATATAGCATATTACTCCCCCATAATGTGATACCAATGAAAACTTAACAAGAGGCAATAACAGGATCCAACAAGAGATAATTAATGGACTATTTAGAATTTGAATTTCTCATGAGAAGACATACCACATAGCGACTAGATAAGCTTGTAATATCAATACTAGATGGTACTCCTCATGTACACACATTTATAGGATTGTGAGGTGCACAAAGCACATCACTCCCCCAAAATGGGATGATCCATTAATATCTCACAAGAGCCACTAAGATGCAACCAAGAAGCAAAAAGGCTCAACACAACTCTCACACGTACATGATGTGTAAACCAACATACACACTTGATTACTCAAATTAAGAAAATTGGAAGCACATATACAAACACATGGAAGTTACAAAACCGAAACATGCAAGGAGGCAAGTAACTTTCAATGTAAACAATTTAAGTACAAGTTACCGCAAGGAGTCACATTGGATATGAGATAGAAACTTGATAACCCAATTGACTTGGTTTGAGACAATATGACTGATGAAGATCCCTTAATTCTTCATGATGTAGCCAAGTCTCCAATGCCCCCCATCAACTCCTATTGATCAAGTTTGAGCTTGTTGGTCCCCAACCAAGTTGGGTCCTAAGAAGTTAGTCACAATAGGTTTGGCAACCCAAATGGTTCTTTTCTTGACACCACTTTGAGTACCAACAAATTTGGCAAACACATTGTCAACCTTATCCTTCCCAAGAGAATAGACATCATCAACTAGAATAGGGTTGGATAAGGTACAATTCATGCATGAAGAAGCGACGTGACCTTTCTCACGACATAGGTAGCAACGTCTACTCTTCACTTTCTTCTCACTTGATTTCTCAACTTGAGAAGCATTAGCTTGAGTCTTCTTGGGAAGAGGCCTTTCTTCAACTTGAGTTTGAGCATGAGAATGAACTTGTGGCCGCTTCCCTTGTTGCTTGTCACTAATGGCCTTCTTCTTCAATGGGCAAGATCTAACATGATGCCCTTCAATTTTGCACTTGAAGCAAATAATCTTGGCCGAATTCTTGACTTGTTTTTGGCCCTTCTTCTTGTTGCTCTTGGACTTCTTCTTCTTCTTATTGGAGTTGAATCCAAGTCCACCTTTGTCATTGGGGGATTTTTGCGCACTCAAGATATTGTTGAGTGTGGACTTCCCTTCATGAAACTTTTGCAAGTCAGTCTTCAAAGAAGTGACTTGGGCCTTGAGCTCATTGATTTCCTCTACATGGTTAGTCTCACCAAAAGTACTCGAGGAAGTATAAGCTTCAACGTTAGAGCAACAAGGCAAGGAAACTAATTCATCACAAGATGTAGCAACATTATGAGTAGATGAATTACGAGGACTAGCACATGGCAAGATAGCATTTTGACTTTGTCGGATTCAGGGCTCCGCAGACCCAAGAAAGGTTTGAACTCTGGGGCGTGTGCAAAGAACTCAACCTCTCAAGCCAACCAGTTTGTCGCCCCCACGGCCTAGCTCGAAGAACAAGGAAGAAGATGGACACAATAGTTTACCCAGGTTCGGGCCACCTTGCGGTGTAAAACCTACTCCTGCTTTGTGGTGGATTAGCCTCACGAGGGGCTGAGGATGAACAAGTACAGAGGAAGAACAGCCTGGCGAGGTCTGCTCTGGTGAGGGAGTGTGTTGTGGATTGGCTCCGTCGGATCTCTCTCTATGGTGGTGGCTAACCTATATATATAGAGGCCTCGGTCCTCTTCCCCCAAAATGTAGGCGGGAAGGGATTCCACAGTGGCCAATTTGAATGGGGACAAGTAGTACATCTTATCCTGAAGAAAGGTGGTCTTCGCTTGCAAAGCTTCTGATCGTGACGCCATGGTGGGCTCGGTGATGACATCTGTCCTGCCGTCCTGGCGGTCTTGGTCTTATTGCATGGGAATGGAAACCTTTGGGTGATTCCTCGGGACCCCGCGCCTGCGCTTGCCTCCTTAGCACCAAAGAGGAAACCTGCCGCTCTGCGCCCACTGGCGCCCGCCTAGCCTCGGTCGTCATGGCTTGCGTCACGGTAACCTCATGAGGTGGGCACCTGCATAGAAATCTCCGCTCCTCGGGAGCCAGCCTGGGGAGGCCGCTCCCTCCGGAGGTCTTGATGTCGTCCGCCTCGCGAGGCTTGGCCCCTCGTGAGGGTCTTGTCTTGGAGGGGTTGTAGATGGGCCGTACTAGGCCGTCAATGGGGCCACGCCCCGGGCCGTAGGCAGGCAAGTCTGGGTATCCTGGTTCCCAGAACGCCGACAGTAGCCCCCGCGCCCAAGGCGCGCTCGGTCTTGGCTTCGAGGCGAAGCCAAAGGGCAAGGGCGAAGCACCGCGGGCCCCAATCGCCTGTGGACCGAGTCGACGCGTGGCACTTGATGGGACGTGGGTATCTCCACTTCCGCACACCGCCTCAGCAGCCGCACGACTTGACAACTGCCTGACGCATGCAAAAATGACCATCATTGCTTGGGACGTGAGTGGCCGTGGTTGGTCTTCTCCGGCTATAAATGGGAGAGGGGGGCGGAGCCCCTAGCCCATCTTCATCTTCTTGCCGCTCGCTTCTCCCTCTTCTTCTTTGTTCCTCCATATTGCCAGAGCATCCATGATGCCAGTGAGGAGGTTCTCCACCGCGGAGAAGGGAAAAGCCCCTAAGGAGGGACCGGACTCGCCGCCGCCCAAGAGGGGCCGCGGCCGTCCCCGCAAGCACGCTGCGACGCCAGCGGTGACTCCCCGAGGGCGTGGGCGCACTCCTTCGAGAGCTGGCGCCGCCTTCGGCAGTCGCGGGGGCGCTTCTTCCCACAGCGGAAGTTGCCGCGGCCGGGGCGGCCGCAACGGAGGGGGGAGGCCCTTGGCGGCTGTTCGGCCACTACGTCCACGCTCCCACTCGGCCGACGCATCCCCAGAGTTCGTGGTGTTGGCAGAGAGGCCCGCAGGTGTCTGGTTCTAGATCCCGTGCTTCTTTGTGGGCGCGCTACCGGCCGGGGGGCCCGGTGGCCTTTGGCTGCAGGGCGATGGCTCCTGCAGCAAGGCCTCGTGGGTGGAGGCCGAGGTCACCCCCGCCGGCAACGTGTTCCTGAACCGCGGGTGGCAGCCATTTGCCCGCGCACGCGGCCTGCAAGGGAGGTGCACCCTCCACTTCAGGTTTGACAGCGTGGCGACCCTCTATGTCCGTGTCTTCGGGTAAGATGGCAAGCGCCTGGGGTGCTGCCCCGAGAGCGATAGCGACGACGGTCGCGGTGGCTCCAGCAGCGGCGGCTCCTCTTCTGGGGGGAGCACGAGCGACGGCGACTACGCCGGGCTGCCACACTGCCGAGCTCGGACAAGGGAGGGCGACAAGCCGTCTCGCGACCACGCCCTGGTGAAGGAGGAGGACTCTAACTAAGCGCGGGTGCTGCCGGAGCCGGTCCTCAGGAGCCGCTGTAGTCGCGTGGCTGCTTTTGCTTCTTTCTTCTCTTTTTTTCCTACATAAAAAAAGTGGAGGTGGAAAGCCCCGCTGGGGCATGTAATGGACTGCGGCGCTTGCGCCATTATGTTATTGTTTTTATATCGCATCCTGATATCCGTGTTGCCACTGATTGTGATTGCGATGACTTAGCTTAGTGTGCCCATAGTAGACTCCCGTGCTGTAAGAGCGGGAGGGTCTGGAGCTTGAACTTCCCGCACGATCCTCGCTCCGGAGGGGTCCTCCAGAGGTCTCCTTCTTGCGGGCTCGAGAGGCCTCAGGCCTCCGGAGACTCCCTGTGGTTACGTGGTTGGGGGGCCTCCGGAGACGTCATGCCTCGAGCGAGCCCCCGAGCATGGGTCGGCCTTTGCTGGCACGCCGTGTCACGATGCCCAGAGGCACGGACTCGGGAGGGCGTGCGCGCCCGTCAGCTCGTTTGAGAGCGTCATGCGAGGATTAAAACGCCAAAGGCTGGGATACGAAGGCATTGGCGAGGTGTGTTCGCGGGCGGGCCTAAGCGCACACACCGTGCCCAGCCCCCACGCGCGAGACGCGCGAGGAAGAGCGACGGGCAACTGTCACCTTCCTCAAAGCAAGGCCTGAAAGAATGAACACTGCGAGGAGAAAAGATTCCCAACCCTCTCGAATAAATACGCGAGAACTTCAATTTTCATTC
Organism: Thinopyrum elongatum; assembly: GCA_011799875.1. Classification (NCBI taxonomy): domain Eukaryota; kingdom Viridiplantae; phylum Streptophyta; class Magnoliopsida; order Poales; family Poaceae; genus Thinopyrum; species Thinopyrum elongatum. The sequence goes on from CM022298.1 coordinate 561,358,199, forward strand.
CAAGAAGTTGCAAACCAACTACAGAAAGCAAGCAAAAGAACAGCCGCATCCGGCACCTACACTAGTCTTCAGGTCTTCCCACCAGCGCGGAGCATGGGGCCTCCACTAGGACGTGGGTGGGAGCCCCCATGAGGCCCAAGGGCGGCGCTCAGGAGACTCCGGGGCGTGTACATCCCCAACTCATTATTATGTGAGAGTGTCACGAGTGGAGACTTGAGAGGCGCATGGCCTTGATCACAGATAGAACCTCCGGAGGTTCTGGATGTTCCAAGCATTCTGGATGGGGACCCCGTCCTGCGTCTCCAGGCGCGCGACGCCAGGCCTGGAGACACGGGCGATCCTGAACGGGCCCTCCTACATAGGCGAGAGCTTGTGAAGCCCCTCATTGGAGAGCACCCGCCTCAGGATGAGGTCACTCACCTCGAGGGTCTTGGAGCGGACGCTCCGGCACTGATACCGCTGCAGCGCCTGCTGGTATCTCGCGGCACGGAGCGAGGCTTGGCGGCGGCCCTCCTCCCCCAGCACGAGGTCCATCCTCCGCGAGGCGTCCTCGCGTGCCTCATCAAATGCCAAGACCCGCGGGGAGCGATGTTTGACCTCATGAGGGAGGACCGCCTCGGCCCCGTAGACGAGGAAGAATGGGGTCTCACCCGTGGGCTTGGTCGCGGTGGTGCGTATGGACCACATCACGGACTGGAGATCATCGAGCCAGCCCCTGCCGCAGGCCTCGAATTTCTTCTTGAAAATCCTCGCCTTAAGGCCCCTCGTGACCTCCGCGTTGGTGCGCTCAGCTTGGCCGTTGCTCCGTGGGTGTGCCACCGAAGGGTAGCATATCTGCATTCCAAGGTTAGCACAATATGTTTTGAAAAGGTTGCTCGTGAACTGAGAACCATTGTCAGTGATGATACGGTTGGGGACCCCAAAATGGCTCACGAGGCCCTTGATGAACTTGACGGCTGAGCCAGCTGGGATGGTGCGCACGGGCTCCACTTCCGCCCACTTGGTGAACTTGTCGATGGCGACGTAGAGGTAGTGGTAGCCCCCGGTCGCTCGTGGGAACAGGCCCAGTATATCCAGCCCCCAGACCACGAACGGCCATGAGAGTGGGATGTTCTGGAGGCCCTGAGCGGGCTGGTGGATCTGCTTGGCATGGAACTGACATGCCTCGTAGGACTTCACCAGCTCAGTGGCATCGTTGAGCGCCGTGAGCTAGTAGAACCCGCTGCAGAACACCTTCCCACGAGGGTGCGCGACGAAGAGTGATGCCCGCAGTCTCCGCTATGGATGTCTGCCAGCAGTTTGCACCCTTGCTCCTTGGAGATGCATCATAGAGAGACGTCGTTTGGGCGCCTTCGGTAGAGCTCGCCGTCCTGGATGCAGTACGCTGTGGCCTAGAGCGCCACATGTTCCGCGTCTTCCTCCTTCTCCGGCAAGGTGCCCCGGAGCAGGTACGCCTTGAACTCCTCAGTCCAGCTCCCCTCCTGAGGTTCGAGCGTGAGAAGCAGGCGGGCCCCTGAGGTCGGGCCACAGGCTGGGGCGCTAGAAGTGGGTGCCAGGGGCGGCGCCTCCCGAGGCAGCACTAGTCCTGCGGTGGGGGGAGCCGCCGATGGCTTGAAGAGCTGCTCTTCGAAGACGCCAGGCTTCTGAGGGTCGCGCCGGGACGCCCTCTTGGCGATGTCGTTCGCTTCCTTGTTCATGCCACGTGGTACGTGCTGCAATTCCAAGCCCAAGAATCGTTTCTCAATTTTGCGTACCTCTTCAAGGTATGCCTCCATGTGCTCGTCCTTTGGCTTGTACGTCTTGTTGGAGAAGTTGACAAGGAGCTGGGAGTCGCCCTTGATGGTGAGGCGCTTGACCCCCAGAGCCGCCGTGGCCCTGAGGCCAGCGATCAGGCCCTCGTACTCAGCGATGTTGTTGGAGACCTTCTTGCCATGCTGGAAGCAGAGTTGCACGGCGTAGTAGAGCTTGTCCTGGGTGGGCGAGATGAGCACAGCTCCAGCCCCCGCGCCCTGGCATGTGAACGCGCCATCGAAGTACATGACCAAACCATCCGGCGCTTCATCTCCGGGTGTGAGGGAACGGTCCTTGGCCATCCCTTGGCTAGGGGCGTCGGTCCATTCTGCCACAAAGTCCGCAAGGGCCGCGCCCTTGATGACTCTGGTGGTGCTGAACTCCAGCTGGAATGCCTGTAGCTCGATGTTCCATTCAGCAACCCTTCCCGCGGTGTTGGGGCTCCGGAGCACCCTCTCCAGGGGGTACGCGGAGACGACCTTGATGGGGTGGCCTTGGAAGTAGTGGCGCAGCTTCCTGGAGGCGACGAGGAGTGCGAGCAGGAGCTTCTGTGGCATGGGGTAGCGTGCCCGTGCGTCACGCAGCACCGTGCTGACGAATTACACGGGGTGCTAGACGAGGGAGGAGGCGTCAACGTCATCCTGTTCCTCCTGAGACAAGGGAGCCTCGGAGCCTTGTCGTTTGGTGGGGCAGCCGTGGCCTCAGGAGCGCCGTCTTGAGGCTGCAGTGGCGTGGCCAGGCGCGGGGCGCTGCAACGCGGACCTGCGCCCGCGCGCTCTTCCCGGACCACCATGAGGGCCGCGCTGGCCGAGTGGGGCGTGGCGGCCAGGTAAAGCACCAAGGGCTCAAGAGGACGAGGTGCAACCATTACTGGCGGGCTGGTGAGGTACCTCTTGAGGTCTTGGAAGGCCGCCTCGGCCTACTGAGTCCATTCGAACAAGCCCTTTTTCTTCATTAGTTTGAAGAACGGGAGGGTGCGCTCACCTAGCTTGGAGATGAAATGCCCCAGCGAAGTTACGCAACCCACGAGCTTTCGCATCTCCTTGAGGGTCTGCGCAGGCTCATCCTTTCTATTGCCTTGACCTTCTCCGGGTTAGCCTCGATCCCTCTGTGTGACACCAGAAAACCCAGCAGCTTGCCGGACGGGACGCCGAATACGCACTTCTCCGGATTGAGCCACAGATTAACCTGGCGCAGGTTGGTGAATGTTTCTCCCAAATCTTCGACGAGGGTCCTCGCTTCCCGTGACTGGACCACTATGTCGTCGACGTACGCCTCGGCATTTCTCCTGAGCTGCAGGCCCAGGGCGATGTGCATCAATCGCTGGAAGGTGGCGCCGGCATTGCGCAGCCCAAACGGCATGCAGGTGTAGCAGTACACCCCGCATGGGGTTAGGAAGGTCGTATTCTCAACATCCTGCACCGCCATCTTGATTTGGTGGTATCCTGAGAAGGCGTCCAGGAAGCACAGCAAATCGCACTCGGCGGTGGAGTCAATGATTTGGTCGATGCGTGGAAGGGGGAACGGGTCCTGAGGACAGGCTTTGTTGAGGCTCGTGAAGTCGACGCACATGCGCTCCTTCCCGCCCTTCTTAGGGACGATGACTAGATTCGCCAGCCAATCCGGATGCCGCACCTCTTGAATGACGCCGGCCTCTTGCAGCTTGTGGACCTCCTGGACGATGAATGACTGCTTCCCCAGGGCTTGCCGCCATGCCGTTTGCTTCACCGGGCGCGCGCCGGGGCACACCATTAAGTGGTGCTCGATCACTCCTCGCGGGACGCCGACCAAGTCCGTTATCTCCCATGCGAATACGTCCTTGTTCGCACAGAGGAAGCTGGCCAACGCCACTTCCTAGTCCAGGGGGAGGCCGGCACCTATGGTGAAGGTGGGGCCTGATCCCTCATCGTCGTCGACTAGCACCTGCTTCATCTCGGCCCGGTCTTGGGAGAACAGCTGCTTCTTCTTTGCCAGCGCGGCCCCCGGGACCTTCGGAGCTCTCTTCGCGCTCGGTCGCGCGGCCGCCATGGCCTTGAAAGCGAGCTTGAGGGCCACGAGCGCGTCCTTGGTGTCCCCCACCACGGTAAGGACACAGCTGCTCCCCGGCATCTTCATGACATTGTAGCCGGGGTGAGTCGCAGCCATGAACTTGGCGAGGGCCGGATACCCGAGGATGGCATTATACGGGAGGCCAATACGGGCGACGTCGAAGTCGATGAGCTCGGTGCGGTAGTTGTCGCGCGTACTGAAGGTGACGGGGAGGCGGATCTGCCCCAGAGGGAAGGTGGAGCCATCGGTGACCCCCGAGAAAGGCTTGCTGGGGAGGAGCCGGCCGTAAGGCACGTGAAGCAGGCCGAAGGCCTCCACGGAGAGGACGTTGAGACCAGCGCCGCCGTCGATGAGGGTCCTGGTGACTGCAACATTGCAGATGGTGGGGGTGCAGAGCATGGGGAGTGCACCGGCGCCGACCGTGGTCCTGGGGTGGTCTCTGGAGTCGAAGATGAGGTCGGCCTTGGGCGTCGCCTAGCCTGGGGAAGCCCCCTGCTGCGGCCGGACGGCTCCCGCTCGCCGGAAGAACTGCTTGGCGTGGCGGCTCGAGGCCGGCGCCTGCGACCCGCTGAGGATGGCCGCAATGACATGGGGCGCCGGTGCCGCGAAGCGCGTGACGAAGAGATCGCGCAGCTCTTCCCAGGAGGTCACCGAAGATTCTGGCAGGTTGAGCAGCCAGGAGCGAGGCACGCCTGTGAGAGCCATAGGGAGCCAGTTTTCCATGACCATGTCGTCGCTGCCCGCCGCCCAGATGGCCTCCGCATACATCCGGAGGAACTCCGTGGGGTCCGTCGCGCCGTCGTACCACGGCGGCAACTCCGGCCTGAACTTCGGTGGCCACTGCACCCATCACAGGGTGGGGGAGAAGGCTCCGAAGCCCGCGCTGCCTCCAGACGTGCCCGGCGGACCGGTGGGAGGGGCGACGCCTACCATCGGAACCAAGCGGTGAGGGCGAAGTGCGGCTGATGAAGAGGCAACCTCCGACACGCCCCTACCTGGTGCGCCAAATGTCGGATTCAGGGCTCCGCAGACCCAAGAAAGGTTCGAACTCTAGGGCATGTGCAAAGAACTCAACCTCTCAAGCCAACCAGTTCGTCGCCCCCACGGCCTAGCTCGAAGAACAAGGAAGAAGATGGACACAGCAGTTTACCCAGGATTGGACCACCTTGCGATGTAAAACCCTACTCCTGCTTTGTGGTGGATTAGCCTCACGAGGGGCTGAGGATGAACAAGTACAGGGGAAGAACAGCCTCGCGAGGTCTGCTCTGGTGAGGGAGTGTGTTGTGGATTGGCTTCGTCGGATCTCTCTCTATGGTGGTGGCTAACCTATATATATAGAGGCCTCGGTTCTCTTCCCCCAAAATGTAGGCGGGAAGGGATTCCACAGTGGCCAATTTGAAAGGGGACAAGTAGTACATCTTATCCTGACGGAAGGTGGTCTTCGCTTGCAAAGCTTCTGGTCATGACGCCTTGATGGGCTCAGTGATGACATCCGTCTGCCGTACTGGTGGTCTTGGTCTTATTGCACGGGAATGGAAACCTTTGGGTGATTCCTCGGGACCCCGCGCCTGCGCTTGCCTCCTTAGCACCAAAGAGGAAACCTGCTGCTCTGCGCCCGCTGGCGCCTGCCCAGCCTCGATCGTCATAGCTTGCGTCACCGCAACCTCATGAGGTGGGCACCTGCATAGAAATCTCCGCTCCTCGGGAGCCAGCCTGGGGAGGCCGCTCCCTCCGGAGGTCTTGATGTCGTCCGCCTCGCGAGGCTTGGCCCCTCGCGAGGGTCTTGTCTTGGAGGGGTTGTAGATGGGCCATACCAGGCCGTCGATGGGGCCACGCCTTGGGCCACAGGCAGGCAAGTCTGGGTACCCTGGTTCCCAGAATGCCGACAGACTTGTAGTAGTGCTAGTATCCACATGAGGCTCACTATATGTTATCTTAGTAGTCATAGCCTCATGAGCTAACTTTAGCACATTATGGGATACTAGAAGATCATCATGAGAACTAGAAAACTTTTCATGACTTTCTTTCAATTTCCCATAATTGCTAGATAGCAACGCAAGTTGAGCCCTTAGCTCAACATTCTCCTTCAAAATAGATGCTTCACAAGAAATAGAGTTAGTAGCACAAGCATCATCATTAACAACAAGAATAGAATGCAACTTTGCAAGCTCCTTTGAATATGAAGCTTTAAGTTGAGAATGAGACTCAATGAGTTTGATGAGCTCACTCTTAATGACCCTTGAGCCATTTTTGAGGTGCCCAAAGTTGTCGGTGTAACAAACCCTGGTGTATGTTTCCCTGACTGTACACATGCCCAAGGGCAAGATTACAGCATCCGAGACAAGGCAAAGCCTAGAGAAAAGTTCTTTGAGAAATCAAAGGGTGGATCAAGAAGACCAAGACCAACCACAAGGACAAGATTTCACCAAAGGGGAAACCTCCCTTGCCGGGCAAGCGAGCCTGGTCAGGTCGAGGTCGCCCCGAAGACAAGTCCCAAGACCTCCCCGACAAGGGTTGCTAGGGAGATGGCGGCCTGTTATCCCGCCAAGACTCCACCGCTCCACCGCATCACAATGCAAGTCACTAGTCAATGCAGTGTCGAGCCCCCAGGTGGTTAAGTGGTTGTCACTTAGCGCGTGGCAGTCATTTGGAGAGAAGATCCTCCCTATATGACACCCGTCCAGACGCGTGTCGCACAGGTAGATAAGAAGATGACCAAAACAGCGCGGCAAGGCCTGCCGGGCCGCATCCGTGACATGACGTACGATGGCGCATTTAATGCGTTTGTCCTAACTGCCAGAGTTAGGTATGATGGCACTGTTGGCTATCCAATCACTGGATGACCACTTTGCAATTGTGGTAACCCCTTGACCTATAAAAGGAAGACCGTGGCAACCTTAGAAAGGATTCAGACCCTTGTACACTCAGACGTGCGCGTAGCTGCTCTCGTCCCAAGGCGACCTTGCCGGGCTCGAGCACTGCGTGTTCGTCACGGTCCTCTCATCAATCCACCAAAGTAGGAGTAAGGTTTTACGCCTCGCGGCGGCCTGAACCTGGGTAAAAACTACCCGTGTCATCGCTACCATGCTGCCCCACGACCTTCGCTCTTTGTGCAATGCGCCCTTCCCCCTGCCGAACCACAAGGGGCCGATGACCCCATAGGTGGCCGTGTTGAACCATGACATCTTTGGCACACCAGGTAGGGGGACGCGCTTGTGCCAACCCGAGGTCGCAGGCAGCGCACCGATCTTCATCACCATCTCCTTCATCGACAACTTTGCCGTCCATGGCGCCCAAGAAAAAGTCCGGCGCAGCAGCCCATCCTTCCACTTCGAAAGCCCCCTCGCATGCAGCCGCTGATCCCGCAGGAGCTGCAGTGGCATCAGGGGATGCGGACATCGCGGGGACGTGACCGGCGCGGGCGGCGCCGTCTTCGTTCCCCCTGCGACCGAGGAAGGAACGGGAGGCGCCGGAGGAGGACAGCTTCAACAACACCCTAGCGGTCACGCTCCACAAGGCGTGGGTGTGGAGAATATTCCGTCTTCGCCTCTCCACCTCGTTGAAGGGTGCAACCACAGTGGTGGCGTCCGCTCTGGCGCAAATCACAACCTCCTAGCCGCCCCTGCTGTAGGCGCAGCTACGGGGCACATGCCTTCCCTAGAGCAAGGCAATCGAGACAAAGCACCAAACGGGGTTGTCGACCCCCAGGCGCACCCTTCCCGTCATCACGCCGCCGCGACGACCAGCTCGCAGCGATGAGAGGATGGCGCTGCCGCAACTGGTACCATTAGGAGTCAGGCAACATCGCGGTCTGCATCGTCATCCATGCCAAGTACTGCCTCGGAAGCCATGGCGCGAGCCCAACTCCTGTTGAGTTTCCCGCCAGCAGCCGATCAAATGGAAGAATGGAGAGCCACCATTCAAAGTTTGATTGGTTTCATTGAGGCGGGAGGATCACAACGGGAGGATCCGCCGCAGCAGCCGCAGGCAACGGCAACGGCCCGAGCCGCTGACCGTGCTGGGGGGCCAATCCTACGGTGCAGTCCCCTCCACGGCAGCCAGAGCGGGGGCCACGACCAGAGCTGCGCAACCAAGAACCCGACGAGGTGTCGATGGCTTCATCCGACCCTCGAGCCCGTCGAGATCAGTGGCGGATCCTGGAAGATAGGTGGGGGGAAGACGCGCGCGTCACCATAGAAGGACGCTGCGAAACCCGCCGCCAGTCTGACAGGCACAATGGCCCTGACGTCGATGAGCCCGCGCCTGGTGGGGACGGATACCTGCCTTTTGAGGTTGGGTGTCTTGCCTTCACCCGTGAGCTGCGGCAAGTCCATTGGCCATCTGCTCGTACATTCAAGCCAGAGATACTGGAAAAGTATGATGGAAGACAGAACCCGTCAGAGTTCTTGAGCATCTACACCGTTGCTGTTCAAGCCGCCGAAGGAAGAGATGAGAAGGTATTTGCCAACTACTTCCCTCTTTCAATCAAGCCAAACATGAGGTCCTGGCTGATGCACTTGCCAGAGAACTCCATCTCGACATGGGCTGACCTGTGCCACGAGTTTGTTGGTGCCTTCACGGGCGGCCATCAAGAACTAGGGTGGCCCAGCGATTTGTAGCTCCTTCCATAAAAGGAGGGGGAGAGTTTGAGGAAGTATATGCAGAGGTTTAGCCGGGTGCACAGGAACATCCTAGACATCCACCCGGCAGCCGTCATAGCAGCGTTCCAGTCAAATGTGCGCAATAGGAGGATACGTTCTAAGATGAACGTCCGGCTGCCCAAGACTATGAACGAGTTGTACACCCTGGCGGACAAGTGTGCCTGTATGGAGGAGGGGAGGAGACTCCCCGGAGAGGAGGACGGCGTCGGTGTTGACTCAGAGGACGATGACGATGCCGCCAACTGGAAGAAGAAGAACAAGAAGTGCAACAAGAAGCGTAAAGAGAAGGCAGTGTTGGCTGTTGAGGGTTCTGACACCCCTAGTACCGGCAAGAAGGCCAAGGCCGAAGCCCCCATCAAGGAAGCTGCCGCGTGCGCTGATTGCCGGGAGGCTGCGGCGGCCGAAAAAGCTGGGAAGACTGACGGGCCATACTGCAAGATTCACCGGACCAAAGGCCATGACCTTCAAGAGTGCCATCAGGTCAAGCAACTTGTCAAGAAGCAGAGGGCAGAGTATGAAAAGCATGACAAGGAAAAGGATCAGGAAGGTGTAGGTGGAAAGGGCCGTGGCGGCAGAGGAGGTCATCGCGCCAAGGTTCCCCAGCAGCAGGAGAAGCCCGCCAGGGGCCATGAGAAAAAGGAAGATGGCAGCGAAACTGATGGAGAGGATGATGAGGAAACCAGTGAGCAAGAATTCCAGAAAGCAACTAAGGCCCTATGCGTTGATGGAGGAGCATCTCTGCACTCTTCTCACCGCCAGCTCAAGCAGTGGGCACGTGAGGTCAACGCCGTGGAGCCCTCGGTTGGTTCCTGGAAGCCGCTCAAGTGGTCCCGCATGCCTATCATCTTTGATGTAGAGGATCACCCTGACAGCATCACTGCGGTGGGGTGCTTGCCGTTGTTGGTTTCGCCAACAATTCGCAACCTCAAGGTCACTAAGATGCTAGTTGACGGTGGGGCAGGGTTGAATCTGATTTCTCCCAAGGTAATCAACAAGCTGCAGATATCTGACGAAGAGCTCAAGGTTACTGGCACATTTCAAGGAATCAACCCTGGCAGGAGTCATCCTAAGGGGAAGATCACGTTGTCGGTAATGTTTGGAGGAGAATTGAACTACATGACTGAAAAGATTGTGTTTGATGTGGTTGAGCTTCCATTACCGTACAATGGGATACTTGGACGACCTGTCCTGCAAAGTTCATGGCGGCATCCCACTATGCCTACAACACCCTGAAGATGCCAGGACCAATGGGCGTTATTTCTATTCCATTAGACAAGAAGGACGCAATAATATGAATGGACAAGACGTACCGGGAAGCGGTCGCTGCCGAGGCCACGGAAGCCGCAGTCCCCGCCAAGGAAAACAAGCAAGGGAGAAAAGCTAGCAAAGGTACCAGCAAGGAATCTGGGAAGCGCGCCTCTCCGGAGTGCGCTGCACCCGTTGATGACTTGCCGGAGAGTTCCACTAGCAAAAGATCCAAGGTTGCTGCACCCGCTGTGAAGAAGGTCCCGGCAGGGCTGGTTGGCGTTGATGGTACATTTACTATCAGCTCCACACTTGACGACAAATAGAAAAGCGTGCTCGTTGCCTTCCTGCGGGCGAATGTCGATGTGTTTGCTTGGCAACCATCTGACATCCCTGGTGTTCCCAAGGAGGTAATCAAGCACCACCTAGCTATCTTCCCTCATGTCCGGCCCATCAAGCAGAAGGTTCGGAAGCAAGCCTTGGAGCGGCAACAGTTCATTGCCGATGAGATCAAGAAGCTTGAGGCCGATGGTTTGGTCAGAGGGGTATTGCATCCAACGTGGTTGGCAAATCCAGTGGTAGTGCGCAAGGCGAATGGGAAGTGGAGGCTCCGCATAGATTTCACAGATCTGAATAAAGCATGCCTAAAGGACCCATTCCCCTTGCCACGCATCGACTAGATCATGGATTCCACCTCTGGGTGCGATCTGCTTTCCTTCTTGGATGCCTACTCCGGATACCACCAGACTTTCATGTCCAAGGAGGACGAGGGAAAGACCGCGTTCATGACCCCATGCGGCACGTACTGTTTTGTACGGATGCCCTTTGGGTTAAAGAGCGCTGGAACCACTTTTGCGAGAGCAGTGCAAATTGGTTTTGAGTCCCAGCTGCGCAGGAATATTGAAGCTTACATGGATGACATAGTGGTCAAAACCAAGGACAAGTCAACTCTCATTCAGGACTCGGAAGAGACCTTTGCCAACCTGTGCAAAATCAACTTGAAGCTAAACCCGGAGAAGTGTGTGTTTGGTGTTCCTTCCGGCAAGCTACTTGGCTTCTTCATATCCCATCGGGGGATAGAGGCCAACCCCGACAAGATCAAGGCGATCGAACAAATTCAAGCACCCAAGACAGTTAAAGATGTGAGGTGTTTGACCGGGTGTGTTGCCGCGCTAAGCAGGTTCATTTCCAAGTCTGCCGAGCATGACTTGCTGTTCTTCAAGATCTTGAAGAAGGCAGGGCCCATGGAGTGGACCCCAGAGGCAGAAGTCATGCTGCAAGTTTTGAAGACCTACCTTTCCTCTATTCCCACCTTAGTCGCTCCTAAACCACAAGAGCCATTGCTGCTATACCTAGCGGCAACCAATCAAGTGGTTAGTGCAGCGCTGGTGGTGCAGCGGGAAGTGGATGAAGGAGCAGCCGTAACTACCGTCCCCTCCGGAGGAAGAAGTGAACTTGTCCCGGCAAGGTCAGATGCAAATCAGGACAAAGAGGAGCGAAGCAACGGAAACAATTCCAGGATCACGGCAAGGAAGAAGGTGGTGCAGCGGCCAGTGTACTTCGTCAGCTCCCTATTGCAGGGGGCTAGATCAAGGTACTCTGGCATGCAAAAGTTGATCTTTGGCCTTGTCATGGCCTCAAGGAAACTGCGCCACTACTTCCAAGCCCATGAGATCACAGTTGTCACCCGATTCCCTTTGCAACACATATTGAGAAACCCAGAGGCCACAGGAAGGATAGTGGAATGGGCTTTGGAATTGTCTAGCTTTGGTTTGAAGTTTGAGAGCACGTCAACTATTCAGAGCAGAGCATTGGCAGAGTTCATTGCAGAATGGACACCTACCCTAGACGAAGAGACGCCGGAAACAATCATCCCCGGCAAGGAGGCTCCCCAAGAATGGTTATTGTACTTTGATGGTGCCTTCTCGTTACAGGGCGCGGGGGCTGGCATGCTCCTCGTCGCGCCCACTGGGGAGCACCTCAAGTACGTGGTCCAAATTGATTTCCCCTGGGAGGAAGCTACCAACAACACAGCAGAGTATGAAGGACTCCTTGCCGGGCTTAGGATAGCGACAGAATTAGGAATCAAGAAGTTGATTATCCGCGGAGACTCACAGCTTGTGGTGAGGCAAGTAAACAAGGATTACCAGCGCCCATTGATGGAAGCATACATTGAAGAGGTGAGGAAATTGGAGGAGCGTTTTGACAGATTGCAAACAGAGCACGTCCCACGTGTGGAAAACAGCATTGCTGATCATCTTTCGAAATGCGCCGCTCAGAAGCTTCCTGTGGAACCAGTAACTTTTCTTCTCCATCTGACTCAACCCTCAGTATCCCCAGCGATGATGGCCTGAAAGAGGAGGAAACTGGACTCCGGCAGGCCTCTCCCGGCAGAGCTTCCTGAAGCACCCGGCAGAGAGGTTGGCGGGAACAACTCCACTTCGCCTGGTGAGCAGCCCCCTCCCACCGAACCACCGGTTCCTGCGGTCGAGGTATGCGCTCCCACGAATGAGGAGGTGCCATTTGTCCTAGTTGTCGAGCCCCAGGCTCCAACTTGGGCACAACACATAGTCCACTACCTCCAAACAGGAGATCTTCCCGAAGAGCAAGAAGAAGCTGAAAGAGTAGCCCGGAGGGCCAGTATGTATCAGTTCGTCGACAACACACTATACAGAAGGAGGCCCAACAGAGTGAAATTGAGGTGCATTTGCCGGGAAGAGGGGAAGGAACTGTTGGTAGAGATACACAAAGGCATGTGCGGCTCTCATATTGGATCGAGGGCCCTGGTTGGAAAAGCTTTCCGGCAAGGTTTCTACTAGCCCATGGCCCTCCAAGATGCAATTGAGCTAGTCACCAGATGTGAAGCTGCTAGTTCCACTCCAAGAATATCCATCAGCCTGCCCAAGCTCTCCAAACGATTCCTTTGTCATGGCCATTTTTGGTCTGGAGGCTCGACATCTTGGGCCCCTTTCCCCGTGCTACCGGGGGCTTTGAATTCTTGTACATTGCCATCGACAAGTTTACAGAGTGGCCGGAAGTGGACCCCGTGAGGAAGGTAACTGTGCAGTCAGCTATCAAGTTCTTAATGGGATTGGTGTGCCGATTCGGAGTACCCGCCAGAGTCATCACTGACAATAGCACCCAATTCACAAGTCGCACCTTCATGCAATACGTTCAAGCCCTCGGAAGCAAGGTCTCATTTGCCTCTGTTGCCCATCCCAGAAGAAACGGACAAGCTGAGAGGGCGAATGCTAAAGTGCTGCGAGGACTCAAGACAAGAACATTTGATAAGCTACAGAAGTGCGGCAGGCGATGGATCGATGAGCTACCGGTGGCTCTCTGGTCCCTCCGTACGACACCAAATCGAGCCACCGGCCAGACTCTCTTCTCCCTAGTCTATGGGGCAGAAGCAGTTATCCCCACGGAACTCATATATGGGTCACCTTGAGTATTTGCCTATGATGAAGTAGAGCAAGAGCAGCACCGGCATGACGATGCCGTGCTCCTTGAGGAGAACCGTCTCCGGGCTGCTACGCGTGCTGCACGCTATCATCAAGCCCTGCGCGGCTATCACAGCCGCAGGGTTCATGCCTGGAGCCTTGAGGAAGGCGACCTTGTCCTTAGGCGCGTTCAGTCCGCCAAGGGTACAAACAAGTTGATGCCGAAGTGAGAAGGCCCTTACCGGGTAGTACGAGTCACCAGACCTGGCGCAGTTCGTCTGGAGACCGGCGATGGCATTTAGTTGCAAAACTCATGGAACATTGAGCATCTCCGTAAGTTCTACCCGTAAGGCACGGCTGTCGGGCCCTGCCTGGCAGCCACCCTTTTGTACAAGCCTTGCCGATATTGCATGTAACCCTTTGTACAAAGCCAGGCGCAGACCCTGAGCAACGTATAAATAAACGAAGCGCTGGGGGACCCTCGAAACTTGCATGCATGCATAGCATAACATGAGCATGGCATGATCATGTAGATAAGGGCACATGTAGCATTGTTTTCCTCTGCACCTAACTGCAGGGCTCTCGCCATGGACTCAGTCCCGACGAGAAGAAACGAAGACAAGCCTACATATCGGTCCCCGACAAGCCAAACAGATAAGTTCCTTCTTGTCCATAAATGCTTTGTAAGATAAAAACTTGTGCATATGAAAACCTCGTCGCCTTCGAAGCATAGGTGCTCCCATCCTTGTCCCGAACGCTGCTTCGGTCAAGGTGGTTGTAGTGGCCTTTGACGGAGGAGGGTCGACGAGGGGCTGGTCCCTTTCCATAGCTTTGAGCCCGACAGGCTAAGCCCCGCGGCAACAAACGGATGGAACCGGCAGGATAGCTTGCCGGGGAAAACTTGTTTACTTAAATGTATAGAGGCATTTTTTCCTCTGCATGGACATAGTACAGGCACAAGTACCCGGCAAGGCTTGTCTTTTTCATTAATATGCGGATAAACAAGTACAGATCTTACAAAACACAAACATGGATAAAAGAGGTTACATATTTAAGACTAAAGTTTGGCAAGTGCCTACATGTTTTAGACTGAAAAAAGATAAGTGCCCCGTAATCCCTTTCTTGTCCCTCTCCTCCTAGGAACTACAGTAGGAGGTGAAGAGGGCAAAAGGAGTGCCTGGGCAGAAGCCCAGCCTGACCTCGTCAGGTCCTGCCGGGAGCAACCTGACAAAGGCAGGAGGGCGCGGACGAAGGTGATGGATGGGGAGAGCAACTAGGCGACCCCCTGGTCACCGCCACCAGGGCCAGTAGGACGCGGCAGGGCGAACAAAGCCGGAGCCCACGAGGAAGCCTGCCGGGGTCCAGCTGGAAGGCTGCTGGAGGAGCCGGGGACACCACCTACACCTCCACACCCAACTCCCCGGCAAATTGCCTTGCCGGAGAGGAGATGCAGGTGCAGATGGTGGTGCCGCCTCCTGACGGTGATGGTGCGGCTGGTGCTCAGCCGGAGTCGGAGCTGTCGTCCTCCCCATCGACGCCGTCGTCATCACCGTCACTGTCCTCCTCATCGCTATCGCTCGAGGAGGAGCTTTCGTCGTCGGTCGAGCTCTCCGCGCAGCATCCTAAGCAAGCACCCGAGCACCTGAAGAACTTGACAGAGAGAAGATCAGTCCCCATTAGTTTAAAATGGAGGACGTGTCCCTCCGACAAGCTATGGGCACGAGCAAAGGTCTTCCAGCCGCGACGGAAGAGCATAACATGAGGGGCGGGGAAATCCACATCCACCCACATGCTGCCATTGCAGCAACCCCTCATGTGCAGCTTCAACGCACGCGGCTGTTCGAGCTCCATCACCCTCGCGAATGGGGTAGGGAGACGTAGACGGCCGCGCGGGGACCTGTGCAGTCTGATGATGATCTCCAGTGGTTGGTCTCCAACATGGCCCTCCATTGGAGGCTGGGCGACCGGCGGAGGTGCGACCAGGGCGCCCCCTCGTCCTCCTCGACCCCGAGCACCACGACAACCGCGACCTCACCCCCTCCCGCCTCCTCTCACGGTGGGCTCCGCCCCCGCGTCTTCGGCGGGAGGAGGGAGGTGCTGTCGAGCAGAAGCCCTGGTCGCCACCATTGGAGCACCACCGCGCCCTCGCCCCCTTACCATGGTGGACAAGGGATGCTGAAGAAGAAGAAGGATTGAGGTGTGTGAGCCAAACACCCTGCCCACGTCCCTTTATATAGGCGAATGGGGCGGGAGGGCTGGCTCGTCACCCTGAAGGCAACCGCCCCATTCCTCCAATCCGACTCTCCCGCCCCATCAACAGCTCGTGGAATCACAGCCGACACCCTGCGCCAATCCATGGCGCCTAGTTTTCTGCCATGGCACTCATTCCTGCACCCTCTGCATTCGCCACCAACCCTGTGCAATGCATGCGGCATACGTGGCAGAAACGCCAGAAGCGGAGAAACTAGTGGAGTGGCAGTTATCGCCCCATGAACGTCGGGCGTGGGTGGCCCATGGATTGTGGCTTAAACCTCCCCCACTACGCCTCACGCGACTCACGGAATAACCAAAAACTGACTCAGGCACAGTTAATAAAGAAGCAAAGGAAATATCAAGGGATGAGCTACCACAAGCTCTTCGCCTATGTACCAAATAAGGGCCTATCCCGACGACGCTCTGCAGCGCGTTCAGGTTAGGCCCGGGGGCTCCTGTTGGTGCAACAAACCCTAGTGTATGTTTCCCTAACTGTACACAGGCTCAAGGGCAAGATTACAGCATCCGAGACAAGGCCAAGCCTAGAGAAAAGCTCTATGAGAAATCAAAGTGCGGATCAAGAAGACCAAGACCAACCAGAAGGACAAGATTTCACCAAAGGGGAAACCTCCCTTGTCGGGCAGGCGAGCCTGGTCAGGTCAAGGTCGCCCCGAAGATAAGTCCGAAGACCTCCCCGGTAAGGGTTGCCGGGAGATGGCGGCCTGTTATCCCGCCAAGACTCCACTAATCCACCGCTCCACCGCATCAGAACGCAAGTCACCAGTCAATACGGTGTCGAGCCGCCAGGTGGTTAAGTGGCTATCACTTAGCGCGTGGCAGTCATTTGGAGCGAAGATCCTCCTTGTATGACACCAGTCCAGGCGTGTGTCGCACAGGCAGATAAGAAGATGACCAAAACAGCGCGGCAAGGCCTGCCGGGCCGCAGCCGTGACATGACGTACGGCGGCACATTTAATGCGTTTGTCCTAACTGCAAGTGTTAGGTATGATAGCACTGTATCTAATCACTGGATAATGACCACTTTGCCATTGTGGTAACCCCTTGACCTATAAAAGGAGGATCGTGGCAACCTTAGAAAGGATTCGGACCCTTGTACACTCATACGCGTGCGTAGCTGCTCTCGTCCCAAGGCGACCTTGCCGGGCTCGAGCACTGCATGTTCGTCACGGTCCTCTCATCAATCCACCAAAGTAGGAGTACGGTTTTACGCCTCGCGACGGCCCGAACCTAGGTAAAAACTACCCGTGTCATCGCTGTCGTGCTGCCCCATGGCCTCCGCTCTTTGTGCAACGCGCCCTTCCCCCTACCGAACCACAAGGGGCCGATGGCCCCATAAGTGGCCGTGTTGAACCATGACAAAAGTCCTCAAGGAGTTTAGCATGTGCAACTTCAAGCTTCTCATTTTTAGTTTCAAAATCATTGGCCACCTCAAGAGCTCTATCACGGGATTCCTTTATTCTAGATAGTTCTAAAGCAAAAGTCTCCTCAAGAGATTCCTTGGTGGTTTGTTCAAGTTCAAGAGCTTGAGAGAGGTCCGCGATTTCATTAGCGTAATCACGCTTATGACATTCCATTTTATCAATGGTGACCTCATGCTCCTCGAGATGAGATTCCAACTCCTCAATGAAATTCTTGCCCTCAATGGTAATAGACATGATTTCCATGAAGTTGGAACGAGCAATTTTATTTTTATGAAGAGCTTTAAAAATCATTTCCCCCTTAACTTTTAAGGAGGCAGCATTATCATTCTCTTCATCATTAACAACATCATCATCATTCTTATCATCATCAACATCATCATCACAAGATATATTGGGATTCAAAATTGGAGATACCTTCAAAGCCTTAGCCATAAGGCAAAAGTGAGAAGAAATAGATGATGATGTAAGATCCCTTGAAGCATCATTCAAGACCACATCTTGTTCCATGGAGTGTTGGGTTTCCTCTACATTGTTAGCACAACTACTAGATGAAATACATGCATTTTTATCATGGCAACAAGATATAGCAAGCATATCATCATGAGATTTATTCAAGCCATTTCTACATGACATGCAAGGACTATCAACACAAGCATGTGAAACATGTAGGGTGCTCGAAGTGTCAAAGTCCAAAGATGAATCATTGCAATAAGATAGTGATGAAGAATCATCAACAATAAGCCCACTATCATCATTGCAATGAACAACACTACTCACCATATCATTACCTTGTGGCAATCCACATGTAGGTGAAGTAGAAGAAGTTGAGAACACAACATGGTCAGAGGTGGAGGGAGAACAATCATTCCCACAAATCTTGGACACACCATATTTGTCTTGTAGCTTTGTCCACAACTCATGAGCATCCCGGAACGGCATGAGTTGAAATATAACTACATTGCTCAAAGCATCAAAAAGCACATTAGAAGCTTGAGCATTGAGATAAGAGTTTTTGTCATCCTCTAAAGATAATCTTTGGGGATCCTTTGGAGGAGAAAAACCCATATCTACAATTCGCTCTAAATTTGGGTCCATGACCCAAAAGAGATTAAGCATGGCAATTACCCAAACATCAAAATTTGTGCCATCGAAACTAAGAGTGTCAGAGAATCCTAATCCCCTAGTCGACATCTTTACTCTCTAGGCGGTTAAGCCTAACAAAGAGAGACGAGGCTCTGGTACCAATTGAACGATCGAGGATGTCGCCTAGAGGGAGGTGAATAGGTGCTTTAAAATAATTACGGTTTAGGCTTGAACAAATGCGGAATAAACCTAGAGGTTAATTTGTCAAGCACAAAACCTACAACAACTAGGCTCACCTATGTGCACCAACAACTTATGCTAAGCAAGATAAACAACTAAGTGATAGCAAGATATATAACATGAAACACAGTGGCTATCACAAAGTAAAGTGCATAAGTAAATGGCTCAGGTAAGAGATAACCGAGGCATGCGGAGACGACGATATATCCCGAAGTTCACACCCTTGCGGATGCTAATCTATGTTTGGAGCGGTGTGGAGGCACAATGCTCCCCAAGAAGCCACTAGGGCCAATGTAATCTCCTCATGCCCTCACACAATGCAAGATGCCGTGATTCCACTAAGGGACCCTTGAGGGCGGTCACCGAACCCGTACACTTTGGCAACCCTTGGGGGCGGTCACTGGTACCTGTCAAATTGCTCGTGGCAATCTCCACAACCTAATTGGAGACTCCGACGCTTGCCCAGAGCTTTACACCACAAGATTGAGCTCCGAAGCACCACCAACCGTCTAGGGCACCCAAGCACCCAAGAGGAACAAGCTCAAGGCTACCAAGCACCCAAGAGTAATAAGCTTCTCAACTTGTAACTTCCACGTATCACCGTGGAGAACTCAAACCTATGCACCAAATGCAATGGCAAGGGCACATAGAGTGCCCAAGTCCCTCACTCTCAAATCCCACCAAAGCAACGAAAGCTATGGAGGAAAATGAGAGGAAGAACAATAAGGAGAACACCAAGAACTCCAAGATCTAGATCCAAGGGGTTCCCCTCACATAGAGGAGAAAGTGATTGGTGGAAACATAGATCTAGATCTCCTGTCTCTTTCCCCCCCCCAAAACTAGCAAGAATCCATGGAGGGATTGAGAGATAGCAAGCTCGAAGAAGGTCAACAATGGGGGAAGAACACGAGCTAAAAGGATAGAGACCATTGGGGAAGAAGGCCCCCTTAAATAGGCCTCCCTAAATCCAACCGTTATGTGCATAGGTCATGCACAAGCGGTACTACCACTGCCTAGAGCGGTACTACAGCTTATAAGCGGTACTACCGCTGCCCAGAGTGGTACTACCTCTTATAAGCGGTACTACCGAGTGGTACTACCACTTATAAGCGGTACTACCGCTTAAAAACTGACCTGCGAATGAAACTGCCATAACTTTTGCGTACAAGCTCCGAATTCGACGAAATCAAGTTTGTTGGAAAGCTAAAGACAAGGGATAACACAATCTTGATAGAGATGTCAAGAAATAGCAATTGAGAAAATACTCAAAATAAAATGGTGAGAACCCTTTCTCAAATAAGACCGATAAAAACTCCAACACCGAAAACGCAAAAGAAGATGCATATGAAATGGGTTTTCGATGAACTAGAGCTTGTCACGAAGAAGACCGCAATGGTTTGAGCTCCGAAACTCACAAAGTGAAAAGCCAAACAAGAATCAAGAAAGATGATGATGCCAAGATCGCAATGGTTTGAGCTCTCACCGAACGATACGATCAAGCTACTCACTCAGGAGCCCCCCTTGATAGTACAGCTATCGATCCTATAATCCGGTCTCCCAAATAACACCATGAGACTGGTAAAATAGAAAAACTATCAAGGACAAACCTTTCACATAGTCCACTTGAGCTAGATGATGACGATCTTGACTCCCTCAAGTTGGACCACCTTTCTTGATTGCATTGGCTCGACGAAGACTAGTAGATTGCTCCCCCATACTCTACTATGGGTGAGCTACTCTTCGGCGCATCGTCACAAGTCCATTGTCATCACAATGGACGGCAAGCTTCAAGGATGATCTATTCGTGATGCTCCACTTGAACTTGCACACCGCAATCTTGTTGACGATCACCACTTGATGTCATCCTCCATGGGTTGTATGAGATCTTCCTCTTGATGCAAACCCATGGAAACATGCCTAACCCCACATAGAACTCACACGTAGACCATGGGTTAGTACACAAAGCGTAATGGACAATGCTTACCATACCATGGGATCACTTGATCCCTCTTGGTACAACTTGTGCGCTTTGTGTGTTGATCAACTTGAATCGCTCTCTGTACTTAGTCTTGATCAACCTTGAATATTTCCAACTCTCTTCATTAGGATGATGTCTTGAAGGTAAATATTAATGTTCACACAATCTTTTTCTTCAAGACATGCTTGCAATAAGATCAACTCTCACATGACCAATCTTTGGATAATTCCTTGAAAAGCACTTTGGCCATCTCATAAACTCCTTAAAACAAACACATGGTCTTCAAGAAAAGCCTATGGACAAATCCTTCAAATATAACTCAAGGCAACCATTAGTCCATAGAGATTGTCATCAATTACCAAAACCAAACATGGGGGCACCTCATGTTCTTTCAATCTCCCCCATTTTGGTAATTGATGACAATCACTTTCAAGAGAGTTTATATAAAGAATTATGCATCACCATGCAATGCAACAACCAATGATGCATGCGTATGAGATGCAAATGCTTAGGAACAAAACCAAAGCAAGAAGAAATAACTATGTAAACTTCTCCACAAAACTCTCTGTAAACTTCTTCCCCATTGGCATCGATTGCCAACATGGGCGAAAAGCTTAGAAGGCCAATGTAAAATGTGTTCCTCCATAAATTGTGTATTTCTCAAAAAGAGTGGAATGCAATACACATATCCAAAGATAAATACTTGGAGGAAGACAAACTATACTGAGGATCCAAAGATTGCTAAAGGATGATATGCCACAAATACATAACAAAGAGAGAAACAAGCGATCAAGCACTCAAAAGATACCAATAATTGAACCAACTAAACCAATGATCCTACAAGCCACATGAATAAAAGATATTATGATAAGAGCAAAGAAGTGTTCTATAGAAACTAGAGAAGCTCCCCATGATTTGTGCATTATTTATTTTTGTATTTGGATACAATGAGCACAAAATAGGATCATCACTCCCCCAAAATCAATAGAAACTCACAACAAGTGCAAGTGAGCATATAGGAAATTAAGCCTAGCACTTGCAACAAACAGATGGTTGAGCAACATGTAAAAGAGGCAACTTAAGAATAGGCTCAACCAAAAAGATGTGTGTGAGTCATGGCAAATCACTTGAGAAGACTAATATAAGGATGAGCCTTAAGCATCAACATAGTCTTGAATAATATATGTGACATGGATGTATGTGACCAAGAAATCACTTGAGAAGACTAACATAAGCATCAACATGATTCTTCTCATTTTGAGCGCTCCACCAAGATGTATGTGACATGGAAGAGTGACCCATGATCCTAATCGATTGTGCATTTGCATTCAAATGCAAATTCTAAACAATGCACAAATTTAGGGGGAGCTCTTTCTTATCACATACTTCTCAAAGCGATGATGTATTTCATCCATATTATCATTTGTCGAAGCTTTGATCTATATGTTTTCATCAATTACCAAAAAGGGGGAGATCGAAAGTGCAACTAATCCCCGGGTGGTTTTGGTAATTCAGAACAACATATAGCTCATTGAACTAATATCCATTCAAGTTTGATATTTCAGAAAGTTCAATGAATGGCATGGCATGGCCTAGGAATGTGGACCCCTCAAAATGCTAAGGATACATATTGGCAAAAGCTCAAGACTCTTCATTTATATTTTAGTGATCCAAGATCACATTGAGTCCATAGGAAAGCCAATACTATTAAAAGGGGATGAGGTGTTGCTTAATGGCTTGCTTGCTCAAAATGCTTAGTGATATTGCTCCAAAGCCCTCAACCACTTTATCATTCCAAATATGTCCAAAACCCAAAGTCAAACTCGGCCTCACCAATTCTTTCTACCCGCCGCCACCGAGTTCATATGAAATAGCCACTGCCAAAATCCCTAATAGTTCGGTCACACTGATATGGATCTCGGTCTCACCGAGATGGCCTTGCAAACTCTCTATTGCCTGTTGCAATTATTTCGGTCTCACCGAAAATGCGATCGGTCACACCGAGTTTGCTTGACATCTTCTCGGTTGCCTTATTGCTTCACTTCGGTCTCATCGAGTTGATGCAATTGGTGCCACCGAGTTGATGTTTGCCCTAAGCCCTAGCACGTTGGTCCCACCGAGTTGTTCCAGTCGGTCCCACCGAGATTCCTAACGTTCACATTTTGAACTAAATCGGTCTCACCGAGTTCCTCTATTCAGTCTGACCGAGTTGGGTCAAATGTGTGTAACGGTTGGATTTTGTGTGGAGGCTATATATACCCCTCCACCCCCATCTCCGTATCTGAGAGAGCCATCAGAACGTGCCTACACTTCTAGCTTACATTTTCTGAGAGAGAACCACCTACTCATGTGTTGAGATCAAGATATACCAATCCTACCACAAGAATCTTGATTTCTAGCCTTCCCCAAGTTGCTTTCCACTCAAATCATCTTTCCACCATATCCAAATCTGTGAGAGAGAGGTGAGTGTTGGGGAGACTATCATTTGAAGCACAAGAGCACGGAGTTCATCATCAACACAACATCTATTACCTTTTGGAGAGTGGTGTCTTCGAGATTGGTTAGGTGTCGCTTAGGAGCCTCCGTCAAGTTGTGGAGTTGAACCAAGAAGTTTGTAAGGGCAAGAAGATCGCCTACTTCATGAAGATCTACCCGAGTGAGGCAAGTCCTTCGTGGGCGATGGCCATGGTGGGATAGACAAGGTTGCTTCTTCGTGGACCCTTCATGGGTGGAGCCCTACGAGGACTCACGCAACCGTTACCCTTCATTGGTTGAAGTCTCCATCAACGTGGACGTACGATAGCACCACCTATCGGAACCACGCCAAAAATATTCGTGTCTTCATTGCATTTGCACTCTCGAAACCCTTCCCTTTACCTTCATATGCAATGTTTTACTTTCCGCTGCTACACTCTTAGAATTGCATGTGTAGGTTGATTGCTTGACTTGTGCTAAGTTACTAAAATCTGCCCACAACTCAAATTGGGAAAAGGTTAGATTTTTATTTGGTCAAGTAGTCTAATCACCCCCCCTCTAGACCTACTTTCGATCCTACAAGTTCTATCAGAGCTTTGGTCTCCATTTGCCTTGATTTCCATAGCTTTGGTGATCATAGCCTTGGTTTCACAACCTAGGAGAGTATGGCGTCTAGCAAGGGAAATTACCACCGTAGAGGTCCTTCCTTTGATGGCACTAATTTTTCTAGTTGGAAGCATAAGATGAAAATGCATATTCTTGGTCATAACCCGGCTGTTTGGGCTATTGTGCGCATTGGCTTGCAAGGTGATTTCTTCGAGGATGGAAAAGAACCGGATCGTGAAGCGTCCGCGGAAGAAATGAAGATGTTGCAATACAATGCTCAAGCTTGCGATATTCTCTTCAATGGATTGTGCCCCGAATGTCGTGGTTTTCACACAGCCACCTATGGGGCCATCGGCCCCTTGTGGTTCGGCAAGGGGGACGAGTGCATTGCACAAAGAGCGGAAAGCATAGAGCAGCACAGCAGCAATGACACGGGCAGTTTTACCCAGGTTCGGGCCACCGCGAGGCGTAAAACCCTACTCCTGCTTTGGTGGATTGATGAATAGATTGTGGTGGAGGTGCAGCGCTCTAGCCCAGCAGGGTCGCCTCGTGGCGGGAGCAGCTATGTGCGTACGAGAGTATGGGCGTCCGAATCCCTTCTAAGGTTGCCATGGCCCTCCTTTTATAGATCAAGGGGTCACAACAATGGCAAATCAGTCATTGCATACTGATTAGATAGCAAACAGTGCTATCATACCTAACTCTGCAGACAGGACAGAGCGCATTAAATGCACCGCTTAGTGTCACATCGTAGCGTAGCCCTGCAAGCCTTGCCGTGCCGTTTGGCCACCTTCTCACCTGCCTGCGTGACACGTCCCTGGACGGGTGTCATTTGGAGGTGATTTCCTCTGGAAGTGGCTGCCACATGCCAAATAACGGCTACTTAGCCGCTTGGGGGCTCGACACCACACTGATCGATGACTTGCATTGCTGTGAGGTGGAGCGGTGCAGCCTTGGCGGGGTAATCCGCCCTCGGTGTCCCCGGCAAGCCTGCCGGGGCAATCTTGAGAATTATCTTCGGGGCAACCTCGTCCCCACCAGGCTCGCCTGCCCGGCAAGGGAGGTTTTTCCTTAGTGGTATCTTGCTCCTTTGATTGGTCATGGTCTTCTTGATCCGCCCTTTGATTTCTCAAAGAGCTGGTCTCTTCTGCTTGGTCTTGTCTTGGATGTTGAGAGTTGCCAGACCGGAGGGTTGCTATCCGTGCACAAGTTAGGGGAAAACATACACCCCTGTTTGTGTACCCCAATAGAAGCTCCCGGGCATGAGCCATACCTGTCGCTGGGCACGTTGGGTTAGGCCCCAAACAGTGCACGGACACGTGGCAAGAGAATGTTGCGCGTGCAGCAGTTTGTCATGTTGATCAGTCAATCCAACACCCACTTCGCGTAATTACCGCGGGTCGTGGGGGCATGGGACTGCACAGCCTTAAACTATTCTTGCCATCGCGCTGTCCTGTAACAAAACATGCTGCATGTCCTGTATTTAGACATCGTACTACTTATGCTTGTGTGGAACTAATGTCTTTATTTAATCTCATCTGCATGTCTTATCCCTTTTGAGTTCACCCGTTGGTGTTCGTACGATTAGTCTTTGCGTGTATTTTGGTTGCCTGCCGTTATCATACTGACGCGATTGTCCTAAGGGTCAGGCCCTTAGCAATTATCTTTGCGAGGATACGTCCCGACAGATTTTTCCTTGGCAGTTTTTTACGCAGCCACCCATTTCTGTGAGCAGGCTCGGAACAGAGCGGGGGCGCAGACAAAAAACTAGTAAGGTGCCGTCACATGAAAGATTTCCTCGTACGAACATCTTGGTACCCGAGGGATAAGCAAGTGCAAATTTTAGGTCTATAAAGAAGCAACGATTGTGTGGACTTAGCTTTCATTCTCGCTCCCTTCCTCCCCCTTCAGCCGCGGCCGCTTGTCGCATTCGCATGCTTTGGGAAGGATGGCACCGCGCGTGTTGCCCTTTGGCTCCCGGCAGGTGCCAGCAAGAATCATATGTATCTTGCGGGCGGCAGGACACGATGCAGGGCATGACCGGTTTTTCTCTCCTCCTCCCCACACCTTTTTTTAAACAGTCTGATGGCAGCTGGCATAAAAGTCACACTAACACGGACGGCCTTGCCGGAGCGTACTTGCCGGGACGTCAATCAATGGATTCGCACTGGTGCTCTACTCAGGATTTCCCTAGGCAGGGTAAATGCTGGACCGAGTATCGCGCGCGGGCTTATCGACATTGATGATGCTAAACTCAGGATAGCTCGATTGTCAATAAGTGAGAGTGGTGGAGAGAGAAACTTGTACCCCTACACCTTGTTTCTTTTCCCGAACAGGGCCTGCATGATGACCATGCTGCCTGAATCGTTCGGGGCTACCTCGCCGCCATAATTCCTTGTTCCCGTCGCTACTGTAGCCACGGCGGAAAAAGGCGACAGAGATTGGACAGGATGGGCAGGGGAGCGATACCGCTCCCCTCCCGTCCTACTATGCCCCGTCTTCTCTTGGGCACCATGGATGACGAAGCCGTTGATGAAGAGAACGATGATGAAGATGACACGCTGCGTACGCTCTCGGGTTCGCGCAAGCGCGTCCCCCTACCTGGCGCGCCAAAGATGTCGTGGTTTTCACACGACCACTTATGGGGCCATCGGCCCCTTGTGGTTCGGCAAGGGGGATGAGCGCATTGCATAATGAGCGGAAAGCATTGAGTAGCACGGCAGCAATGACACGGGTAGGTTTACCCAGGTTCGGGCCGCTGTGAGGCGTAAAACCCTACTCCTGCTTTGGTGGATTGATGAATGGATTGTGGTGGAGGTGCAACGCTCTAGCCCGGCAGGGTCGCCACGGGGCAGGAGCAGCTACACGCATACGAGAGTACAGGCATCTGAATCCCTTCTAAGGTTGCCATGGCCCTCCTTTTATAGATCAAGGGGTCACCACAATGGCAAATCAGTCATTGCATACTGATTAGATAGCAAACAGTGCTATCATACCTAACTTTGCAGACAGGACAGAGCGCATTAAATGCCCCGCTTAGTATCACATCGTAGCGTAGCGCGGCAAGCCTTGCCGTGCTGTTTGGCCACCGTCTCGCCTGCCTGCGTGACACGTCCCTAGACGGGTGTCATTTGGAGGTGATTTCCTCTGTAAGTGGCTGCCACGTGCCAAATAACAGCCACTTAGCCGCTTGGGGGCTCGACACCGCACTGATCGATGACTTGCGTTGTTGTGAGGTGGAGCGGTGGAGCCTTGGCGGGGTAATCCACCCTCGGCGTCCCCGGCAAGCCTGCCGGGGCAATCTTGAGACTTATCTTCGGGGCAACCTATTCCCCGCTAGGCTTGCCTACCCGAGAAGGGAGGTTTTTCCTTAGTGGTATCTTGCTCCTTTGGTTGGTCTTGGTCTTCTTGATCCGCCCTTTGATTTCTCAAAGAGCTGGTCTCTTCTGCTTGGTCTTGTCTTGGATGTTGAGAGTTGCCGGACCGGAGGGTTGCTGTCCGTGCACAAGTCAGGGGAAAACATACACCCCTATTTGTGTACCCCGACAGAAGCCCCCGGGCCTGAGCCATATGTGTCGCTGGGCACGTTGGTTTAGGCCCCAAACAGTGCACGGACACATGGTGAGAGAATGATGCGCGTGCAGCGGTTTGTCATGATGATCAGTCAATCCAACTCCCACTTCACATAATTACCGCGTTTCGTGGGGGCGTGGGACTGCACGGCCTTGAACTATTCTTGCCATCACGCTGTCCTGTAACAAACATGGTGCATGTCCTGTATTTAGACATCGTACTACTTATGCTTGTGTGGAACTGATGTCTTTATTTAATCCCATCTGCATGTCTTATCCCTTTTGAGTTCACCCATTGGTGTTTGTACGATTAGTCTTTGCGCGTATTTTGGTTGCCTGCCGGTATCATACTACCGCGATTGTCGTAAGGGTCGGGCCCTTAGTAGTTATCTTGGCGAGGATACGTCCCGGCAGGTTTTTCCTTGGCAGTTTTTGACGCAACCACCCATTTCTGCGAGCAGGCTAGGAACAGAGCGGGGTCGCAGACAAAAAATAGTAAGGTGCCGTCACATGAATTTTTTTCTCATATGAACATCTTGGTACCCGAGGGATAAGCAAGTGAAATTTGAGGTCTATAACGAAGCAACAATTGCGTGGACTTAGCTTTCATACTCGCTCCCTTCCTCCCCCTTCAGCCGCGGCCGCTTGTCGCGTTCGCATGCTTCGGGAAGGATGGCACCGCGCGCGTTGCCCTCCAGCTCCCGGCAGGTGCCGGCAAGAAACATATGTATCTTGCGGGCGGCAGGACGTGATGCAGGGCACAACCGGTTTCTCTCTCCTCCTCCCCACACCTTTTTTTTAAATAATCTGACGGCAGCTGGCATAAAAGTCACGCTAATGTGGATGGCCTTGCCGGAGCGTACTTGCCGGGGTGTCAATCAACGGATTCGCACCGGCGCTCTACTGAGGATTTCCCTAGGCAGGGTAAATGCTGGACCGAGTATCGCGTGCGGGCTCATCGACATTGATGATGCTAAACCCAGGATAGCTCAATTGTCGATAAGTGAGAGTGGCGGAGAGAGAAACCTTGTACCCCTACACCTTGTAACTTTCCCCGAACGGGGCCTGCATGGTGACCATGCTGCCTGAATCATTCGGGGCTGCCTCGCCGCCATCATTCCTTGTTCCCGTCGCTGCTGCAGCCGCGGCGGAAAAAGGCGACGGAGATTGGACAGGATGGGCGGGGGAGCGATACCGCTCTCCTCCCGTCCTACTATGCCCCG
Source organism: Thinopyrum elongatum (assembly GCA_011799875.1). NCBI lineage: Eukaryota > Viridiplantae > Streptophyta > Magnoliopsida > Poales > Poaceae > Thinopyrum > Thinopyrum elongatum. Next base: position 561,386,257 of record CM022298.1, read on the forward strand.
TATTTTCTAGGGCGCCATGGATGACAAAGCCGTCGATGAAGAGAACGATGATGAAGATGACGCACTGCATACGCTCTCGGGTTCGCACAAGCGCGCCCCCCTACCTGGCGCGCCAAAGATGTCGTTGTTTTCACACGGCCACCTATGGGGCCATCGGCCCCTTGTGGTTTGGCAAGGGGGCCGAGCGCATTGCACAAAGAGCGGAAAGCATAGAGCAGCACGGCAGCAATGACACGGGCAGTTTTACCCAGGTTCGTGCCGCCACGAGGCGTAAAACTCTACTCCTGCTTTGGTGGATTGATGAATGGATTGTGGTGGAGGCGCAGGGCTCTAGCCCGGTAGGGTCACCTCGGGGCGGGAACAGCTATGCGCGTACGAGAGTACGGGCATCTGAATCCCTTCTAAGGTTGATATGGCCCTCCTTTTTATAGATCAAGGGGTCACCACAATGGCAAATCAGTCATTGCGTACTGATTAGATAGCTAACAGTGCTATCATACCTAACTCTGCAGACAGGACAGAGCGCATTAAATGCACCGCTTAGTGTCACATCATAGCGTAGCCCGGCAAGCCTTGCCGTGCCCTTTGGCCACCTTCTCGCCTGCCTGCGTGACACGTCCCTGGACGGGTGTCATTTGGAGGTGATTTCCTTTGGAAGTGGCTGCCACATGCCAAATAACGGCCACTTAGCCGCTTGGGGGCTCGACACCGCACTGATCGATGACTTGCGTTGCTGTGAGGTGGAGCGGTGGAGCCTTGGCGGGGTAATCTGCCCTCGGCATCCCCGGCAAACCTGCTGGGGCAATTTTGAGACTTATCTTCGGGGCAACCTCGTCCCCGCCAGGCTTGCCTGCCCAGCAATGGAGGTTTTTCCTTAGTGGTATCTTGCTCCTTTGGTTGGTCTTGGTCTTCTTGATCCACCCTTTGATTCCTCAAAGAACTGGTCTCTTCTGCTTGGTCTTGTCTTGGATGTTGAGAGTTCCCGGATCGGAGGGTTGCTGTCCATGCACAAGTCAGGGGAAAACATACATCCCTGTTTGTGTACCCCGACACCGAAGAATTCAACAAAATCAGCCGCCTTGAGAATGCAAAGTAAATTTGGGATACTTTGGTTGATACGCACGAAGGTACCGAGTCCATCAAGGAATCCAAATTGGATGTGCTTCAAAGTCAACTTGACAAGTTCAAAATGAAGGATGGTGAAGGAGTCGCCGAGATGTACTCTAGGCTTGCTCTCATCACAAATGAGAATGCCGGCTTAGGAAGCGAAGAGATGACCGACAAATTCATCATCAAGAAGATCCTAAGAGCCTTGGATGGAAAATATGATACCGTGTGCACATTAATCCAAATGATGCCCAATTACAAAGATCTCAAGCCCACGGAAGTCATTGGTAGAATTGTTGCTCATGAGATGTCACTCAACGATAAGGAAGAGCTCCACAACAAGTCAAGTGGTGCTTACAAAGCTTCGTGTGATGCTCCTACCACATCAAGTGAGAAGCAAGTCTCCAATGAAGAATTGAGCTTAATGGTGAAAAACTTCAACAAGTTCTATTAGAATAGAAGCAAAGAGAGAAGCTCCAAGTCAAGATCCTACGATGACAAAAGATCTTCTAGTCGTGATCGTAATTGCTACAATTGTGGAAGACCCGGACACTACTCCAATGAGTGTACGGCTCCCTACAAGAAAAGAGAAGATTCACCAAAAAGGAGAAGTAGAAGAGATGAATCACCTCCAAGAGAGAGAAGGAGCAGAGATGATCGTTATGAACGAAGACCATCACAGAGAAGCAAGGATTCGGAAAGGAAGGACAAGTCATCAAAGAGCTACACAAGACGAAGACATCAAGCTCACATTGGTGAATGGGTATCCGGTTCTGACTCCGACAACCACTCCGAGAGAAGCTATCACTCCGACTCCGAATATACTCAAGATGAAGGTGTTGCCGGTCTTGCACTTGTGTCAACCAACTCCTACGACATATTTGACTCACCAAATGAAGGAATTGGGAGATGCTTCATGGCTAAAGGTCCTAAGGTATCACACCCCGAGTATGTTGATTTCAATAGTGATGAAGATGATTTGCTAGGTGATGATGATTTACTTGTTGACAACACTAGTGATGAAAACTATGATGAACTTGCTAGTAATCATGCTAATCAAGATAAAATGAATGACAATGATAAGAAGGAGATTGAGCATCTAACTAAAGAACTAAACACTCTTAAGTTAGCTCATGATACAACTCTAGAGGATCATAGAGAGCTTCTAAGAACTCATGAGAAGCTACGCTTCGAGAAGATAAATTTAGAGCAAAACATGGGTTTCTAAAAGCTATCAATGATGATCTTCAAAAGAAGAGTTCTTCTTACATTACCAAGCGTTTACTCTTGTCTACTTATATGCCACAAGTAAAATCTAGCAACAAGAGAAAGAAAGATTCTTCTTCTTGTAGTAACAATAACAATGTTAAATCCAATATTGTTGCTTCTAGTAGTTCTCTTGATTCCACTAATGATTCTCTTAGCCAAGTTACACTTGAGCAAGAAAATAGCTTATTGAAGGGAATTATAGAGAAAGGTGTTTACAAAAGCTTTGCTGGAAGTAAGCAATTTGAGGAAATTGTTCGCAAGCAAGGAAGGCACCGGAAGAATCAAGGTGTTGGTTTTGAATGAAAGTTCAATGGCAATGGAGTTGAGTGGGAAGAAGATCAATACCCCAAGACGAAGTTTGTTCCTCAACAAGAGAAGTATGATCCCACTTCTTTCAAGGGAACACAAGCTCAAGATGATCTTCCACCACAAGACCACAAGCTAAAAGGCAAGGACAAGCTTCAAGAAGAGATTGATTCATTTGAAGAAGCTCCTAAGGCCATGGTCAAGTGGGTTCCCAAGACTACATCAAGTTCCACTTCATCAAGTACGACTACAACTCCAAGGATTCCCATCAAGTTGATGTGGATCCCAAATAAGAAGAACTAGAGTGATCTTGAGGGTGACTCCGCCAACATACTCCACTCATATTCATTTTGGCAAGGACATATGCAATTAACTTTCATATCTTGCACTAGTTCATGGAGTCACAAACCCTCTTGTTGGTAAGACAAGGGACAAGGTAACCTAATGCTTTCATGGACATCATCATATGTGAGTTTCACTCTATGTCTATGGATATTTTGCATGTTCCTTGTGGGACTAACCCATGTAGGTATTGAAAGTGCAACACTCCAATGGATTGCTCCAAATGATCTACATCAACATTGAGCATCCACATCTTCACTATCTACATGAAGTCATCATCGACAAAACCCAAGGTTAGTTCATCCCTCTTAGGAGGATATCACATCAAGGGGGAGCTTTGTTCTAAAAATTGAGCTAAAGCAACTCTAATGATGTGAACACAACAATGCTTTATGTGAAAGTGGTAACCCCACTTGTGCTTAAACGATGAGTATGACCTATGATCAAATGTTCTCATTTGACTCCTAAGTCAATATGCTCATATATAGATGACCTAGTCATCGCCAATTGCTTGATAGATGCTAGAGTGTTTGTGCATGCTTTGTCACATGTTTTATTTGCTATCTTATTGTGTGAGCATGTTGGATGCCTAATTTTTCCCATTCGAGGACATCCATTTGTTGTTTTGAATGTTTGGTTTTTATTTGCCAAATGGATGGACAAGAATGCCTAAGAACCCTCTCTAGCTATCTATGCTTTTTCTCGTCTCAAACTCTATTCATGCTACATCACAAAATTTGAACAAGTCATTTTTGGACCCTCCGGTTGAGGAGCACTCGGAGCCACCGATCCGTCAAGGGCTGACTTCCAAAACCTTCTAATGCATTTCGGCCTGACCAACCATTCCAACTCGGTCTCACCGAATGCAATAGACTGATCTAGGTTTTTCTATCTCGATGCCACCGATTAGATCCACTCGGTCTCACCGAGTTGCTGTAACTGCCTGCAGTTTCGCATCTCGGTGCCTCCGATTAGATCCATTCGGTGCCACCGACAGCGCCTGGGTATATATACCTCGTGTCCCCGTGCGATTGAAAAGTTCTTCAAACCGCACGAGCTCGTGCCCCAGCACTGTCGCCCCTTGGTCTCCGGATCATCGCCGTCTCTGCCAGTGAGCCTTCGCCGCTGGTCTCCACCGCCGTCAACGGATTTCTTCACTGCCGTTGCTGCCGTAGCAAACCTTCACAAAGTTAGGGTACGGATTCGACCACTTTGTGCTTATTCCTCAGTTGGATTCTTTGCACAAAGAAAAATGCATGTATTCTTTCCACGAATGAAATCATTCAAGCCAGCAAAGATTTCCTTTAGAACAGATTTGATTCAAAATCTTAGGGTTAGGTTTCCGCCGAACTCATCTCGGACCGACCGAATTGATGTTTTCAGTCACACCGATTGGCCCTGGCCATTGCACTAAGTACAACTCGGTCTGACCGAAGTGTACTAATCGGTGAGACCGAAAGCACCTTCTCTATGAAACCCTAGCATCTTGGAGTCACCGAACTGCGTCTTGGTCTGACCGAAACTACATGTTTAGACTCTGTTAGTGCTTTGGTGTCACCGAGATTATCAAATCGGTAGTTCCGAAATGCTTTCTGCAGAAAACTAAAGTTAAGATTTTGAACCAATTTTTGCAAAAACCAGCTGTATTTTGTGATGCTCATCTACTCTACCCACACCCATCTATTCACAGGGTTAGTTGCAGAGATGTCAGAGGCCAGTGACAACTAGAACAAGTCTGAAGAGCAGGTTAACCTCAGTGAGGGCACTAGTCCCTCTGGTAGCTATGAGGAGGGAAGCAGAAGCACTCCTAGCAACTTGCCTAAGGCAGCTACCAGACAGAGAAGGAAAAGAAATTCAGAAAGTGAAGATGAGGACTTTGTGATTGAGGAGGAAGTGACCTCCAAGAAGAAAGTTGTGAAGAAGGAATATGTTGGTGCTGCTGCTGCCACCAAACCTGGAATGCAGAAGAAAGCTCCACCTAAAAGAGCTCCTGTGTCCAAAGCCAGAGCTTCAACTCAAGAAACTATGAAGTTCACACTTGAGTCTAGAGAAGAAGATGATGCTGCTGGTAGGAAAAAGAAAAGGAAGGAAAGGGTTAGAAAGACCACTGCCAGAGTGATTGGAAGACCATCCATGATGAGGGATGAGGAAGAAGAAGAGGAGGAGGAAGAGCCTGCTGCACCTCCTGCCAAGTCTCAGAAGCTGTTGGCAGATGCTATCAAGACTGGGGCTGCTCCTTCAAAGCCCAAGTCTGCCCCCAAGCCCACAGCTCCAGCTCAAGCACCCAAGTCAACTGCTCCAAAGTGACCCACAAGGAATATCCCAGCTGCAGAGAAGAACAAGGCCCTAGTGTCTGAGGTCCAAGAAGATGATGAGCCACTAGTGCTCAGGAAATTGAAGCCCAAGATCCCAGATCATAATGATGATCATCCAGTGGCTGAAAATATGAAGTTGAGAAAGGATCATGGTCTGAGACAACAGAGAAAGACTGATCCTTATGCCACAAGGAGAAGGACTGCTGTGGACTACCGTTTTCACACCATAGAACAGCAGGACTTCTATGAAACTGTGCTCCTGGACAAGAAGCCCATAGTCAGTGATATGAAATGGGTTGATTGGGAATATATTGATGAGAATGAAGACTATTTTCCCCATGTGCATGAAAGCTTCAGGCTGAATGAGGTTGATGAGTTTGTTGGACAGAAATTGACAAAATGGAATGATGAGATGATCATGCAATTCTACTCCACTGCCCACTTCTACCCAGATGGTAAGATTGTCTGGATGACTAAGGGAACTAGGTACCAGTCCTCCATTTCTGAATGGGCTGAGCTCATCAATGCTCCAAGGGAAGGAGAGGATGATCTTGATGTTTATAGCAAACCCAAGAAGGATCACAACTCAATGGCCAACATGTACAAGCCTATTCCTGATGCAGCTCTGGAGACACACAAATTTGGTTCTATCTATTATCTGCTTAATGGACTGACCACCATGAACACCATCTTGAGGCATACTTTGTTGCCCAAGTATGGAGATCACAGGATGATCCGTGGTCACTCCATCAACTTGGTACATTTGTTTGATGTGCCCCAGAAGTTCAAAGTCATGAGCTTGATTATTGAGACAATGAAGAGGACAGCAGCCAACCAGAAGAGGTCTTGTGGATATGCCCCACACATTCAAATGTTGATCAACTCCAAGGTTGGAACTGGGACATATCTGCTTGACAAAGAGCATCTACCCCTGAGGCCTGACTTTGAGGACAAAGAGGTTGTCATGGATGCATCCCATCCTACATGTGCAGAGGCCCAGGAGAAGATAGAGAAAGCAAAGGCTGCAAAAGAAGCAAAGGCAGCAAGTGCTCAAGATGCTTCTACAATGATTCTCAAGACCAAGCAAGATCAGCTCAGTTATCTGATTGAGGCTATCGTGAGGATTGAGAAGAGCTTGGCCACCTTATCTCAGAATCAGGAGAGTCTCGAGAGGATTGTTGAGACAAAGATGCATGACCTTGATGTGAAGGTCACAGAGATTCAGAATATAGTGGAGAAGTTAAGGGATGATGCTGAGGATGATGATGACCGACCCACTACCAACAGGTTCCAGTCAGTGCCAAGGGCACAAAGGTCTTCAGTTGTGCCAGTTGTAGATTCTAGAACTGCTCATTCTGCACCTGCAACCACTGCCACAGTTGCCCCTCCAGTTTCAACTCCTTCCAGCTCCACAGACTTCATCAGAGGCATTTGCAGATGGACTCCTCTCAACGCCGTCTACGCACATAGGAGCACCAAGTCAGAAGACCCCTTCAGGAGCTCCTAAAGATCATGCGTAGAGTGCCGCATAGCACTATACGTTTTTGACCTTTTTGGTAACTTGTTGCCAAAGGGGGAGAAAGTGTATAGATCATAGGCTTCGAGAGAGAGTGTCTTTTGTCTTTTGTTGGTTTCATTTGCCTTGCTACTTTGGTTTGTTTGGTTATTGCTACTTATGCTACATTGATGTTATGCTCGTGAGTTACTTTATGTGATCATGTGTTTGATCATACTATGCTTAATGTGTGCTCGCATGATTATATTTATGAATGTTTGTGTATGATCAATCACTTGTATCCTTGGTGATGAGTGCATGTTATTTAATTCTTCTCATTTTGAGCGCTCCACCAAGATGTATGTGACGTGGAATAGTGACCCATGATCCTAATCGATTGTGCATTTGCATTCAAACGCAAATTCTAAACAATGCACAAATTTAGGGGGAGCTCTTGCTTATCACATACTTCTCAAAGCGACGATGTATTTCATCCATATTATCATTTGTCGAAGCTTTGATCTATATGTTGTCATCAATTACTAAAAAGGGGGGGATTGAAAGTGCAACTAATCCCCAGGTGGTTTTGGTAATTCATAACAACATACAGCTCATTGAACTAATATCCATTCAAGTTTGATATTTCAAAAAGTTTAATGAATGGTGTCGTGGTTTTCACACGGCCACCTATGGGGCCATGGCCCCATGTGGTTTGGCAAGGGGGATGAGCGCATTGCGCAAAGAGCGGAAAGCATAGAGCAGCACGGCAGCAATGACACGGGCAGTTTTACCCAGGTTCGGCCCGCCGCGAGGCGTAAAACCCTACTCCTGCTTTGGTGGATTGATGAATGGATTGTGGTGGAGGCGCGATGCTCTAGCCTGGCAGGGTCACCTCGGGGCAGGAACAGCTACGCGCGTACGAGAGTATGGGGGTCCGAATCCTTTCTAAGGTTGCCATGGTCCTCCTTTTATAGATCAAGGGGTCACCACAATGGAAAATCAGTCATTGCATACTTATTAGATAGCAAACAGTGCTATCATACCTAACTCTGCAGACAGGACAGAGCGCATTAAATGCACCTCGTAGTGTAGCCCCGCAAACCTTGCCGTGCCATTTGGCCACCTTCTCGCCTACCTACGTGACACGTCCCTGGACGGGTGTCATTTGGAGGTGATTTCCTCTGGAAGTGGCTGCCACGTGCCAAATAATGGCCACTTAGCCGCTTGGGGGCTCGACACCGCACCGATCGATGACTTGCGTTGCTGTGAGGTGGAGCGGTGGAGCCTTGGTGGGGTAATCCGCCCTCGGCGTCCCTGGCAAGCCTGCCAGGGCAATCTTGAGACTAATTCTCGGGGCAACCTCGTCCCCACCAGGCTCACCTGCCGGACAAGGGAGGTTTTTCCTTAGTGATATCTTGCTCCTTTGGTTGGTCTTGGTCTTCTTGATCTGCCCTTTGATTTCTCAAAGAGCTGATCTCTTCTGCTTGGTCTGGTCTTGGATGCTGCAACCTTGTTCTCGAGCCTGTGTATAGTCTGGGCAACACACCTGGGGTTTGTTGCACCGATAGGAGCCCCCGGTCCTGGCCTGAACGCGCTATTGAGCGTCGTCTGGGTAGGCCCTGTCCAGTACATAGGCGGGGAGGCTGTGGTAGCTCACCCTTTGAGATCTTCTTTGCTTCTTCTTTAATCTGAGCTTGAGTCAGTTTCCGATTTTCCCACGCGTCGTGTAACGCCAATTGTAGTGGGGCCATCCCTAGAATGGCACGTGAATGACTTTAATGCACAGGTGAGTAACTGCCAATTCACTCTTCCCACCACGTTCTTATCCCTTGCCACGTATGCTGCATGCATTGAGTGGGGTAGGTAACGGAGGCGCGTGGTGCGGGAGAGAGTGTCATGGCAGGGGCCCAGTCTTCTTGGGTTGGTGGAGAGGGGCGGCGGTTACCCACCGATGGATCAGCCCCCAGCCCCAGCTCGCCTATAAAAGGGGGCGAGGAGGAGCGAAAGTGCTCATCCACACACCTCTTTTCTCCCCATTCTCTGCCTTCTTCTTGCTATGTTGAGAGAGAGAGACTGGGGCCAGGCCCCGGGCTCTAGCTTGGGGTCGATGATGCTGAATGTTTGCGTAGGTGCCCGGGGAGTGATTCTGGTCCAGGGCCGAAGGAGATGCGGTGGTCGAGGATGTGGGTGCCGAGTCGCCCGTAGTGTGGGAGGTGTCACGCTTCCCCAAAATGGTGAAACGCTAGTCTCCCTCACATGAGCCGGCTGTCCGGTGAGGAGTGCCAGCCCTCGCTGCGGGTTGCCGGGGCCCGTTGCCCCGACGATAGGGCCCTTGGGGCTTCCGGTGCCTGTCTGGTGTGCATCACTTGGGATCCTCGGTAATCCCAGTGCTGTTCCTTCCGGCAGAGTCGGGGCGAACGCTGAAGACAGTGGCACCTTCTTGCCCTCCAAGGTGGGGAGCGGTGCTTCTTGCGCGCCTCGGACATCACCATCGCCCGCTGTTTCTCCAGGGGAGGTGATGGCCCGAGGGGCTGGCGTCCTCCCGGAGTGGTGGTGATGAAGAAAGAACGAGGGAAGACAGAGAAGGCGGGTGGCAGGCCGTCAGGTCAGAGTATGATGGCACCAACGCCTTCGTCTCGTATTACCAGCCTGCTGCCTCGTCTTTCCGCTCTTCCCTCCCTCCCTGGCACCATCATCATCGGCCTCTTTAGGATGGTTGCCGGGGAGGGGTCGCTCTCTTGGTGCCTTCACCTCTTCCAGTAGTCTTCCAGCTGAGCTCCAGCGGTTCCCCCTGCCGGTGCTTGCGCTAGGGCTTCTTGCTGGTCCTGGAGGTGGTGACCAGGGCGCCGCCGAGCTGCTCCTTCCGCCCCTCTCCTTCGCAGCCTCGCCACTCTCGATCTTGTCAGGCTGCGCCCGGCAAGCCCTGATGGAATCGGGTTGGGCTTCCGCTCAGGCACTCCTTTTGCCCTCTTCATCTTCCACCGCAGTGCCTAGGAGGAGAGGGACAAGAAAGGGTTTACGGGACACTTATCTTTTTTCAGTTAAAAATGTGTAGGCATTGGCCAAACTTTAGTCTAAATTATGTAAACTTCTTTATCCATGTTTGTGTTATGTAAGATCTGTACTTGCTTATCAGCATATTAATGAAAAAGACAAGCTTTGCCGGGTACTTGTGCATGTATCATATCCATGCAGAGGTGAAATGCCTCTATACATTTAAGTAAACAAGTTTCCCCGACAGGCTATCCTGCCGGTGCCCTCAGTTTGTTGCCGCGGGGCTAGGCCTACCGGGCACAAAACCACAAAAAGGGACCAGCCCCCTGCCGAACCTTTTCCGTCAAAGGCCACTGCGACCACCCTGACCGACGCAGCGTTCGAGTCAAAGGGTAGGAGCACCTATGTTTCGAAGGGGGCGGGGTTTTCATATGCACAAGTTTTCAAATTACGGAACAGGTATGGATAAGAAGGAACTTATCTGTTTGGTCTGCCGGGGATCGTCACGTAGACTCGTCTTCATTTCTTCTCTTCGGGATCAAGTCCACAGCAAGAACCCTGCAACTTAGTGCAGATGAAAACAATGCCACATGCGACCTCATCTACATGATCATGCTATGCTCATGATATGCTTATGCATGCATGCAAGTTTCGGGGCCCCCCCAGCGCTTCGTTTATTTCTCTGTTGCTCAGGGTCTACGCCTGGCTTTGTACAAAGGGTTACATGCAACTTCCGCAAAGCTTGTACAAAAGGGTGGCTGCCTGGCAGGGCCCGACAGCCATGCCTTACGGGTAGAACTTACGAAGATGCTCAATGTTCCATGAGTTTTGCAATTGAATGCCATCTCCGGTCTCCAGACGGACTACGCCAGGTCTAGTGACTCGTACTACCCGGTAAGGGCCTTCCCACTTTGGCGTCAACTTGGTTGCACCCTTGGCGGACTGAACACGCCTAAGGACAAGGTCACCTTCCTCAAAGCTCCGGGCATGAACCCTGCGGCTGTGATAGCGACGCAAGGCTTGCTGGTAGCGTGCAGCACGCGTAGCAGCCCGGAGACGGTTCTCCTCAAGTAGCACAGCGTCGTCACGCCGGTGCTGTTCCTGCGCTACTTCATCATAGGCAAGCGCTCGAGGAGACCCGAATATGAGTTCCGTGGGGATAACTGCTTCTACCCCATAGACTAGGGAGAAGGGAGTCTGCCTGGTAGCTTGATTTGGTGTCGTACGGAGGGACCAAAGAACCACCGGCAGCTCATCGATCCATCGCCTGCCGCACTTCTGCAGCCTATCAAAGGTTCTTGTCTTGAGACCTCGCAGCACTTCAGCGTTCGCCCACTCAGCTTGCCCGTTGCTTTTGGGATGGGCCATAGAGGCAAATGAGACCTTGCTTTCGAGGGCATGAACGTATTGCATGAAGGCGCGGCATGTGAATTGGGTGCCATTGTCGGTGATGATTAGGGCAGGTACCCCGAAGCGGCACACCAATCCTTTCAAGAACTTGATAGCTGACTGTGCGGTCACCTTCCTCACGGGCTCTACTTCCGGCCACTTTGTAAACTTGTCGATTGCGACGAACAAGAATTCAAAGCCCCCGGCAGCACGGGGGAAGGGGCCCAAGATGTCAAGCCCCCAGACCAAAAATTGCTATGACAAAGGGATTGTTTGAAGAGCTTGAGCAGGCTGATGGATATTCTTGGAGTGGAACTGGCAGGCTTCACACTTGGTGACTACCTCAATTGCGTCTTGGAGGGCTGTGGGCCAGTAGAAACCTTGCCGGAAAGCTTTCCCGACCAAAGCCCTTGATTCGATGTGGGAGCCACACATACCCTTGTGTACGTCTACCAGCAGTTCCTTTCCTTCTTCCCGATAAATGCACTTCAATTTCACACCGTTGGGCCTTCTTCTGTATAGTGTGTCATCAACGAACTGATACATACTGGCCCTCCGGACTACTCTTTCAGCTTCTTCTTGTTCTTCGGGAAGTTCTCCTGTTTGGAGGAAACGAACAATGTGCCACGCCCAAGTTGGAGCCTAGGGTTCGGCAACAAGGAATAGCGGCACCTCCTCATCGATGGGAGCGCATGCCTCGACCGCAAAGGCTGGTAGTTCGGTGGGAGGGTGCAGCTCACTGATCGAAGGGGAGTTGTTCCCGCCAAGCTCTCTGCCGGGGGCTTCGGGAAGCTCTGCCGGGAGAGGCTTGCCGGAATTCAATTTCCTCCTTTTGCTGGCCATTGTTGCTGGGGATACGGAGGGTTGAGTCAGATGGAGAACAAAGGTCCCTGGTTCCACAGGGAGTTTTTGCGTAGCGCACTTTGACAGATGATCAGCAATTCTGTTTTCCGCACGTGGCACGTGCTTTGTTTGCAATCCGTCAAAGCGCTCCTCAAACTTCCTCACTTCCTCGACATATGCCTCCATTAATGGGCTTTGATAATCCTTGTTGACTTGCCTCACCACAAGCTGTGAGTCTCCGCGGATGATCAGCTTCTTGATTCCCAGTTCTGTTGCAATTCTGAGCCCGGTAAGGAGCCCTTCATACTCTGCAGTATTGTTGGTAGCCTTCTCCCAGGGGAAATGCATTTGAATGACGTACTTAAGGTGCTCCCCAGTGGGAGCAACGAGAAGCACGCCGGCTCCTGCACCATGTAGGGAGAAGGCACCATCAAAATACATAATCCATTCCTGGGGCGCTTCCTTGCCGGGGATGACTGTCTCCAGTACTTCTTCATCAGGGGTTGGCGTCCACTACGCAATGAACTCTGCTAGTGCTCTGCTCTGAATAGTTGACATGCTTTCAAACTTCAAACGAAAGCTGGATAACTCCAAAGACCATTCCACGATTTTGCCTGTGGCCTCGGGGTTTCGGAGTATACGTTGCAAGGGGAAGCGGGTGACAACCGTGATCTCGTGGGCTTGGAAGTAGTGGCGCAGTTTCCTTGAGGCCATGATGAGGCCAAAAAACAACTTTTGCACGCCAGAGTAACTCGACCTAGCCCCCTGCAGCAGGGAGCTGACGAAGTACACTGGGCGCTGCACCACCTTCTTCCTTGCCGTGATCTTGGAGCTGTCTCCGCTGCCTTGCTCTTCCTTGTCTTGAACTGCATCTGACCTTGCCGGGACGGGTTCACTTTCCTCTCTAGAGGGGACGGCGGTGGCGGCTACTGCTTCATCTACCTCCCGCTGTGCCACCAGCGGGAGGTTACCACTTTATTGGTCGCTGCTAAATATAGCAGCAGCGGCTCTTGTGGTTTAGGAGCGACTAAGGTGGGAACAGAGGAAAGGTAGGTCTTCAAATCTTGTAGCGCAGCGTCTGCCTCCAGGGTCCATTCCATGGGCCCTGCCTTCTTCAAGATTTTGAAGAATGGCAAGGCTCTTTCGGCGGACTTGGAAATGAACCTGCTCAGCGCAGCTACACATCCAGTCAAATGCCTCATGTATTTAACTGTCTTGGGTGATTGTATCTGCTCGATAGCCTTGATCTTGTCAGGGTCGGCCTCTATCCCCCGATGGGACACGAAGAAGCCAAGTAGCTTGCCGGAAGGAACACCAAATACACACTTCTCCGGGTTCAGCTTCAAGTTGATCCTGCGCAGATTTGCAAAGGTCTCTTCCAAATCCTGAATGAGAGTCATTCTATCCTTGGTTTTGACCACTATATCATCCATGTAGGCTTCAATATTTCTGTGCAGCTGGGACTCAAAGCCAATCTGTACTGCTCTTGCAAAAGTGGATCCAGCGCTCTTCAACCCAAAGGGCATGCGTACAAAACAGTATGTGCCACATGGGGTTATGAACGCGGTCTTCTCTTCGTCTTCCTTGGACATGAAGATCTGGTGGTATCCAGAGTAGGCATCCAGGAAGGAAAGCAGGTCACACCTGGAGGTGGAATCCACAATCTGGTAGATGCGCGGCAAGGGGAATGGGTCCTTCGGGCATGCTTTGTTCAGATCTGTGAAATCTATGCAAAGCCTCCATTTCCCATTCTCCTTGCGCACCACCACTGGATTTGCTAACCACGTTGGATGCAATACTCCTCTGACCAAACCAGCGGCTTCAAGTTTCCTAATCTCCTCGGCAATAAACTGTTACCGCTCCAAAGCTTGCTTCTGGACCTTCTGCTTGACGGGCCGGGCATGTGGGCAGACAGCAAGGTGGTACTCGATTACCTCCCTGGGAACACCGGGGATGTCAGATGGTTGCCAAGCAAACACATCGACATTCGCCCACAGGAAGGCAATGAGCACACTTTCCTATTTGTCGTCGAGGGTGGCACTGATGGTAAATGCACCATCAGCGCCTGCCAGCCCTGCCGGGACCTTCTTCACAGTGGGTGCAGCAGCCTTGGATCTCTTGCTATGGGAACTCTCCGGCAAGTCATCAACAGGCACAGCACACTCCGAAGAGGTACGCTTCCCGGATTCCTTGCTGGCATCCTGGCTGGCTCTCTTCTTTTTCTTGCTTTCCTTGGCGGGAGCAGTGGCTTCCGTGGCCTCTGCAGCGACTGCTTCCCGGTACATCTTGTCCCCGCATATGATTGCGTCTTTCTTATCTGATGGGATGGAAATGACGCCCATTGGCCCTGGCATCTTCAAAGTGTTGTAGGCATAGTGGGATGCTGCCATGAATTTGGCCAAGGCAGGGCGACCAAGGATTCCATTGTACGACAGGGGGAGGTCAACCACATCAAACACGATCTTCTCAGTCCGGTAGTTTAACTCCCCACCAAACGTCACCAGTAGTGTGATCTTCCCCTTAGGACGACTCCTACCGAGGTTGATCCCTTGGAACATACCAGTAACCTTGAGCTCTTCATATGCTATCTGGAGTTTGCTGATGACCTTCGGAGAAATCAGATTCAACCCGGCCCCGCCGTCAACCAACATCTTTGTGATCTTGAGGTTGCGGATCATTGGTGAAGCCAACAACGGCAAACACCCTGCCGCGGTAGTGCGGTCAGGGTGATCCTCCTCATCAAAGATGATGGGCGTGCAGGACCACTTGAGCGGCTTCCAAGAATCTGCCGCTGGCTCCACGGCATTGACCTCACATGCCCACGTATTAAGTTGGCGGTGAGAGGATTGCAAAGATGCACTCCCGTCAATGCACAAGGCGTCAGTGGCTTCTGGAACTCCTGCTCGCTGGTTTCCTGTTCATCTCCTTCATCACTCTCGTCCTCGCAATCCTTCTTCTCACGGCCTTTGGCGGGTTTCCCCTGATGCTGAGGAGCCTTACCGGGGTGACCTATACTGCCGCCTCGGCCCTTCCCGCCAGCGCCATCTTGGTCTTTCTCCTTATCACGCTTCTCGTACTCAGCCCTCTGCTTCTTGACGAGTTGATCAACCTGACGACACTCCTGAAGGTCGTGGCCCTTGGTCCGATGGATCTTGCAGTACGGCCCATCACTCTTCCCAGCCTTCTCAGCAACCGCGGCTTCCCGGCAATCAGTGCATGCGGCAGCTTCCTTGCCGGGAACCTCGATCTTGGCCTTCTTGCCGGTACTAGGTGCACTCGATCCTTCAACGGTCATCACCACTTTATCCTTGCGCTTCTTGTTCTTCTTCTTCTGGTTGGTGGTGTCGTCATCGTCCTCTGAGTCGATGTCGACGCCATCTTCTTCACCGGGGAGCCGTCTCCCCTCTTCTTCTCGGGCACACTTATCCACCAGAGTGTATAGCTCATTCACAGTCTTGGGCAACCGAACGTTCATTTTAGAACGTATCCGGCGGTTGCGCGTGTTGGACTGGAACGCGGCTATCACAGCTGCCGGGTGGATGTCTGGAATATTCCTGTGCACCCGGCTGAACCTCTGCATGTACTTTTGCACCTCCTTCTGCGGAAGGAGCTGCAAGTCGCTGGGCTGCCCTGGTTCTTGATGGCCGCCCGTGAAGGCGCCAACAAACTCATGGCACAGGTCAGCCCAGGTCGAGATGGAATTCTCTCGCAAGTGCATAAGCCAAGACCTCACATTTGGCTTGAGTGCCAAAGGGAAGTAGTTGGCAAACACCTTCTCGTCTCTTCCCCCGGCAGCTTGAACAGCGATGGTGTAGATGCTCAAGAACTTTGACGGGTTCAATCTTCCATCGTACTTCTCTAGTATTTCTGGCTTGAACATGCGAGCAGATGGCCAACGGACTTGCCGCAGCTCACGAGTGAAGGCGGGGCACCCAACCTCGAAAGGTAGGTACCCACCTTCACCGAGCGTGGGCTCGTCGACATCGGGGCCATTGCGCCTATCAGACTGGTGTTGGGTTTCGCGGCGTCGTTCGATGGTGACGCGCACGTCTTCCCTCCGCCTGTCTTCCAGGACTCGCCGCTGGTCTTGTCGTGCTCGAGTTGGGCGAAGCCATCGATACGTTGTCAGGCTCTTGGTCGCGTGGCTCTGGCTGCGGCCCCTGCGCTGGCTGCCGCGGAAAGGATTGCACCGTGGGGGTGGCCCCTTCGGTACGGCCAGTGGCTCGGGCCATTGTCGCCGCCTGCGGAGGCCGGGACGGGCCCGCTCGCTGTGATCCTCCCGCTTCGGCGAAACCAATCAGGCTCTGAATGGTGGCTCTCCACTCATCCATCTGATCGGCCGCTGACGGAAATCTCAACAGGAGTTTAGCCCGCGCCATGGCCTCCGAAGGAGTGCACGGCATAGACGACGACGTAGACCGCAACGTCGCCTGGCTTCTGATGGTGCCGGTAGTGGCAGCGCCATGCTCTTGTCACCGTGAGCCAGTCGCCAGGGTGGCATGGTGACGAGGTGGATGTGCTTGGGGATCGGCGGCTCTGTTCGGTGCATCGGCTTAGCCAGCCCGTCCCAGGGTTGGCGCGTGCCCTGCCGCCGCACCCGCAGCGGGGATGGACGGAGGGTTGCGGTTTGCCCCAGGGCGAGCGCCACCGCTGTGGCTACTTCCTTTGGTGGGGTGGAGAGGCGCGGATGGGACGATCTCTCCTCCCGCACCTTGTGGAGCGTGACCGCTGGGATGTAGTTGGCGCTGTCCTTCTCCGGTGCCTCCTGCTCCCGTTTCGGCCATAGGGGAGGTGGTGATGACGCCGCATGCACCGGCCATGTCCCCCACAGTGTCCACGTCCCCATGCGCCCCCGTAGCCCCCATGGCAGTGGCGGCTGCATGCGAAGGGGCCTTCGAGGTGGACGGGTGAGCTGCGGCACCGGGTTTCTTCTTGGGCGCCATGGATGATGAAGCCGTCGATGAAGAGAATGATGATGAAGATAACGCGTTGCGTACACTCTCAGGTTCGCACAAGCGCGTCCCCCTACCAGGCGCGCCAAAGATGTCGTGGTTTTCACAAGGCCACCTATGGGGCCATCAGCCCCTTGTGGTTCGGCAAGGGGATGAGCGCATTGCGCAAAGAGCGGAAAGCATAGAGCAACACGGCAGCAATGACACGGGAAGTTTTACCCAGGTTCGGGCCGCCGTGAGGCGTAAAACCCTACTCCTGCTTTGGTGGATTGATGAATGGATTGTGGTGGAGGCGCGGCGCTCTAGCCCGGCAGGGTCGCCTCGGGGCAGGAGCAGCTACGCGCGTACGAGAGTACGGGGGTCCGAATCCTTTCTTAGGTTGCCATGGCCCTCCTTTTATAGATCAAGGGGTCACCACAATGGCAAATCAGTCATTGCATACTGATTAGATAGCAAACAGTGCTATCATACCTAACTCTGCAGATAGGACAGAGCGCATTAAATGCACCGCTTAGTGTCACATCGTAGCGTAGCCCAGCAAGCCTTGCCGTGCCGTTTGGCCACCTTCTCGCCTGCCTGCATGACACGTCTCTGGATGGGTGTCATTTGGAGGTGATTTCCTCTGGAAGTGGCTGCCACGTGCCAAATAACGGCCACTTAGCTGCTTGGGGGCTCGACACCGCACCAATCGATGACTTTCGGTGCTGTGAGGTGGAGCGGTGGAGCCTTGGCGGGGTAATCCGCCCTCGGCGTCCCCGGAAAGCCTGTCAGGGCAATCTTGACACTTATTCTCGGGGCAACCTCGTCCCCGCCAGGCTCGCCTGCCTGGCAAGGGAGGTTTTTCCTTAGTGGTCTCTTGCTCCTTTGGTTGGTCTTGGTCTTCTTGATCCGCCTTTGATTTCTCAAAGAGCTGATCTCTTCTGCTTGGTCTGGTCTTGGATGCTGCAACCATGTTCTCGAGCATGTGTACAGTCTTTGCAACACACCTGGGGTTTGTTGACCGACAAATGGCATGGCATGGACTAGGAATGTGGACCCCTCAAAATGCTAAGGATACATATTGGCCAAAACTGAATACTCTTCATTTATATTTTAGTTATCCAAGAGCACATTGAGTACATAGGAAAGCCAATACTATTAAAAGGGGATGAGTTGTTGCTTAATGGCTTACTTTCTCAAAATGCTTAGTGATATTGCTCCAAAGCCCTCAACCACTTTCTCATTCCAAATATGTCCAAAACCCAAAGTCAAACTCGGCCTCACCGATTCTTTCTACCAGGCGCCACCGAGTTCATATGACATAGCCACTGCCAGAATCCCTAACAGTTCGGTCACACCGATACGGATCTTGGTCTCACCGAGATGGCCTTGCAAACTCTCTGTTGCCTATTGCAATTATTTCGGTCTCACCAAAAATGCGATCGGTCGCACTGAGTTAGCTTGACATCTTCTCTGTTGCCATATTGCCTCACTTCGGTCTCACCGAGTTGATGCAATCGGTGCCACCGAGTTGATGTTTCCCTAAGCCCTAGCACATCGGTCCCACCGAGTTGTTCTGATCGGTCCCACCGAGATTCCTAACGTTCACATTTTGAACTAAATTGGTCTCACCGAGTTCCTCTATGCGGTCTGACCGAGTTGGGTCAAATGTGTGTAACGGTTGGATTTTGTGTGGAGGCTATATATACCCCTCCACCCCCATCTCCATATGTGAGAGAGCCATCAGAACGTGCCTACACTTCTAGCTTACATTTTCTGAGAGAGAACCACCTACTCATGTGTTGAGATCAAGATATACCAATCCTACCACAAGAATCTTGATTTCTAGCCTTCCCCATGTTGCTTTTCACTCAAATCATCTTTCCACCATATCCAAATCTGTGAGAGAGAGTTGAGTGTTGGGGAGACTATCATTTGAAGCACAAGAGCAAGGAGTTCATCATCAACACAACATCTATTACCTTTTGGAGAGTGGTGTCTCCTAGATTGGTTAGGTGTCGCTTGGGAGCCTCCGTCAAGTTGTGGAGTTGAACCAATAAGTTTGTAAGGGCAAGGAGACCGCCTACTTCGTGAAGATCTACCCGAGTGAGGCAAGTCCTTCATGGGCGATGGCACCTTCGTGGGTGGAGCCCTCCGTGGACTCGCATAACTATTACCCTTCGTGCGTTGAAGTCTCCATCAACGTGGACGTACGATAGCACCACCTATCAGAACCACGCCAAAAATCTTCATGTCTTCATTGCGTTTGCACTCTCGAAACCCTTCCCTTTACCTTCATATGCAATGTTTTACTTTCCCCTGCTACACTCTTAGAATTGCATGTGTAGGTTGATTGCTTGACTTGTGCTAAGTTACTAAAATCTGCCCACAACTAAAATTGGGAAAAGGTTAGATTTTTATTTGGTCAAGTAGTCTAATCACCCCCCTCTAGACCTACTTTCGATCCTACACTATGTGTTAATGCTTTGTTCCGGTTCTCTATTAAAAGGAGGTCTTAATATCCCTTAGTTTCTTTATGGACCCCGCTGCCACGGGAGGGTAGGACAAAAGATGTCATGCAAGTTCTTTTCCATAAGCACGTATGACTATTTACGGAATACATGCCTACATTATATTGATGAACTGGAGCTAGTTCTGTGTCGCCCTAGGTTATGAATGTTATATGATTAATATTATCCAACGTAATCACCGATCCAATGCCTACGAGTTTTCCACATATTGTTCTTGCTAAGTTACTATTGCTACTGTTACAACTGCTACAAAACTGTTACTGTTGTTACCGTTACCACTGCTACCATTACTACTACTATCAAACTATCATATTATTGTGCTACTGATCACTTTGCTATAGATATTTAATCTACAGGTGTGGTTGAATTGACAACTCAACTGCTAATACTTACAAATATTCTTTGGCTCCCCTTATGTCGAATCTATAAATTTGGGTTGAATACTCTACCCTCGAAAACTGTTGACATCCCCTATACTTGTGGGTTATCAGACCGCGACTTGCCTAATGGCTAAAGTTGATGCGGGATGGCTTTGGCATCGCTGACTAGCCCATGTCAATATGAGATCTTTGCAAACTCTCCTCAAGGGGGATCACATTCATAGACTAACAAATGTGAGTTTTGCCAAGGACCGTGCTTGAAGTGGTTGTATCGAAGGAAAGCTTCATGAAACGGCTCACCGACCCAGGACTTTCATCTATTCGAAGAGGCCCTGAGTCCTCCACATGGATCTTTTTGGTCCTCCATCATTCGATAATCTTGGGGGGAGAAAGTATTGCTTGGTGATTGTAGATGATTACTCAATATACACATGGGTATACTTCTTCAATGGGAAGAGTGAGACTCAACAAACTATCATCAACTTTGCAAAT
The DNA here is from genome assembly GCA_011799875.1 of Thinopyrum elongatum. Classification (NCBI taxonomy): domain Eukaryota; kingdom Viridiplantae; phylum Streptophyta; class Magnoliopsida; order Poales; family Poaceae; genus Thinopyrum; species Thinopyrum elongatum. Next base: position 561,406,651 of record CM022298.1, read on the forward strand.
GAAGCTCAACGTCAATATGAGGCAAAGATCTTGATGATCCGAAGTGACAACAGCATGGAGTTCAAGAACTACACCTTGGATGAGTTTCTTAGTGATGAGGGGATCAAGCACCAATATGCCGCACCCTATACCCCTCAATAAAATGGTGTAGCAAAGAGGAAGAACCGGACGTTGATGGACGCGGCAAGGACCATGATGGCGGAATTCAAATCTTCGTACAACTTTTGAGCCGAAGCCATCAACACTGCATGTCATGCATCCAATCAGCTCTACCTCCACAAAGGCTTGAACAAGACTCCATATGAGATAATTACCGATAACAAGCCCAACCTCAAGTACTTTCGGGTGTTCGGTTATAAGTGTTTCATTCTCAAGAAAGGTGTTTGTTTGTCTAAGTTTGAACCTAGAGCTCAAGAGGGCATATTTGTTGGTTATGCTACAAACTCTCATGCTTACCGTGTTCTCAACAAGTCCACCGGACTCATTGAGGAGACGTGTAACATGGAGTTTGATGAGAATAATGGCTCCCAAGTGGAGCAAAGTGGTCTTTGTGATGTAGGTGATGAAATTCCTCCCCAAGCCATAAGAAGAATGGGGACTGGTCAAATACTCCCCATTGAGGAACCCCTTGTGGCCGAAGGAGAAGGACAATGCTCTACTCAAGTGGAGCCATCACCGACGCTAGACCCACATGCTTCCAAACAACAAAGTGAAGGCCCTCAACCAACACTACAAAAAAAAGACACATCCATGACATTTTGGGCCGAACAAATTTTTTTCTGTCATGCTTATGACACTTCTATGACGATAATTGTGACAAAAGCACGTATCATCATAGATGTGGTGGGCTCCTACTTCTATGACAAAAAATCATGACAGAAAATGGGCTTTTCGTCGTGGGCGGGCCGGGGACGCACCTGCATGACATTCTTTGGGCCGTCCATGACGGAAAAAATAGTGGTAGAAGTGAGGGAAAATTTTGGGGAGTTCCCGGTTACGGTGGGTGGTCGGGGCTGAGCGATGCACGGAGGGATTGCGCGTTTCTCTTGAACACGTACGCGTGTGTGTGTGAGGCATTGGGCTCTAACTGAACCCGAGCGAGGCATTCGCTTACTGAACCCGAGCGATTGCACTGGCTATGCGTTATTGAACCCGAGTGATTGATCGATCCCTGGCTGTTAACTGAACCCGATCGAGCGATTCCTTTGCTACTGCTGCTAACTGAAGCCGATCGAACCTGCTGCCTCTTGATGAACAGTGAGAATTGTTGGGGGTTGGATGAACAGTTCCTGGTGGGGGTTGGATGAACAGGACCCCGTGATAGTAGAGGTCATTGCCGCTGGATGAACAGGACCTCGATCGAGAGGAGGCCGCCACACACCCGAGCTGGTTGGGGGTGGGTGAATAGGACCCCGTGGAGGGCTGGTTGAATAGGACCCCGTGTGGAGGGCTGGTCGAACAGTAGCTGGTGGAGGCTGGATGAACAGGACCCCGTGGTGAACAGTAGCTGGTGGAGGTTGGAGGAAGTTGACGGTGGATGAACAGTAGCAGGTGGAGGCTGGAGGAAGTCGATGGTGGATGAACAGTAGCCCGTGGAGGCTGGAGTGAGGCAGTAGACAGTGGATGAACAGTAGCCATTGGAGTTCCGTTTTGCGGTACGCCACACCCCTCCCAATGAATAGGACCCCGTTTCGACCGTAGGCGCTCCAACACAAGTCTGTTTCCTCTGTTTTGCGGTACACCACACCCCTCCCGATCAACAGCACCCCGTTTCGACTGTAGGCACTCGAACAGAAGACCGTTTCCTTTGTTCTATGGTACGCCAGACCCTTCCCGATGAACAGGACCCCGTTTCGACCGTACGCGGTCGAACAGAAGGCCGTTTTCCTCTGTTTTGCGGTACGCCAGACAATGTTCCGGCTGTTCCGTCCAAGCCGGTTGGCTCCCAATGAATAGGACGCGTTCCGACCCAGTGGCTTGGCTCCCGATGAACAGGACGTGTTCCGACCCAGTGGCTTCGCTCCCGATGAACAGGATGCGTTCCGACCCAGTCACTTGGCTCTCGGTGAACACGACGTTGTTTCCTCCGTTCCGACCCAGCCGGTTAGCTGCCGACGAACAGGACAACGTCGCTGCCGTCCGTTGCCTCTCCATGTACACGAGCCCTGGCCGTACGTATGCGCGAGTACGCATTCGAGACCCCGCCCTTATGTACGTACGTAGCCATATTTACTTTCTTGCAGCGTGGCTGTACGTACGTGTACACGATATATATAGACGGGACTATGTGACATGCTACGTCCGCGCCTCTACTACGACACATGCATGTTCTTACTCGGCCACGGTTCATCGCTGTAGAGAGACCGATCGACCAGTATGTACGTACACATTCGCGACCAGACAGACAACCCTACCTACGGTTCGACCCGGTGGGTCCCAGCTGTTAGGGAGGATTAGGAGGCACTTCCTTGCGTGCGAAGATATAGCTGGTGGGTCCCAGCTGTCAGGGGGAAGAATCATTTTTTCCGTAATATGGATGCACTTCCTTGCATGCAAAGATGTAGCTGGTGGGTCCCAGCTGTCAGGGGGAACGTTTTTTTCAAGGCCCTTCCAGTAGGTCCCACTGTCAGGTGGAGAAATCATTATTATGCGCGTAATAAGGAGGCACTTCCTTGCTGCGGCCATAGACCCAGCTGTCAGCCTCTCCACGTACAGTCCTCTTCCGATGGAAGTCGTTCCTTGACCATGTTGACCACGCCGTGCCGAGAGCACCAAGGCGGTGGACGACGGCGAGGCCTAAGATGGGAACAATCTAGAGTCATGGAACAAGGGGCACTGGAGTCCCTGGCGGAGGGGAGTACGAGGGACTGGTTCGGCTGCCGGGTGAGGCTGCCTTCGCTGGAGAATAACAGAAGGTGTGGGTGCGTACAGGTATGACCTGGCCACCGTTGGGAGTAGGGTGGGGCGGTGAGGTCTGCGGGGCAGCACAGCCGGCCACGGGAGGCAGATGCAGGCGCTCCAGCCGGTGATGGTTTTGGCAGCTGGAGCAAGAGCAACTAGATCAGAGATTGAAGAAGCAGGATCGCCGTTGGATGTCAATCCAACGACTACATATGTCAGAATAATTTGTTGACTTTTTGTTTTAGACCATTAAATCGTTTTGCTCACTAAATGGACAACACCTTGCGCAGGCTTCGTCTAGTTGGCCACCAAAGTCAGCTTCGAAAGCTGTGGCGGAATGCAGCCATTTATTTAGGTTTTACAGCCCATTTCATTTTGTTTGCCAATACATCTATTTCCTGGGCTTTGACTCAAAAAATAATCTATTTCCTGGGCTGGGTAAAAATAATAATAGCCGATTTACTATTTATGATAATTTATAGCGCATTTGATTATTTATTTGAATACACCTATTTACTGAGCTGGGTGAAAAATAATATTGCGTACATGCAGCGCATTTATCATTTCTGATAATTTACAGGCCATTTGATTTTAGTAGAAATGGACCCATTTTCTGGGATGGGTGAAAAAGCAATGATGGTCTGGACTGAGCATTTATTATAAAAAATAATATTGAGATACGAATATTATTAAAAAAATTAAGTTGGGCTTGGTAATCTTATTATCTAAAAAATGAACTGGGATGTGCATTTTATTAAAAGAAACATAGGCTAGGCTACGCTTATTTTAGGATCTTGTGTACAACTGTCGGCCCAGTTGCATTGCTGATGTTCAACAAAAAAGGCCTGTGTAGTACAATACAACTTTACATGGCTACTCAGCTCATATTCAACGATGCCTGAAAAGGCCCAACCAAGGCTTCTGTACAACTTTTTGAAGTCACTGAGCTCAATTAATAACTTAAGAAAAAAGTTAGAGTATAGTGGAACCTAATTAAAAGCTATCACGAGCGAAGAAATAATTCAACGGGTCTCACTTGTGTGTGTGTGTGTGTGTGTGTGTGTGCGCGCGCGTGTGTGTGTGTGTGAGAGAGAGAGAGAGAGAGAGTGAGAGAGAGAGACCCATCGGTCGATGCTCGTAAATACATCTTTCAGCCATATGCATTGCTGATGCTCAGTAAAAACTTATATAGTTAACACAATCATATAGAACATCATAGCACACTGAACTTGCATACAAAAATTTCACGCAGGCGGCACAATCAAGGTGGAAGCAGTGGATCGCTATGAGTAGGGCTATGTTGAAACCAACAAACTCGTACATAACGGTTCATCGTCTTTATCAATGACGGGGAAATATCTTGAATGTTGTGCAAAGAAAACAGACAGACAACATAATAAGTTCTGCTAGCACATTAAGTTGACGTACACCCCTTTCTAAAAAAAGTTCAGGTACAAAACTAGAATAGGTCACAATCACATGTACTGGCACATCAGTGCTTCACACTGATAGCTCGGATTTAACTAGTATCTGAGAAGATTCAGTTGTTACCTCAAATTAGAGCACATCCAGGCAGCCAGCCCTGCCTCTTCTCCCAAAGAAGCAGTGGCCTCCGCCGTGCGATGGAGTAGGCCCTGTGCCATCCATCGTTCTGAGCAACACGGGGAAAGTCTGATGTTGACTCCTGTAATGGACGTCGTCGACGGACCCTGGCACCAGCGGCGGTGGTAGGACTTCGATTGATGGATTGACCACTTCTTCGACATGCACGAACACTCGATACAGGTACATCCCTAACGTGGTCCGCGGCGGCCTTGGTGGCGATGAATGGTACAACCCCGGTTCCTGCACCGGTATCTCAACACCAATCACCTTCGGTATGGTGGACGGCTTGTTCATCCATGCCATAACCATCAGAGCCCAACTGTCTGGAGGAACAAACATACTTACGAGCTCACCTCCAAGGTCGTTGATAAGCTCATTCATGGACTCACTGTTCCAAGCACGTCGAGGCATGCCGTGGAAGGTAAGCTTTGTTAAAAACTCAAGCTCAGAGGGCACCGAGCCCCATCCTGGGTGCCACCGATCAAAGCTCACCAGCGCGCCATCGCAGAACAAACGCCGGGAAGATTCGAACACACGACTGCAGTCGAAAGTTATCCGGAACCTGACGAAGAAATCAGCCGGTGGCGGACAGACTTCGACGAGCAAGTCACTTATTTGGATGCCGTGTGCAATGCCAAGAGCTTTGACAAGGTCGTCCGGCGAGACGGGAGGCCGGTCGCCGTTGATGGTTACCATCAGTACTTTGCCGGCAAACTGGTCGTCAAGCGCCGCCATGCCACTGTTGACCGACAGCACGCAGCGCCCGAAGGCAGGACAGACCTCAGGATCTCCAGCTCAGAGATCTGCGTTGACCGGCGACATGATAGTGCGCTTGAGTACAGGGAATACATGAGGGGGATTTGGGGGAACTGGAGTAGGAATCGAGATTCCAAAGGTGGGGGAGGGGCGGGAGATTGGGGATGAAAAGGTAGCATGAATTTCGAACACGCGCCAATATGCTCTTGGTGCGCAAGCACACGAAAACACCGGTGGCGCCCACATGTCGGCCTAAGAGTCCTTTTTCTTTCTTTTTTTGAGAGCCTGGCCTGAGAGTCATAATTGACCTATTTTGGCATTGCGTTACTACTCAGCCCATATTCAACGACACCTCACTGGCCCAAACAAGTGTACATCATTGAAAAGACACTGAGCTCAAATTATAACTTGAAAAAAGGAGATGTACTCTGAACACTGGAGAATGGTGATGCCCTCATTTAGCCCACCAGCAGTTTGAGACAATAAATAGTTTGAAACAACGATATATACAACATTCAAACACTGACTAGTGACTACTACTGACATAAACAGCAAGACATGATAGTTCATAAGAAGTCTTGCTACACCACCAAAACGCACCCATCTGCAGCGCTCAGACTCTCGTGATCCAGACGAGAATGACATTCTAAATAGAGGCAACTATTACATAGTAAGAGTGACATAGACAAGGATGACCAAATGACAAGGAATCAATATGCATAACAAAAGAGAGAACTACCCATCCAGAACAAGTAGAAAAGACAACAAGTCATTCGAAGAGGGATGATCCATTACCATCATAATTTGCAGCCCTGCTTCAGCCACCAGTGATTCGGAGACACCAGTACTCCACCCTTTTGATGCCATAGCCCAATTACCTATCAACCTGAAGGCGTGAACCACATCACTGCTTGCCGGACTTGAGACATCCAAGGATCAAAGTTAATCCAGATGCCTTTGTCATTCTCACCTTCTTTTGGCTGCAGGCTGTATCATTGACAATCAGGGGAGTCTGCTCCTGAAGTCCTAGGGCTCGCCGTGTAGACACAGTTTTCCCTAGCAAACAGAGCCTCTCTGCCATCAAGGTCCTTGCCAACGGTGATCTCCTGGTTAATTGGATAATTGAGTCCGAGAAACAGAGAGTGTGAACCAAGGCTGTTTACCCGCCTCCAACTCAAAAATCCTGAAGGCCCCAACAAGCTGGTTTCCTGCTCATAGACATAACAGCCACTGTCTAAATACTCACGTATTTCACGGTGCTTGTACACAGTGGGGTTTTTACAATATAACTTCTCCGGCTCATGTGTGCGGATGATCATCAGTCTTTTGCCATCGTCTGATCGAGCGAGGAACCAGTTGTGCTTCCCTATTTTTGGCAAAGGTGGTGTTATTACAAAGGGCAGTAACTGTAGGGACACTACATCATATCAAAAAGGACAGGCATTGTTAATGTAAGACCAGCATTGTTCAGAGTATGAGTAGGATAATGCAAGAAACAACATTGATCTGTCCCTGTTGGAACTGAGAGGAAAATACAGGGAAATGTATACTGGGTTCAAAAATATAGAAGTGCCATGCATGGTTATACTCATGTTATCTCGCAATCGATTCTTCACAGGAAACTAGCATGTCATGCATGTTATGTAATCATGTTCTGTCCTCACAAACAAATTCTTCAAGGAAACTAACAGACCATGCATTGTTATATACTCATGTTCTATGGGCAATTTTTTTTGTGAGGATATTATTCTAGCCATTGATTGCTGAAGGGCGAATAGAGGTATGTACACATGGTAAGCATTACAGGATTTCACTACTTCCAAATATAGAGTTCTCCATATGCACATTTACTTCCCTAATGTATGGTTAGATGAAACCAATAGTGTGATGCATGTTTCTACATCATGAAAATGAGGAAACTAACATGGCTATTTATACACACTCATATTTAGTAGTATATAGATTACTATAAAGTAAGGAGAATATCCATATCTTCCTAACCATTTGATTATTCAAGTGTACAAATTGGTTGTAATGACATGGTCACAATCGCATGAATTAACTCATTCCAAATATAGCTGATTTACGGTGTCTCTAATACATTGCCATAGTTCTACTCAAATTCTGCTCAAACGGGGATATGCCAATCATCACAAAAAGTTCAAACAGTGTCATGGCGTTATCATTAAAATCAGACGAAAACAACTTACACGCGCCGTCCCAGCAATACGTGGTGCCATCTGCTTTGTCGATCGCGTAGATGATGCCATTGTGTTCAATAGCATCATAGAAGTGTGTATCAGCTTTGACGATCCACTGCGAGCTGAGTCGTCTCCAGCTAAAGAAGGCACCAGCGGAAAGATAGGCGAGTCCGCGGACAAACAAGGCAATTAGCTTGAAGTCTGCGTAATCCGCATATCGTGTGGGCACTTGGCAGATTACAATCTTCTGCAAAACAATATCCATCCAACTGACGTGTTAATCTAGATGACTTGGACCGTGACGGTAAAACCCTACATACTCCAACGGAGGAAGGATAATCTCATGGGAGGTCTGGAAGTTCACGAGCACCAACTTTTTCCCGTCTTCTCTGACGGCAGCCATCCAGTGGGAGTTCATGCCGACCCAGTACATACCTGCCAAGAAGTTTCGGGCGATGGTGATCGGATCAAAGTCGAGGGAAATGATGTACGGCGGCCCACTACATACTTGCAAAGAAGTTTCGACTAATGGAGGTCGGATTGAAGTCGAGGGGCATCATGTACGCCTCCGTATCATGGTGAGCAAATCTCGCTAGACCAGATAGCAGAAAGCAGGGTGTCTTGAAAAGCTGAGGCCTCGCTTCGATGATGGCCGCGTGCATGTCCCTCGAGCATGCAGCCAGCCGCACGGCGCTCAACATATCCATACACGAACAACAGAGGTTGAGGATGTCACTGGGGAGATTGCTCCAATCGCGGCTTATATGGATGCTGCGCGGTTCATGTTCGGCCATGGTGGAGTTTGGAAGGTGGGGTTTTTGGGGTGCTTGATTTACGGGGGATAAAGCTCTCGGTGCTGGAGCGGCTAGCAAGGGAATAGTGGTACTGGGGGAGGCGAGCGAGGCGAGGGTACATGGGGGCACAGTGAGATGATGAAGAGTGACCTCAGGATCTCTGGCGGGACGAAGATGGAGATGGAGTGGTGCTAGGGGAGAGGGAGACGAGGCGAGGCATGCTATACAGCGGCGGTGACAGTGACTGCACGGTGCACAAGGTGAGGCTGACTTTGGTAACCCGAACACGCCGCCTGGACTAGTGTCACCTCGGGCGTAGGGTCTTGTCACTTCATTGTGAGGACCGGATGAATAATAGTATTTTGACCATCAAGTGTACCGCGGTTGTACTACTGCTAGTAGTAACAGTACTGAGTAGTACTGTATAGCGGAAATAGGTCTTCCCCGCTAGCATGCCTCTGGGTTCACTTCATCCTCCAGGTAGCATCCATATTGTGAGTAGAACCAAATTCTCGTGCATGCGGAAGCGCGAAGAAGGGCTTTTTATATTTTTAGGATAACCGCATATATTCCTTAACCAGAAAAGGTTGTGTCTTGCAGGCACGCGCCAATATCAATCCGAACCAGCTATGACATATTTTTTATGCAAAGAGATGGATATGTTTGTATTGTTCGTCTACCCAAGTGGGTTTTGCGTAGATCCCACCTATCAGGAGGGGTGAAGAAATAAAAAGTAATCATAAAATGTTTCACCACGGTGATTCAAAAGAGTGACCTCAACTAACCAGTGGCACATGTAGCAATAGAAGGATGGGCACGTACACGGACACGGACCACTCCTTAGTACGCTACCCGCATAGCCTTTTTGTTTTGCAGGTTGGGCTACCTAGCCTTCTGTAGGATCGAAAGTAGGTCTAGAGGGGGGTGATTAGACTACTTGACCAAATAAAAATCTAACCTTTTCCCAATTTTAAGTGTTGGCAGATTTTAGCAACTTAGCACAAGTCAAGCAATCAACCTACACATGCAATTATAAGAGTGTAGCAGCGGAAAGTAAAACATTGCATATGAAGGTAAAGGGAAGGGTTTGGAGAAGGCAAACGCATTGTAGACACAGAGATTTTTGGCGTGGTTTCGATAGGTGGTGCTATCGTACGTCCACGTTGATGGAGACTTCAACCCACGAAGGGTAACGGTTGCGCGAGTCCATGGAGGGCTCTACCCACGAAGGGTCCATGAAGAAGCAACCTTGTCTATCCCACCATGGCCATCACCCACGAAGGACTTTCCTCACTCGGGTAGATCTTCACGAAGTAGGCGATCTCCTTGTCCTTACAAACTTCTTGGTTCAACTCCACAATCTTGTCGGAGGCTCCCAAGAGACACCTAACCAATCTAGGAGACACCACTCTCCAAAAGGTAATAGACGGTGTGTTGATGATGAATTCCTTGCTCTTGTGCTTCAAATGATAGTCTCCCCAACACTCAACTCTCTCTCATAGATTTGGCTATGGTGGAAAGATGATTTGAGTGGAAAGCAACTTGGGGAAGGCTAGAGATCAAGATTCTTGTGGTAGGATTGGAATGTCTTGGTCTTACCACATGAGTAGGTGGTTCTCTCTTAGAAAATGTGTAGTGGAAGTTTAGGCACATTCTGATGGCTCTCTCACTGATGGAGAAGGGGTTGGAGGGGTATATATAGCCTCCACACAAAATCCAACCGTTACACACATTTGACCCAACTCGGTCAGACCGAATAGAAGAACTCGGTGAGACCAATTTAGTTCAAAATGTGAATGTTAGGAATCTCGGTGGGACCGACTGGATCAACTCGGTGTGACCGATGTGCTAGGGCTTATGGCAAACCTCATCTCAGTGAGACCGATTGCATGAACTCGGTGAGACCGATTTCAGTAATGAGCAAACAAAGAGTTGGCCAAGCAAACTCGGTGGGACCGATTGCACATTTCGGTGAGACCGAAATAATTACAATAGGCAACAGAGAGTTTGCAAGGCCATCTCGGTGAGAGCGAGATCCGTATCAGTGTGACCGAATTTTGTCTAGGGTTTCTGGCAGTTCCTATGTCAACTGAACTCGTTGGCGCCGGATAGATCAAATCGGTGGGGCCGAGTTTGACTTTGGGTTTTGGACAAATGTGGAAATGATAAAGTGGTTGAGGGTTTTTGGAGCAATATCACTAAGCACTTTGAGCAAGTAGATCATTAAGCAACACCTCATCCCCTTTTAATAATATTGGCTTTCCTATGGACTCAATGTGATCTTGGATCACTAAAATTAAAATGAAGAGTCTTGAGCTTTTGCCAATCTTTGTCCTTAGCATTTTGAGGGGTCCACATCTCTAGTCCATGCCATGCCAATCATTCAACTTTCTGAAATATTTAGCTTGAATGGATATTAGTTCAATGAGCTATATGTTGTTATGAATTACCAAAACCACCCGAGGATTAGTTGCACTTTCAATCTCCCCCTTTTTGGTAATTGATGACAACATATAGATCAAAGCTTCGACAAATGATAATATGAATGAAATACATCGTCGCTTTGAGAAGTATGCGATAAGCAAGAGCTCCCCCTAAATTTGTGCATTATTTAATTTTTTTGTTTGAATGCAAATGCACAATCGATTAGGATCATGGGTCACTCTTCCATGTCACATACATCTTGGTGGAGCGCTCAAAATGGTAAGAGTTAAACAACATGCACTCATCACCAAGGGTAAACATGATTGATCATACACAAATATCATAGATATCATCATGCAAGCACACATTAAGGCATAGTATGATCAAACACATGATCACATAAGTGTCTCATGAGCATAACACACATAGTAGCATAGGAATCAAACGAGCAAATGATCAAAGTAGCAAGAGAGGCAAATAAAACCAACAAAAGACAAAACACTCTCTCTCTCTGTCTCTCGAAGCCTAATGATCTATACACTTTCTCCCCCTTTGGCAAAAAGTTACCAAAAAGCTTGAGAATGCATAGTGCTATGCGGCACTCTAGGCACGATCTCTGGGAGCTTCTGAAGGGGTCTTCTGGCTGGTTGCTCCAGTGTGCGTAGATGGCGTGGAGAGGAGTCCATCTGAAAATGCTTCGGCTGAGGTCTGTGGAGCTGGAGGAGTTGAAACTGGAGGTGCAATCGTGGCAGTTGCTGTAGGTGCTGAAATGGAAGTCCTGGTGTCACTGACAACTGGCACTGCTGAAGACCTTTGTGCCCTTGGCACTCTCTGAAAAATATCTGTGGTAGGTCTGTCATTCCTGTCCTCAACTTCTTCCTGGAGCTTCTCCACAGTGGTCTGGATCTCTGTGACCTTCACATCTAGATCATGAAATTTAGTCTCAATGATCCTCTCAAGACTCTCTTGATTTTGAGTCAGGGTGGCCAAGCCCTTCTCAATTCTCACAGTAGCCTCAAGCAGATAACTGAGTTGATCCTGCTTGGTCTTGAGCATCATAGTAGAAGCATCTGGTGCACTGGCTGCCTTTGCTACTTTTGCAGCTTTTGCTCTCTCTCTCTTCTCCTGGGCTTCAACTGAAGTAGGATGTGATGCATCCATGACAACCTTGTTGTCCTCAAATTCTGACCTCTGGGGAAGATGCTCTTTGTCCACAAGATATGTCCCAGTTCCCATCTTGGAGTTGATTAACATCTGTATGTGAGGGGCATATCCACATGATCTCTTCTGATCAGCTGCAGTTCTCTTCACTGTTTCAACAATTAAGCTCATCACCTTGAACTTCTGAGGTACATCAAACATGTGGAGCAAGTTGATGGAGTGACCACGGATCATCCTATGATCTCCTGACTTGGGTAAAAGAGTGTGCCTCAAGATGGTGTTGATGGTGGTCAGGCCAGCAAGCAGGAAGTAGATGGATCCAAGCTTGTGTGTCTCCAGGGCACTATCAGGAATCTCCTTGTACATGTTGGTCATGGAGTTGTGATCCTTCCTAGGCTTGGCATATACATCAGTGTCATTTTCCTCTTCCTTGGGGGCATTGATCAACTTAGCACATTCAGAGATTGTAGATTGATATCTTGTACCTTCAGTCATCCAGACAATCTTTCCATCTGGGTAGAAGTGAGCAGTGGAATAGAATTGCATGATCATCTCATCATTCCACTTGGTCAACTTCTGACCAACAAACTTGTCCACTTCATTCATCCTAAAGCTCTCATGCACACCTGGGAAGTAGTCCTCATTGTCATCAATGAATTTACAATCAACCCACTTCATGTCACACACAATGGGCTTCTTGTCCAACAAGACTATCTCATAGAAATCCTGCTCTTCCTTGGTGTGGAAACGATAGTCTACAGCAGTTCTCCTTCTGGTGGCATAGGGATCAGTCTGTCTCTAGAGTCTCAGACCTGCATCCTTCCTTTCCTTCATGTTTTCTGCTACAGGATGATCATCACTATGATCTGGAATCTTGGGCTTCAGTTTTCTGAGCACTTGTTGCTCTTCATCTTCTTGAGCTTCAGGCACTGGGGCCTTATTCTTCTCAGTAGCAGGGATGTTCCTGGTGGATCTCTTTGGTGCAAAAGGTTTTGGAGCTTGAGCTTGAGCTGAAGGCTTGGGAACAGACTTGGGCTTAGATGGAGCAGCCCCAGTCCTTATGGCATCCCCCATTAGCCTTTGAGTCTTGGTAGGAGGTGCAACAAGCTCTTCCTCCTCATCATCTGAATCTGAATCTCTCATCATAGATGGTTTGCCAATCATTCTGGCAATGGTCTTTCTGACTCTCTCCTTCCTCTTCTTTCCTCTAGCAGCCTCTTCCTTCTCTTCTCTAGCACCACTTGCTAGTTGTTCTTGCTCTTGAGTTGAGGCTCTGGCTTTTGACATTGGAGTTCTCTTAGCAGGAGCTTTCTTGTGCATCCCAGGCTTTGTGGCAGCTGCAGTAGCATACTCCTTTTTGAGTACCTTCTTCTTGGAGGTCACCTCCTCCTCAATGACAAAATCCTCATCCTCAGATTCTGAGGTTCTCTTCTTCCTTGTCCTTGTTGCTGCCTTTGGCAAGTTGCTGGGAGTGCTTCTGCTCCCCTCATCATAACTGCTGTTGGAGGGACTTGTGCCCTCACTGAGGTTTACTTGCTCTTCAGACCTGTTCTGGCTGTCACTGCCCTCTGACATAGCTGAATTTGACCCTGTGAATAGTTGGCTATAGATAGAGTGGATAAGCATCACAAAGTACAGCTATTTTGCAAAAATGTTGAGTCAAAAACTTAATTTTAGTTTTCTGCAGAAAGCATTTCGGAGCTACCGATTTGACAAACTCGGTGACACCGAAGCACAAATAGAGTCTAAACACACAATTTTGGTCAGACCAAAATGCAATTCGGTGACTCTGAGATGCTAGGGTTTCACAAAGTAAGTGATTTCGGTCGCATCGATTAGTACACTTCGATCAAACCGAGTTGTACTTGTGCAATGGCCAGGGCCAAATCGGTGAGACCGAGATCCTCAGATCGCTCGGTCTGAGATGAGTTTGGCGGAAACCTAACCCTAAGTTTTTGCATCAAATCTATTCTAGTGGATTCTTTTGGTGGATAGATTGATCTCATACGTGGGAAGAACAATGGCAAAGATCTTTGTGCAAGAATCAGAATAATGGAGCGCATAAAGAGGTCAAGTCCATACCCTAACTTGGCGATGAACTTGCTACGGCGGCAACAGCGGTGAGAATCCCGTTGACGGTGGCAGAGACCAGCGGCAGAGAGTCACTGGTGACGACGGCGATGATCCGGAGACCAAGGGGGCGACAGAGCTAGGAGGCACGGTCGAGTGTTTGGAGGAATTTCCAAATTTTCAACCCGCTATATATATACCCAGTCACTGTCGGTGTGACCGAGTGGAATGACTCAGTGGCACCGAGATGCAAAACTGCTAGCAGTTGCTGCAACTCGGTGTGACCAAATTGTTCAAATCGGTTGCACTGAGATGAAAACCTAGATCAACTTAATGAATTCGGTGAGACCGAGAAGGAGTGAGTTGGTCTGACCAAAATGCATTAAGAGGTTTTGGAAGTTAAGCCCTTGACGGATCGGTGGCTCCGAGTGCTCCTCACCCGGAGGGTCCGAATTTGACTTGTTCAAACTTTGTGATGTAGCATGAATAGAGTTTGAGATGAGAAAAGCATAGATAGCTAGAGGGAGTTCTTAGGCATTCTTGTCCATCCATTTGGCAAAAAGAAAAACCAAACAATCAAAGCAACAAATGGATGTCCTTGAATGGAGAAAATTATGCAACTAACATGCTCACACAATAAGATGACAAATAAAACATGTGGCAAAGCATGCACAAACACTCTAGCATCTATCAAGCAATTTGCGATGACTAGGTCATCTATATATGAGTATATTGACTTAGGAGCCAAATGAGAACATTCGATCATAGGTCATACTCATCGTTTAAGCACAAGTGGGGTTACCACTTTTACATAAAGCATTGTTGTGTTCACACCATTAGAGTTGCTTTGGATCAATTCTTAGAGCAAAGCTCCCCCTAGATGTGATATCCCCCCTTAGAGGGATGAACTAACCTTGGATTTTGTCGATGATGACTTCATGTAGGTGTTGAAGATGTGGATGCTCAATGTTGATGTAGATCATTTGGAGCAATCCATTGGAGTGAGTTGCACTTTCAATACCTGCATGGGTTAGTCCCACATGGAACACACAAGGATATCCATAGACATAGAGTGAAATACACATGAGATGATGTCCATGAAAGCATTAGGTTACCTTGTCCCTTGTCATACTAACAAGAGGGTTTGTGACTCCTTGAACTAGTGCAGGATATGGAAGTTGATCGCACTTGTCCTTGCCAAAATAAATATGAGTGAAGTATGTTGGCGGAGTCACCCTCAAGAACTCTCTAGTTCTTCTTCTTTGGGACCCACATCAACTTGATGGGAATCCTTGGAGTTGTATTCGTACTTGATGAAGTAGAACTTGATGTAGTCTTGGGAACCCACTTGACCAAGGCCTTAGGAGCTTCTTCAAATGCATCAATCTCTTCTTGAAGCTTGTCCTTGCCTTTTAGCTTGTGGTCTTGTGGTGGAAGATCATCTTGAGCTTGTGTTCCCTTGAAAGAAGTGGGGTCATACTTCTCTTGTTGAGGAACAAACTTCGTCTTGGGGTATTGATCTTCTTCCCACTTAACTCCATTGGCATCGCACTTTCATTCAAAACCAATACCTTGATTCTTCCGGTGCCTTCCTTGCTTGCGTACGATTTCCTCAAATTGCTTACTTCCGGCATGGCTCTTGTAAACACCTTTCTCTATAACTCCCTTCAATAAGCTATTTTATTGCTCAAGTGTAACTTGGCTAAGAGAATCATTAGTGGAATCAAGAGAACTGCTAGAAGCAACAATATTGGATTTAACATTGTTATTGTTACTACTAGAAGAAGAATCTTTCTTGCTCTTGTTGCTAGATTTTACTTGTGGCATATAAGTAGACAAGAGTAAATTCTTGGCAATGTAAGAAGAACTTTTCTTTCGAAGATCATCATTGATTGCTTTTAAGAACCCATGCTCTTGCTCTAAATTGAGCTTCTCAAAGCGTAGCTTCTCATGAGTCTTTAAAAGCTCTCGATGATCCTCTAGAGTAGTTTCATGAGCTAACTTAAGAGTGTTTAGTTCTTTAGTTAGATGCTCAATCTCCTTATTATCATTGTCATTCGTTTCATCTTGATTAGCATGATTAATAGCAATTTCATCATAGTTTTCATCACTAGTGTTGTCAAAAAGTAAATCATCATCACCTATCAAATCATCTTCATCACTGTTGAAATCAACATACTCGGGGTGTGATACCTTGGGGCCTTTAGCCATGAAGCATCTTCCAATTCCTTCATTTGGTGAGTCAAATATGTCGTAGGAGTTGGATGACACAAGTGCAAGATCGGCAACACCTTCATCTTGAGTATATTCGGAGTCGGAGTGATAACTTCTCTTGGAGTAGTGGTCAGAGTCGGAACCGGATACCCATTCACCAACGTGAGCTTGATGTCTTCGTCTTGTGTAGCTCTATGATGATTTGTCCTTCCTTTCCGAATCCTTGCTTCTACAAGAGGGTCTTCGTTCATAACGATCATCTCTACTCCTTCTCTCTCTTGGTGGTGATTCATCTCTTATACTTCTTCTTTTAGGTGCATCTTCTCTTCTCTTGTAGGGAGCCGTACACTCATTGGAGTAGTGTCCGGGTCTTCCACAATTGTAGCAAATTGCGATCATGACTAGAAGATCTTTTGTCATAGTAGGACCTTGACTTGGAACTTCTCTCTTTGCTTCTACTCTTGTAGAATTTGTTGAAGTTCTTCACCATTAAGCTCAATTCTTCATTGAAGACTTGTTTCTCACTTGATGTTGTAGGAGTATCACATGAAGCTATGTAAGCACCACTTGACTTGTTGTGGAGCTCTTCCTTATCCTTGAGTGACATCCCGTGAGCAACAATTCTACCAATGACTTCCGTTGGCTTGAGATCTTTGTAGTTGGGCATCCTTTGGATCAAGGTGCACACGGTATCATATTTTCCACCCAAGGAACTTAGGATTTTCTTGATGATGAATCTGTCGGTCATCTCTTCGCTTCCTAAGCTGGCAATCTCATTTGTGATGAGAGCAAGCCTAGAGTACATTTCAGCGACTCCTTCACCATCCTTCATTTTGAATTGTCAAGTTGACTTTGAAGCACATACAACTTGGATTCCTTGATGGACTCGGTACCTTCGTGCATATCAACCAAAGTATCCCAAATTTCCTTTGCATTCTCAAGACGGCTGATTTTTTTGAATTCTTCAAAGCATAATCCGTTGAAGAGAATATCGCAAGCTTGAGCATTGTATTGCAACATCTTCAATTCTTCTACGGTCTCTTCACGATCCGGTTCTCATCCATCCTCAAAGTATTCACCTTGCAAGCCAACAAGCACAATAGCCCAAATGGTGGGGTTATGACCAAGAATATGCATTTTCATCTTATGCTTCCAACTAGCAAAATTAGTACCATCAAAGTAAGGACCTCTAAGGTGGTAATTTCCCTCGCTAGACGCCATACTCTCCTAGGTTGTGAAACCAAGGCTATGATCACCAAAGCTATGGAAATCAAGGCAAATGGAGACCAAAGCTCTGATACCACTTGTAGGATCAAAAGTAGGTCTAGAGGGGGGTGATTAGACTACTTGACCAAATAAAAATCTAACCTTTTCCCAATTTTAAGTGTTGGCAGATTTTAGCAACTTAGCACAAGTCAAGCAATCAACCTACACATGCAATTATAAGAGTGTAGCAGCGGAAAGTAAAACATTGCATATGAAGGTAAAGGGAAGGGTTTGGAGAAGGCAAACGCAATGTAGACACATAGATTTTTGGCGTGGTTCCGATAGGTGGTGCTATCGTACGTCCATGTTGATGGAGACTTCAACCCACGAAGGGTAATGGTTGTGCGAGTCCACGGAGGGCTCCACCCATGAAGGGTCCACGAAGAAGCAACCTTGTCTATCCCACCATGGCCATCTCCCACGAAGGACTTGCCTCACTCGGGTAGATCTTCACGAAGTAGGCGATCTCCTTGCCCTTACAAACTTATTGGTTCAACTCCACAATCTTGTCGGAGGCTCCAAGAGACACCTAACTAATCTAGGAGACACCACTCTCCAAAAGGTAATAGATGATGTGTTGATGATGAACTCCTTGCTCTTGTGCTTCAAATGATAGTCTCCCCAACACTCAACTCTCTCTCACAGATTTGTCTATGGTGGAAAGATGATTTGAGTGGAAAGCAACTTGGGGAAGGCTAGAGATCAAGATTCTTGTGGTAGGATTGGAATGTGTTTGTCTCAACACATGAGTAGGTGGTTCTCTCTCAGAAAATGTATGCTGGAAGTGTAGGCACGTTCTGATGGCTCTCTCACAAATGGAGAAGGGGGTGGAGGGGTATATATAGCCTCCACACAAAATCCAACCGTTACACACATTTGACCCAACTCGGACAGACCGAATAGAAGAACTCGGTGAGACCGATTTAGTTCAAAATGTGAACGTTACGAATCTCGGTGGGACTAACTGGATCAACTCGGTGTGACCGATGTGCTAGGGCTTAGGGAAAACCTCATCTCGGTGAGACCGATTGCATGAACTCGGTGAGACCGATTTCAGCAATGAGCAAACAGAGAGTTGGCCAAGCAAACTCGGTGGGACCGATTGCACATTTCGGTGAGACCAAAATAATTACAATAGGCAACAGAGAGTTTGCAAGGCCATCTCAGTGAGACCGAGATCCATATCGGTGTGACCGAATTGTCTAGGGTTTCTGGCAGTGGCTATGTCAACTGAACTCGGTGGCGCCAGATAGATCAAATCGGTGGGGCCGAGTTTGACTTTGGGTTTTGGACAAATGTGGAAATGAGAAAGTGGCTGAGGGTTTTTGGAGCAATATCACTAAGCACTTTGAGCAAGTAGATCATTAAGCAACACCTCATCCCCTTTTAATAGTATTGGCTTTCCTATGGACTCAATGTGATCTTGGATCACTAAAATGAAAATGAAGAGTCTTGAGCTTTTGCCAATCTTTGTCCTTAGCATTTTTAGGGGTCCACATCTCTAGTCCATGCCATGCCAATCATTGAACTTTCTGAAATATTTAGCTTGAATGGATATTAGTTCAATGAGCTATACATTGTTATGAACTACCAAAACCACCCGGGGATTAGTTGCACTTTCACCGTCTAATCAACTGCTTGCATGCCACTTCTCCCATTTACTTCTCCATCGGGAACCGGTTTTCCTCGGCTTCTTCATCTCTCCTTCATTTGCATTCAAACCCCACTGGACTGGATTCACATCCTCCTTGAGTAATTCACAAGCCCCTTTAAATAATCATCTTCTTCAGTTAGACTAGCCATCTTAATCCTAATTCTCCAAACCATAGCCCTCCGGTCCAGCGGTTCCAAATGGCGAAAGAGATCCCTATGCAGGATTTTAGCGTCAAACATGTCCTCGTTGAGCATAGTTGCCACCGTCACCGACTACCCAAGGGTTGTTCGGGAGTGGATCAACAATGTATCCAACTCCCTCCAAAAGGTGGAGATGAAGGTCGTCAGTCTCGACGCAGAGTACACGGAGCGTGCCACTGGGAAGATCCAACGCGCTGCCATCCTTCAGTTGTGCCTCGAAGATGAAGTTTTGGTGTATCACATCATACACGCGCCCTCCATACCAGGTCAGCTCCACGATTTCATGTCTCGGGAGGACATATACTTCCGTGGGGCAGCCATCGAAGGGGACAAAGAGAAGCTGGCGCCGTACAACCTTGACTTGAAAAACATCACTGACCTACAAACCAGAATTCGTGTAGACGATTGTGATAAAAAACTATCGGATTCAGGGCTCCGCGGACCCAAGAAAGGTTCGAACTCTGGGGCGTGTGCGAGGAGCTCAACCTCTTCGGCCAACCAGCTCGTCACCCCACGGCCTAGCTCGAGTCGCGTGAACAAGGAAGAAGATGAACACTATCAGAGTAATGGACCACGGGTACCCCAAAGCCGGGGAACCAACGCTTCAAGACATCGGGGTGGCCAAAGCCCCTCAGTCCGGCTACTCCGGCCGACCCGCCACCCGGCCGCTCCACCCGGCCGGCTGCCTGCTGCCCGGAGTCAACCGCGACATCACATCCGACACGACACGGGCAAGACGGCCGTACCATGGACACTATTGCTGATAAAGCAAGCACTATAGCGCGTCACCTCATTGCGCCCCAATAATGCGGCACTGTGCATGCATCATGCGTCACTTCGAATGACATCCCAATAGTGTAGTTGGCACCGCGGGCCACCCCTTTTCCCCTGGGCTCCCCTTTATAAGGAGCACCAGGGGAGGCCTCACCCAAGCAAGCAAGCTAGCTAGCTAGCCAGCCATCCATCCATCCATTCTCTCATGCCATACACATTTGGCCGGCCATAATGGCTCCCTGGGTATACACCACGCCACACTCATTCGGCCACTAGAGCATGCTTGCTCACTTCGGCCACACGCACATACATGAGGCTAGTAGCATATAGCATTCATCCGGATACAGCTCCAGGAGCAACTCTGTACTGCTACGTATATTCCACATATATTCAGACATGCAGGAGTAGGGGTATTATCTCTTCGAAGAGCCCCGAACCTGGGTAAACCACCGCGTGCTATTGCGCAATACCCGTCCCGAATATTCCACGGCAGTCTTGCCCTCACCTCAAGCCACCCCGTGGCATCTGTCGTCTCGCGGTATCCCCTGCCGACTGACGCGAGAATACTCTGACAAACACGACAGTTTACCCAAGTTCGGGCCACCTTGCGGTGTAATACCCTACTCCTGCTTTGTGGTGGATTGGCCTCATGAGGGGCTGAGGATGAACTAGTACAGAGGAAGAACAAGCTCGTGAGAGCTGCTCTGGTGAGGGTGGAAAATGAGTCCGGTCGAAGGGTCCATCAACCTCTCTGGTGGTGGCTAACCTATTCTTATAGTGGCCTCGGTCCTCTTCCCCAAAACTTAGGCGGGAAGGGATCCCACAGTGGCCAATTTGAAAGGGGACAAGTAGTACATCTTATCCTGACGAAAGGTGGTCTTTGCCTGCAAAGCTTCTGCTCGTGACGCGGTGGTGGGTCTGGCGATGACATCCGTCCAGCCGAGCTGGTGACCTTGGTCTTGTTGCACTGGAATGGAAACCTTTGCCAGATTCCTCGGGAACCCACGCCTCCGCTTGCCTCCTTAGCACCAAAGAGGAAACTACCTTCTCTGCCCCCGCTGGTGCCCACCTGCCTCGGTCGTCATGGCTTGCGTCATCACAACCTCAGGAGTTTGGGCACCTGCATAGAAATCTCCGCTCCTTAGGAGGCAGCCTAGGGAGGCTGCTTCCTCAGGAGGTCTTGGCGTTGTCCGCCTCGCGAGGCTTGGCCCCTCGCGAGGGTCTTGTCTTGATGGTCTCGGAGGTGGGCCGTACCAGGCCATGGAAGGAGCCACGCCTTGGGCCGCAGGCAGGCAAGTCTGGGTACCCTGGTTCCCAGAACACCGACAGTAGCCCCCGGGCCCAAGGTGCGCTCGGACTTGGCTTCGAGGCGAAGCCAAAGGCAAGGGCGAAGCGCCGTGGGCCCCAATCGCCTGCGGGCTCGGCCGACGCATGGCGCTTGACGGGACGTGGGCGTCTCCGCTTCCCCACGTCGCCTCGGCAACTGTCCGACATAGGCAAAAGGGGCACCATTACTCGGAACGTGAGAGGCCGCCGGTTGGCCTTCTCCCGGCTATAAATGGGGGCAGGGGGCGGAGCCCCCAGCCCATCTTAATCTCCTTGCCGCTCACTCCTTCTTCTTCTCCGCGCCGCCGTCTTGCTGAGGCACCTATGACGCCCATGAGGAGGTTCTCCGCTGTCGAGAAGGGAAAGGCCCCGCAAGTGGAGCCAGAGTTGCTCCCGCCAAAGAAGAGACGCGGCCGCCCGCGCAGGACATCCCCCTCACCCGCAGCTGCCCAAGCCTGGTGCGAACGTGCTCCGTCGGGTTTCCCCGTCGACGCTAGCATTCGTGCATAGGACCTTGACCTCGCAAGCAGCCGCGGGGGCCACGGTAGACGAAGCCGGGGAGGGGGCAGGCGACAGTCGTACGACCACCTCCCCTGCAGGCGCATGCCAGCGACACGGCCCGCGAGTTCGTGGTGTGGGCGGCGATGTCGCCACGCACGTGGATGTGGCTCCCACGGTCCCTGGCAAGGGAGATACCTCCGAGAGGGCCAATCGAGCTGTGGCTGCAGCACGATAGCTGCTGCGGTCAAGCCTCGGAGGTGGAGGTTGAGGCCTTCGACTCTGGTGATGTCTTCCTGACCTGGGGATGGGGCGCGATCGCCTGCGCCTGCAACACGGAGGGGAGGCACACCGTCCACTTCGAGTACGACGGAGCATCGACGCTCTTCTTCAAGGTCTTCGGGGAGGACGGCCGACGTCTAGAGTGCTACCCCAAGGGAGGCGAACAAGACAGCGGTCCCTCTTCGGGCCGCTGAGGCGGCAAGGCCCCGGGCGGTGAACTTGCCCTTGGCCTTGTCCGCGATTCCTCTGAAAGTAGCAGCGCTTCCTCCGGACCAAGCTCGAGCGATGATGATAGCTACGAGCCACCGCATCGCCATGCCCGGGCCTAGGGGAGGAGCGGTGCCAGCCCGGCGTCGTGGGCGACGCCGCCCGAGCCGTGATCTATGGGAAGCCTTTTTCCTTTTGCTCCATTCCTACGTGAAAATTATGAAAGGGCCCCACAGGGGTATGTAAAAATTGCGACACCTTTGCTTTTAATGTTAGCGTCCCCAAGTCAAGTTGTATTTACGTCTCTCACTTGGGCACGGCTCCCCCCTTTTACTCTCACGGTAGCTTAGTGCTCTACACAGACAGGACCCAGTCCCCAGGCAGGCTTCGGCCGTCGCTGGTATGCCAGGTCGCGATGCCGTGGTCAAGGCCAGGAGGTGAGCGGCCTGAAGTCTGGTAAGATCCCCCAAGGCGTGATGCTCGGGAGGTCCCCTTTAGCGCACAAGCAGCTCCCAAAAGACTAATAGGGAAGTTTCCTTGCCTGAGCAAAATCGCATGAAACGAGAGCGTCGAATGTGTGACTCACGCCCGTGCATGCAAAGTGACTTATCTTGGCGAGCCTGATATGGTTTCTTTGCCGTGAGGGCGAGTTCCTCGCGCGATGTTAGGCTGCGCCTTCCTCCTGACGGCTCCCCCCCACGGGGCCCTCGCCAACTCCATCTCTCCCGCTCGACAGGATGCTCTACGTTCTCGGGACCCGGTGCTCAAGTGAAGCTCGGTCGCCGCTGGTATGCCAGGTCGTGATGCCGTGGTCAAGGTCAGGGGGTGAGGGCTCGAGAGCCGGTAGGAGCCCCTGAGGCGCGATGCTCAAGGGCCCCCCTTTCGCGCACAAGCGATTTGCGCAAGAAAAGAGTGGCTAGCTCCCTGGGGGTACCCAGGGGGAGTGTGCCTCATGGCACATGGCGCGATATCGCCGCGGGGTGTCGGTGAAGCCGCTCATGGTCCTGCCTCTGGGGGTTCCTACGAGTTAGTCACAAACACAAAGGGCTGCCGCGCTTGCTATCCTGCCCGTGATCTTTCCGCGAGAAGATGAAGGCACTAAGGACCTGGTGAGGTGGCATGCGCGGGGCCAGCCATGAGCCAGAGCTCAGTCTCTTAGATTTATTAGCGCTGTAGGGATGGACCCAAGCACAGACGCCGTGCCAACATGCATCTAGCCCCCGTCGTGGGACGAGCGAAGGCGGGTTAGCAACGCATGAAAGGCAACTCCATAGATGATGGGTCGACATGGATAACATTGATAGTGAAATAGCTCGAGCAAGCACAACTGGTCTGGGGTACATGAATCAAAATGAAGCAGCTGTGGGGTCGGGCCCTAGTAGCTTGAGGATAATGCAGCCCGAAGGGCACCCTCAACTGAACAAACCATAAAGTCACCTGGCACCATCGTTGTAGAAGCATTGGAGTAGCTGAAGACGCTCGCTGCAGAGATCGCTCCTCATGAGCCAGCCGGCTCCTGAGGCCCGGGAGGCTCTGGAGGTCCGAGGAGCTCGCGAGGATTCGGCACCTCCTCTGCCAGGACCACCTGGTGCCTGGCTTCATGGGCCGCCAAGACCTCTGGCATGAGGCGCTGGTACAAAGCAGCCACGTTCAGCAGGCCGAACGTCACGCGGACGTGGCTGCAGGGGTAGCCCTCGCTCTGGCCTACGCGGGACGGCCAGAAGAGCTCCTGGGAAGCAGCCCTGTTGAGGCTTGGGATGTTGACACAGATGCGCAGCTCGCCACCCATGTCATGGGCGGTAGCTGCACTGGACGGTGCGGGGCAACGCTCGCCACACATGGCTCGCGCCTCCTGAAGCTCCTCGATCGCCTTGGTGATGAACTCTTGAGCGCCTGGCGCCTAGCGCCTTGAGCCTTGCTCACAGAGGCGCGCGTCAAAGCATGCCCCCATGTGGTGCCCGAACGCCTCCCTCATGACGCTGGTCAGGTCAGAGGCTCTCCAGACGAGAGCCCCCGAGCCCGTCCTGAGAGGGGCGCCGGGCGCGCCTTCCTATGTGAGAGGGAAGGGTGCCCCAGCAGTGGGCGCGGGGCCTGAGGCATGATCGTCGAGTGCCCCAGCCTCCTGACGGCCCTTGGGGAGGAGCTGCTTCTTCTTCTTGGGGATAGCCTCAGGAGGCCGGATGGCACCCTCGTCGTCAGAGTTCTCGACCGCCGCAGCTTGGTAGGCGCGCTCGAGGGAGCACACCGCAGCCTTTTCGTCGCAGACGACCATGATGATGCCGCCACTCCCTGGCATCTTGAGGACATTGTAGTCGTGGTGCGTCACCGCCATGAACTTGGCGAGGGCCGGATATCTGAGGATGGCGTTGTACGGGAGGTGGATGTGGGCGACGTCGAAGTCGATGAGCTCAGTGTGGTAGTTGTCGCGCTTGCCGAAGGTGACAGGGAGGCGGATCTGCCCTATGGGGATGGTGGAGCCGTCGGTCACTCCTGAGAAGGGCTTGGTAGCCTGAAGCTGGTCGTAGGGCACTTGGAGCATCTCGAACGTCTCGACAGAGAGAACGTTGAGCCCCGTGCCACCATCAATGAGCGTTTTGGTGACGAGGACGTTGCTGATGGTCGGTGCGCAGAGCATCGGGAGCACGCCAATGGCGGCTGAACACTTGAGCTGGTCCGTAGAGTCGAAGGTGATGGCGTGCTTGGACCACCTGAGGGGTCGCGACGCCTCAAGCTTGGGAAGAGCCGTGTTCACCTCGCGAGCGAACTGCTTGAAGATGCGATGAGAGGCGAGGGCCTGAGCACCACCCAGGATGCAGGTGATCGTGCGGGGCTCCTGGAAGCCCCCAGCCCCATCGTCCTGGTGGTTGTCATCGTTCCTCCTTGGCGGTGGCAGCAGCGAAGGGAGGCCAGCATTACCCTGAGAACAGTCGTCACGCGGCTGGTCACCCCAGGGGCCATCACGAGGCTGGCCCTGCCAGCGGTCCTCACGAGGCTGATCACGCCAGTCCTAGCGGGGGTCACGGTTGTCCTAGCGGCCTCCCCCGCAGCCTCCCCCGTGACCATAGCCACGGTCACTGCACTTGGGGTGGCGGCCAAGGCGCCCGTCGCGGATTGCCCTGAGCTCCTGGCAGTCGTTGGTGTTGTGGCTGTGGACGTTGTGGAAGATGCAGAACGAGCGGTTGCCCCTGGGAGGCTCATCATGGTCATGACCATGCTTCATCTCGGGCTCCGCAGCCAGCACGGCGGGGCCCTTACGCTTCACTTCCTTAGCCTTGGCCTTCTTGTCCTCAGGGTCGACCTCCGGAAGCTCCAGGAGGGAGAGGCGACCTTCCTCGGCCCTCGCGCATCTGGTTGCCATGTTGAACATCTCCAGAGCCGAACACAAGTCCTCGTGGATGGCGAGCTCCTCCTTCATATTGACATCCCGGACGCCATCAGAGAACGCCGAGATGATGGCCTCGTCCGACACCTTCGGGATCTTGAGGCGAACATTCGTGAAGCGCTGTATGTACTTGTGCAAGGTCTTGCCTGGCTGCTGCTTTATGCGCTGCGGGTCACCTGCTGCAGGAGCGCGATCGCGAGTGCCCTGGAAGTTGGCGATGAAGCGCTCGCGGATCTCATCCCAGGAGGAGATTAACCCCACCGGGAAGTTCAGGAGCCAAGAACACGCGCCGTCCTTGAGGGCCATGGGGAACCAGTTCGCCATGACCTTGTCGTCGCCGTTTGCCGCCTCGATGCTTAGCTCGTAGAGCTGGAGGAACTCAGTAGGGTCAGGGGTGCCGTCGTAACGCGGAGGCAGATCCGGTTTGAACTTGCCGGGCCATACGACACAGCGTAGCTCCGGGGTGAAAGCACGACAGCGCGCCGTACTCACGGGGGCTGGCCGCATGGGGGGAGCTTGATCTTGGCGCCCGCGTGCCACCGCCTCTGGTGGCGCGCGGTCTTGATGCGGTGGTGCTGGAAGCGCACGCACTTCTCCTTAGGGCCGCCGCACCACCTGGCAGCTTTCCTCATCGCGTGCCAGGGCCCTGCGTGGCGGGTCACGCTGGGGTGCCTCACACCTGGTCTCCGGGTCCGCGCCATGCATGAGAGCAGGAGGAGGAGCGCCGTGGGCCACGTCGCCCACCAGGGATGGTGGAGGGCGAGGCGAACAGGATGGTGCAGGGGCTTCACCGGTGGCGTTGACGAGCTCGGCGATGCGGCTGAGCCAGTCGTCGTAGAGGTCGTTGGCTAGACGATAGCGCAGAAGCTCATGCGCCATGAGCAGCGCAGCCAGCGTGTTCGCCGGCCCGCGACGAATGTGAGAAGACGACGCCGTGGCCGGAGTGGGTGATGGGGTCACGGTGCGACCATCGCGCCGCACGGACGGTGGCAGCGATGAGTCCTGCTGTTCATGAGCAGCAGGGTCGATGGCGGCGTTAGCCACCGGGGAGGCAGAGCAGCGAGGAGCGTCGTTGCCCATGGGTGCCGTCTGGGCGACACGACCGGCCCGGCGCTCGGCATGGACA
This sequence comes from Thinopyrum elongatum, assembly GCA_011799875.1. Lineage (NCBI taxonomy): Eukaryota > Viridiplantae > Streptophyta > Magnoliopsida > Poales > Poaceae > Thinopyrum > Thinopyrum elongatum. Next base: position 561,433,492 of record CM022298.1, read on the forward strand.
AGGCGAGCATCGGCCATAGGAACGACAGAACATCGGCGGAGCGAATGGTGGAAGAGGGGCTTCGACACGCCCCTACCTGGCGCGCCAAATGTCAGATTTAGGGCTCCGCGGACCCAAGGAAGGTTCGAACTCTGGGCGTGTGCGAGGAGCTCAACCTCTCCGGCCAACCAGCTCGTCACCCCACGGCCTAGCTCGAGTCGCGTGAACAAGGAAGAAGATGAACACGACAGTTTACCCAGGTTCGGGCCACCTTGCGGTGTAATACCCTACTCCTGCTTTGTGGTGGATTGGCCTCATGAGGGGCTGAGGATAAACTAGTACAGAGGAAGAACAAGCTTGCGAGAGCTGCTCTGGTGAGGGTGGAAAATGAGTCCAGTCGAAGGGTCCATCATCCTCTCTGGTGGTAGCTAACCTATTCTTATAGTGGCCTCGGTCCTCTTCCCCAAAACTTAGGCGGGAAGGGATCCCACAGTGGCCAATTTGAAAGGGGACAAGTAGTACATCTTATCCTGACGAAAGGTGGTCTTCGCCTGCAAAGCTTCTGCTCATGACGCGGTGGTGGGTCCGGCGATGACATCCGTCTTGCCGAGCTGGTGACCTTGGTCTTGTTGCACTGGAATGGAAACCTTTGCTAGATTCCTCGGGAACCCACGCCTGCGCTTGCCTCCTTAGCACCAAAGAGGAAACTACCTTCTCTGCTCCCACTGGCGCCCGCCTGCCTCGGTCGTCATGGCTTACGTCATCACAACCTCAGGAGGTTGGGCACCTACATAGAAATCTCTACTCCTCGGGAGGCAGCCTGGGGAGGCTGCTTCCTCAGGAGGTCTTGGTGTCATCCGCCTCGCGAGGTTTGGCCCCTCGCGAGGGTCTTGTCTTGATGGTCTTGGAGGTGGGCCGTACCAGGCCATGGAAGGAGCCACGCCTTGGGCCGTAGGCAGGCAAGTCTGGGTACCCTGGTTCCCAGAACGCCGACAAAAACACCATCCCTATTCGACATAGCAAATTCTATGCTCGGAACAAATCTTGAGAAGGGTGACGACACGCTGGGATTAAGGTCGTCTGGATGGGAGAATTATCCCTTGACCTACGAGCGGATAAAATATGCTGCCCTCGATGCCTGTGTGAGTTTCGAGATAGCTGCAAGGTCGAAAGAGCTTGTTGCGAAGTCGTCTCCCATAGAAAATGAGAAGAAGAAGAAGAAGAAGAAGAAGAAAAAGAAGAAGAAGAAGAAGAAGAAGAAGAAGAAGATGAAGCTGCACCAGCAGCAGGGCATTATAGATGGATGAATTATTTCCTCTCTTGTAAAAATTATATTTCCTCTCTGTGTACATTGATATAGATAAACTATTTCGCTGGTGTGCATGTCTTTGGAACAAGTGTACAATGATATAGGTCCGCTTGACTATAATGAACTATTTATCCGCCTAGTTTTCTCTACTACTACTCCTTGCAGTGAGTGGTATGCAATGCATGTGTCATGTCTACCGCAATGCATGTGTCTGTAGACATGACAGCTTGTCCATGGAAGTTGAACCACGGCAACCATCACGTTTCTACCACTACCACACATGATTCCCACGACGCCACTCCAACCCACGGCACCACATCCCACGACGTGCGCCTCACCCCTCTCGGCCCCACCGCTCCTCTGCCTTTGTGTGCATGACATGTGGGCCAGCTGAACTGCGGCAACCATCAAGTTTCTACCACAGCCACACGCGATTGGATGCGGCTTGCATGCTCCGCTCCTGGTTCTGATCTGTGCTACCGCACCATCCAATTTTCATCCAGCGGTTGCGACACATTTCGTCCCGGGCATCACTCCTCAGCCACAAATAAAATAAAGGCCCGTCTTTGCCTTCTACTTCTGTAATACAGGTAGTACCTGCCGGTGTGGCCATCTACGCCTCGTAACACCCCGACGTCCAGCTGTGACACCCTCGCCACGGCCAGGCCAGCACCGGCCGGTTCATCTCGAATGAGTGAGTCACGAACGTCGCTGCGACAATGGCCAACTGGGCATCTCGAACCACACCGATGTCGCTTCCCCGTAGCCGACCTACACTGGCCCGTGGCCGCACGCCGTTGAGCCGCGCGTCAACGACAATGGCAGGAACAGCTCTAGGCTCGCTGGCTCAACTACGTCGAGTACATCATGTTCACAAACCAGTATTCGTTGAGCAGGTTGCTCCCGCCCACGAGCACACGCCTATACGTATCCAGCATTCTAGCCTCGCCGCTGAGTGGTACATCCTCGGGATGGTGCAAGCGGTCGGAATCTCGAGCCCAAGTCGAGCTATGTGCCCCGTGTAGATCACTGGCTCCCGCCCGAGCTCATCCGGAGCGCGAGCTAGTAAACATCGTGCGGCACGTCACAACAGACAAGCACCTCGACATGCGGGAGTATAGATCGAAGCATGGGAGGGGAGCAGGCAAGCCTCGTCCCACTCGATTCCCACGACGCCGCTCAAACCCATGACACCACACGTCCGCTGACCTGCGCCTCACCCCTCTCGGTCCCATCGCCCCTCTGCTTTTATGATAATGACATGCGGGCCAGCCGCATTTAGGGTCCACATATCATTAACTCAAAGGCAGGTGCAATAGCCGCTGAAGCTCGGTCCCGTCGGCCCCGAGAGGGAAATGTAACTCCTGCGCCAGGCCTTGTGGTGCTCCCGCAGTACGAACTCGTGCCAAACCTAGAATTTGTTTCTTACTACTACCAATGTGCCGGCCCGTGCATTGCAATGGATCCAAAGTAGTAGAATAATACTTGTTCACAAACTGGAAATATAAACACTCTAGTTTTGATATACATATATCAGTAAAAATAAATTATGCTTTACTGAAGACATATTCCTCGGGCTGATTTGATGAGGTAAGGGGTGGGTGTGGCTGGTTTCAAGATAATAATAGATTTCTAAAACATTGGAGCAGATTTTTTTTTCTAACATTTTGTAGCGTGGCACGGCATCCGGTGCACCAAAGCGTCTAAAAAAAAGTGGAGTGCACTCTAAAGATATTTACATGCTCCCATTTAGTGGAGTGCACTCTAAACACATTATCTATTTATTTTTCTCTAGCCTTTCCTAGCCATGCAACAAAGCCACATAAGCTAGTCATGCATGCAATCCATAAATTGCAATATACTCCAGCATGCAATGCCGCCACATCATCTATTTATGCCTGTTAGTCATAGGTTGTTTTTTTTCATTAGTCCAAATATTAATGTTCCATAAAACTAAACTCCAAATGTCTGCCCGAGCCGAGGCAGAGGACGTACGACGGGGGCGGTGGAGGCGTCTTCGTAAGAGGAGGAGAGCTCGAAGGATAATCTTGCACGTCCGCCGCCACCTGCATATCGGTGCGGGACTCCTCGAGCGCCCACTGGAGCTCGCGCTCTTCCAGGGAGCGGCGGAGTCACGGGATTTTCCTAAACCACGATGGGCACCATGCAGTACTCCTCGTAGCCGGGGGCATGGTGCTCACGTCCCGACTCCTGGGGTACTGTCTGGAGCACCCGCTCAACCACCTCGTGAGCCGCGAGGATGCCATGCTCGCGGCCGTGCTGTTGGAGCACATGCTTGTGCGCCTGAGTGGCAAGGATGCGATGTTTGTGGGCGTGCTGCTAGAGCACGCGCTCGTCCATGTCGAGAGCGGCGGCGATGCGATGTTCGCGGGCGGCGATGATGCGATGCTCGCAGGCATGCTGCTGGAGAACGCGCTCATCCACATTATGGGTGGCGAGGATGCGATGTTCGCGGGCGTGCTACCAGAGCACGTGCTCGTCCACGTCGAGAGCGGAGACATTGCGATGTTCGCGGGCGTGCTCTCGACGATGCGATGCTCGCAGGCATGCTGCTGGAGAACCCGCTCGTCCACATTGTGAGCGGCGAGGATGCGATGCACCTCCTCGTGACCGACCAGGGCGTGCTGCTGGAGCACAGCTACCCCTCGTGGCCGATGAGAGCGAGCCGCTAGATCACACTGTCCTCTGCGTGGACAGTCAGCGCGTGCTACTCGCGGCCGTAGAGGGCGTGGTCCACCTCGATGAAGTCAGAGACTCCGTCCTCTTCCCAGGCCGCGGCGCCGTCCACTTCGGCAATGGCTGCGTGCTCCGGTGGGTGTTGTGTCCGTATGGGAGCTTCGAGCTACAGTACCAGTGGGGGCGGGGGTGACCTTTTCATGGTTTCTTTTTTTTTTGCGGGTGACCTTTTCGTGGTTTCACATGGTCTGAGGAGAAAAATAGAATCGGAAGTAGCACAATATGTTGGAACGTGTCGGAGGAAGGCTGGCAGGAGCAGTACAACAAACATCACATGCGCACCATATTTTGAGAAGGGTTTAATGTAATTTGTGTGAAATGGGTCTGTGTGATGCATGAGTAGTACATCCATATCATTGACATTCATGGATGCAACAAACATTTGTGTGCACGATTTCACCCTATTTTCTTATTCTGTTTGGGAGTGGATTTGATTTTTGTAATCGGAGCTCTTTTTTGCACTTGGTTTCAATTTAGACTATTCATGTATTATTGCGAGAGAGATATATAGAGAGAATATTTGTGTGACAAAGAGGGGGGCGGGGGCAGCGATACCTAACGAGAGAGGGGCATATGCGTGTTCGAAAGACTTTGTTTGTCGTAGAGAGAGGAGTGTCCGAAAGGGAGAGAGCGGGTGTGTGTGTGTGTGAGAGAGAGAGAGAAAGAGAGGTGCGTGTAATGTCAGGATCAACAAGGTTACGAGGTTGCGGATATGGGAGAGCGATAGTGTGTGTGCGATGAAGGGACACACAGACAGCGTCTGTTTGCGTGTGAGAGAGCTGGATAGACCTCGACAGCACGGCTAGCTAGGGGTGGAAGGTTATGTGTGGTAGAAAGAGATAGTAGAGAGACAGATGAAAGCTTGTTTGTTTCAAGAAGACCTAACTACATAGACGGGGGTAGCAAGAAGAAGAGAATGGCGGTGTGCCTTTTTGTCATGGGATGGAAGAGAGACCAAGAGACACGCACCGTGTGGAGAGGTGTGTGTGTTTCCAGAGAGAGAGGGAGGCGTGGACCTGAATAATGAGATGTGTGCTCATGTGTATGTTATAGGGAAGGAATTGTCTAGGTGGTAGTCTTATGATGGCGACCCAATCTTTCAATGAGAGTGGGGATAAGTATCGACTTGGTGGATTTTGACATTGACGATCCAGCTATATCGTACCCGGTGATACAAATCGACAATCGTTACTAAACAAATCTTCGATGGAGGATGATCTTGTCGTATGCACAAAATCAACCTGAATAACGAGATGGAGTTTGTCCAAGCAACCGAAGAATTGGCTAGAACTAAGATAATGCAATCGTAATTGCCAATATGAAGTAATTAAGGATAATGGTGGGGTTGCTGGTACTGAACAAAAGGCGGTAGTCCTACAAACACCTCGCAAATGCAAATTATAGTGAAAACAAAACAATGTGTACACAACAACGAGAGTTCTAACGTAGAAAAAGGGTAGTAGCCTTATTTATATCTATAGACTATATTACTATATTTTTTATTTGTATAGTTATATCTATATCTATTCCACTCCCTCCGTTTGTAATTTACTCCGCACATATATAGCTTTGACTACATCCAAATTTTATAAAGCTTGACCGAATTTGGTGAAAACAATATGAACAATTACACTAACAAATTTACACGATGTGGAAATAAAAGCAATGATGAATCAAATGATATATATTTGGTGGTGTATATGTTAATACTTTTTCCTACAAATTGTTGAAAGTATACAAAGTTTGACTTTAGACAAACCCAATATGCGGAGTCAATGCGTGTATTTGCACGTACACGATATAAACCATTGATTGATGTTGATCCAATGGTCCAGGTGGCTGCGATTCGGATCTACTATAAGTACCCATATACGTTCTTCTCGAATGACCAGCACGACAGTGTGATCGATCCACACAAGAAGCTCTAAATAAGACCTCCAGACGTGCCACGTGGCTTCATGGGTGCCCCCACATCATATTATTCATACTACGTTGACTGAAATAAAGATAAATCACCCAAAACAAGATCTTCCCGGTTTTTTGTTCCTACGATGTTGTGTCGTGCACATACCTAGTTGTATAGTGGTAGTAGTAGTAGTACAAACTTCGTAGTAGGTGTAGTACGGAGTGCTCCTACTCTATCAATGAGTCCCATCTGACACCAAATTTCTTGGCTTCTGTGCTACAGCTAGATCTTCCCCTCCTCGTTTCTGTTTTCCAACACGGCGGGTGGGGTGCGGTTTGCCGGTAGTCGGTTTGCTCAATTGCGGTCCCACATCAAAGTGAAAAATGCTAGGCAACACGCCTTCCCTAGGTATGTGGCATGCCGGACGGGCCGTGGAGTACACCCGATTCCCGGGCGTGTGGGGGTGCGACGCAAACGCGGCAGGCCTTTTCCTTTTACTAGCAATGTGCCCGTGCATTGCAATGGATCCAAAGTAGAATAGTACTTGTTCACAAACTTGAAAGAAAACACTCTTGTTTTGATATACATATATACCACTAAAAATATATTACTTTTCACTCAAAATATATTTCTCAAGCTGTTTTGATGAGGTGAGGGAGGGATGTGGTTGCTTTCAAGATAATAAGGGGTTTTCTGCACATTGGAGCAGAGAAGTGGGCTATTGTTGCAAAAATGCCACAACTTACCTCACAGCCGTTAGATGCAAATCTAATGGTCAGAAATGACGGATGGCAGACACACCACCATCACCAACTGAGTCTTTTATGGGAGTAGAGAAACATGTATAAATTGTAACATTTGGTTCTGCTCCTTGGCATGATCGATAGATAGAAATAACGACTCTTCCCTCAAAAAAAGATAGAAATAATGATTGGAAATGCTAGGGCGGGGCTTTTCCCGCCAGATAAGCAGGGTAGTAGCTAGGTTGGCGCATCATCGGTTTGGTCACATGCGGTCCCACATGTTGTAGTGATATAAAGCCTAGCGAATGGGCGTTGACCGGGGGGCGAAATGACAGTGTGGTATGCGACGGGGAAGGGACATGCTTCATGTACGTGTTCTAGTTTCTCGTTTTGAACTTGCGAACATGACAGGTGTGCTGCACAAGTAGTTTTGACTTTATAGGTTCGGTCTCAGTTTTTGAATTTAGGAGTAGTTCATAGGTCAGGTCAAGCATCGAACGTAAATTACGAAGTTGATGGAAAAGGTAAGCACAACTTATAAATTGATGGTAGTTACAGTGATGCATATAATTGCCTCCAAATGTGAGCAAAGGGATCGCACATGTCTGTATTGACTGGAACGAGAATGCAATAGCACAATAAGAATTAAGGCCACGATGATGCGATCGTAGTGGTGGTTATAGGAGGCAAGAAGAAAGATGCATCCATCAACATACGACCTCCTCCTCCTCGACTCAGTGCGCCGGGCCACCGACCGGCGGCTTAGGAGCTGCGGCTTTTGTGGTGAGGTCAAGGTGCTTCTCAACAAAGGCGTCCAAGGCTTCCAGCCGGTTGACAAAGGCCAACGGCGTAGCATCCTCACCGGCCTTGTAGATACCTATGTACACGACTTCCTCGTACACGTCGATGTGTAGGTCAACGAATTCTTGCAGGGCGAGGCGCCTCGCGGCGAGCGCGACCTCCAGGTGGACATTCTTCGTTGCGTTGGCGGGCAGTCGCAGGGCCACCAGTGCTTGAAAGAGGTTCTCGCCATGGAGGCCGATTAGGGTGGCAGGCAATGAGGGGCCCGGCGCACGGGCTGGAGGAGTACGGCGATGTCGTCCGTGAGCTTCTTTACGACGGTGAACTTGTTGATGGTGGCAACGATCATCTTGTCCAACTGAGAGTCGTAGCTGGCGTCGATGATGGCCATGAACCAGCCGGTAGCCAACACCATCTGGAGACGATCCTCGGTACCATGCCGCAGGCCGGTGTCGTGGACCATCTGGCACAGCTGTCACACCCTGATTTTTGGCCCTTTCTTTTTCTTTTGATTTTCTGAGGATTTTGCTTGAGTTTTCTTTTTCTGTGTCTATGTGGTCTGGAAATTGGAGAAGATGATCTCTTCTTTCTTTCCAAAGTGGCTTGTCATCCTCATATCCATCCCTAGACCTTGCCATTTTCATCTTGGCCCAACCCCAATATTATTTTTCTAGGGAATATTCCTTTTTCCATTAAAGGAATAACCCTGTTTACCCTAGGTTGTGAAGCAACCTATATTTCCATCACTCCTAAAATTCCCAAATAATTCTCATAATTTTTTTGGGTCATATCTTACTCAAATATGGCAAAATATTTCATTTGCCATGTTCCTCATCATGCTCAATTAATTCTTTTTCCATTCTGTCCTAAATGGCACTTTGTGAAGCAAGTGCTATTTACCTTTGCACATTTGACCCCAAACTTTTTGGACACCTTTGACTATCCATATCATTGCTCTTTACCAAATTTCAACTTAATTTGCCTAGTAAACCTTACTCAGCAAATTTCCAAAGTTCCTGTCTAAAGGAAGCCTGTGTGAAGGAAGTACTAGCTAGGGTGATCCAAATGAGTTGAAATTATGCATGGTCCTTCATATCATCAAATCATAGCTCTCCTCAAGGTTTGAGCTCATGAAATGCATCCATGTGAGCTCAGCATCAATTCTTTGTTTCTGTCCAGATTTTCAGTTAGTGAAGCAAGTATATTTTATCTTGCTCCATTATGGCTGAAAATTTTCCTAAGCCTTCCCCTACCCATATAAACTATCTCCACAAGATTTGGGCTCATTTCATATAGCCATTTTCCCTCAGGATTTTTCCCTAGATTCTATCCAAAGAGGTGTTGTATGAAGGAAGTACCATTTTGGCTTGGCCAAATAGTATGAAATTTTTATGGCACACTCTTATGCCCAAATCATCTTGCCATGTTCATTTTCAGCCCAAGTCATCACTCCTAGTGAGTGCTACTTCATCATTTTGTTTCTGGACTAGATTTGGCAGTTGCAAAGCAACTATGCTAAACACTTGTCCAAATGATCTCATAATTAACAGGATGATAGTCCTTCTCACCCTAAAACTCCCAGACATCAGCTCTGTCCATTATCACTTCCCTGTTGATCACAGTTGCATGCAACATTTTGCAATAGCAAACTTCAGAGGACAATTCCCATCTAACCACAGCGTTTTTAATCGAGCTTTAAACTCAGTTGTAGCCTACCCTGGAAGGACTCCACCCTAGACAACATTTGCCAGCCCATTGCATCCTCTACTCGCCAGTTCATGTGGTGACCGCCACTGTGGCATGCCATGAACGCAAGCTGGTTGGTTTCTTGCTCGGGCCCCTCCTCTGCTCGCCGCATTCGCGCACCCAGCCATGTCCAACAGCTTCCCCGTGCCTCCTCTGTCCCCCTGGACCCCTCTCCCCCTTCGGCAGCTCACTCGCGGGCGCTCGTCGCTGCGCGCCCACGGACGCACTGTAGTTGGCTGTCGTCTTCCTCCGCTGTCCGCTTCCTCCCCGTGCCGCCTTGGCCTCCTCTGCTCCGTGACCTCTGCATCGATGCCTCGTCGCGTTCCCGCACCCTCCCATGCTCGATGAGCATCGCCAAAGCTTTGGCCGAGCCCAAGCGGCGCCACTCGGCCATGGCCCTGTGTCCCCGGCTATATAAGCCCTCCCTGAGGTGCTCCGACCTCCCCAGCCTCTCCTACACCCTCCTCTAGACCTCCTCGACCTCTCCCCCGAGCTCCAGAGCCCCTCCTCGCCTCAGTTGGCCGCCATGGCCGCCGCTCCTCACCGGCTAAATTAGCCCGTAGCCGAGCCCCTCTCTTCCGTCCACCACCACCAGAGGCCTCCCCACTACCCACCAAACCTCCCCCTTCTAAATGCGCTTTCTGTTTACAGCCGCCAGCCGAATCCTTTATATTGTGAACATTCACCTATTAAGGCTAGAAATGGACAGATTCTGTATGTTTTTCTGCCTATCGAACGAACGGTCACAACTATTTGCTCGTTACTCCGATTGAGGTGATTCCAATGCTCACATCTTCATCTTGTCGAGCCCGTTCTGTTCTTATCATTTTCATGATGTGTTCACATTTTGATAATGACCTTTAAGCACTTGCCCCTAATCAGCCCCCTCTGGGAGAGAAACTTTTCCGGCGATTCCTTCCGCGAGCTTTCCGCATTTCTCCCCTGTGTATTCTTCATCCCCAGGCAAGCCACGACAACCACTTGCATGATAGCCATGCAGTAGCCATGGTTTTCTACTTGAACATTTAATAACTGTCTATTTGTCTATCAGCAACTATTATCGCTGTTTCGGTTATGCTTATGAATCTGTGTTTATCTTCATGCTATGTTCATATGCACTTGGTTATCATGTATTCTTGCTAGTGTTACTTTGCATGACATGCATGGTAGTAGCACATGTTGGTGTTGGTTATGTTCTTTGGTGCATGACTATCATCTGTTACCGAGTACCGTTGTTATGCATGTTCCTTTGCATCTAGTTGGTTAGATGCTTGTATGGTGGTATTATCGTTATGTTCTTGCATGGTATTTATTCCAATGCTAGTGGTCATGTTATGCTATGAGTAGTGTTATACTTGTGATATTCATGCCCGTCAGTTTGCCATGCTCATTTGGATATATGCTTCATTATTGTTATGCCCAATGATTATGTTGCACCTGCATGTTTATGTTGTTATCATGCCCATGCATTGTAGTTAAGTCATGTTATTTTAATGGCTCAGCTTATTGCATTCAAGTTTAACCAGACTTAAATGAACTTGAACAACTGTTGGCTGAGTCATGGTGCCACCAAATCGAGCTGACCAGTGCAGCCACACTTGCCTTATGGAGGGTCCTAACTGGGTCTATTGTCACGCCTCTCACCGGTGCCTCCAATGAGGGAAGGTTATGCGCGGGCACTACCTTGGCCGGGTAGGACGGCATAAGCCTTGTGAGCCCGAGTTTGGTTATGTGCACATGTCCCCGTTTGGGACCGTTTATGTTTTGCCACGACGGTGGCCGGCCACGTAGGTGGCGGATGTCACGAGATGACATTGGAGCCACCCAGGACTTAGCCCAAAGGGGAGTTTGTCGGAGTGGCCTGGAGGGTGTGATGGCAATATATCAGTTTTATCAGAACACCATTGGTCCACCCGAATGGGAGTGCGAGGCCATGGGTTCCGTGGTGTGGGTACAGTGTACTAACCTCTGTAGAGTGTGTGTTTAATCTAACGATAGCCGTGCCCACGGATAAGGGCCCAATTCATAGTCGGTCACACTGTGGGTCAACAGTAATAATAATAATGTGCTTAATAACAACCCTGGTTCGATGATGAGAGAAGTTGGTTGATCTTTATGTGATCATGAGAGGATCGTTGTGGTATCGTGGATACCGAGTTGATGGATGTCTGTGATGTTGTGCGAGAATCGTGGGTAAAGATCAAGCTCCTTGTGGTCATGTAATGATTACTACGGTATTGTAATACCAAGCTTGATTGGATCCTGAGATGATCGTGTGATGTCCGTGATGGTAAGCTGATGTATGTGATGGTTACGAGGTATGTATGTGATGGTTATGAGGTAACCCGAGCAGAGTAAGTTGGTGCATGATAGCGTCACCATGTTGCATGCTAGTACCATCATGTTCATATGTTCATGCCATGCTCGTATTGTTCTAGCTGTACCATGTTGTACATGCCATGTTGTTCTGATAGTATTGTGTTCATCATTGCTAAGTAACCTGTAATTGCCATGCTGTTGTTTGTCTTGATTGCCTTTGGTTGCTGTGAGCTTGCAAGTACATTCATTGTACTGACCTAGCGTGTCGTGCCAGTTTGCAGGTCATGCTGGAGTTGATTGCTTGTTTGACGTGGATTCCTTGTTTGTGAGCTAGGATAAGCGTTCCAGTCAGAGTCCCTGCGGAGTGGAGTTCATCACCATCGTCGTTGTTCCGCTGCTAGAGTTATTCCGCTGCTTCGTGTTGTTCTGCTGCTTGCATGGAGCAACCGTGGCAGGCGTAGTGTCGCCGTGCCGATGTAATCCCTTGTATCCATATAGATTGTAATAAAGAGCTGATTTGTTCTATGCTAAGCAGTGTCGTATTCCAGAAGACTTCTCCTCAATCTCTGGGCTGGAATACGGGGCGTTCCGGTTTCTCTGAGCCGGGGTGCCACAAGGCTTGGTATCAGAGCAGGTCTGGCTGTAGGACGCCCTAGCCCGCGCGAGCATTAGAAAGCGGTAGTATAGAGCCCAGTTGGTTTGTTGCACTTGATTGCTGCATTTGTTTGTCGCATAGCATGCATATAGGTTATTGTCTAGTCGCTGATAGTAATCTTGCGTGTGTAGGTGGTATCGGTTTCGATCCACTACCTGCACCCTTCCTCCTTGCACACCTGTTCTTCGGTGTTTGGCGTCACCTCTATCCCAGCAGAGTGATGCCCTGGTACCGAGTGTTCCAGACACCATTTGCAGGAGTTATGCTCAGGTATCGCGTTGATATCTTTCTGCCATCATCGTTTCGGTGATAGACTTGTCTCTACCCCGAATCGTGTCGTCCATCTCGCCACTTTGGCAACCCTTACTGATCCTTGTCATCAGAAAAGGGCAATGCCAGCAAGCCCAGCTTACCACTGCTATCTTGCCCTGCCATCCAATTCTTTGGACGTGTACGGTTCCCTTCCGTACGCTTGATGATGATGTGGTCGTGACCTTCGTGTTCCACCCCATGATCACCAAGTCCGTCCTCGCCTCCGTATCCATCCATTGCAACCGGTGTTCATCCAGCGCTTGGTGTAGCCTTGGTTACACCAACCCTTTCCACACATGGATTCACCTTCGTGCACACCACCACAGCATATTAGATCGTAATACCGGAATTTCCGTGAGATTTGTGTGCTTAGGTGTGCATGCATATTATTGTTGTGAGTAGCAGTAATATGTGATGTTGCTTGATTTTATTATTATTTGAATGCTTTGTGTGCTTTTGTTTTAGTCGTTTCTTTTGCTTCTTTCTTTGGGCCCTCGGTGTTACATATTTTCCCCTTATTAAAGTTGCTCATCAACCGACACCGGACCCGAAGAATCAGCAAGGAATTCAAGTATTAGGAAACTCAGCTAAACAGAATGGAATCCCCAGCCGACTGCAGTAAAATGGGGAATATATAATCTTGATGCTGATAATCAAGTTTGCATTAGTGTGCACTCCTCACAATAGTACTGATAATCAAGTCCACCCCAGTGTGCACTCTTCATAGCAGTAATGATCAAATCAGCAAGAAGATAAATTGTGTGCAAGATCGGCAGTATATTACCAGTCAAAGGTAATCAACAGCAGAAATATTAAGATGGTATATATACGTGGCATTCAGTCCGCATATCACAATGAGAAGCTTCTACTATAAGCAATCCAGTCTTTCCTTCCAAGCTACCTGAGAAGCTTCCGATGCAAGGTTCCTCTATCTCCCTCAGTACGATACATGGATGACTTCCCGTGCAAGGTACTCTGTCTTCTGTAGTAAGCAACCGCAAAAGTTTCTGGCATAAGGTACCGAGTCATTCCCCAGCAAGTCTTTAAGGGGGGAAGCTTCTAACGTACGATACCCAGTCTTCCTCAGCAAGATACTCTCGATGGTTACCCACATAAGCCATCCAATCTTCCTCAGTATGGCATTAGTGCAAAATATTACACTGTGAATTGACAGTATATGGCAGTAAATCCCGAGAATCAGGTTCGCAACAGTTTGGTCAGAAACCAGAATCAGCCAGAACACATGTCTGCCTCGAGAATCAGCTACTTCTATATTGTGAGCATGCTTCCAAGTTCTTGCAAGTCACTGGTACGATGATGAAGTCAAGGTAGGAATCTGAAAACCTCATGAGACATGCAAAAATAAGAAAGCCAGTTATACATCTCAGTTGGTGATGCAAGAACCGACAAGTTTGGGAGAAAGACAACATGGGACAGCAAATTGTGGCAGTACTCATCGAGGCCAGTTTCCTCATACCAGACAAGGTGATATCATTAGCCCTTGTCACTACCTAGTATGCTGCACGACAACAATGAGCTATATGCAAGTACGTGTGAACCCGGTATACTTCCTATCCCACGATACATGAACGAGGATAAATTATGATCGCCAAAATATTGCACCCGACAGTACCTAGGGTCACATGAAGAAGCAATATGACCCAGCTCTTTCAGCAAAAGGATCCAGACCAAAGAAAACAGTAATGAAGGAGCAAGACTGATAATTGTTGCATGATCCACATGGTGTAGATACCCCGGACAGTCTGAGTCTGTATCGATCACCATGAATATTTACCTAAGGGGTCTACTCAATTTTGGGAAGGCCCTCATATCAAGGGAAAACCCGCTCAGTTAACAGTATGTGCTCAGACTTGTCAGTATCGAATATCTGGGTCTGTGAAGTCAAACCAAAGGTCAATTCAACAGTTTGACTCCAGCAACTATGGTAAAGCACCACACAGCCTACTATCCCCATGGATATGCCAACAGAATGAATATTCAGGATGATGAATAACAGTCTTGAGGAATGTGTCCTCACTTATGTGAGTCATCAAAGGATAGCCGGTCTTGAGCAAAACTCTTCAGTCAGAACCACTGTCAGTCAAGACTGCGGACACTATCATATAAGGCCGTACCCCTTTATGTTGGCTACGATAGGCGATAGTCAAATATTTGGTACGGATCTGACAGTGGAGCTAGTCAAGATGATTCAAAAATTCCTACGAGAAGTCAGAATCCGTTAAGAGAACGGGTATGAACCACCTCACTGCTCTGAACCGGAGGACCTACAGTTAGTTGAGAAACCCAATGCAAGGAGTAAAAAGATTGGGTGTCCACCAAGAAAATCTATTCACAACTTCATGAAAGGTTGTCGGTGCTGGACGACACATCCCTCGGAATTCACTCTCGGACTTGTGAGACGGGCATATATCTCAGTCATGATAACTTGTCACCTTCAGCTAAGTCGACAGATATGAAAAGAATTGGAGCCAGTATAAGCATGAACATGGAAGGTAAGTTCTGTCAGGATGTGGATACAGTGAAGCAAACTACCCCAGAGCCGGGCAGCCTCGTCATATGAAATTTAGTGAGGAACAATCAATAAAGGAAAAAAGGATACCCGAGCTGGAAACGGTTTCCTTAAGTTAGTATATTCATACTAGTTCCCTGAGCAACCAAGTCTCGAGGACGAGATTTCTTTAAGGGGGGAAGGTTTGTCACACCCTGATTTTTGGCCCTTTCTTTTTCTTTTGATTTTCTGAGGATTTTGCTTGAGTTTTCTTTTTCTGTGGCTATGTTGTCTGGAAATTGGAGAAGATGATCTCTTCTTTCTTTCCAGAGTGGCTTGTCATCCTCATATCCATCCCTAGACCTTGCCATTTTCATCTTGGCCCAACCCCAATATTATTTTTCTAGGGAATATTCCTTTTTCTATTAAAGGAATAACCATGTTTGCCCTAGGTTGTGAAGCAACCTATATTTTCATCACTCCTAAAATTCCCAAATAATTCTCATAAATTGTTTGGGTCATATCTTCCTCAAATATGGCAAAATATTTCATTTGCCATGTTCCTCATCATGCTCAATAAATTCTTTTTCTATTCTATCCTAAATGGCACTTTGTGAAGCAAGTGCTATTTACCTTTGCACATTTGACCCAAAAATTTTTGGACACATTTTCCTATCCATATCATTTCTCTGTGCCAAATTTCAACTTAATTTGCCTAGTAAACCTTCCTCAGCAAATTTCCAAAGTTCCTGTCTGAAGGAAGCCTGTGTGAAGGAAGTACTAGCTAGGGTGATCCAAATGAGTTGAAAATTTTCATGGTCCTTTATATCATCAAATCATAGCTCTCCTAAAGATTTGAGCTCATGCAATGCATCCATGTGAGCTCAGCATCAATTCTTTGTTTCTGTCCAGATTTTCAGTTAGTGAAGCAAGTATATTTTATCTTGCTCCATTATGGCTGAAAATTTTCCTAAGCCTTCCCCTACCCATATAAACTATCTCCACAAGATTTGGGCTCATTTCATCTAGCCATTTTCCCTCAGGATTTTTCCCTAGATTCTGTCCAGAGAGGTGCTGTATGAAGGAAGTACCATTTTGGCTTGGCCAAATGGTATGAAATTTTTATGGCACACTCTTATGCCCAAATCATCTTGCCATGTTCATTTTCAGCCCAAGTCATCACTCCTAGTGAGTGCTACTTCATCATTTTGTTTCTGGACTAGATTTGGCAGTTGCAAAGCAACTATGCTAAACACTTGTCCAAATGATCTCATAATCAACAGGATGATAGTCCTTCTCACCCTAAAACTCCCAGACATCAGCTCTGTCCATTATCACTTCCCTATTGATCACAGTTGGATGCAACATTTTGCAATAGCAAACTTCATAGGACAATTCCCATCTAACCACAGCGTTTTTAATTGAGCTTTAAACTCAGTTGTAGCCTACCCTGGAAGGATTCCACCCTAGACAACATTTGCCAGCCCATTGCGTCCTCTACTCGCCAGTTCACGTGGTGACCGCCACTGTGGCATGCCATGGACGCAAGCTGGTTGGTTTCTTGCTCGGGCCCCTCCTTTGCTCGCCGCATTCGCGCACCCAGCCATGTCCAATAGCTTCCCCATGCCTCCTCCGTCCCACTGGACCCCTCTCCCCCTCCGGCAGCTTGCTCGCTGGCGCTAGTCGTCGCGTGCCCACGGACGCTTTGTAGCTGGCCGTCGTCTTCCTCCGCTGTCCGCTTCCTCCCCGTGCCCCCTTGGCCTCCTCTGCTCCGTGACCGCTGCATCGATGCCTCGTCGCGTTCCCGCACCCTCCCGTGCTCGCTGAGCATCGCCAGAGCTTTGGCCGAGCCCAAGCGGCGGCACTCGGCCACGGCCCCGTGTCCCCGACTATATAAGCCCTCCCCGAGGTGCTCCGACCTCCCCAGCCTCTCCTACACCCTCCTCTAGATCTCCCTGACCTCTCCCCGAGATCCAGAGCCCCTCCTCGCCTCAGTTGGCTGCCATGGCCGCCGCTCCTCGCCGGCTAAATTAGCCCAAAGCCGAGCCCCTCTCTTCCGTCCACCACCACCAGAGGCCTCCCCACTACCCACCAAACCTTCCCCTTCCCTCTGCTCGTCGCCGTAGCCTTGGTGGCCGCGCCTCCCCTTAGATGGCCGCCGCCTCCTTCCCTCTGTTACGTCAAGCTCCCATGGCCTCGGCCCTCCTCGGCGTTCGTGCGTGGCCCAGGCGAGCGCGGCACCTCCTCCCGATCACCCCGGTGGCCGGACCTCCGCCGGAGGTGGCCGGAGTAGGCAGGGCGCGCGCCGGCGCCGCGCGGCCTCGCCTCTGCTCCTGCCCCATCGCGAGGAGAAAGAAGGGACGAGGAGGAGAGAGTCAACGCCTGCGTGTCCCAGCTGTAAGTGGCCCACGGCCCGGGCCCGCCACTTAAGTGGAAGCGTAGTTCATACAAATACGCTTTCTCGTCGAGTAAGCGCACTCTTCTGCTGCTTCAGTCAATTTACGCTTTCTCTTCTGTGAAGACGTATTTCTCAAAATGCGCTTTCTGTTTACAGCCGCTGGCCGAATCCTTTATATTGTGAACGTTCACCCATTAAGGCCAGAAATGGACAGATTCTGTTTGTTTTTCTGCCTATCGAACGAACGGTCACAACTTTTTGCTCGTAACTCCAATTGAGGTGATTCCAACGCTCACATCTTCATCTCGTCAAGCCCGTTCTGTTCTTATAATTTTCATGATGTGTTCACATTTTGAGAATGACCTTTATGCACTTGCCCCTAATCAGCCCCCTCCGGGAGAGAAACTTTTTCGGCGATTCCTTCCGCGAGCTTTCCGCATTTCTCCCTGGTGTATTCTTCATCCCCAGGCAAGCCACGACAACCACTTGCATGATAGCCATGCAGTAGCCATGGTTTTCTACTTGAACATTTAATAATTGTCTGTTTGTCTATCAGCAAATGTTATCGCTGTTTCGGTTATGATTATGGATCTGTGTTTACCTTCATGCTATGTTCATATGCACTTGGTTATCATGTATTCTTGGTAGTGTTACTTTGCATGACATGCGTGGTAGTAGTACATGTTGGTGTTGGTTATGTTCTTCGGTGCATGACTATCATATGTTACCGAGTATCGTTGTTATGCATGTTCCTTTGCATCTAGTTGGTTAGATGCTTGCATGGTGGTATTATTGTTATGTTCTTGCATGGTATTTATTCCGATGCTAGTGGTCATGTTATGCTATGAGTAGTGTTATACTTGTGATATTCATGCCCGCCAGTTTGCCATGCTCATTTGGATATATGCTTCATTATTGTTATGCCCAATGATTATGTTGCACCTCCATGTTTATGTTGTTATCATGCCCATGCATTGTAGTTGCGTCATGTTATTTTAATGGCTCAGCTTATTGCATTCAAGTTTAATCGGACTTAAATGAACTTGAACAACTGTTGGCTGAGTCATGGTGCCACCAAATCGAGCTGACTAGTGCAGCCACACTTGCCTTATGGGGGGTCCTCACTGGGTCTATTGTCATGCCTCTCGCCGGTGCCTCCAACGAGGGAAGGTTATGCGCGGGCGCTACCTTGGCCGGGTAGGACGACATAAGCCTTGTGAGCCCGAGTTTGGTTATGTGCACATGTCCCCGTTTGGGACCATTTATGTTTTGCCACGACGGTGGCCGGCCATGTAGGTGGCGGATGTCACGAGATGACATCGGGGCCACCCAGGACTTAGCCCAAAGGGGAGTTTGTCGAAGTGGCTGGGAGGGTGTGATGGCAATAGATCGGTTTTGTCGGAACGCTGTTGGTCCACCCGAATGGGAGTGCGAAGCCATGGGTTCCATGGTGTGGGTACAGTGTACTAACCTTTGCAGAGTGTGTGTTTAATCTATCGATAGCCGAGCCCACGAATAAGGGCCCAGTTCGTAGTCGGTCACACTGTGGGTCAACAGTAATAATAATAATGTGCTTAATAACAACCCTGGTTCGATGATGAGAGAAGTTGGTTGATCTTTATGTGATCGTGAGAGGATCACTGTGGTATCATGGATACTGAGTTGATGGATGTTTGTGATGTTGTGCGAGAATCGTGGGTAAAGATCAAGCTCCTTGTGGTCATGTAATGATTACTACGGTATTGTAATACCAAGCTTGATTGGATCCTGAGATGATCGTGTGATGTCCGTGATGGTAAGCTGATGTATGTGATGGTTACGAGGTAACCCGAGCAGAGTAAGTTGGTGCATGATAGTGTCACCATGTTGCATGCTAGTACCATCATGTTCATATGTTCATTCCATGCTCGTATTGTTCTAGCTGTATCATGTTGTACATGCCGTGTTGTTCTGATAGTATTGTGTTCATCATTGCTAAGTAACCTGTAATTGCCATGCTGTTGTTTGTCTTGATTGCCTTTGGTTGCTGTGAGCATGCAAGTACATTCAATGTACTGACCTGGTGTGTCATGCCAGTTTGCAGGTCATGCCGGAGTTGATTGCTTGTTTGACGTGGATTCCTTGTTTGCGAGATAGGATAAGCGTTCTAGTCAGAGTCCCTGCGGAGTGGAGTCCATCACCATCATCGCTATTCCGCTGCTAGAGTTATTCCGCTGCTTCATGTTGTTCTGCTGCTTGCATGGAGCAACCGTGGCAGGCGTAGTGTCGTCGTGCCGATGTAATCCCTTGTATCCATATAGATTGTAATAAAGAGCTGATTTGTTCTATGCTAAGCAGTGCCGTATTCCAGAAGACTTCTCCTCGATCTCTGGGCTGGAATACGGGGCGTTCCGGTTTCTCTGAGCCAGGGTGCCACAACAGTCGCTGGCCACTCGTGCGCATCGCTGCCATGGGTCTGGAGTGAGCACTTTTGCACTTAGTGTAGGTGCTTAGGTGTGTACGATGTGGTAGATGCATTAGAATGGAGGGGCGCCTTTATATGAGTGCAAACTGCGTAGCATTCACATCGTGCTGCCTATTTTCCCCGTCCTCCTCCCATTACTTCCCTCATGCATTCAGGATGCTAATTGAAGGAGGATGCATCATTGGCCGTTCAACATTTCGGGAACCGCTACCCTCTCCCTCGTCTGCATTAAAGCCGTATCAGGATATGTCCTGGTTTACTAGTAGGTGTCAAATCAAATAGTACCGTGCCGCCCGCTGCACGCCCAGCTGAACACGCCTCCTCATCTCCATCAAATGCCTCCATTAAACCCACATGTAAACCAAGAAACCTACTCCGGCCACACGTCCGTTCATGAGCGGGCCGGAATTAAACACAACGCCGGCCGAGCTCCTCCCGTCCGCCCTCAGTTTAAACGAGGCCAGACGCCGGCCAAGCTCCTACCGTCCGCCCTCTGTTTAAACAAGGCCAGACAGCGGGCAAGAATCGCACCCCTCCGCCGCTCCCCCATCTCCTCCTTCACCATTTTATCCACTCTTTCGATGGCTTCTGAGGAGCCATTCTCTGGCATACTACCCGGCTGGGTGGTCCGCCGAGCCCTCCGGATACGAGTGAGGCCGCTCGGTGCTTCACCTACCTTGCCTGGCCCAACGGAGCCAGTTGCCGCCCCAAGCCGGAGCGTGGTTCAGCAACTCGCTGCTCCAGTTCAGCTCGATGAGGAGAGGCGAGTTGCTCCACGCCGGCACGGCGGCACCGGCGTCGTCGCTGCTGCATCGTATCGCGCCACCAGTGTCTTCGGCCGTGCCTCCCATGTCTGCGGTGGCCACGCCTCCCATGTCTGTGGGTGCGCCTCTCGTGCCTGCAGCAGCGCCATGCAGGCAGAGATAGAAGTCGGGTGCATGGAGATCGACGAGTCGGTGGCCAGCTTCTCCGTGTCCGCCGCCATCATCGAGGAGAAGTAGAACACGGGAGGCCGCCACCGCTTGGGTCCCATGAAGGCCACCGCCGAGGCGACGTCTGCATATACAGGTGGTTTTTTTGCTGCTTCGTCTCTTCCGAGGACCTTCGTCGACCCCGCAAGTGTCTGCCGGACATGAGGAAGACAAAGGAGGAAGACAAAGGGATCCGTGGGCGGCCATTTAGATTAGGTATTAATTATATCACGAGAGCCGGATTAGCACTGCTTAGTTCATGTAAATGTAATGAAATCCGTCATGTTTATATGAAGATCCGGCTTTTTTTATATGAAATCCTTCATGCTTATATGAAATCAGTCCGTGTTTGCACGAATTTCCTCTGGTTGGTTAGAGTTGTGAAAATGTATGCCGCTGGCGTTGGATGTCGTCCTCCGCTGAAGGAAGCGGGAGGAAATTTGCCAGTTGCCGTTGGAGATGCTCTTATGCTGGAAATAATAGAGTCACATCCAATCCATTTGAGTTAATTGCGTGTATGATTCTCCCTCTAAAAAGTTAATTGCATGTACAGTGTACATGACTTGCAGGGTGGCTACAGATTCATACAGAAAGTTAAAAAGAAACAAATCCATCCTTAATCTTGTATTCTAAGTACTTTGTGGGTTCCACTGTCAGTACAGTAGCGAAAGAAGTATATATTAAAAATATATAATATAAAAATCTAAAGTTTAGGACAGAATTCGAACTCAAGTCATTGCGTTGCGAGCATCCGGCACTAACCAGTCCAGCAGATGTTCTTTGTGGACGATGCTGGAGATATATATCTATGTCTACTCTTATAGTAGAAAACAGAGTTGGTGATGATGGTGTGCCTGCCATCCTGCAATATAGGCCGTCTGATTTATATCTGACGGATAGGAAGGAAACTATGGCAATTTTGCAAAAAGATACCCACACCCCTTTTATGTCTGCCCCTTGCTGGTTTCTTTTTAAATAGTTACAGCGATAATTGGGTTGAAGTGATATATTTTATGTCTGCCCCGAATGATCTCAAATTCAGTAGTAGTAACAAAGAAAAGGTTGCCTTGTTAATTAACAGAAAACAGGGTGAAAACTATCACATGAGGCCGGTAAAAACAAGGCACACTGGGTTCAGCGTCATCGTCACTACAGCTGTGCGCGCGCGAGAAGTCTATATATCGAGGGGGCTACGGAGAGAAAGACATATCGAGTGTGTGTGAGCGAGGCACAGAGACACAACTAGCATGTGTGTGTGTGTGTGAGAGAGAGAGAGAGAGAAGCCAATTGATAGATTAAGATCAAGATCGAGTTGTCACCCTTCTGCTGTCATTGTTGGGGGGTGGGGAGGGGGAGGGAGAGAAAGACGTATCGAGAGTGTGCGCCCGGTAGGCACAGAGGCACAACTAGCGAGTGTGTGTGTGTGTTTGAGAGAGAAGCCATTAGATAGATTACTATCAAGATCGAGGTGCCACCCTACTCCTTCGGTGTCGGGTAGTGTGTGTGTGTGTGTGTTTGAGAGAGAAGCCAGTAGATAGATTAGTATCAAGATCGAGGTGTCACCCTACTCCTTCGGTGTCGGGAAGTGTGTGTGTGTGTCGGTGTGGGGGGGGGGGGGGGCAGTGACACTTAGATATAGGGATAAGGAGTTTGTGTGTTACATATCTATATTAAGGGATAGGTAGATAGCATGTGTGTGAGGCATACTTAAAGCATCACGGAGATAAACAAGCGGTGTGCATGCAAGTGACAAAAAAAATGAAGAGAGAAACAATGTCTACGCACGCGCGCGCGTGTGTGTGAGAGAGAGAGAGAGAGAGAGAGCGAAATCTCAAAACAAAAGATGCTCTGCTGGAATCCCATTGTATGTATTCATATGGTTCGGGGACTCGAGTTAACCTTAGGCATATGTGTGCGAGACATAGTTATACTTTGAGACATTAGTGGCGGTGGGTGGGTGGAATTAAAGGGGTGGGCGTGTTAGACAGAGAGAGCGTGTGTGTTTCTGTGTGAGAGACTTGTAGGACGGGGTAGAAAGACGAATTCTAACCTTGACGGAGGGAGAGAAATACACGAAGTGCGCGTGCGTGTGATTCCGATGCCCACGGAGAAATGAGATATGTCTGCGTGTGAAAGAGATTGCACAATTCATTCACGTATCACTATCTAGCGATCGTGGACGTGCATCACTTGAACATAAATCAATATCTACTTCGTGTCGTGGCCAAAGATGCAATATCGATTCAACACTATAAAGATTGGACACTCACATATCGCATTTTTTTTTCAAATAATCCTTTTCAATTGTGCATGCCAAAGTTACAATGATGTTTCTTCAAACAACCACTGTAGCTATCATGTACATGTACCATTGTTAGTTTTGCATTCAAATTCATTAGTCTTGGATGATTTAAGGTTCTATTATGAAGTAATATATGTAATTTTCATATATGAATTCAATGGGTACGCAATTTATGAAATCGAGGCCATGTAATCATATGAGGTAACACTTTTAAGTAGCGGACTACAATATCCATTTCTTTTGTGGGACTACAATATCCATTTCTTTTTGTGCGCCTCTACAATAACACGTCAATGCATTATGTTTAAAGTAAATAACCAATGGCACTAAATTATATATTTACACGAGAAATACATAGGCTGAGCGTTTGATCCGTTTTTTTGTGAACGCGCCTCTACACCCATACGATTGGCCGCGCCCGTGTGAACGTCCAAGTTATCGGTGCATCATCCCGAGTTATTGTCTTTTTTTCTGGGGTGGACTTCATACCAGTTATTAACTGCTGACGTGTGCCCCGTGTACACAGTCTCCCATGACCTTCCCGCTAGCACTATCCAAAATTAGTTGAAACTGGATACGAACGATCCCACGGGCGGCAAAATCTCCCGCCTCCTTCTAAAATTTCTGCCACCTAGTCTTTAGCATGCGAAATTCCCCTTTTGTCCTTAGTGCACGGAGAACAATAGTTACAATACGGCCCTCATTTACATAATAGGTCGGGGCTGCTTTGGTAACTTCCGGTTCCCCCCACCACACGGCACCCCCATTTCCTCGCCCCCTCCCACAAAAATGACTACTCCACAGCACCAGAGGATCTTACATCACGCCGTCTGTGCTTCATCGGCCTTTCTACCCCTCCCCTCTCGAAACCCTAGACTGCTCATCCACCGGTGTACCAAAGCCCATTCACTACCAGTGGCGTCCACCTCGCCGGATCTGCTTCTGCGGCCGCATCTACCCCTCCCACCTCCCCTAGAAACAAGTAGACTGCTCATCCACCACTGTACCACAGCCCGTTCAGTGCCGGCCTTATCCACGGCGCTGGATCTGCTTCGCTGGTACTCTCGTCAACCACAGCGCATCTGCAGCGGCTCCTTCATACTCCCCACCGGAGACGCTTCGTCCACACCCCCGGAGCCGCCCCACCGACACCCCCGTCGATGGCCTCTAATCCTCTTCGCCGACACCTTCCTCAACCCTACCGGAGCCGCTTCACCGACACCATCCTTGACCCTACCGGAGTAGCTTCGCCTATACCATTCTCAACCCTACCGGGGCCGCTTTGCCAACGCACAAGTCCACAGCCTCAGATCCGCTTCGTCGCACCCTCGTCCAACCTATCGGAGCAGCTTCTGACGCCCCGTCCATGACCGCAGATCCGCATCGTCGACACCATCCTGAACCCAACCACCGGAGCAGCTTCACCGACGCCCTCGTCCACGGTCTCAGATCCGCTTCACCCACACCGTAGTCCACCCTACCGGAGCCGCTCCACAAACACCCTACTCGACGATTCTAGATCTCCTTATCGGACCCCGACAGCCAACGTAGCGTCATCACCCTTGAGGTTTCTAACCTGATTCCCACCATCTGGCAAGATTCCAAGCACCCACCACGGCCTAGGTACTTGTCACCTTTAAACCCGTCCAGCATCACCTGCCCGATGTACTTCAAATATACTAAGAGGTCACTGTTACATGTTATGCAGCTAGCAAAAACTACAAGGACGATGTTTCTTCTGGATCTAACAGCTTGGCCAACCAAGATCCTGGACTGAGGCATTGCTATGATCTTGTAAGTGCGTCTCTCTCTCTTGTATTGTTGTGTGCCTGCCAGCGTGCTTTGCTAGGATTTTCGACCAGTAATCCCTTTGTGCAGACAATGATTTCCACTACTGGCTACTAAATTAGAGATGTAGATGTCATACATGATACTCCCTCCGTTCCTAAATATAAGTCTTTCTAGAGATTCCACTATAGACTACATACAGAGAAAAATGAGTGAATCTACACTCGAAAATGCATCTATATACATCTGTATGTGGTCCATACTGGAATCTCTACAACGACATATATTTATGAACAGAGGTAGTACATTACACAAAATCGTAGGTGGCATGTAGGAATTCCAGTGCACTACATTAGGCTCCCTTAGAGTGCCTGCTAGTCCAGTACACAGAGTCATGGCTAGTTTATGCTACACACACAATCGTTAATTGGTGGTTTAAATATGCGCAAGGGATATGCAATGTATTATCATGTAGAGATATCTGAAATTAGCCATGTCAACTTGCAGATAGGGTTACGCAATGAAAAAGTACAAGATGTATGTGGCAATTTCATGGAACGTCGCAAAAAAAGGAGAGGCAGCGGTGAGCCTATACAGTGTGCTATGGTAGGTCACTCCGGCTCAGTTCTTTTGCAGGATTCTCCCAGAATCTGCCCCTCTCTAGCTTCTCCTCGAATCTTTGGCCCCCATTTGTTTTACAATCCTAACTAATTAGACCCTAACTAGATAGGATTGTAAAACAAATGGGGCTCAAATATTCTGGGAGAATCTGGGTAGGGGTCAGATTCTGGAGAATCTGGCAAAAGAACTGGGCCTCCATTGCAATCATCGTGACATGTTATTTGTATGTCTATTCTATTGGCCAAGTTTCTTAGGGACAGTTATTTCGAGTTATCCTAAGAAAATAAGCACCTTTGAATATAAGCTCCAGATAATAAGCCAACCAGTTCTTTTCATTGCCTGCCTTTTTAGCTTATCTGTGGTATGATCAGTGAAAAGTCTAGATTGCATTATATTTTGTCATTTTGCTGCCCATATGAAAATTAATTTGACTTGCAAACATCACAAATTGAACCCAGTGCAGTAATTAATATGATAGGAAAACAGACAATCAATATTTGTTCAAAATGCAAATACAAAGATACCATCTACTTGGCACAATCTACTTTGGTCAATGTCTTCCATAGAGATCCCATTACCTAATTTAAATGAAGAACGCATGACCTAAATTTAAATGAAGAACCATTATTTATCGAAATTCGATGGTCCAAGTGGCTGGTTATTATCATATAGCAGCACCACCTAAAAGCATCATATAGCAGCAGCAGCAGCTCATAGCAACTCATCATACAGCAGCAGCAGCAGCTAGCAATTCATCATATACCAGCAGCAGCTCATAGCAATTCATCATATAGCAGCAGCAGGAGCAGCTCATAGCAATTCATCATATAGCAGCAGTAGGAGCAGCTTATAGCAACTCATCATATAGCAGCAGCAGCTCATAGCAATTCATCATATAGCAGCAGCAGCTCATAGCAATTCATCATATAGCAGCAGCAGGAGCAGCTCATAGCAATGCATCATATAGCAGCAGTAGCAGCAGCTCATAGCAATTCATCATATGGCGTATCAGAATGAAAATTTGGCAAAAAATCAGAGGAGATCCTCACCTTGTTGGATGAGCTCATCCTTCAACAGCACCTCAAGGCCAAGGCCTGGGAGGAGGGGAGGGGGAACGAGGTGCCTTCTGCCGGAGTGGGACATCGGTCGTAGTTGTGTGGCGACCGCTGGAGTAGTGCGTTGGACGGACCATAGCAGAGCAGCTGCTGGAGACCATGAGAATGAGGGGCGGCGCCAGAGGGAGGAGTAGCAAGGGAGATTTGGCCCTACCCGCCGGCCATGTAGCCTAGCTGGACAGAGCATCGTCGAGGACCAGGCCAGAGGGGACCAGTGGCGACGGCTCGCTGGAGGAACCCTAGCGCTGCAGGCAGGGGATTGAGATAGAGGGAAAGGGGAGAGGAGATGCAAGCGGGCAGGGCAATGAATGCTTGCGGGTTTGTTTTTACTTGAGGGTCAAGTGTGACGCAGGCGTGAGCAGTGGCATTTTGAGTGTAATATAGGCAGACAACAGAGTCATTTCACTATTCCCCTTCCCTTCAATTTTTAGTGAGCTTCTACCCGAAGCACCCCCCTCCAAAGCGAAATAAGTTAAGCCCAAGCCCATAACTCAAAGATGACTTCTTTACATCTTTTATGGCTTATTTTGACAATAATCTCTGAAAAGGCGGAATAGAACTGGCCCTTAACCTGCAATTCAATTGTGCGTGCAATGATGAATCACTCCTGCCAGCTATAGTGTACATTTAGGCATCATACATGGCATAGCCTAATACATGTGAATTTCATTATAGAATCTGAAATATGCAATGTTTATGTTAGTTCATACATTGCGCATGATGTTTAAATGCCACTTAAATCTAGTCAGTCAAGTGATGGTCTTTAAGCCTCCTTCTATGCTTCTTTTCTTGATATGTAAGATTTGCTCACACATCTGTTCAATTGCTTGTTTGTATCAGCCAGCCATACTAGGACTGTTTGCTTTGATTACTTGCTGTTCTCGACCTTATAGAGCTTGTCAACGATTTAAACACTAAGGGCTACTGTAGTGGGGGCTTGTATAACTCATAGGTGACATAAAGGTTTGGCTGTACACTAAAGTAGGCTCTCCAAGAGTACCTGGAGATCCAGTTCAAAGGTATGCCTAGTTTTTACACAGTGCACACATAGTAAATGCTCATTTCATTGTGTGCAAGAGATGTGGCATGTTTCATTATGTGGTGTTGTTTTGTTATAAACTCATCCTTTTGTGTTGTTCACAGACTGGAAAGTATGCATATTTATCTTCCAAGGAGACCAGTAACTAGTTTGTGTCACCTTGCAGAGGGGGTGCAATGAAGATAAGATTGAGGATTTCCAAGTACAAGATGTTAGGAAGGAGCCTTGCAAGAGAAGGAGGAGCAGCGCTGAGCCTGTTCAACCAGTTATGGTAAGTCACTGTATTACAATTACCAGGACATCCTATTTGTCTGACATTGTGCTTGCGTAGGGTTCTTCACCTGTAACCTAGTCATTGGGCCATTGATTAAAACCCCCTCCGCTCACTACTATATGATGTTCTAACTTTTTTGTAAATCAGATGTATGTAAACACATTTTAATGTGTCTATTCACTCATTACGGATGTAGTCTACTTTTAAATATGTAAAACATCTTATAGTAGTGAACAGTGTGAAACTGCTTCCTGCCATGGTAGAGTTGTCGATGTCATAAATGTCATAACCAAACGCATATTCATATCATTAGCCTCCCTATCATTACTAGGATATTGATTACATACTAGTCGAGATACTTCATAGGGGGCAAACGATATTTCATTACTTGTTCCTTTATATAGTAAATGTAGCTATGCCATGGATGTTATTGAGGCGTGCATGTATGCATGCTGCCAACTCAACAGTTCAATTGCTTGTTTGTTTCAGGCATAGTTAAATTGCTCTTTTCAATTGCTTTATTTGTCCTCAGTTAATGAGATGCCCAAACAATGATGACTGATATTGGGTACTTGTATAACTATTAGTTGACATAATTAAAGGCCTTACCATTTAGTTACTCTGGCAAAGTGTGCCTAAAGCTTTGAAGTCTATTAACTAACTATTACTGCATGAGGCTCACAATCTAGTTTATACTAGGCTAATGATTGCATAGTTTTGCTTGCTGTAGTAGGTTTGTATGAATCCCTCTGTTGTTCATTATGCTCCCTAAGACTTTAATTAAGCTACAGAATGGCCAACTACTTGCTTTATATATATAATGTTCAGTAGCTGTGTGTGGTCTAAATTTGTAACCTGTCTGTGTTTTGGATTTGGCCCCAACATCATGCTCCTCTAGTGAGCTAAGAGAGATTTCTGTATGCGGGCTGCACAGACTACCATTTTTATAAATTTTAAAATATCACCTGCTTATGCTTCATAACGTGTAACATTATTGTTAGTCCTATTTTGCCATGTACAAAATAGTCTGTCTTGCTTGCTTCACTGTTGTAACTATAGTTATTCCCTAGTCATGTGTACTTACAGAAACATTTCAGGATGAAGTGACATCAACACAAAGATCTGCGAGCAGTGCGGCATGGCCGTTACCAAATGATTATGGATTGGAATTGGAATGTGCTGATGTTCTCGAGCATCAACTAGAGGTGGCAAGACAACGTGTACATGATTCTCAACATGCAATCAACAAGTTGAGACTGGAGTTGCAGGTATTAGATGCAGGAGTCAAAAAAATGAAACGAGACACTGAGGTAACTACGAAGGAATTGGAGATTTTGCAGACTGAAATTCGTGCTATCTGAATCCGGCCAATCCTATTTTCTGAAGAGATTATAGTTCAAATGGTAAGTTCGGTTGATGCGTGTCCATGATGTATGAGATTTATTTGCCCAGTGTATATAATTTGCTGTTTGTGTACGCTTAATTATCACTGGTGCTGAACTATAATGCCCAGTGGGTATAATCTGCTGTAATTTCTTTATTGTATAGTGCAGGATTATTCTACGTTTCTATGCCTTAGTCTCTTTATTGTATAGTGTACGTTTTTTAGAGGCAATAGTATAGAGTAGGATAATTCTTTGTATATGCTATATCATTTAGACGGGGGCCAACACGCCCAAACATTACCTGGACGCCATCCGAACGAATAAACATGTGTAGTCAAAGCGGGCCTTAAATGGGCTGGTCAAATTAATATTTAGTGGATCCCAAATGATGTGGCCCACCATAACAAAGGCTCTTAGCAGGCCGTTAATAGGCCAAAAGCTCGATAGGGCTGTATAAATGGAACTAGCCCGCGGGCCTCTAGCAGGCCAAAATAAATGTCAATTTTGTCTCGGCCCTTTTACTTTACGGGCCACTAAGAGGCCGAAAGTGTTTTGGGCCAGAACAGGCGCAATTTGCAAACTAGGCTTTTAACAGGCCGAAAGTCGCGTCGGGCTGAAATTTTGCCCTGTGGAACATGGGCCGCTAATGGACCCAAAATTAGGTTGCACAGTCAAAGGCCCAACTATTGTTTGGGCCGTTAACAGGCCGTAAGACAAAATGGGCTAGGAATTGGCCCATTTACCAAATGAGTCGAGGAAAGGCCTAAAGTCACAACGGGCTAGAAGTTGGCCCAACTGCAGAATGGGCCGAGAAAAGGCCAAAAGACATACCGGGCCGTTAACGGGCTAGAACCGACAATGGGCTGCTAACAAGCTGAAAGAAGGTCGGGTCGTAATTGGGCCCAAAGACGTAGCGGGCCGTTAACGGGCTGGAACTGACGATGGGCTGGAAATTGTCAAATCTAGAATGGGCCTTTGATGGGCCGATTCTGTGTAACTTGTATGGGTTGTGCTTGTGAATGGGCCTGACTCAAGTAGGCCGCTAATGGGCCGGCCCGCTTATTTTGACAGGCCCGACCTTTTAACCTAAATGGGCCACTGTTGGGCCGAGCCACGTGTCGACGTACCATAGGCTCGTCCCGTCCACTCGCTTGATGACACCTGTCCCAATGCAGAGCTGACACGTGGATACTAAGGCGAATCAGAATTTTACACGTGGAAAATCCCCATTGGTCCGGGCGGTTAACGGGTTATCGGATCGAAACCGGAACCCGATAGCTTAACGGTGACCCGTTACGGTGGATGCCACGTGTCGGTTACCCTTGACGAAAGCACTTCCATGACGTGCCATTTATCATCATGGAAGTGGACACTTCTGTGATGATAATTTTGGTATTGTCATGGAACACTTCTACGACAGCACAGGTATGACTATCCTGATTCTGTCATAAAATCGTCATGGATGTACATGCAAGACAGAAAACGTGACCTACTGTGACAAACACGTATCATCATGGAAGTGTATTTTTTTTGTAGTGCAAGTGAACAAGATCAAGGGCAAGATCAAACTCTTGATGATGATGATCCACCAAGTGATGCCCAAGATCAAGTTCAAGTCTCTGAGCAAGCTCAAGATCAAGAGGATGCTCAAGGTCAAGAACAAGCTCAAGACGGTGCCCAAGATGATCAAGTTGATGATCCTCAAATGCCTATTGAGGAGCTTTTGGAGCACCGAGTGTTACGTCCATTTTGCATCATGTTTTCCTACTGTTATTTATAATGTTTTTATGCATAATAATGCTTTATGGAATAATTCTAATGTCTTTTCTCTCGTAATATAAAAGGTTTACACAAAGAGGGAGAATGCCGGCAGCTAGAATTCTGGACCTGGAAAAGCTACGTCAGAGTTACCTATTCTGCACATCTCCAAATGAGCTAAAAATTTACGGAGATTTATTTTGGAATATATAAAAAATACTGGAGAAAATAACTGCCGGAGGGGGGTCACCTAGTGACCACAAGACACCAGGGCACGCCTGGCCCCCCAGGCGCAACCTGGTGGGTTGTGGCCAGCTCGGCCCACCTCCGGTGCCCATCTTCTGGTACCTAAGGTCTTTTGACCTAGAAAAAATCAGGAGAGGACTTTCAGGACGGAACGCCGCCGTCTCGAGGCGGAACTTGGGCAGGAGCACTTTTGCTCTCCGGCGGAGCGATTCCGCCGGGGGAACTTCCCTCCCGGAGGGGGAAATTGAAGCCACCATCATCACCAACAACCCTCTCATCTTTGGGAGGCCAATCTCCATCAACATCTTCAACATCACCATCTCATCTCAAACCCTAGTTCATCTCTTGTGTTCAATCTTTGTACCGGAACCTCAGATTGGTACATGTGGGTGACTAGTAGTGTTGATTACATCCTGTAGTTGATTACTATATGGTTTATTTGGTGGAAGATTATATGTTCAGATCCATTATGCTATTTAATACCCCTCTGATCTTGAGCATGAATATCATTTGTGAGTAGTTACTTTTGTTCTTGAGGTCACGGGGAATTTGATATGTGTTCGATATTCTGGTGATATGTATGTTGTGATTCCCTTAGTGGTGTCATGTGAACGTCAACTACATGGCACTTCACCATCTTTGGGCCTAAGGGAAGGCATTGTGGAGTAGTTATTAGATGATGGGTTGCTAGAGTGACAGAAGCTTAAACCCTAGTTTATGCGCTGCTTCGTAAGGGACTGATTTGGATCCATATGTTTAATGCTATGGTTAGATTTTATCTTAATACTTTTCTCGTAGTTGCAGATGCTTGCGAGGGGGTTAATCATAAGTGGGAGGTTTGTCCAAATAAGAACAGCACCCAATCACTGGTCCACCCACATATCAAATTATCAAAGTAGCGAATGCAAATCAAACCAACATGATGAAAGTGACAAGATGAAATTCCTGTGTGCCCTCAAGAACGCTTTGCTTATTATAAGAGACTATTTTGGCCTGTCCTTTGCCACAAAAGGATTGGGATACCTTGCTTCACTTTATTTACCATTACCGTTACTTGCTTGTTACAAATTATCTTGCTATCAAACTACTTGTTACCTATAATTTCAGTGCTTGCAGACATTACCTAGCTGAAAACCGCTTGTCATTTCCTTCTGCTCCTCATTGGGTTTGACACTCTTACTTATCGAAAGGACTACGATTGGTCCCCTATACTTGTGGGTCATCAAGACTCTTTTCTGGCGCCGTTGCCGGGGAGTGAAGCGCTCTTGGTAAGTGGAAATTGGTAAGGAAAAATTTATACTATGTGCTGAAATTTATTGTCACTTGTTACTATGGAGAACAATCCTTTGAGGGGTTTGTTCGGGGTATCTTCACCTCGACCGGAAGCACAATTAGTTGCCCCTCAACCTACTACACCTACTTAAAATATTGGTTATGAAATACCTTTGGGTATGATAGAACAACTGCTAGCTAATCCTTATGCAGGAGACAGAACTGAGCATCCTGATATGCACTTGATATATGTGGATGAAATTTATGGATTATTTAAGCTTGAAGGTTTACCTGGAGATGAAGCTAAGAAGAAGGTTTTCCCTTTATCTTTGAAGGGAAAAGCATTGACATGGTATAGGCTATGCGATGATATTGGATCTTGGAACTGGAATCGATTGAAATTGGAATTTCACCAAAAAAAATATCCTATGCATCTAGTTCATCGTGATCGAAATTATATATATGATTATTGGCCTCGTGAAGGAGAAAGTATCGCTCTAGCTTGGGGGAGGCTTAAGTCAATGTTATATTCTTGCCCCAATCATGAGCTCTCTAGAGAAATTATCATTCAGAATTTTTATGCTCGGCTTTCTCATAATGATCAATCCATGCTCGATACTTCTTGTACTGGTTCTTTTATGATGAAGACTATTGAATTCAAGTGGGATCTTTTGGAAATAATTAAATGCAACTCTGAAGATTGGGAACTCGATGAAGGTAAAGAGTCAGGTATTAAGCTTGAGTTTGATTGTGTTAAATCTTTTATGAATATCGATGCTTTTCACAAGTTAAGCACTAAATATGGACTTGACTCTGAGATAGTAGCCTCTTTTTGTGAATCATTTGCTACTCATGTTGATCTCCCTAAGGAGAAGTCGTTTAAATACCATCCCCCTATTAAAGAATAAATTAAAGAACCGGTAATAGCTAAAGATGAAACTATCATTTACAATGTTGATCCAGTTGTGCCTACTGCTTATATTGAAAAACCACCTTTCCCTGTAAGGATAAAGGAACATGCTAAGGTATCAATTGTGGTTCGCAATAGTAATATTAAAGCACCTAAACCCTCTGAACAAATTAAAGTAGAACCTAGTGTTGCTATGGTGAAAGATCTCTTGGACGATAATATTGATGGGCATGTTATTTACTTCTGTGATGAAGCTGCTAGAATTGCCAAACCCGATGAAAAAGATAAACATAGACCTGTAGTTGGCATGCCTGTTGTCTCAGTTAAAATTGGAGATCACTGTTATCATGGTCTATGTGATTTAGGTGCTAGTGTGAGTGCTATTCCATTTACTTTATACCAAGAAATTATGAATGACATAGCACCCGTTGAAATAGAAGACATTGATGTTACTATTAAACTGGCAAACCGAGACACCATCACACCACTTGGGATAGTTGGAGATGTTGAAGTCTTGTGTGGGAAAATAAAATAGCCTACTGATTTTCTAGTTCTTGGTTCCCCACAAGATGATTTTTGTCCCATTATCTTTGGTAGACCTTTCTTGAACACTGTCAATGCTAAGATAGATTCTGAAAAAGAAACTGTCAGTGTTAGTTTTGGTGATGAGTTTAATTTCTCCAAGTTTAGTATACAACCACGTAATGAAGAATTACATAGTAAAGATGAAATAATTGGTCTTGCTTCTATTGTCGTGCCTCCCATTGATCCACTAGAACAATATTTGCTAGACCATGAAAATGATATGCACTTGCATGAAAGAAATGAGATAGATAAAATATTCTTTGAATGACAACCTCTCCTAAAACACAATTTGCCTATTGAAACTCTAGGAGGTCCTCCTCCACCTAAGGGTGATCCTGTGTTTGAATTAAAGCAATTGCCTAACACTTTGAAATATGCTTATCTTGATGAGAAAAATATATATCCTGTTATTATTAGTGCTAACCTTTCAGAACATGAAGAAGAAAGATTATTAAAAATTCTGAGGAAGCGCCGAGCTGCTATTGGATATACTCTTGATGATCTTAAGGGCATTAGTCCCACTCTCTATCAGCACAAGATCAATATGGAACCTGATGCTAAACCCGTTGTTGATCACCAATGCCGTTTGAATCCTAAGATGAAAGAAGTGGTAAGAACTGAAATACTAAAGCTTCTAGAAGCAGGTATAACCTACCCCATAGCTGATAGTAGATGGGTAAGTCATGTTCATTGTGTCCCTAAAAAGGGAGGTATTACTATTGTTCCTAATGATAAAAATGAGCTTATCCCACAAAGAATTGTTACTGGCTATAGAATGGTAATTGATTTTAGGAAATTGAATAAAGCTACTAGAAAAGATCATTACCCTCTGCCTATTATTGATCAAATGCTAGAAATATTACCTAAGCACACACACTTTTGCTTTCTTGATGGATATTCTGGTTTTTCTCAAATACCTGTTTCACAACCTGATCAAGAGAAACCCACCTTTACTTGTCCTTTTGGAACCAATGCTTATAGACGTATGCCCTTTGGTTTATGTAATGCACCTACTACCTTTCAATGATGTATGACTGTTGTATTCTCTGATTTTTGTGAAAATATTGTGGAGGTTTTCATGGATGATTTTTCCGTTTACGGAACTTCTTTTGATGATTGCTTAAGCAACCTTGATCGAGTTTTGCATAAATGTGAACAAACTAATCTTGTCTTGAATTGGGAGAAGTGCCACTTTATGGTTAATGAAGGTATTGTCTTGGGGCATAAAATTTCTGAACGAGGTATTGAGGTGGATAAAGCTAAAGTTGATGCAATTGAAAAAATGCCATGTCCTAAAGATATTAAAGGTATTCGTAGTTTCCTTGGTCATGCTGGTTTCCATAGGGGGTTCATTAAAGACTTCTCTAAAATTTCTAGGCCTCCTACTAATCTTTTACAAAAGGATGTTCCTTTTGTTTTTGATGATGATTGCATAGAAGCCTTTGAAACACTTAAGAAAGCCTTAACTACTGCACCTATCATTCAACCACCTGATTGGAATTTGCCTTTTGAAATTATGTGTGATGCTAGCGATTATGCTGTTGGTGATGTTCTAGGACAAAGAGTTGATAAGAAATTAAATGTTATTCATTATGCTAGCAAAACTCTAGACAGTGCCCAAAGAAATTATGCTACTACTAAAAAAGAATTTTTAGCAGTTGTGTTTGCATGTGATAAATTCAGATCTTACATTGTTGATTCCAAAGTAATTGTTCACACTAATCATGCTGCTATAAAATATCTTATGGAAAAGAAAGATGCTAAACCTAGAGTCATTAGGTGGGTTCTCTTGCTACAATAATTTGATTTACATATTACTGATAGGAAAGAAGCTGAGAACCCCGTAGCTGATAACTTGTCTAGGTTAGAAAATATTCTTGATGACCCACTACCTATTCATGATAGTTTTCCTGGTGAACAACTAGCTACAATAAATTTTTCTCATAATACTCCTTGGTATGCTGACTATGCTAATTACATTGTTACTAAATATATACCACCTAGTTTCACATACCAACAAAAGAGAGAATTCTTCTATGATTTAAGACACTACTTTTGGGATGACCCACTTCTTTATAAAGAAGAAGTAGATGGTATTATTAGATGTTGTGTACCTGAGTATGAACAGGAACAAATCCTATGGAAATGTCACTCCAAAGCCTATGGAGGACATCATGCGGGAGATAGAACTGCTCACAAGGTATTGCAATCTGGTTTTTATTGGCCTACTCTCTTCAAGGATGCCCTTAAGTTTGTTTTGTCTTGTGATGAATGTCAAAGAATTGGTAATATCGGTAAGCATCAGGAAATGCCTATGAATTATTAACTTGTTGTTGAACCATTTGATGTTTGGGGTTTTGATTATATGGGACCTTTTCCTTCCTCTAATGGGTATACACATATTTTGGTTGCTGTTGATTATGTTACTAAGTGGGTAGAAGCTATTCCAACCAGTAGTACTGATCATAACACCTCCATTAAAATGCTTAAAGAAGTTATTTTCCCAAGGTTTGGAGTCCCTAGATATTTAATGACTGATGGTGGTTCACACTTTATTCATGGTGCTTTCCGAAAAATGCTTGTTGAATATGATGTTAACCATAGAATTGCATCACCCTATCATCATCAATCTAGTGGTCAAGTTGAACTTAGCAATAGGGAAATAAAACTAATATTACAAAAACTGTCAATAGGTCCCGAAAGAATTGGTCTAAGAAATTAGATGATGCACTTTGGGCTTATAGAATAGCTTATAAAAATCCTATGGGTATGTCTCCATATAAAATGGTTTATGGAAAAGCTTGTCATTTGCCTCTTGAGTTAGAACATAAAGCATTTTGGGAAATTAAAGAACTCAACTATGATTTCAAACTTGCCGGTGAAAAGAGGTTATTTGATATTAGCTCACTAGATGAATGGAGAACCCAAGCTTATGAAAATGCCAAATTATTTAAAGAAAAATTTAAACGATGGCATGACAAAAGAATCCAAAAGCGGGAGTTCAAAGTTGGAGAATATGTTCTTTTGTACAACTCTTGTTTTAGATTTTTTGCAGGAAAACTTCTTTCTAAATGGGAAGGACCATATATCATCGAAGAAGTTTATCGCTCTAGAGCTATCAAGATAAATAATGCCGAATGTACTAACCCGAAGGTGGTCAATGGACAAAGAATTAAACACTATATCTCAGGTATGCTTATTAATGTTGAAAGCAATATTATCCAAACCATGACACCGGAGGAACACATAAAAGAAACCTTCCAGAACACTCCAGAACCCTGAAAAGGAGGAGGTACGTGATAGGTAAGTAAACGGACTCCGAAAAAACCGCAAAAATATTTTCCGTCAGTTTTGGAATATTACAAAAATTAGGAAATTAAGAAATAATTGGGAAGGCAACCGAGGTGGCCACGATACACCAGGGCATGCCTGCCCTTCCTGGCGCGCCCTGGTGGGTTGTGGTGCCCTCGGGCACCTTCCCGACTCCATTTTCCTTCCATATTCTTGTTTCTCAAGATAAAAAAATGTGTTTTCTCGTCTGATCTAGATCTCCATGGCTCCACCAAGCTCCTCCAAGGACAAGTTCTTCGAGAGGGTCATCAACCTGTACTTGTCGGAGGTGATGAAGCACCCTCAAGCCATTGAGATGCATGAGGGCGTGCTCCACATCCGGGATGTTCAGGGGCCCAAGAGGACGGGAAGCGTGGAGGCCAGGCTCGAGGCTATGGAATAAGACATCTTCAAGTGCCAAGGGATGGTGGAGCGTGGACTTAGCGCCAATCACTCCATGATCACGGAATTCACCCGTGACCACATGGTGGATGGCCGGTCCATGAAGGACATCGTCTTCACCTTCAACGAGAAAATCAATTTTTTGCAAAGCCAAAAATATGATCTTCAAAACCAAGTTTTTGAGTATGAAGCAAGATTTAAAGGTATGAGTTTAGCTGCCAGTTGCAGGACTTGGGAGACTCATGCATCGTCTTTTGATGGTGAGCTCATGCCCTGGAAGCCAGAGGACAAACCTACTACCTCATCACCACCACCTTCATCATCTTCCCCACCAAAGGAAACTTGCGTACACGGGTATGGGCACTCCCCTTGGCTTGTGCCAAGCTTGGGGCAGATGCCCCGGTATCGTATCACCTTCACTTTTATTATCTTTACCAATCTTAGTTTGATCCTTAGTTATTTCGTGATTTAGTTGAATAAAAGTTTAGTATGATCTATTTTCAAGTATTAGTTTCATGATCTATCTATCTATGTAATCGAGTGTGAGTTATATAATAAAGTTTAGTTTGAGTTTTTGCTTCTTTACTTTCTTGTTTCAATCAAATAAAAGGAAATAAATGAAAAAGATCATATGCTAATCTTATGGTAAGTAATGACACCACATAAGGAAAAGTATAAGTGGTAAAATTTATTAGAGATTGACAAACATAGCATTGGTCAATGATGCAACTCATGAAAGAATTAATAAGGGAAGAGAAGATTCACATGCAAATATACTATCTTGGACATCTTTTATGATTGTGAGCCCCCATTAATTATTATATGCCAAAATTGTTGACGTTGGACAAGGAAGACAATGTAATGAATTATGTTTGTTCATATTCACATAGAAGTTATATTGTCATAGATCATTCAACATGTGGTGCTTGCTCAATATCTTTGCTAGCCAAATTCCGCACTAAGTAGAGATACTACTTGTGCATCCAAAAACCCTAAACCCAAATCTATGTTTTGAGAGTCCACCATACCTACCTATGGATTGAGTAAGATCCTTCAAGTAAGTTTTCATTGGTGCAATAAGGTAATAAAAATTTCTTCTAAATGTGTTTGATCATTTAGTGTAAGAGAAAATTGAGTGTTGTACGAACTTGTGATGGCAAAGTAATAAAAGCGACG
The DNA here is from genome assembly GCA_011799875.1 of Thinopyrum elongatum. Classification (NCBI taxonomy): domain Eukaryota; kingdom Viridiplantae; phylum Streptophyta; class Magnoliopsida; order Poales; family Poaceae; genus Thinopyrum; species Thinopyrum elongatum. The sequence goes on from CM022298.1 coordinate 561,472,564, forward strand.
GACTGCATAATAAAGGTTGCTATCATAAGGGGCAATATAACGTGATGTTCTTTTGCATTAAGGGATTTTGCATACAAACGAAAAAGCGCATGACAACCTCTACTTCCCTCTGCGAAGGGCCTATCTTTTACTTTTATGTATTTACTTTTATGCAAGAGTCAAAGTATTCTTCCCTATTCCTTTTTATTTTCTCTTTTGCAAACATCATGTGGTGAGGAAAGACCTAGGCACATATATCCAGTTGGATATGAGTGAGCATGAGTTATTATTGTTGACATCACCCTTGAGGTGAATACGTTGGGAGGCAAAACTATAAGCCCCTATCTTTCTATGTGTCCGGTTGAAACTTTTTGCTCATGGGTATGTTGTGAGTGTTAGCAATCATAGAAGATTAAAAGATGGTTGAGTATGTGGACTTGCCAAAAGGCTCCGATACGAGACCCTTCCTGAAAATATGATGAATTGTAGTTGCAAAGTTGACTGAGAACACAGTTTGTTGGTTTTCAATAAAGTTTATGCTTTTTACTTCGATGTTGTGATGAATTGTTACTTGTTCATAAGAAGTTATATGATAAAAGTTATATGATAAAGCTTTATGATAAAGTTTGTTGTTGTTACAATAATAAGCATGATGCTACTATGTCCGTATTTTGTTTTTATCGACACCTCTCTCTCAAACCATGTGGACATATTTTTCGATATCAGCTTCCGCTTGAGGACAAGCGAGGTCTAAGCTTGGGGGAGTTGATACGTCCATTTTGCATCATGTTTTCCTACTATTATTTATAATGTTTTTATGCATAATAATGCTTTATGGAGTAATTCTAATGCCTTTTCTCATAATATGCAAGGTTTACACAAAGAGGGAGAATGCCGGCAGCTGGAATTCTGGACCTAAAAAAGCTACGTCAGAGTTACCTATTCTGCACATCTCCAAATGAGCTGAAAATTTTACGGAGATTTATTTTGGAATATATAAAAAATACTGGAGCAAATAACTACTGGAGGGGGGCCACCTGGTGACCACAAGACACCAGGGCGCGCCAGGCCCCCCAGGCGCGCCCTGCTGGGTTGTGGCCAGCCTGGCCCACCTCCGATGCCCATCTTTTGGTACTTAAGGTCTTTTGACCTAGAAAAAAATCAGTAGAGGACTTTTGGGACGGAACGCCGCCGTCTCGAGGCGGAACTTGGGCAGAGCACTTTTGCCCTTCGGCGAAGCGATTCCGTCGGTGGAACTTCCCTCCCGGAGGGGGAAATCGAAGCCATCGTCATCACCAACAACCCTCTCATCTTTGGGAGGCCAATCTCGATCAACATCTTCAACAACACCATCTCATGTCAAACCCTAGTTCATCTCTTGTGTTGAATCTTTGTACCGGAACCTCAGATTGGTACCTGTGGGTGACTAGTAGTGTTGATTACATCTTGTAGTTGATTACTATATGGTTTATTTGGTGGAAGATTATATGTTCAGATCCATTATGCTATTTAATACCCCTCTGATCTTGAGCATGAATATCATTTGTGAGTAGTTAGTTTTGTTCTTGAGGTCACGGGAGAAGTCATGTTGCAAGTAATCATGTGAATTTGATATGTGTTCAATATTTTGATGATATGTATGTTATGATTCCCTTAGTGGTGTCATGTGAACATCGACTACATGGCACTTCACCATCTTTGGGCCTAAGGGAATGCATTGTGGAGTAGTTATTAGATGATGGGTTGCTAGAGTGACAGAAGCTTAAACCCTAGTTTATGCGCTGCGTCGTAAGGGACTGATTTGGATCCATATGTTTAATGCTATGGTTAGATTTTATCTTAATACTTTTCTCGTAGTTGCGGATGCTTGCGAGGGGGTTAATCATAAGTGGGAGGTTTATTCAAGTAAGAACAGCACCCAAGCACCGGTCCACCCACATATCAAATTATCAAAGTAGCGAATGCAAATCAAACCAACATGATGAAAGTGACTAGATGAAATTCCTGTGTGCCCTCAAGAATGCTTTGCTTATTATAAGAGACCGTTTTGTCCTGTCTTTTGCCACAAAAGAATTGGGCTATCTTGCTGCACTTTATTTACCATTACCGTTACTTGCTTGTTAAAAATTATCTTGCTATCAAACTACTTGTTACATATAATTTCAGTGCTTGCAGACATTACCTTGCTGAAAACCACTTGTCATTTCCTTCTGCTCCTAGTTGGGTTCGACACTCTTACTTATCGAAAGGACTATGATTGATCCCCTATACTTGTGGGTCATCACCGAGCTGCCCAAGTTGCTTCCAAACTCGAGTGTTAACAACATGTCTTGGAGAATGTGATTGGAAGTTTGAAAAAGGGGGTAACTACTCGTAGACAATTGTTAAATTTTTGTGAGTATCATGCATTTGTTTCGTGTGTTGAACCCCAAAAGGTACATGAGGCGCTTGATGATGTGGATTGGCTTGAAGCTATGCATGATGAACTCAACAACTTCGAGCGCAATCATGTTTGGGAATTAGTGCCAAGGCCAACAGAGAACCACAATGTCATTGGGACCAAGTGGATCTTCAAGAACAAGCAAGATGCGAACGGTGTGGTTGTTTGAAACAAGGCAAGATTGGTGGCACAAGGCTACTCCCAAGTTGAGGGTATCGACTATGGTGAAACCTTTGCCCCTGTTGCTCGCCTTGAATCTATTCGCTTGTTGCTTGCATATGCATCTCATCATGATTTTAAATTGCAACAAATGGATGTGAAGAGTGCATTTCTTAATGGTCCTTTCAATGAGTTGGTATATGTCAAACAACCCCCGGGATTCGAGGATCCCAAGCTCCCAAATCATGTATACAAACTCAACAAGGCACTCTATAGCCTTAAACAAGCCCCACGTGCGTGGTATGAGCACCTTACCGAGTTGTTGCAAGATCGTGGGTTTTAAATTGGGAAAATTGATCCTACTCTTTTTACTAAGAGGGTCAAAGGGGATTCGTTCATATGCCAACTATATGTTGATGATATCATATTTGGTTCTCCTAACAAATCTTTCAATGATGAGTTTGCGCACTAATGACCGAGAAGTTCGAGATGTCTATGATGGGAGAGTTGAAGTTCTTTCTTGGATTCGAAGTCAAGCAAAGAAGAGAATGAACCTTCATCAACCAAGCCAAATATACTCAAGTCATGCTCAAGAGATTCAAGCTAGATGAAGTCAAGCCGGTCAAGTTTCATATGCCTACCAAATGCAAGCTCGACATTGATCCCAATGGTAAAGCGGTGGATCAAAATGTATATCGCTCCATGATTGGATCCTTGCTTTACCTTTGTGCATCTAGACCGGATATTATGTTGAGTGTGGGAATGTGTGCAAGGTTCCAAGCCGCACCTAAGGAAAGTCACTATGTGGCAGTCAAGCGAATCTTTCGATATTTGGCTCATACCCCAAACTTTTGCCTATGGTATCCCAAAGGAGCAAGCTTTGATCTCAAGGTTTATTCGGACTCAGATTGGGCGGGAGATGTTGTGGATAGGAAGTCAACTTCCGGAGGGTGTCAATTTCTTGGTCGCTCGTTGGTAAGTTGGTCTTCGAAGAAGCAAAATTGTGTGTCTCTCTCTCTTCCACCGAGGCTGAGTATGTAGCCGCCGCAAGTTGTTGTGCACAATTGCTATGGATGAGGCAAACTTTAAAGGATTACGGTGTCACTTGTGACAAAGTGCCTCTTCTATGTGACAATGAGAGTGCTATCAAGATCTCCTACAATCCGGTGCAACATAGCAAGATGAAGCATATTAAGATTCGTCATCATTTCATTCAGGATCATATCAAGCGTGGGGAGATTGATATTATCTACGTCAACACTCAAGAGCAACTAGCGGACATTTTCACAAAGCCCTTGGATGAAGCAAGATTTTGCGAGTTAACGAATGAGCTAATTATCTTTGATTCGAGCAATGTGGCTTGAATCTAGGCACACCCCACCACATTCATCATTTTATAGTGTTCTAGATGTAGGCATGGACATAGGGGGAGTGTTGTTCTCTCAATGAACTCTCCCTCCCCCCATTATGCATAAATCGATCAAGTCTTTCACATTAGCCATTTTTATGGTACTTGTGCTTAAAAGATGAGTTTTGGTCATGAGCCCAAGGTTAAAATCTTCGCGGTGTCATACCACTTCACTCAAACATAGGTGGCTTCGGCCACCGCCCTCTCTTTGAGAGGTTATTACTCGAGTTGGCTCTTTTTGTTGTATCTTGTCTTTAGGATGTTTTGTGTGTTTTGAGTCACTCTAAGGTTGCTCTCGGTTTGATTGATCTTTTTGACCCTGGAGTGAGTCTTCCTATTTGTTGTTGTTTCTTGTCTCAACCCAAGCCTTCTCGTTTATTTTTGCATAAGCCACCCCTTTCTACCTTGATCCTGCTTGCTGTCACCTGCACGGTACTACCGCGGAGTCCGGGCGGTACTACCGTTCTTAAGCGGTACTACCGTGTTGCTCCCCGGTACTACCGCCCGAGTGGTACTACCAGGCCCTCTGTCGTGGATTCGTATCGGGGCGGTACTACCGTTTCCCCAATGGTACTACTGTTTCCCCAGCGGTACTACCACTTTGTGGCTAGGTGCGGGGGTTTATGAGTTGGGCAAGGGGAGTTTCCACTCCCCCATACCCATTCGTCTCTCTCCTCCTCTCCTTTTCCTCTCTCAAATGACAAGCAAGCACCGGAGGGCCGCTGCCGGGCCGCTGGTTCCAAGCCGTCTTCCCCGATTTTGACTGGTGGGATCGATCCCCACCATCTCCTCTTGCCATGGAAGCCGATATTTCCCCCGTTCCTCTTTTGGCGACACCCGTGGACTGATTCTGTTGAGGAAACTGGAGGTCCACCACCTGCTGCAGAGGAGTCTGAGGAGGAGGAGCACAATTGGTGATGTCGTGGAGTTTTGCTGCCACCTTCATTCTTAGGTGTACTCTCTGCCCTTTTGGTGTCTCGATGCCAAAGGGAGAGCGAGGATTTGCTGTGCCTTGTGCCGAGTGTGTGTCGTCTTATTTGGTGTTGCTTTACTCGCTCGTACTCTTTTATTTGCTTGGGTTTGCGTCTGGCTTATGTGTTTGAGACCATATGGTGTGAGACATATGTGCTACCCTATCTTTATATATTATGTCGAGTACTTTATTAGCTTGTGAGATATATTATGTTATGCCCTTATCCTTATGCTCAGATGCTAGTCCTTGCATCCTTATTCTTATCTCCTACATTGTTTATGCAAGGGTATTGCATGTCTATAAAATATAGGGGGAATGTTGATCCTAGTGTGTGTGCTTTGCATTCCATAAGCACATCTAATTAGTGCACACATCTAGGGGTAGCCCGGCTATATTTTGTAGAGAGTGGGTGTGCTTTTTATCTAGATATTTTCGTTGTGCAAATCCCGTATTGTCATCAATCCACCAAAAAGGGGGAGATTGTTAGGGCATATTTCTCCCTTAGTGCTTTTGGTGATTCATGACAATACTCCTGCGGACTAATCATGTGCATTGAGCGTTTCAGATATTCCATCATAAGGCACAAGACGATTAATGCCCCTCGAAGCCTGCTATAGAAGACGGTTTATTTTCCTGCGTTTCTTTTCGGTGGATTTGAGTCGTAGGATAAACCGTACTATCATGAGGGGATCTGCTTCGAAAAGGTTTGGGTGGAATCATCACGTACACACTCATTTTGCACCCATCTCATCTTTTCGCTTCTTTGGAGTAGTCCCTCTGTTTTGCTGAAGAAGTGGTGGAGAGCTGCAAGCGGTAGTACCGCGGGCGGCAGTGGTAGTACCCCTTATAGGCGGTAGTACTGCTACTAGATCCGCTTATACTACCGCTCACTATTGTGGTCTCGACTTTTCATGTTGGGTTCTACGGTAGTACCTCTGGGTCTCTACCGTGCAACCTTGTTAGACCCTGCAGGACGAGCGGAAGTGGAAGCGGCAGTAGAGGCGGTAGTGCCGCCCCTACCACCGCTGCTACTACCGCTTGGCGCTCTGTTCTCCCCTGTTTCTTCTTTCTCCTTGGCATACTATAGGAAGTGGTAGTACTGCTCTTGGAGCGGTATTACTGCTTGTGTGTGGGCTGAGAAGAGAATAACGGTTGGATTTGTTCCCCACTATAAAAGGGGGTCTTCTTCCTCAAGAAGACTCACCTCTTCCTCCCCTAAATTCCATTGTTGCTCCAAAGCTCATTTTCGCCCGATCTCTCTCCCTAGCCAATCAAACTTGTTGATTTTCTAGGGATTAGTTGAGAAGGCCCCGATCTACACTTCCACCAAGAGAAATTTGATTCCCCCCACTAATCCCTTGCGGATCTTGTTACTCTTGGGTGTTTGAGCACCCTAGAAGGTTGAGGTCACCTCAGAGCCACATTCCATTGTGGTGAAGCTTCGTGGTGTTGTTGGGAGCCTCCAATTAAGTTGTGGAGATTGCCCCAACCTTTTTTGTAAAGGTTCGGTCACTGCCTTCAAGGGAACCACTAGTGGAATCATGACATCTCGCATTGTGTGAGGGCATGAGGAGAATACGGTGGCCCTAGTGGCTTCTTGGGGAGCATCGTGCCTCCACACTGCTCCAACGGAGACGTACTTTCCTTCAAAGGGAAGGAACTTCGCCAACACATCCTCGTCTCCACCGGCTCCACTTGTGGTTATCTCTTACCTTTACTTTCTGCAAAGCTATTTTTATGTTGTATCCTTTGCTTGCACTTGTTGTTGTTGTTGTTGTTGTTGTTAGCATCATATAGTTTGCTCACCTAGTTGCACATCTAGACAACCTACTTGTTGCTAAACCCAATTTCTTAAGAAAAGCTAAAAATTGGTAGTTGCCTATTCACCCCCCCCCCCCTCTAGTCAACCATATCGATACTTTCAGAAGTCATATTTTGGGTTCTAGAAAAAGGTGCAACTTTTTCGGTATTGTACCGGGAAGCTTCCAGAAGGTTTTGGTGGCACTACTGCAGGTTGGTCCAAATGCGATAGTCCAATCAGAGACCCTTCGATGAAACTGTGTGCGATGCGTTAATCACAAACGGTGATGTAATAAAACCATCAAAAAAGATACAAAACATTTGCGATAGCGGTGACATTAAACACAATTCAGATTAGAGTTGCGTGTGCGATGCGTGGCAAATGGTTAATCCAGCAGAACTGTTTGCGACGAGGCAGAACAACAGAAATGGGCAGCCAGATGAGGGTGTGTGCGATATCCGACATACAGTTCACTAGGATGAACTGTGTGTGATTAGGCAACACAATAGAAATGGTCAGCCAGATCAAGGTGTGTGCGATCGAGGGCATACAGTTCACTCGGATGAACTGTTTGCGATGAGCCAAGACAATAGAAATAGTTCAACTGAACAAGATGTGTGTGATACGTGACAAACAGGTCCGTAATCAGAAATGTGTGTGAAGACCAATAATAACATAGACGATTGCTGCTAATAAGCCGTGTGATTTGCTCTGTCTACAGAAGAATAACGTGTGTGTGTATATATATATATAACTGAAATAAACATCCAATTACATAAGTGACTATATAGATCATCCGCACACACCTCAATAAACAATTGCATGCATTCTAAACTAGGAGAAACGATCGTCTAGTCATCTACTTCTTGTGACGCTCCCGCCATTGCTCTGTGGCTCGATCCCTAGTCTGGGGCAGGAAGAAGACACTTCCTCATGTCAACGATCCACCTGTACATCTTGTAGCTTGTGTACACGTCCTTGGCCGCGTACTTGATGTGTTCTTCATCTAGTCTCTGACGCCAGACACTGTGCCAGGCGTTCTTGTCCTTCTTGCTCTCATACTTCATCTTCATGTAGTAGGGGTCGATGATGGCCGAGGCGAGGTCAACCAGGGAGTTTTGTTTGTTGTTGTCGCTGCCCCAGACCTTGTAGTGGTCATGGATGTTGACAAGATTCTGGCATTTCAAGCCCGAAACCTTAAGCGCTTTTAAATTGTTGGTGGTGTCCACCGTAGCAAAACTGTAGTCGGAACTGTTGATAAACCTGGAGAAACGCTCGCAAGGCCTTGTGGCCAGGTGGTTGTGGTAGACAAGGACGTCATGTCGCACGCACAACTGGACGACGGCAACCTTCTCATCGTGCCCGGCATGACCGCTGGTGAACTCGAGGTCGAAGCCGACCACTTGGTACTTGTCCTCAGCAAGCAACTGCTCCATACTTTTGGATGGAGCTCTCCACCAAGACCGGCTCGTTCGTGTACACCACTGAGAGGGCCATCCGCCTCACGTGGGTGTCCACTATGTGATGCATGGTGAACTGCCCCCCGTTGTCATCGGCGGTCGCTGGGAGCGCCATTGGAGCCACGGGGAGCGCCATTGGAACCGCTGGATGTCCTCTCTATGTGTGTCATCGTGGGTGTGCTTATTGTGTCGTGTGGCGCAAGAGATGAAGCTAAATGGCCATAGGAATAAATGGGGGCCGGGCGGCCTGGATTCTCGGCGTGTCCGCATGGCAGTTTTTGCAGCGGGTAACTGCATCGTGGCACCGCGCCCGGCGCAACCGCATGCATAATGGCAGCACGAACGTACGTGATCGTGCGCCGGCCCCAAACACTGGCAGCGCGCATGGAGGGATAAGGGCAGAGCGCCCGGAGGGATGCGAGAGCAGAGCGCGCGCGGCGAGACGCGAGCAGAGCGCGCCGCGGCCGCCTCAACCGCGAGCAACCACACACATAGAGCAGCTGAACACACAAGGAATGGTCATCTACAAGCCGGCCGGCAGTTGCGTCGCTGCGTAGAGAGCGGCCGTGTGCTACTATCTTCGTCTTGGTCTATTAGTCCCCTTTATATTCTGTGCCATATTTTGACCTTAAATTTAACCAAAAAAATGTTAATGCATGTTATAAAAATTATATAATTGGAAACTATGTTCAAATACGAATCCAACGATATAATCTTTGGCGACATGCATTCGTATTTTATTAGTTAAATCTCTAGTCAAAATTTGGCACCAAAATACATAGACGACTTATAAACCAGGACGGGGTAGTAGGTAATTAAATCGCAAACGTTTTTTTATTAACCGTATGTGTACGTGTCCTTTCGTCCTCCTCTCGCATGTCATGTCACCCCGCTGCCGCGGACGGCTTCGAGCGAACGCTTGAGCAGCGCGCGGGGGCGTTCTTTTGGCCAAATGGTGGTGAGCCCATTCCTGCGCAAGCGCACAGGTTCCCGCGCAAGCTTCCCGCCCGACTCGGTGAAATCCCCCAAAATCCCAATTCTTACCGGCCTGCTATATAAACCCTCACGGTCGGCGAGTCCTGCGTGGCATTTTCCCCTCCCTCCCTGTAGCTTATCTCGTGTGCTTCTACCACAATCGCCAATGGCACCGGTCCGCCGTCATCGCTCAGCCAATCTGCCGTCATCAGAGGACAGCTCCAGCTGGGAGGCTACACCGCGGCGGCGGCGCAGTCCCCAGCATAGTGTAGTGCGCGTGGCGTCCCTGTTGGGAGTGCGCGGAACACCCACCACACGCTCCGCTGCCACTGCCCGTCGGCAGCTGTTGCCGGCCGCCATTGCCGCCACCCTACATTTCGCCGTCGTGGCCGCCACACCACCATCGAAAGCCAGGGCCATCGCCTGCTCCACCACCGCAGCCTGAAGGCGGGAGGTGGCCGTCGTGGCCGCCACCCCACTGCCAGCCACCGTGGCCATCACCCGCTCCGCCACCGCGGATCGAAGGCGGGAGGTGGTGGTCATGGCCGCCACCCCATCGTCGGCCGCCGTGGCCACCAGCCCACCGTCGATCGCTGGGGTCATCACCCGCTCCGCCACCGCCGCCCGAAGGCAGGAGGTGGAGGTGGAGGCCTGCACGTGCGTCAGCGACCTTGCGCGCTACATCAAGTTCCTGCGGGAGGAGGAGGAGCGCCTTGTCGAGCACGCAAAGAGCCTTACCGCTGCCGTGGCCGTAGCACACATCGCCGCAGAGACAAGGAATCAAGAGATCTACGAGGAGTCCCGCCGCTTCGAGAGGGGTCGTCTGGAATGGCAGAGGGCGTTCGAGGTGAGCGTCGCTGAAGGTGCAGCAGCGGCAGGCACCGTGTTGCAGTTGTCCAACTCGTCGATAGGCTCCTCCTCCTCTGCCTCTTACTGAGCGCGCTCGGCAGAGGAAAGGCTGCCGGAAGTAGTACAAAGCCCCTCCGTGGTAGTAGTATTTAGGGGCTATTTTGTTCAGTTCATCTGACTATAGATGTGGTTGAATTGTACAATGTACTTAAAATTAGCTAGTATATATAGTTGAACTAGCTATTTTAGTACGTGGTTGGCAACAATTGGGGAAAAGTTTGGTCGGTTCAGCTGTCGAGTTGAACTGTTTGTATAAAGAACGACTGCTTAATCTATGAATGAAATCTATGCTTAATTACTGAATTTTAGTTGCAAAAATTAGATAGTGCTAGTGATTTTTAGCTGCAAATTTTGACAAATGGTAGTGTTACAAGGTTGACAAAGGGCAATGTTACTAGATCAACAAATGTCAATCTTTCCAGTTTGACAAATGGCAATATACCCAATATGACAGATGCAAATCTTACCAAATTGTCTGTACGTGGTTGCACATGGGTCATCTGGAAAAAACGTTTGCGTTGAAGGGATGTACAAATCCTGCGTGACAGATTTTCTCTTGGCTTAACACCGAAGTCTCGCTTTGCATACCGTATTCAATATGAACCGTTTGCGTTGAAGAGATGCACAAATCCTACGCGGCGAATTTTCCCTTGGCTTACTGGGGAAGACCGTAGCTCTCACTTTGCATACGGGTATTCTATCTAAAACGTTTGCGATGAAGAGCTGCACAAATCCTACTTGGCACATTTTCCCTTGGCTTACTGGGGAAGCTGTCGGTTTACATACGTGTGTTCTATCTAAAATGTTTGCGATCAAGAGCTGCAGAAATCATGCTCGGCACATTTTCCCTTGGCTTCCTGGGGAAGCTGTCGGTTTGCATACGGGTGTTCTAACTAAAACATTTGTGATGGGTGTTTTATATTTAAAAACCATTGATGTTTTTTTTAAAGAAAATCATTTGATAAGTCTGTACATTCAGAGAGAAAAACGCAAGTTCATTCAAACCATATCTTTCGTTCAGATATGATCGAGACACAGTATTAAACCCAAAAAAACTAATTCTGGTGGCGGCGGAGGCAGCGTGCCGCACCGGCATTGTTGTCCTCCGGGACATCGTTGTTGAAGTCTTCAAGGCAGCACAGAATGTTATTCACTTGGAAATCAAACATCATGTCGTCGCGCGGTCGACGGGCGGGGCGCGGGACGACGGCAACTCGTGGCGCTGCGAGGTAGCGGTCGACGACGGTGTCCCATGCCGCTGAGGGGGGCGCGCGCACGGGCCCGGGCACAGCGGGTGTAGGCAAATGCACGGGGACCGGCGCTGCAGTTGGTGCAGGGGCGCGTGAGGGAGTCCTGGATTAAGGGGTAATCGGGCGTCCAGGCTACGTAACATGGGCCGGACTGATGGGCCATGAAGATACAAGACAGAAGACTCTCTCCCGTGTCCGGATGGGACTCTCCTTGGCGTGGACGGCAAGCTTGGCGTTCAGATATGCAGATTCCTTTCTCTCTAACCGACTTTGTACAACCCTAGTTCCCTCCGGTGTCTATATAAACCGGAGGGTTTAGTCCGTAGAGGCAATCATAATCAGACAGGCTAGACTTCTAGGGTTTTAGCCATTACGATCTCGTGGTAGATCAACTCTTGTAATACTCATATTCATCAAGATCAATCAAGCAGGACGTAGGGTATCACCTCCATAGAGAGGGCCCGAACCTGGGTAAACATCGTGTCCCCTGTCTCCTGTTACCATCGACCTTAGACGCACAGTTCGGGACCCCCTACCCGAGATCCGCCGGTTTTGACACCGACATTGGTGCTTTCATTGAGAGTTCCACTGTGTCGTCGCTAGAAGACTCGATGGCTCCATCAATCATCCACAACGATGCGGCCTTGAGGGAGATCTTTCTCCCCGGCCAGATTTTCATATTCGGCGGTTTCATACTGCGGGCCAACTCGCTTGGCCATCTAGAGCAGATCGACAGCTACGCCCCTGGCCATCAGGTCAGGTTTGGAAGCTTGAACTACGTTGCTGATATCCGCGGAGACTTGATCTTCGATGGATTCGAGCCCATGACAGCCGCTCCCTGCCACCGCGATGAACATGACCTAAATCTGTCATCGGACCATACCCGGGAGATAGCGCCTGTAACTGCCCTGGCCCTAGATCCGGAGCAGATTGCGCCATCCGAGGATGGGAAGCTCAACCCCGCCACGGAAGCTGCAGACTCAGCGGCGTTGGAGCCGAACACAGACCCAACTTCGAACGGGATCTGTGTCACCGGAACCTCGGATTCGTCTCCGGCCACAGGTTCCGAACCACGTGCGTCCGCGCCCATCGAGCTTGATCGAGCACCGATCGTCGAGTTCAGCTCCGCGGACATCTTCCGGCACTCACCTTTGGGTGATGTGCTAAACTCATTAAAAACCCTCTCCTTAGCAGGGGACTCACAGCCGAATTATATCCGGTTTGAACTGGAGGCTGATGACGGAGAATTTTGCTTCCCACCCACCACCCACTTCATTGCCACTGTCGAAGACTTAACCGACATGCTCGATTATGACTCCGAAGACATCGATGGTATGGACGACGATGCCGGAGAGGAGCAGGCCCAAAACCCGCTGTTTACTGGGCGCTGGACAGCCACCTCCTCGTATGACGTGTACATGGTGGATACTCCCAAAGAGAATAATGGCGATAACAAGAAAGATCCAGTCGAGGATAAACCTCCTGAGACACAGCCAAAGCGCCGACGTCAGCGGCACCGCTCTAAATCACGCCGTCGAAAAGACAGCAATACCGGTACAAGAGAAAACAATACTCCGGACGATGTCGAAGACAAAGAAGATCCCACCGAGCCGACTTCTGAACAGGACGGTAGGGAAGATGGGCAAGTCAGCCCTGACAAACAGGCCATAAACAAAGACTCGGAGGACAGCAACTATCTTCCACTCTCCGAAGATGAGGTGAGCCTCGGCGACGAAGACTTTATCATGCCTGAGGAACCCGTCGAGCAGGAGCGCTTTAATCGCCGGCTAATAGCCACTGCGAGGAGCCTGAAAAAGAAACAGCAGCAGCTTCAAGCTGATCAAGATCTACTCAACGACAGATGGACTGATGTCCTGGCAGCCGAGGAATACGGACTCGAGCGCCCCATTAAAAGTTACCCGAAGCGTAAATTGCTACCCCAATTCGACGACGAGGCACTTGAGCCCATGCCATCAACACGTAATGCAGCTGACCGACCACCACGTGGCCGGGACAAGGCGGCAACTCAAGCCGAACACCTGCCCATACTACCTCGCCGTAAAGGCAAAGACACCACAGCTCGGGAATACACATATGACCTGCGGCAAAACCTGGAGAACAGAGCAGGTCAATCCAGATCGATCTACGGATCGCGGGGGCATGCCCTGGCACGCGACGACGGCTATCAAGCCAGACGTACCGAGCATAACCACGTCCGGGCCGAAAATCGCAGACGGACTACATCCACACTACGTCGTGACTTGGCCCGATATAGAGGCGCCGCACATCCCCTCTGCTTCACTGATGAAGTAATGGAGCACGAATTCCCAGAAGGGTTTAAACCCGTAAATATCGAATCATATGATGGAACACGGTATGGATTGAGGATTTTCTTCTCCATATTCATATGCCCGCGTCGATGACCTTCATGCCATCAAATACCTCCCACTAAAACTCAAGGGGCCAGCTCGGCACTGGTTAAACAGTCTGCCTGAAAACTCTATTGGCAGCTGGGAGGACTTGGAAGACGCCTTCCGCGACAACTTCCAAGGCACATATGTACGACCTCCGGATGCCGATGACTTAAGTCACATAGTTCAACAGCCTGGAGAGTCGGCCAGGAAATTCTGGACTAGGTTCCTAACTAAAAAGAACCAGATCATCGACTGCCCGGATGCCGAAGCCCTAGCAGCCTTTAAGCATAGCATCCGCGACAAATGGCTCGCTCGTCACCTTGGCCAAGAAAAGCCGAAGTCCATGGCAGCCCTCACGGCACTCATGACCCACTTTTGTGCGGGCGAGGATAGTTGGCTAGCCCGTAGCAGTAACACTGCAAGCGATGCCGGTACCTCTAAAGCCAAGAATAGCAATGAGAAGCCCCGATGCAATAGGCACAAGCGCCGAAGCAATGGTGGCACTGCCGATGACACGGCGGTCAATGCCGGTTTCAGCGGCTCCAAGTCCGGCCAGCGGAAAAAGCCATACAAAAGAAACAATCCGGGCTCATCCAGCTTGGACCGCATACTCGATCGTCCATGTCAGATCCACGGCACACCTGATAAACCAGCCAATCATACCAACAGAGACTGTTGGGTTTTTAAACAGGCCGGCAAGTTAAATGCCGAAAACAAGGAGAAGGGGTCGCAAAGCGAGGACGACGACGAGGAGTCCCGTCCGCCGAACACAGGAGGACAGAAGAAGTTCCCTCCCCAGGTTAGAATGGTGAACATGATATACGCCACTCATATCCCCAAAAGGGAGCGCAAACAAGCGCTCAGGGACATCTACGCGATAGAGCCAGTCGCCCCAAAGTTCAACCCATGGTCGTCCTGCCCGATCACCTTCGATCGCAGGGACCATCCGACCAGTATCCGTCATGGCGGTTCAGCCGCACTGGTCCTCGATCCAATTGTTGATGGATTCCATCTCACGTGCGTCCTCATGGACGGCCGCAGCATCCTGAACCTGCTCTATCAGGATACAGTGCGCAAAATGGGCATCGATCCCTCAAGGATCAAACCCACAAAAACTACCTTTAAAGGAGTCATACCAGGTGTAGAGGCCCGCTGTACGGGCTCAATCACACTGGAGGTTGTCTTCGGATCCCCGGACAACTTCAGAAGCGAAGAGTTGATCTTCGATATCGTCCCCTTCCGCAGCGGCTATCACGCACTGCTCGGATGAACCGCATTTGCTCGATTCAATGCGGTGCCACACTATGCTTATCTCAAGCTCAAGATGCTGGGACCACGCGGCGTCATAACAGTTAATGGAAACACGGAGCGCTCCCTCCGTATCGAGGAGCACACCGCGGCCTTGGCAGCGGAAGTACAGAGCGGCCTTGCTAAGCAGAATCTTAATTCAGCGGCCAAGCTCCCGGACACCGTCAAGCGGATCCGGACTACTCCGCAGTATAACAGTCCGGCTCGTCAGCAGTCAGACTAGCAATCCGGCCTCCGTCTCCGTCCCGGCCAAATGGCGGCATACGTACCACGCGTACATAACTACGCACTTAAAATACCATGGGCATAGACAGAGGAATAATTAGATTGTGGTCCATAATACGGCTCGACCTCCCCTGGACACACATACTTTCACTTTTTCTTTTTTTCCTTTTCAGGTTTCTCTTCCACAGGCCCCTCAAGACGGCCTGATCATCGGTCCTTTCGAAGGATAGATACACCAAGGACAGCAAGAAGCATTGAGGTATACGGGAATCGCTAGGAGGTCTTTTTGACGATCACTCTACCTGTTCTCAGGACCCGCACGTAGCTCTCCCTTGGTCATGGCATGTTAAATAGCCCTGTTGCTTATCGCACTACTTATACACTTTGACGTATCAATAAAATTATAATGGAAACAGTTCGCGGCCCAACTTCTGCGGCACTAGCTTACTACTTCATTTTTTCTTGATAATCTTATAAAGTGCACCCGTACACTTTGGTACGGCTTAAATTCGCCAGGGGCTTTATTGCGCCCCATATTATGGCAACAAAGTCCGAACACTTTTTACAGTATAGTTTGGCACCGCGAATTTAGCATTATATGCATTGGCTCCGAATCATGTCTTTGGTCAATAGTTGGGTTGCCCGGCTCCTGTGCTTACTACCTTACGTTCCGCTATATCGGCTAGGGTAGTAAAGGGAGAACTACTGCGATTGTGCCCTGGTTTATCCGGATGAGCACCTCAGTAGAGGAAGCCGAAAACTGACTGTCATGATGCGGCGTGAGCCGGTCAGCTCTTTGGAGGTTACAAATCTTTTGCGATTTTTTCCGCATTATGCGATGAATCGGTCTCTACCTGATCAGGTGTTTACAGCACCCTAGTTCGGACTCACAAATACTAGGGGTTGCGCCTAAATTTCTGTTATAAAACTCCTATGGCTAAGTGAGGGTGATAAAGCCACATAGTTCGATTGCCTGGTTCGTTGCGCTAAACACCTCCTTCAAGGACCAAACTTTGGATCAAGAGTGTTTAGATTCCATCCCGAACACCCGCGTACTACCTACGTGGGGGCTGAAGCCGACGACTGGCCAACTCTCAGATTTAATAAAACGGCCGCACAGGAGGAAAAATCTTGATATAAACAACTAATATTATATTACATATCAGTTTTGTTCTATTATACAGGACAGGATAACATGAATTTATTCATCCAAAGATAATGTCTTTTGCACACTGCTCCGCCACAATGCGGGATCCCTCCAGGACATCGTCGAAATATCGCTCGGGCGTGCGGTGCTCCTTGCCCGCGGGCGGTCCCTCGGTCGCGAGCTTGACGGCGTTCATCTTCGCCCACTGCATCTTGACACGGGCGAAGGCCATCCGTGCACCTTCAATGCAGACCGACCGCTTGATGGCATCAAGCCGAGGGCAGGCAGAAACCAGTTGCTTCACGAGCCCGAAGTAGCTGTTGGGTATGACTTCGGCAGGCCATAGACAGATTATCAAATCCTTCATGGCCAATTCGGCCGCCCTATGCAGTTCGGCCAGCTGTTTCAGCTGATCGCTGAAGGGCACCGGATGCTCTGGCGCAAGGTATTGCGACCAGAATAGCTTCTCCGTTGAGCTCCCCTCTTCGGCTCGGAAGAAATTCGCAGCATCAGCAATGCTGCGTGGCAGATCCGCAAACTCTCCTGGAGAACTCCAAATCCGAGTCAGTAAGAGGTACCTTTTCTTCACAAATTTGCTTTGCATTATAAAGGCCTTACCCGCCGTGATTTTCCTGGCCTCTTGGATTTCCTGGAGGGCACCCTGGGCTTCAACCCGGGCCTCTTGTGTGCTTTGGTGGGCCTTAGCAAGCTCGGACTCTTGATCCGTAATCTTGCACTCCAAGGACTCGCATTTCTTTACAGCGTCCTGGAGCTCTTGTTGGACCTCACCGACCCTGGCCTCGTGCTTTTCGCAGACGGATTGTTCCTCCGCCACTCTCTTCTGGGCCTCGGCCAGCACCTTTTTAAGGGCCTCCACCTTGGTCGCCGCTCCTACAAATATCATGGCACCATGGTCAATACAAATCATCTATCCTTTCTGATATACAGAAGGTCATGGCATACCTTGCTTGTCCTCCAGCTGCTTTTTCACACAGCCGAGTTCTTCCTCGGCCCGCTCCAGACTCTGCTTCAGTCCGGAGACTTCGGCAGCATGGGAGGTAGCAGCCAGCAGCAACGCCTGCTTTTTCACATAGACATGTATGGTTAGTCTCCTGCGAAAATTGTTTGATCCTCTGTCCGGCTTTTCTTTTCGACCACCGGACAGTGTCTCAGGGGCTACTGTCTATACTGTGACATTCTTTTTACATAATTGCGTTTCATACCTCAAAACCTGTTAGAAGGCTTGTGCAGGCTTAGGTCAGTCCGCTCTTCGCGGACCGAATCTTCTCAATCACCGTACCCATGAGGGCACGGTGCTCCTCTACAATGGAAGCACTTCGCAGCGCTTCCAGTAGGGTGTCCGGTGCCTCTGGTTGGACAGAGGTCACCAGCGAAATAGGCACACCCCCTCCTTTCGAAGTAGGTTGCTTGCCGGATTCCGGAGCCGTATATGTCTCCGGGACCGTATTCGGCTGGGGGCCGAATTGGACCTGGCCCCCATTGCCAGTCTCCATGGGGATTTGCTCCCCCATGTGTCCGGCGGCCGAGGTTTCACCCTCTGGCGCCGGGCTGACGGCCTCCTGCGTCTCTCCCTGGCCTGGGATCCTTCGGGACAACGCCTCAGTGTCATCTATGGCCTTGGGAGAGGAGGCCGCCGGAAGGGACCCGCTGTCCATCACCTTCGGGTCCAGCGAATTCCCCAAAGATGAGGATCGCTCGAGGTCGGAACAAGCCGGACTGCAAGTACATGATTCAACATGTTAAAACTATGGAGAAAAGAGGCTGGATATATGAATGCGTCAGGGTCTTTGAGTACTCACGACTCGGCCAGGGGCTTATCTCGGGGGCGCCGCTCTAGGCTGCTGTCGACGTCCCACGCGGAGTTATCCGCGAGGGAGACCTTCCCCTTCTTGGACGCCTCTGCCTCCAGATTTATGGGGGCCGCCCTTTTCTTCCTTCCCCCCTCAGGGGGAGAGTTGCTTTCTTCCTCCTCCTCGTCATCCTCTGCGGCGGTGGAGTGAGTCTCGGCGTCCTCGGACGTCGCGTCCGAAGTTCCCTTCCGACGAAGGCCACTTCTGGTCTCCTTGGCCTTTTTCTTGGCCTTCTTCTCCGGCGCCTGGTAGGGCACCGGGACCAGCATCTTCGTCAGAAGCGGGATGGCTGGTTCCTCGGGCAGCGGAGCCAGACACTCAATCCGCTCTGCCTTCTTTGTCTAGCCCTGAAAAAATAAATAGGGAGGCTTAGGCATTTTCCCTGAGTAAGCAAGTAAAGGATACACCTTGAAGCGCGAAAGACTTACCGGACTAGCGGGATGGGCCAGGTCGTGACCACGGTCCTCGGTCGTCTCCGGCCATTTCTCATTGGCCTTAAAAAGCACCTTCCAGATGTCTTCATGCGTAGTTCCAAAGAGCTGTTGCAAGGTCTGGTGCTCGGCCGGATCGAACTCCCACAAATGGCAAGTCCGGCTTTGGCATGGAAGGATCCGGCGAACTAGCATCACCTGGATCACATTGACAAGCTTGATGTTCTTGTCCACCATACTCTGGATACGTGCCTGCAGCGCTGTTAGCTCGTCCGACGATGCCCAATTCAGGCCCTTCTCTAGCCAGGAGGTGAGCCGCATTGGGGCTCCGGACTTGAATTTAGGAGCCGCGACCCAGGTGGCGTCGCGGGGCTCTGTGATATAGAACCACAGTTGCTGCCACCCTTTGACGGTCTCCACAAAGGTACCTTTGGGCCATGTGACGTTGGGCATCTTGCTCACCATGGCACCTCCGCACTCTGCGTGTTGGCCATCCACCACCTTTGGCTTCACATTGAAAATCTTGAGCCACGGTCCGAAATGGGGTGGGATGCGGAGGAAGGCCTCGCACACGACAATAAATGCCGAGATGTTGAGGAAAGAAATTGGGGCTAGATCATGGAAATCTAGCCCGTAGTAGAACATGAGTCCGCGGACGAAAGGGTGGAGAGGAAACCCTAACCCGCGGATGAAGTGGGGGATGAACACCACCCTCTCATGAGGCTTGGGGGTGGGGATGATCTGTCCCTTGGCCGGAAGCCGGTGGGCGATTTCCTTGGCCAAATACCCTGCCTCCCGGAGCTTCGTGATGTCCTTCTCCTTGACGGAGGAGGCCATCCACTTGCCTTGTGCTCCGGATCCGGACATGGTCGGAGTGCTTCTTTGAGGCGGAAAAGATGAGAACTTGGGCACTAGAGCTCAGGAATGAGAGGCAGAGAAAGAGAAGGCGTGGGTGAAAGGGGGGAATCCTTATCTCCTTATAAAGGCAGTGAATATCAAGCGCCTCCCCACTCGCCTTAAAACTCGCCTATTCCCAAGGGCCGTGCAGATTGCACGGTTGGATTACCCACGCCCGTATTGATGAGAATCCCGTAATGAAGGGACACGATCTCTGCTGTGACAAGACGTGCCACTGGAAACCGCATCTTAAAGCGTGGAGCGGGAGGCTAAAGAACGGTTCGAAATAATGACCGTGCAGGAACGTGGTGTCGCGTTACAAAAACTTGTCGACGGATTGGACTCATGAAATATTATGCTCTCTGCGGTTGTGTGTGGTACTTGTTTTGCAGAGCCGGACATGCTTTCTATGCTCGAAGCCTATTCTGGAGTATTCGGAGGAGGAACCCGCCTTGCAATGCCGAAGACAATCTGCGCGCCGGACACATCGTCATTGAAGCCTGGTTTAGGGGCTACTGAGGGAGTCCTGGATTAAGGGGTCCTCGGGCGTCCAGGCTACGTAACGTGGGCCGAACTGATGGGCCATGAAGATACAAGATAGAAGACTCTCTCCCGTGTCCGGATGGGACTCTCCTTGGCGTGGACGGCAAGCTTGGCATTCGGATATGAAGATTCCTTTCTCTGTAACCGACTTTGTACAACCCTAGTTCCCTCCGGTATCTATATAAACCGGAGGGTTTAGTCCGTAGAGGCAATCATAATCAGACAGGCTAGACTTCTAGGGTTTTAGCCATTACGATCTCATGGTAGATCAACTCTTGTAATACTCATATTCATCAAGATCAATCAAGCAGGACGTAGGGTATTACCTCCATTGGTAGGGCCCAAACCTGGGTAAACATCGTGTCCCCCGTCTCCTGTTACCATCGACCTTAGACGCACAGTTCGGGACCCCCTACCCGAGATCCGCCGGTTTTGACACCGACAACGCGCACGGGCATGGGCACGGGCGCTGGCGCAGGCATGTACACGAGCTGGCGTGGGTCCGTGGAGACCTCGCTGACGCCCGCGGCTTCCAGCTCTGTGATAGTGCTCGGCGACCAGCCCGTCAATGCTACGGGGATGGTCGCTGGCATGGGCGCAGGCGCGGGGATGGAGCTGGGACGGGCGCCGGGGCAGCAACCGCCGCGGCCAGCTCATTCAGGGCCATGTCCATGAGGCCCCATTCCTCCTTATTTTCTATCTCATCCAGCTCGGAGTTGACTTCACCAAACTGGAAGACTAGTGGCAGATGATCCTTCTGCACCATGGCATTGGTGGAGGTCTGCGGGAGCGGAATGGGAGGAGTAAGGTTGCCCGTATTAAACAGCGGCTTGGACGCCATTAATGGAGAGGATGCGAGCAAGGCGGGCGGCCATGTAAGTCAAAGGGCTCGCTTCCCAGTGAGCCTGCGCAGCATATAGCTCGCATGCTTCCCGGTGAGCCTGCGCATTGAAGGACAGCTAGCACGCCTCTCGGTCAGCCTGTGCAGTGGACTATGCTCGCACGCCCCTCGTCCAGTCAAGCAGATGTCCGCACGGCACCTCCTAGCCATTAAAAGTGTGACGCGGGGCGTCACATGAATGGTTAACAGAACGCACATGATTTAAATTATAGAAATGTTTGAGATGTTAAAATGGCAGCTATTTGTTTCAAAATGCCTTTGTTGGCTGTTATTCGAGTACACCTTCTCTCAAAATGGACACGAAAAATACCACAGCATGTCGGGTGCCATTCCATGATAGCATGCCAAGTTTCATGAATTTCAGATGAGTTTTGGATTTACTAGAATTTTAAAAAAAAGTATCTCAACGTTTTGCCGGCAATCAACAGTGCCCTGGTGTTTGAAATTCATTCCCATTTCTTGCATGGGACCTAAGCATGCACCCAAGGACACACATTTGATATGTCAACCCATTTTTCTGCACTGGAGCATGTGCCTGTAGTTCAAATTTTAATTATGCACATAAAATGCCTAGAAAACTCAGTTAATGTATAAAAATGTCCAAACGAACCCTGAAATTGCAAATTTTAACATGACACTCCTGTTGCTCTATGTTGCCACTAGGGAAAAAATTGAAAACAGGAAGAGGCAACGAATATCGTTTCATCCACCAAGGAGGCACATTCCCTACCGGAACCATGAGGCTTGTTGTCAGAAGCTCTGGTATGTGAGAAGCTTATACCCAAACCTGCCCCAAATGGGACAAAATTTTTACCATAGCATGTTGATGTCGTTCCACGATAGCATGCCAAGTTTCATGAATTTCACATGAGTTTTGGATTTACTAGAATTTAAAAACCATGTATCTCAATGTTTGCGGCCGACCGATGGTGGCAACGTGTTTGACATTCATTCCCATTTCTTGCATGGGACCTAACCATGCAACCAAGGACACATATTTGATTTTTTAACCAATTTATATGCATTGGAGCATGTGCATGTAGTTCAAATTTTAATTATGCACATAAATGCATAGAAAACTCAGTTAATGTATAAAAATGTCCAAACGAACCCCGAAAAATTCCAAATTTAACACAACACTCATATTGTTCTATGTTGACACTAGAAAAAAATTGAAATCAAGAAGAGGCAACGGATATTGTTTTGTCCAGAAAGGTGAAACGTTCCCTACCGTAACCATGAGGCTTGTTGTGAGAAGCTTTGGTTTGTGAGAAGCTCTGGTTTGTGAGAAGCTTATACCCCAACCTGCCCCAAATGGGACAGTATTTTTACCACGGCATGTTGATTCCGTTCCATGATAGCATGTCAAGTTTCATAAATTTTAGATGCGTTTTTGATTTACTAGAATTTAAAAACAATGTTTCTCAATATTAGCGGTCGAGCGACGGTGGCAAGGTGTTTGACATTCATTCCCATTTCTTGCATGGGACCTAAGCATGCAACCAAGGACACACATTTGAATTTTGAACCCATTTATATGCACTGGAGCATGTCCATGTAGTTCAATTTTGAATTATGCACATAGATGCATAGAAAACTCAGTTAATGTATAAAAATGTCCAAGTGAACCCCAAAAAATCCCAAAAATTGACACAACACTCCTGTTGTTCTATGTTGACACTAGAAAATTTTTGAGAGCAAGAAGAGACAACGGATATTGTTTCGTCCACAAAGGTGGCACGTTCCCTACCGAAACCATCAGGCTTGTTGTCAGAAGCTCTAGTTTGTGAGAAGCTTATACCCAAACCTGCCCCAAATGGGACAATATTTTTACCACGGCATGTTATGCCGTTCCACGATATCATGTCAAGTTTCATGAATCTCAGACATGTTTTCGATTTACTAGAATTTTAAAACCATGTATCTCAATGTTAGCGGCTGAGCGACAGTGTCAAGGTGTTTGACATTCATTCTCATTTCTTGCATGTGACCTAAGCATGCAACCAAGGACACACATTTGATTTTTCAACTCATTTTTATGCACTGGAGCATGTGCATGTAGTTCAAATTTGAATTATGCACATAAATGCCTAGAAAACTCAGTTAATGTATAAAAATGTCCAAACAAACCCTGAAAAATTCCAAAATTTAACACGACACTCCTGTTGTTCTTTTATGACACCAGAAAAAAAATTGAAAGCAAGAAGAGGCGACGAATATCGTTTTGTCCACAAAGGTGACATGTTTCCCTACCGGAACCATGAGGCTTCTTGTGAGAAGCTCTGGTTTGTGAGAAGCTTATACCATAACCTGCCCCAAATGGGACAATATTATTTTACCCCAGTATGTTGATGCCATTCCATGATAGCATGCCAAGGTTCATGAATTTCAGACGAGTTTTGGATTTACTAGAATTACAAAAGCAAGTACCTCAACATTTGCCGGAGTGCCACGGTGCCGTGGTGTTTGAAATTCATCCCCATTTCTTGCATGGGACATAAGCATCAACCCATGGACACATATATATGATTTTACAACCCATTTTGGTGCACCGGAGCATGTGCATGTAGTTTAATTTTGAATTGTGCACCTGAAATGCCTAGAAAACCAAGTTAATGTATAAAAATGTCCAAACGAACCCTGAATAATTCCAATGTTTTTGACGGCACACCTATAGTTGCATGTTCACTGCAGATAAAAGTTCTAGCAATTCAAACACCCTCCTTTGCCGTTGTGACCCCATTGTGTAATTCAAATCAAGACGAAAAATCAAGTAGATCGCACACAGTTTATTATCACCAACCGTGTAAGATGTAGTACAAAATATCTTGGAGCACCGTCGGAGTATAGTACGCATATGGCTTACGCGAGAAGGTGCGTCTGCTATAGTCCATAGCCGGCGTGTTAAGCACACTAGTTCACTCCCCAAATATCATTTCACTGTTCAATCGTCGCCGGTGAAAGATGGGGACATGGACCCGCATCGTGAGGGCAACTTCGGCAGCCCACTCCAGCGAGAGCGCGGCCGCAGCCGCCATGCGTGTGCTAACAAGCTGCGTGAGCGCGACGCAATCTGCGACCGGGCGGCCAAGGCAGCCCAAACGGCCGCTGTTGCTTCTCAAGTGGCGGCAGCAACATCTGCCTCGGGGATATCAATTGGCGAGAGCGGCATAGCAATTGTCCATTCCGCAGCGGTGGCCTTAGCCCTGATGGAGGCCGCCCACGACCATGTCGAGGCTGCCCATGCCCAGCTCCTGGCGGTCACCGCACAAATCGAACAAAGCTTCTCCGACAACGGTCGGCAACCCACGATCGAAGAGTTGGCAAACGCCGAGAGCGTTCGAGCAGTCGTCCATTCCTCCACGGCATACCTTGCCATGATAGAGCCCGTCCAAGCCCAGATCACGGTCGCCCACGCCCAGCTCGTGGTGGCCATTTCCAAAGAGATGGCGGACGCGGATGGCGAGATGCTTGTCGAGTATGGTGCGATGGATGCCATGGAGCCCCTTCCCCAGGACATCGTCGGGCGCGAGCTGGACATGGAGGAGGTGGCGGAGATCGACGAGCACCAGCCGGAGTAGTACTCTTTGTTTTGTTTAATTAAGAGCACCGGTCTTTAATTTGTTAGAGTAATGTTTAGGTCAGCTAGCTCTGTTTAATTGTTGAACTTGCTCGATTAAGAAGTGTGGGTGTGTTGTAGTATCCTTTGTGTACCCAAATTATGCAATGACGTGGATGACCACTATAACCAGGGAAATTGGGACCAAAATTTGCATGTTCAAACTCATCACACACGGGGTAAGCTATATGAATCGTTTGTAATGTTCACATATCATACACAGTGCTGAATAAGGGACCGTGTCTGATGACACTTTGTGCGCCAGTTTTTTCGCTGCATCGATCCAAATTTTCGGCTTCCGCGGAAATATCTACCTCCCCGCCCCCTCCCCCTTACCAAAAGCCACATTTCCTTTGTTTCCGCCTTCCTTTCCAACTTGAAACCTTCACTCCTTGCTTGCAGCGCCGCCTCCTCGCCGGCGACCCTCCTTCATGCTGCTCCGCCTCGTCGATCCAGGCAGGTAATCCACACCCGACCCCCATCCTCCTCCTCCTTCCACACCCCACATGCCCCGACCACCGGCGCGACACCTTCCACCCAAATCACTGACCCCTCCCCCAAATAAGCGCCGCCCTAAGCCATCGTGCATGCAGTATAGCCAGGAGCTCAAGGAGCATTTGGCAGCGGAGAAGCAAATCGCGGCCGCACGCGCGGATGAGGTCGCGATGGCTGCCATTCGTGCCGACCCCTAGATCTTGGAGGAGCACCTCGCCGTCGAGGCCACTGTCGACGCCTCGCGCGCCGACGCCGCAATGCGGTTGGCTGCTTTAAATGATAGTTCGTGGTGTTTTCTCGAGGCCACCGTCGGTGCCTTCGACAAAGACTATGAGGTGTTTTCTCAGCGTGCCCGTGCTTACCTCAACTCGAGAGCCAACAGGTTGGTGCCCGGAGCGGCTCAGGCAACTCACCACTACGATGAGGGCACCCATGATGTGGGCGGCCTTGACATGGTCGTGGGCGGCCTCCATCAGGGCTAAGGCCGCCGCTGCGGAATGGACACCTGCTGTGCCGCTCTCGCCAGTTGCTATCCCTGAGGCAGATGTTGCTGTCGCCACCTGAGAAGCAACAGCGGCCATTTGGGCTGCCTTGGCCGCCCGGTCGAAGATTGCGGCCGCGCTCACGCGGCTTGCTAGCACGCGCATGGTGGCTGCGGGCGCGCTCTCGCTGGAGTGGGCCGCCGAAGTTGCCCTCACGACACGGGTCCACGTCCCCATCTTTCACCGATGATGATTGAACAGTGAAATGATATTTGGGGAGCGAGCTAGTGTGCTTGACATGCCGGCTGTGGACTGTAGCCGACGCACCTTCTCGCGTAAGCCATATGCATACTATACTCCGACGGTGCTCCAAGATATTTTGTGCTTCATCTCACACGGTTGGTGATAATAAACCGTGTGTGATCTACTTGATTTTTCACCTTGATTTGAATTACATAATGGGGTCATAGCAGCAAAGGAGGGTGTTTGAATTGCTAGAAATTTTATCTGCAGTGAACATGCAACTATAGGTGTGTCGTCAAAAAATTTAGAATTATTCACGGTTCGTTTGGACATTTTTATACATTAACTTGTTTTTCTAGGCATTTCAGGTGCACAATTCAAAATTAAACTACATGCACATGCTCTGGTGCACCAAAATGGGTTGATGCTTATGTCCCATGCAAGAAATGGGGATGAATTTCAAACACCACGGCACCGTTGCTCTCCGGCAAACGTTGCGGTGCTTGCTTTTGTAATTCTAGTAGATCCAAAACTCGTCTGAAATTCATGAACCTTGGCATGCTATCATGGAATGGCATCAACATGCTGGGGTAAAAAATATTGTCCCATTTGGGGTAGGTTATGGTATAAGCTTCTCACAAACAGAGCTTCTCACAAGAAGCCTCATGGTTCTGGTAGGGAAACGTGTCACCTTTGTGGACAAAACGTTATTCGTCGCCTCTTCTTGCTTTCAATTTTTTTTCTGGTGTCAACATAGAATAACAGGAGTGTCATCTTAAATTTTGGAATTTTTCAGGGTTCATTTGGACATTTTTATACGTTAACTGAGTTTTCTAGGCATTTATGTGCATAATTCAAATTTGAACTACATGCACATGCTCCAGTGCATAAAAATGGGTTGAAAAATCAAATGTGTGTCCTTGGTTGCATGTTTAGGTCACATAAAAGAAATGAGAATGATTGTCAAACACCTTGACATTGTCGCTCGGCCGCTAACATTGAGATACATGGTTTTAAAATTCTAGTAAATCAAAAACCCGTCTGAAATTCATGAAACTTGACATGATATCATGGAACGGCATCAACATGCCGTGGTAAAAATATTGTACCATTTGGGGCAGGTTTGGGTATAAGCTTCTCACAACAAGCCCGATGGTTTCGGTAGGGAACGTGCCACCTTTGTGGATGAAACGATATCTGTTGCCTTTCCTTGCTTTCAAAATTTTTATAGTGTCAACATAGAACAACACGAGTGTTGTGTCAATTTTTGGGATTTTCCGTGGTTCGCTTGGATATTTTTATACATTAACTGAGTTTTCGATGCATTTATGTGCATAATTCAAATTTGAACTACATGAACATGCTCGAGTGCATATAAATGGGTTCAAAATTCAAATGTGTGTCCTTGGTTGCATGCTTAGGTCCCATGCAAGAAATGGGAATGAATGTCAAACACCTTGCCACCGTCGCTCGGCCGCTAACATTGAGATACATGGTTTTTAAATTCTAGTAAATCAAAAATGCATCTGAAATTTATGAAACTTGACATGCTATCATGGAACGGAGTTAATTGCACAGAAGTACCACAATTGAGGCATCACGTGCGAATTGGTACCACTTTTGGTAATTTTTACATGTTAGTGGTTGGAAACGTTGCATGGAAAACAAAAAATTTCTACACACACGCAATGATCTATCCATGGAGATGCATAGCAATGATGGGGAGAGTGTGTCTACGTACCCTCGTAGACCGTAAGCGGAAGCGTTTCACAACGCGGTTGATGTAGTCGAACTTTCTTCGCGCTCCAACCGATCTAGTACCGAACGCATGGCACCTCCGCGTTCTGCACACGTTCAGCTCGGTGACGTCCTCGCCTTCTTGATCCAGCAAGACGGGCAAAGTAGTAAATGAGTTCCGGCAGCACGACGGTGTGGTGACGGTGATGGTGATGCGATCTCCGCAGGGCTTCGCCTAAGCACTACGAAAATATGACCGAGGGAGAAAACTATGGACGGGAGGGCCGCACACGGCTAAGACAATGTTGTGTCCTTGTGCGGTGCCCCCTCCCCACATATATATAGGTGGGAGGGGAGGGGAGGCAGCCAGGCGCGCCCTAGGGCTGGCCGCCGGCCCCCTAGGGGCCCTGCCTTGCCCTGCGCCCCCTGCCATGTATCCCCAAGTGGGAAGGAAAGAGGAGGAGGCGGGAGGAAAGGGGACACCTAGCCTCCACTTTCCTTCTCCCCTAGGGCCGGCCTGTTAGGGGGGCGCACCAGCCCCTTGTGGCTGGTATGTTCCCTCACTTGGCCCAGAAGGCCCATAACTTTGCCAGGGTGTTCCCGGAACACCTTCCGGTGACCCGATAAGTACCCGGTACTACCCGAAACACTTCAGGTGTCCAAATACCCTCGTCCTATATATCAATCTTTACCTCTCGACCATTTCGAGACTCCTCATCATGTCCGTGATCTCATCCGAGACTCCGAACAACATTCGGTCACCAAATCATATAACTCATATAATACTATATCGTCATCGAACGTTAAGCGTGCGGACCCTACGGGTTCGAGAACTATGTAGACATGACCGAGACACCTCTCCGGTCAATAACCAATAGCAGAACCTAGATGCCCATATTGGATCCTACATATTCTACGAAGATCTTTATCGGTCGAACCGTTATGACAACATATGTAATTCCCTTTGTCCATCGATATGTCACTTGCCCGAGATTCGATCGTCAGTATCTTCATACCAAGTTCAATCTCGTTACCGGCAAGTCTCTTTACTCGTTCCGTAATACATCACCTCGTGACTAACTCCTTAGTCGTTTGCTTGCAAGCTTATGATGTGTATTACCGAGAGGGCCCAGAGATACCTCTCCGATACTCGGAGTGACAAATCCTAGTCTCGATCTATGCCAACTCAACAAACACCTTCAGAGATACCTTTAGAGCATCTTTATGATCACCCAGTTATGTTGTGACGTTTGATAGCACACAAGGTATTCCTCCGGTATCCGGGAGTTGCATAATCTCATAGTCAAAGGAATATGTATTTGACATGAAGAAAGCAATAGTAATAAAACTTGAACAACCATTATGCTAAGCTAACGGATGGGTCTTGTCCATCACATCATTCTCCTGATGATGTGATCCCATTATCAAATGACAACTCATGTCTATGGTTAGGAAACCTTAACCATCTTTGATCAACGAGCTAGTCTAGTAGAGGCTCACTAGGGACACGGTATTTGTTCATGTATCCACACAAGTATTTAAGTTTCCGGTCAATACAATTCTAGCATGAATAATAAACCGTTATCATGATTAAAGAAATATATTAATAACCATTTTATTATTGCCTCTAGGGCATATTTCCATCAGTCTCCCACTTGCACTAGAGTCAATAATCTAGTTCACATCGCCATGTGACCAACACTCAAAGAGTTTACTAGAGTCAATAATCTAGTTCACATCGCCACGTGATTAACACCCAAAGAGTACTAAGGTGATCATGTTTTGCTTGTGAGAGAAGTTTAGCCAACGGGTCTACCACATTCAGATCCGTATGTATTTTGCAAATTTCTATGTCTACAATGCTCTGCATGGAGCTACTCTAGCTAATTTGCTCCCACATTCAATATGTATCCAGATTGAGATTTAGAGTTATCTGGATTAGTGTCAAAGCTTGCATTGACGTAACCCTTTACGATGAACTCTTTATCACCTCCATAACCGAGAAACATTTCCTTAGTCCTCTTAAGGCACCTAAGGATAATTTTGACCGCTGTCTAGTGATCTACTCCTGGATCACTATTGTACCCCTTGTCAAACTCATGGCAAGGTACACAATAGGTCTGGTACACAGCATGGCATACTTTATAGAACCTATGGCTAAGGCATAGGGAATGACTTTCATTCTCTCTCTATTTTTCTGTCGTGGTCGGACTTTGAGTCTTACTCAACTTCACACCTTACAATACAGGCAAGAACTCCTTCTTTGGCTAATCCATTTTGAACTCCTTCAAAATCTTGTCAATGTATGTACTCATTGAAAATCTTATCAAGCGTCTTGATCTATCTCTATAGATCTTGATGCCCAATATGTAGGCAGCTTCACCGAGGTCTTTCATTGAAAAACTCTTTATTCAAGTATCCTTTTATGCTATCCAAAAATTATATATCATTTCCAATCAACAATATGTCATCTACATATAATATCAGAAATGCTACAGAGCTCCCACTCACTTTCTTGTAAATACAGGCTTCACCGAAAGTCTGTATAAAACCATATGCTTTGATCACCTCATCAAAGCTCATATTCAAACTCCGAGATGCTTGCACCAGTCCATAGATGGATCGCTGGAGTTTGCACACTTTTTTAGCACCTTTAGGATCGACAAAACCTTCTGGTTGCATCATATACAACTCTTCTTTAAGAAATCCATTAAGGAATGCAGTTTTGACATCCATTTGCCAGATTTCATAATCATAAAATGCGGCAATCGCTAACATGATTCGGACGGACTTAAGCATCACTACGGGTGAGAAAGTTTCATCGTAGTCAACCCCTTGAACTTGTCAAAAACCTTTTGCGACAAGTCAAGCTTTGTAGACAGTAACATTACCATCAGCGTCAGTCTTCTTTGTGAAGATCCATTTATTCTCTATGGCTTGTCGATCATCGGGCAAGTCCACCAAAGTCCACACTTTTGTTCTCATACATGGATCATATCTCAGATTTCATGGCCTCAAGCCATCTGTCGAAATCTGGGCTCATCATAGATTCTTCATAGCTCGTAGGTTCGCCTTGGTCTAGTAACATGACTTCCAGGACAGGATTACCGTACCACTATGGTGCGGATCGTGCTCTAGTTGACCTACGAGGTTCAGTAGCAACTTGATCTAAAGTTTCATGATCATTATCATTAGCTTCCTCTCTGGTTGGTGTAGGGATCACGGGAACGGCTTTCTCTGATGTACTACTTTCCAATTCGAGAGAAGGTACAATTACCTCATCAAGTTCTACTTTCTTCCCACTCACTTCTTTTGAGAGAAACTCCTTCTCTATAAAGGACCCATTCTTAGCAACAAAGATCTTGCCTTCGGATCTGTGGTAGAAGATGTACCCAATAGTTTCCTTTGGGTATCCTATGAAGACGCACTTCTCCGATTTAGGTTCGAGCTTATCAGGCTGAAGCCTTTTGACATAAGCGTCGCATCCCCAAACTTTAAGAAACGACAGCTTAGGTTTCTTGCCAAACCATAGTTCATACGGTGTCATCTCAACGGATTTAGACGGTGCCCTATTTAACGTGAATGCAACTGTCTCTAATGCATAACCCCAAAACGATAGTGGTAAATCGGTAAGAGACATCATATAACGCACCATATCCAATAAAGTACGGTTACGACGTTCGGACACACCATTACGCTGTGGTGTTCTAGGTGGCGTGAGTTGTGAAACAATTCCACATTGTTTTAAATGAAGGCCAAACTTGTAACTCAAATATTCGCTTCCACGATCAGATCGTAGAAACTTTATTTTCTTGTTACAATAGTTCTCGACTTCACTCTGAAATTCTTTGAACTTTTCAAATGTTTCAGACTTGTGTTTCATCAAGTAGATATACCCATACCTACTTAAATCATCTGTGAAGGTCAAAAAATAACGATACTCGCCGCGTGCTTCAACACTCATCGGACCGCATACATCGATATGTATTATATCCAATAAGTCATCAGCTCGCTCCATTGTTCCGGAGAACGGAGTTTTAGTCATCTTGCCCATGAGGCATGGTTCGCAAGTATCAAATGATTCATAATCAAGTGATTCCAAAAGCCCATCTGCATGGAGTTTCTTCATGCGCTTTACACCAATATGATCTAAACGGCAGTGCCACAAGTATGTTGCACTATCATTATCAACTTTGCATCTTTTGGCATCAATATTATGAATATGTGTATCATTACGATCGAGATTCAATAAACCATTTATATTGAGTATATGACCATAGAAGGTTTTATTCATATAAATAGAACAACAATTATTCTTTGACTTAAATGAATAACCATATTTCAATAAACATGATCCAATCATATCCATGCTCAACGTAAACACCAAATAACATTTATTTAGGTTCTACACTAATCCCGAAGGTAAAGGGAGTGTGCAATGGTGATCTTATGAACCTTTGGAATCACTTCCAACACACATCGTCACCTCGCCCTTAACTAGTCTCTGTTCATTTTGCAACTCCTGTTTCGAGTTACTTAGCAACTGAACCGGTATCAAATACCCAGAGGCTACTATGAACACTAGTAAAGTACACATCAATAACATGTATATAAAATATCCCTTTGTTCACTTTGCCATCCTTCTTATCCGCCAAGTTTTTGGGGCAGTTCCGCTTCCAGTGACCATTTCCTTTGCAGTAGAAGCACTCAGTTTCAGGTTTGGGTCTAGCTTTGGGTTTCTTCATGGGAGCGGCAACTTGTTTGCTGTTCTTCTTGAAGTTCCCTTTCTATCCCTTGCCCTTTTAATTGAAACTAGTGGTTTTGTTAACCATCAACACTTGATGCTCTTTCTTGATTTCTACCTTCGTCGATTTCAGCATCGTGAAGAGCTTGGGAATCGTTTTCGTCATCCCTTGCACATTATAGTTCATCACGAAGTTCTAGTAGCTTGGTGATAGTGACTAGAGAACTCTCGTCAATCACTATCTTATCTGGAAGATTAACTCCCACTTGATTCAAGCGATTATAGTACCCAGACATTCTGAGCACATGCTCACTGGCTGAGCTATTCTCCTCCATCTTGTAGGCAAAGTATTTGTCAAAGGTCTCATACCTCTCGGCATGGGCATGAGTCTGAAATACCAATTTCAGCTCTTGGAACATCTCATATGCTCTGTGGCGTTCAAAACATTTTTGAAGTCCTGGTTCTAAGCCGTAAAGCATGGCGCACTAAACTATTAAGTAGTCATCATATCGAGCTTGCCAAACGTTCATAACATCTGCATCTGCTCCTGCAATAGGTCTGTCACCTAGTGGTGCATCAAGAACATAATTCTTCTATGCAGCAATGAGGATAATCCTCAGATCACGGACCCAGTCCGCATCATTGCTACTATCAACTTTCAACTTAGTTTTCTCTAGGAACATATCAAAAAAATAGGGGAACTACATCGTGAGCTATTGATCTACAACATAGATTTGCAAATACTATCAGGACTAAGTTCATGATAAATTAAGTTCAATTAATAAAATTACTAATGAACTCCCACTTAAATAAACATCCCTCAAGTTATCTAAGTGATACGTGATCCAAATCAACTAACCCATGTCTGGTCATCACGTGAGATGGGGTAGTCATCAATGGTGAACATCTCTATGTTGATCATATCTACTATATGACTCACGTTCAACCTTTCGGTCTCCAGTGTTCCGAGACCATGTCTGTACATGCTAGGCTCGTCAAATTTAACCCAAGTATTCTGCATGTGCAAAACTATCTTACACCCGTTGTATGTGAACATAGAGTCTATCACACCCAATCATCACGAGGTGATTCGAAACGATGAACTTCAGCAATGGTGCATACTCGGGGAGAACACTTTTACCTTGAAATTTAGTGAAGGGATCATCTTATAATGCTACCGTCGTTCTAAGCAAAATAAGATGCATAAAGGATAAACATCACATGCAATCAAAATATGTGACATGATATGGCCATCATCATCTTGTGCTTTTGATCTCCATCTCCAAAGCAACATCATGATCTCCATCGTCACCAGCTCGACACCTTGATCTCCATCGTTGCGTCGGGGTCATCTCGCCAACTATTGCTTCTACAACTATTGCTAACGCATAGCGATAAAGTAAAGCAATTACATGGCGTTTGCATTTCATACAATAAAGAGACAACCATAAGGCTCCTGCCGGTTGCCGATAACTTGCAAAACATGATCATCTCATACAACAACGTATATCACATCATGTCTTGACCATATCACATAACAACATGCCCTGCAAAAACAAGTTAGACGTCCTCTACTTTGTTGTTGCAAGTTTTACGTGGCTGCTACGGGCTTCTAGCAAGAACCGTTCTTACCTACGGCAAAAAACCACAATGGTGCTTTATCAAGTTTGCTGTTTTAACCTTCTTCAAGGACCGGCCGCAGTCAAATTCGATTAAACTAAAGTAGGAGAAACAGACACTCGCCAGCCACCTTTATGCAAAACTAGTTGCATGTCAGTCGGTGGAACCGGTCTCATGTGCGTGGACATGTAAGGTTGGTCCGGGCCGCTTCATCCCACAATACCGCCGAATTAAAATAAGACGTGCGTGGTAAGCAGTATGACTATCACCGCCCACAACTGTTTGTGTTCTACTCATGCATATCATCTACGCATAGACCTGGCTCATTATGCCACTGTTGGGAAATGTTGCATGGAAAACAAAAAATTTCTACGCACACGCAATGATCTATCCATGGAGATGCATAGAAACGAGGGGGAGAGTGTGTCTATGTACCCTCGTAGACCGTAAGTAGAAGCGTTTCACAATGCGG
The DNA here is from genome assembly GCA_011799875.1 of Thinopyrum elongatum. Classification (NCBI taxonomy): domain Eukaryota; kingdom Viridiplantae; phylum Streptophyta; class Magnoliopsida; order Poales; family Poaceae; genus Thinopyrum; species Thinopyrum elongatum. The sequence goes on from CM022298.1 coordinate 561,507,067, forward strand.
TTGATGTAGTCAAACTTTCTTCGCGCTCCAACCGATCTAGTACCGAACGCACGGCACCTCCACGTTCTGCACACGTTCAGCTCAGTGACGCCCTCGCCTTCTTGATCCAGCAAGACGGGTGAAGTAGGAGATGAGTTCCGGCAACACAATGGTGTGGTGACGGTGATGGTGATGCGATCTCCGCAGGGCTTTGCCTAAGCACTACGAAAATATGACCGAGGGAGAAAACTGTGGACGGGGGCGCCGCACACGGCTAAGACAATGTTGTGTCCTTGTCTGGCACCCCCTCCCCACATATATATAGGTGGAAGGGGAGGGAAGGCAGCCAGGTGCGCCCTAGGGCTGGCCGCTGGCCCCCTAGGGGCCCTGCCTTGCCCTGCGCCCCCCTGCCATGTATCCCCAAGGGGGGAGGAAAGAGGAGGAGGGGGAGGAAAGGGGAGACCTAGTCTCCACTTCCCTTCTCCCCTAGGGCCGGCCTATTATGGGGGCGCACCAGCCCCTTGTGGCTGGTGTGTTCCCTCACTTCGCCCATAAGGCCCATAACTTTGCCGGGGGGTTCCCGGAACACCTTCCGGTGACCCGATAAGTACCCGGTACTACCCGAAACACTTCCGGTGTCCAAATACCCTCGTCCTATATATCAATCTTTACCTCTTGACCATTTCGAGACTCCTGATCATGTCAGCGATCTCATCCGGGACTCCAAACAACATTCGGTCACCAAATCACATAACTCATATAATACTATATCGTCATCGAACGTTAAGCGTGCGGACCCTATGGGTTCAAGAACTATGTAGACATGACCGAGACACCTCCGGTCAATAACAACCTGGATGCCCATATTGGATCCTACATATTCTACGAAGATCTTTATCGATCGAACCGTTATGACAACATACGTAATTCCCTTTGTCCATCGGTATGTTACTTCCCCGAGATTTGATCGTCGGTATCTTCATACCTAGTTCAATCTCGTTACCGACAAGTCTCTTTACTCGTTCCGTAATACATCACCTCGTGACTAACTCCTTAGTCGTTTGCTTGCAAGCTTATGATGTGTATTACCGAGAGGGCCCAGAGATACCTCTCCGATACTCGGAGTGACAAATCTTAGTCTCGATCTATGCCAACTCAACAAACACCTTCAGAGATACCTGTAGAGCATCTTTATGATCACCCAGTTATGTTGTGACGTTTGATAGCACACAAGGTATTCCTCCAGTATCCGGGAGTTGCATAATCTCATAGTCGAAGGAATATGTATTTGACACGAAGAAAGCAATAGCAATAAAACTTGAACAATCATTATGCTAAGCTATCGGATGGGTCTTGTCCATCGCATCATTCTCCTAATGATGTGATCCCGTTATCAAATGATAACTCATGTCTATGGTTAGGAAACCTTAACCATCTTTGATCAACGAGCTAGTCTAGTAGAGGCTCACTAGGGACACGGTATTTGTTTATGTATCCACACATGTATTTAAGTTTCCGGTCAATACAATTCTAGCATGAATAATAAACCTTTATCATGATTAAGGAAATATAATAATAACCATTTTATTATTGCCTCTAGGGCATATTTCCATCAGTCAGTACCAAGTCTGAGGCTAATCGTTACAAAGAGGTTTAAACCGCGTATAAACGCGTATTGACGGTGTATCTGACCGGCGGGGCCTGCCTGTCAGGTGCCGATGTGGCATGCTCTTTTGCAGGAAACCCCCTTGCTTTATATGTAATAACAAGATGCTCTTTTGTTCGGGAAAAAGGCTCCATGAGAGGCGGAAAATGCCAACGGAGGCCAAGCTCCACGGAGCTCGGTATTTTGAAAAAATAAAAAGTCATATTTCAAAGTTTCAAATAAATTCAAAATAAATTCCATGGAAACTTATTAGATTTCTGCATGCACGTGTGAAAAAATTATTTGAATTATTTGTATTTTGTAGGCTGTATAAAAAAGACAAAATTCCGGCCCAACAACAAAAAAAAGCAGCCCATTTTAAAAATATGTTTTTGTTTTTTTTCTATACGTCACGTGTGAAAGTATATGCTTATGAATTTTTGTACATACGCAATACACATATGTGAGAGTGTATACAAAAATTTTCATTTTTTTCATGCAGTGAAAAATCATATTTTGGAAATGAGCTCCGTGGAGCTCGGCCTCCAAAAGCCCTCACTCCCATGAGAGGCTCTTTTTTTCATTCGCAATTTTCACCACCGAATCGGACTCATTTGATAATTTCCGTCGAATTCGAAAAATATATAAAAGAATCTAAAAATGACGGGTGGGCAAGATTCAAACCTACGACCAGCCGCTGGAAGCTTCGCGCGCTAGCCACTGTGCCACGGCGGGGCTCGCGTTGTAGTTGAGCCGTCCTTTCTTTTATACTACACGTAAAATGCTGGGCCGGCGGTTGGGCTGAGCGAGGCATGCAATATTGATCATTTCTGTAATAAATGCAAATTGATCATTTTTGTATTATATGTTGAACAATTTTCTTATTATATACACCATAAATTCAAAAATTCACCGCGCATTATGTAAAATTTTGTTCAACATATATTTATCATTTTTTAATAAATTCAAAATGATCATTTGTGTAATTTATGTTGAACAATTTTCTTAATATATGTTCACCATAAATTACAAAAAGTTCAGTGTGCATTGTTCAACATACATTGATCATTATTGTAATAAATGCAAAATGATCATTTTTGTAATATTTGTTGAACAATTTTCTTAATATATGTCCACCATAAATTAAAAAAATTCCACCGCGCATTATGTAAAATGTTCATCATATATTAAGAAAATTGTTCAACATATATTATAAAAATGATCAATTTGCATTCATGTTCAACGTATATTACCAAAAGTTCATTATATTAAAAAATGTTCAGCGTTTTGAAAGAAGAAGTCATCGTGCATTAAAAAATGCCCACTGTTCTCAGAAAAAGTGATCAGCGTACATTAGGAAAATGTTCATGCGTATTTGAAAATATGTTCATCATGTATTTGAAAATATGTACATTATATATTGAAGCCTATCTTAAAAAATTCAATACGTATGTTAAAAATCCAGGAGAAAAACCAACCCATTGAATGAACAAAGATGAAGAAATGAAAAGAAACATGGGAACGAACAAGCCCCAGCACGCGCGCCAGTAAAACGCGAAGCGAAAAAAAAATATTGCAGGCCTCGCTCCAACGCGAGCCCCGCTGTGGCGTAGTGGTTAGGGCGCCCAGCCTCTGGATGACCTGTACCAGGTTCGATTCCTGCTGGCGCATAATTTTTCGATTGTTTTATCTATTTGTCCAATTCGACGGTAATTTTCAAATGAGTCCGATTCGGTGGTGGAAATTGTGAATGAAAAAAAGAGCCCTTACGTGAGCCTTTTTCCCGCAAAACAAAGGGCATCTGTGTTATTACGTATAAAGGAAGGGGCTTTTCTGCAAAAGAACATGCCACATCAGTACCTGGCAAGCGGGCCCCGCCGGTCAGATACACGGTTTAGACCTTTCTGCAACTGCTAGTCCAAACTTGGTACTGACATGTAAAAATTGTCAAAAATGGTATCAATCCGCACGTAATGCCTCAATTGTGGTATCTCCATGCAATTAACTCCATGAAACGGCATCAACATTCCGTGATAAAAATATTGTCCCATTTGGGACAGGTTGGGGTATAAGCTTCTCACAAATCAGAGCTTCTCACAACAAGCCTCATGGTTACGGTAGGGAACGTTTCACCTTTCTGCACGAAACGATATCCGTTGCCTCTCGTTGATTTCAATTTTTTTTCTAGTGTCAACATATAACAACAGGAGTGTTGTGTTAAATTTTGGAATTTTTCGGGGCTCGTTTGGACATTTTTATACATTAACTGAGTTTTCTATGCATTTATGTGCATAATTCAAATTTAAACTATAGGCACATGCTCCAGTGCATATAAATTGGTTGAAAAATCAAATATGTGTCCTTGGTTGCATGCTTAGGTCCCATGCAAGAAATGAGAATGAATGTCAAACACCTTGCCACCGTCTCTTGGCCGCAAACATTGAGATACATGGTTTTTAAATTCTAGTAAATCCAAAACTCGTCTGAAATTCATGAAACTTGGCATGCTATCATGGAACGGCATCAACATGGTATGGTAAAAAATTTGTCCCATTTGGGGCAGGTTTGGGTATAAGTTTCTCACATACCAGAGCTTCTGACAACAAGCCTCATGGTTCCGGTAGGGAATGTGCCTCCTTGGTGGATGAAACGATATTAGTTGTCTCTTCCTGTTTTCAAATTTTTTCCTAGTGGCAACATAGAGCCACAGGAGTGTCGTGTTAAAATTTGTAATTTTGGGGTTCGTTTGGACATTTTTATACATTAACTGAGTTTTCTAGGCATTTTATGTGCATAATTAAAATTTGAACTACACACATGCTCCAGTGCAGAAAAATGGGTTGACATATCAAATGTGTGTCCTTGGGTGCATGCTTAGGTCCCATGCAAGAAATGGGAATGAATTTCAAACACCAGGGCACTGTTAATTGCCGGCAAAACGTTGAGATACTTTGTTTTTAAATTCTAGTAAATCCAAAACTCGTCTGAAATTCATGAAACTTGGCATGCTATCATGGAATGGCACCAACATGCTGTGGTATTTTTCGTGTCCATTTTGAGAGAAGGCGCACTCGAATAACAGCCAACAAAGGCATTTTGAAACAAATAGCTGCCACTTTATCATCTCAAACGTTTTGTATAATTTAAATCGTGTGTGTTTTGTTAGCCATTCACGTGAGGCCACGCGTCACTCTTTTAATGGCTAAGAGTGCCGTGCGGATAGCTGCTTGACTGAACGGGAGGCGTGCGAGCGCAGTCCGCTGCGCAGGCTGACCGAGAGGCGTGCAAGCTGTCCTTCAATGCGCACGCTCACCGGGAAACGTGCGAGCTATACGCTGCGCAGGCTCACTGGGAAGCGAGCCCTTTGACTTCCATGGCCGCCCGCCTTGCTCGCATCCTCTCCATTAATGGCGCCCGAGCCGCTGTTTAATACGGGCATCCTTACTCCTCCCATTCCCCTCCCGCAGACCTCCACCAACGCCATGGCGCAGAAGGATCATCTGCCACTAGTCTTCCAGTTTGGTGAAGTCGACTCCGAGTTGGACGAGATAGAAAATAAGGAGGAATGAGGCCTCATGGACATGGCCCTGAACGAGCTGACCACGGCGGTTGCTGCCCCCGCGCCCGTCCCAGCTCCATCCCCGTGCCCGCGCCCACGCCAGCGACCATCCCCGTAGCATTGACGGGCTAGTCGCCGAGCACTATCGCAGAGCTAGAAGCCGCAGGCGTCAGCGAGGTCTCCGCGGACCCGCGCGAGCTCGTGTACATGCCTGCGCCAGCGCCCGTGCCCGTGCGTGCCCCTCCACCAACCGCCGTGCGTTTGCCTGCACCCGCTGCGCCCGTGCCCGTGCGCGCCCCCCCGTAAGCGGTATGGGACGCCGCCGTCGACAGCTACCTCGCAGCGCCGTGAGTTGCCGTCCTCCCGTGCCTCGCCTGTCGATCACGCGATGACATGATGTTTGATTTCCAAGTGAAGAGCATTCTGTGCTGCCTTGAAGACTTCAACAACGACGTCCCGGAGGACGACAACGCCGGCGCGGCACGCCGCCTCTGCCGCCGCCGGAATTAGTTTTTTTTTGGTTTAATACTGTATCTAGATCATATGAATATAAATTCGCAGTGTGACTGAATGAAAGATATGGTTTGAACGAACTTGCGTTTTTCTCTCTGAATGTACAGACTTATCAAACGATTTTCTTTAAAAAAATATCAATGGTTTTTAAATATAAAACACTCATCGCAAACGTTTTAGATAGAACACTCGTTTGCAAACCGACAGTTTTCCCAGGAAGCCAAGGGAAAATGTGCCGAGCAGGATTTGTGCAGCTCTTGATCGCAAATGTTTTAGATAGAACAACCGTATGCAAACCGACAGCTTCCCCAGTAAGCCAGGGGAAAATGTGCCGAGCAGGATTTGTGCAGCTCTTCATCGCGAATGTTTAGATAGAACACCCGTATGCAAAGTGAGAGCTATGGTCTTCCCCAGTAAGCCAAGGGAAAATTCGCCGCGCATGATTTGTGCATCTCTTCAATGCAAACGGTTCAGATTGAATACGGTATGCAAAGTGAGACTTCGCCGCTATGCCAAGAGAAAATCTGGCACGCAAAATTTATACATCCCTTCAACGCAAACGGTTTTTTCGGATGATCCGTGTGCATCTGTCATATTGGGTATATTGCCATTTGTCAAACTGGAATGATTGACATTTGTTGATCTAGTAACATTGCCCTTTGTCAACCTTCTAACCCTGCCATTTGTCAAAATATGCAGCTAAAAATCACTATTACTATCTAATTTTGCAACTGAAATTTAGTAAGCATAGATTTCATTCATATATGAAGCAGTCATTCTTTATACAAACAGTTCAATTTGACAGCTGAACCGACCAAACTTTTCCCCAATTGTTGCCAACCACGTACTGAAATAGCTAGTTCAACTATATATATACTAGCTAATTTTAAGTACGTTGTACCGTTCAACCACATCTATAGTCAGATGAATTGAAAAAAATAGCCCCTAAATACTACTACTACGGAGGGGCTTTGTACTACTTCCGGCAGCCTCTTCTCTGCCGAGCGCGCTCAGTAAGAGGCAGAGGAGGAGGAGCCTACCGATGAGCTGGACAACTGCAATACGGTGCCTGCCGCTGTTGCACCTTCAGTGACGCTCACCTCGAACGCCCTCTGCCGCTCCAGACGACCCCTCTCGAAGCGGCGGGACTCCTCGTAGATCTCCTGATTCCTCGCCTTTGCGGCGGCGTGTGCTGCGGCCACGGCGGTGGTAAGGCTCTTTGTGTGCTCTACGAGGCGCTCCTCCTCCTCCTGCAAGAACTCGATGTAGCACGCAAGGTCGTTGACGCACGTGCAGGCCTCCACCTCCGCCTCCCACCTTTGGGCGGTGGTGGCGGAGCGGGTGATGACCCCGGCGGTCGACGGGGGGCTGGCGGCCATGGCGGCAGACGATGGGGTGGCGGCCACGACCACCACCTCCCGCCTTCGGACCGCGGTGGCGGAGCGGGTGATGGCCATGGTGGCTGACAGTGGGGTGGCGGCCACGACGGCCACCTCCCGCCTTCGGGCCGCGGCGGCGGAGCGAGCCATGGCCCTGGCTTTCAACGGTGGCGCGGCGGCCACAACGGCAGACGATGGGGTGGCGGCAACAGCAGCCGGCAACAGCTGCCGACGGGCAGCGGCGGCGGAGCGTGTGGTGGGTGTTCTGCGCACACCCAATAGGGACGCCACACGCAGTACACTACACCGGGGACTGCGCCGCCGCCGCGGTGTAGCCTCCCAGCTAGAGTTGTCCTCTGATGACGGCGGAGTGGCTGAGTGACGACGATGGACCGGTGCCATTGGCAATTGTGCGAGAAGCGGACGAGATAATTAAGCTACAGGGAGGGAGGGGGAAATGCGACGCAGGACTCGCCGGCCGTGAGGGTTTATATAGTAGGCCGGTAAGCATTGGTATTTGGGGGGATTTCACTGAGTCGGGCGGGAAGCTTGCGCGGGAACCTGTGTGGGAACGGGCTCACCGACGATTCATTAGCGCCAATTCGAGCCACCGTTTGACCAAAAGAACGCCCTCGGGCGCTGCTCAAGCTTGTGCTCGAAGCCGTCTGCGGCAGCGGGGTGACAAGACATGCGAGAGGAGGACGAAAGGACACGTACACATACGGTTAATAAAAAAACGTTTGCGATTTAATTACCTACTACCCCGTCCTGGTTTATAAGTCATCTTTGTATTTTTGTGCCAAATTTTGACTAGAGATTTAACTAATAAAATACGAATGCATGTCACCAAAGATTATATCGTTGGATTCATATTTGAACATAGTTTCCAATTATATAATTTTATAACATGCATTAATATTTTGTTAGTTAAATTTAAGGTCAAAATATGGCACAGAATATAAAGGGGACTAATAGACCAAAACAGAGGTAGTAGCACACGGCCGCTCTCTATGCATTGTCGCAACTGCCGGCCCGCTTGTAGACGACCATTCCCTACTTGTTCAACTGCTCTATGCGTGTGGTTGCTCGCGGTTGAGGCGGCCGCGTTGCGCTCTGCTCGCGTCCCGCGTCCCTCCGCACACTCTGCCGGCGTCCCTCCATGCGCGCTGCCAATGTTTGGGGTCGGCGCACAATCACGTACGTTCGTGCTGCCATTATGCATGCAGTTGCGCCGGGCGCGGTGCCACGATGCAGTTACCAGCTGCGAAAACTGCCATGTAGACGTGCCGAGAATCCAGGCCGCTCGGCCCCCATTTATTCCCGCGACCATTTACCTTCATCTCTCGTGCCACACGACACAATAAGCACACCCACGATGACACATACAGAGAGGACATCCAGCGGTTCCAATGGCGCTCCTCGTGGCTCCAATGGCGCTCCCAGCGGCCGACGATGACAATAGGGGCAGTTCTGAAGGAAATATGCCCTAGAGGCAATAATAAAGTTGTTATTTTATATTTCCTTATATCATGATAAATGTTTATTATTCATGCTAGAATTGTATTAACCGAAAACTTGATACATGTGTGGATACATAGACAAAAACACCATGTCCCTAGTAAGCCTCTACTAGACTAGCTCGTTAATCAAAGATGGTTAAGTTTCCTAACCATAGACATGTGTTGTCATTTGATGAACGGGATCACATCATTAGGAGAATGATGTGATGGACAAGACCCATCCGTTAGCTTAGCATATTGATCGTTCAGTTTTATTGCTATTGCTTTCTTCATGTCAAATACATATTCCTTCGACTATGAGATTATGCAACTCCTGGATACCGGAGGAATGCCTTGTGTGCTATCAAATGTCACAACGTAACTGGGTGATCATAAATATGCTCTACAGGTATCTCCGAAGGTGTCTGTTGAGTTGGCATAGATCGAGATTAGGATTTGTCACTCCGAGTATCGGAGAGGTATCTCTGGGCCCTCTCAGTAATACACATCATAAGAAGCCTTGCAAGCAAAGTGACTAATGAGTTAGTTGCAGGATGATGTATTACGGAACGAGTAAAGAGACTTGCTGGTAACGAGATTAAACTAGGTATGAAGATACTGACGATCGAATCTCGGGCAAGTAACATACCGATGGACAAAGGGAATTACGTATGTTGTCATAACGGTTCGACCGATAAAGATCTTCATAGAATATGTAGGAGCCAATATGAGCATCTAGGTTCCGCTATTGGTTATTGACCGAAGAGATGTCTCGGTCATGTCTACATAGTTCTCGAACCCGTAGGGTCCGCACGCTTAACTTTCGATGACGATTTTATATTATATGAGTTATGTGATTTGGTGACCGAATGTTGTTCGGAGTCCCGGATGAGATCACGGACATGACGAGGAGTCTTGAAATGATCTAGAGGTAAAGATTGATATATAGGACGATGGTATTCGGACACCGGAAGTGTTTCGGAGGGTACCGGGTACATATCGGGTCACCGGAAGGGGTTCCGGGCACCCCCGGCAAAAGATATGGGCCTAATGGGCCAAGAGGGGAAACACAGCAGCCAGCAGGGGCTGCTGCGCCCCCCATATGGGCCGCACCTGAGGAGAAGGAAAGAGCGGAAGAGAGAAGGAAGGGGAGGGATTCGGCCTTCCCCTTCCTTCCCTCCTCCTTCCTCCTTCCTTCCCCCTCCGGTAATTATGGAAGGGGGGAGGCCAAATTGGAGGAGGCGCCCAAGTAGGATTCCTCCTACTTGGGGCGCCCCCTGCTGCTCCCCTCCCTCTCCCACCTATATATACTTGGGGAGGGGGTGCCTAGAACACATAACAACATCTGTTAGCCGTGTGCGGCACCCCCTCCACAAATTACACCCTCGGTCATATTCTTGCGGTGCTTAGGCGAAGCCCTGCGCGGATCACTTCACCATCACGGTCACCACGCCGTCGTGCTAACAGAACTCATCTACTTCCTCGACACTTTGCTGGATCAAGAGTTTGAGGGACGTCATCGAACTGAATGTGTGCAGAACTCGGAGGTGTCGTATGTTCGGTGCTTGATCAGTCGGAACGAGTAGAAGTTCGACTACATCAACCGCGTTGTCAAACGCTTCCGCTTTCGGTCTACGAGGGTACATAGACACACTCTCCCCCTCTCATTGCTATGCATCTCCTAGATAGATCTTGCGTGAGCGTAGGAATTTTTTTGAAATTGCATGCTACGTTTCTCAACAGTGGCATCATGAGCCAGGTCTATGCGTAGATGATATGCACGAGTAGAACACAAAGAGTTATGGCCGGTGATCATCATACTGCTTACCACCAATGTCTTATTTTGATTCGGCGGTATTGTTGGATGAAGCGGCCCGGACCAACCTTACATGACCACGTTCATGAGACCGGTTCCACCGATAGACATGCAACTAGTTTTGCATAAAGGTGGCTGGCGGGTGTCTGTTTCTCCAACTTTAGTTGAATCAAATTTGACTGCGGCCGGTCCTTGTTGAAGGTTAAAACAGCAAACTTGATAAATCACCATTGTGGTTTTGATGCGTAGGTAAGAACGGTTCTTGCTAGAAGCGCGTAGCAGCCACGTAAAACTTGCAACAACAAAGTAGAGGACGTCTAACTTGTTTTTGCAGGGCATGTTGTGATGTGATATGGTCAAGACATGATGTGATATACGTTATTGTATGAGATGATCATGTTTTGTAAAAGTCACTGGCAACCGGCAGGAGCCTTATGGTTGTCTCTTTATTGTATGAAATGCAAACGCCATGTAATTGCATTACTTTATCACTATGCGTTAGCGATAGTTGTAGAAGCAATAGTTGGCGAGACGACCACGACACTACGATGGAGATCAAGGTGTCAAGCCGGTGACAATGGAGATCATGATGGTGCTTTGGAGATGGAGATCAAAGGCACGAGATGATGATGGCCATATCATGTCACATATTTTGATTGCATGTGATGTTTATATTTTATGCATCTTATTTTGCTTAGTACGACGGTAGCATTTTAAGATGATCCCTTACTAAAATTTCAAGGTATAAGTGTTCTCCCTGAGTATGCACCGTTGCGACAGTTCATCGTGCTGAGACACCACGTGATGATCGGGTGTGATAGGCTCTACGTTCACATACAACGGGTGCAAGACAGTTTTGCACATGCGGAATACTCGGGTTAAACTTGACGAGCCTAGCATGTACAGACATGGCCTCGGAACACTGGAGACCGAAAGGTCTAACGTGAATCATATAGTAGATATGATCAACATAGAGATGTTCACCATTGATGACTACTCCATCTCATGTGATGATCGGACATGGTTTAGTTGATTTGGATCACGTATCATTTAGATGACTTGAGGGATGTCTATCTAAGTGGGAGTTCTTAAGTAATATGATTAATTGAACTTAATTTATCATGAACTTAGTCCTGATAGTTTTTGCATATCTATGTTGTAGATCAATGGCCCGTGCTACCGTTCCCTTGAATTTTAATGCGTTCCTAGAGAAAGCTAAGTTGAAAGATGATGGTAGCAACTACACGGACTGGGTCCGTAACTTGAGGATTATCCTCATTGCTGCACAGAAGAATTATGTCCTTGATGCAATGCTAGGTGAAAGGCCTGCTGCAGGAGCAGATGCTGATGTTATGAACATCTGGCAAGCTCGATCTGATGACTACTCAATAGTTCAGTGTGCCATGCTTTACGGCTTAGAATCGGGACTTCAAAGACGTTTTGAACATCATGGACCATATGAGATGTTCCAGGAATTGCAGTTAATATTTCAAGCAAAAGCCCGAGTTGAGAGATATGAAGTCTCCAACAAGTTCTATAGCTGCAAGATGGAGGAGAACAGTTCTGTCAATGAACACATACTCAAAATGTCTGGGTATTACAATCACTTGACTCAGCTGGGAGTTAATCTTCCAGTTGATTGTGTCATTGACAGAGTTCTTCAATCACTGCCACCAAGCTACAAAGGCTTCGTGATGAACTATAATATGCAAGGGATGAACAAAACAATTCCCGAGCTCTTCGCAATGCTCAAAGCTGTGGAGGTAGAAATCAAGAAGGAGCATCAAGTGTTGATGGTTAACAAGACCACTAGTTTCGAGAAAAAGGGCAAAGGGAAGAAGGGGAACTTCAAGGAGAATGGCAAGCAAGTTACCACTCCCGGGAAGAAGCCCAAATCTGGACCTAAGCCTGAAACTGAGTGCTTCTACTGCAAAGGGACTGGTCACTGAAAGCGGAACTGCCCCAAGTATTTGGCGGATAAGAAGGATGGCAAAGTGAACAAAGGTATATTTGATATACAGATTATTGATGTGTACCTTACTAGTGTTCGTAGTAGCCCCTGGGTATTTGATACCGGTTCAGTTGCTAAGATTAGTAACTCGAAACAGGAGTTGCAGAATAAACAGAGACTAGTTAAGGACGAGGTGACGATGTGTGTTGGAAGTGATTCCAAGGTTGATAAGATCACCATCGCACACTCCCTCTACCTTCGGGATTAGTGTTGGACCTAAATAAATGTTATTTGGTGTTTGCGTTGAGCATGAATATGATTGGATCATGTTTATTGCAATACGGTTATTCATTTAAGTCAGAGAATAATTGTTGTTCTGTTTACATGAATAAAACCTTCTATGGTCATACACCCAATGTAAATGGTTTATTGAATCTCGATCGTAGTGATACACATATTCATAATATTGATGCCAAAAGATGCAAAGTTGATAATGATAGTGCAACATATTTGTGGCACTGCCGTTTAGGTCATATTGGTGTAAAGCGCATGAAGAAACTCCATGCAGATGGACTTTTGGAATCACTTGATTATGAATCATTTGATACTTGCGAACCATGCCTCATGGGCAAGATGACTAAAACTCCGTTCTCCGGAACAATGGAGCGAGCCAATGACTTATTGGAAATAATACATACCGATGTATGCGGTCCGATGAGTGTTGAGGCACGCGGCGGGTATCGTTATTTTCTGACCTTCACAAATGATTTGAGCAGATATGTGTATATCTACTTAATGAAACACAAGTCTGAAACATTTGAAAAGTTCAAAGAATTTTAGAGTGAAGTGGAGAATCATCGTAACAAGAAAATAAAGTTTCTATGATCTGATCGTGGAGGCGATATTTGAGTTACGAGTTTGGCCTTCATTTAAAACAATGTGGAATAGTTTCACAACTCATGCCACCTGGAACACCACAGCGTAATGGTGTGTCCGAACATCGTAACCGTACTTTATTAGATATGGTGCGATCTATGATGTCTCTTACCGATTTACCACTATTGTTTTGGGGTTATGCATTAGAGACAGTTGCATTCACGTTGAATAGGGCACTGTCTAAATCCATTGAGACGACACCGTATGAACTGTGATTTGGCAAGAAACCTAAGCTGTCATTTCTTAAAGTTTGGGGTTGCGATGCTTATGTGAAAAAGCTTCAGCCTGATACGCTTGAACCCAAATTGGAGAAGTGCGGCTTCATAGGATACCCAAAAGAAACTGTTGGGTACACTTTCTACCACAGATCCGATGGCAAGATCTTTGTTGCTAAGAATGGATCCTTTCTAGAGAAGGAGTTTCTCTCGAAAGAAGTGAGTGGGAGGAAAGTAGAACTTGATGAGGTAATTGTACCTTCTCTTGAATTGGAAAGTAGTTCATCACAGAAAATTGTTCCCATGATGCCCACACCAACCAGAGAGGAAGCTAATGATGATGATCATGAAACTTCAGATCAAGTTACTACAGAACTTCGTAGGTCGACCAGAACACGTTCCGCACCAGAGTGGTACGGTAATCCTGTTCTGGAAGTCATGCTACTAGACCATGACGAACCTACGAACTATGAAGAAGCTATGATGAGCCCAGATTCCGATAAATGGCTTGAGGTCATGAAATCTGAGATAGGATCCATGTATGAGAACAAAGTATGGACTTTGGTGGATTTGCCCGATGATCGGCAAGACATTAAGAATAAATGGATCTTCAAGAGGAAGACAGACACTGGTGATAGTGTTACTATCTACAAAACTCGAATTGTCGCAAAAAAAGTTTTTCGACAAATTCAAGGTGTTGACTACGATGAGATTTTCTCACTCGTATCGATGCTTAAGTCTGTCCGAATCATATTAGCAATTGCCGCATTTTATGAAATCTGGCAAATGGATGTCAAACTGCATTCCTTAATGGATTTATTGAAGAAGAGTTGTATATGATGCAACCAGAAGGTTTTGTCGATCTTAAAGGTGCTAATAAAGTGTGCAAGCTCCAGCGATCCATCTATGGACTGGTGCAAGCATCTCGGAGTTGGAATATATGCTTTGATGAGTTGATCAAAGCATATAGTTTTATACAGACTTTTGGAGAAGCCTGTATTTACAAGAAAGTGAGTGGGAGCACTACAACATTTCTGATAAGCATATGTGAAAGCATAAAGGAGTGTTTGAAAGGAGTTTTTTCAAAGAAATACCTCGATGAAGCTGCTTACATATTGGGCATCAAGATCTATAGAGATAGATCAAGACGCTTGATAAAACTTTTGATGAGTGCATACCTTGACAAGTTTTTGAAGAAGTTCAAAATGGATCAGTCAAAGAAAGGGTTCTTGCCTGTGTTGCAAGGTGTGAAGTTGAGTAAGACTCAAAGCCCGACCACGCCAGAAGATAGAGAGAGAATGAAAGTCATTCCCTATGCCTCAGCCATAGGTTCTATAAAGTATGCCATGCTGTATACCAGACCTATTGTGTACCTTACCATGAGATTGGCAAGGGGTACAATAGTGATCCAGGAGTAGATCACTGGACAGCGGTCAAAATTATCCTTAGTTACCTAAGAGGACTAAGGAAATGTTTCTCGATTATGGAGGTGATAAAGAGTTAGTCGTAAAGAGTTACGTCGTATTGAACGTGGGAGCAATTAGCTAGAGTAGCTCCATGCAGAGCATTGTAGACATAGAAATTTGCAAAATACATACGGATTTGAATGTGGCAGACCCGTTGACTAAACTTCTCTCACAAGCAAAACATGATCACACCTTAGTACTCTTTGGGTGTTAATCACATAGCGATGTGAACTAGATTATTGACTCTAGTAAACCCTTTGGGTGTTGGTCACATGGCAATGTGAACTATGGGTGTTAATCACATAAAGATGTGAACTATTGGTGTTAAATCACATGGCGATGTGAACTAGATTATTGACTCTAGTGCAAGTGGGAGACTGAAGGAAATATTCCCTAGAGGCAATAATAAAGTTGTTATTTTATATTTCCTTATATCATGATAAATGTTTATTATTCATGCTAGAATTGTATTAACCGGAAACTTGATACTGTGTGGATACATAGACAAAAACACCGTGTCCCTAGTAAGCCTCTACTAGACTAGCTCGTTAATCAAAGATGGTTAAGTTTCCTAACCATAGACATGTGTTGTCATTTGATGAATGGGATCACATCATTAGGAGAATGATGTGATGGACAAGACCCATCTGTTAGCTTAGCATATTGATCATTCAGTTTTATTGCTATTGCTTTCTTCATGTCAAA
Source organism: Thinopyrum elongatum (assembly GCA_011799875.1). Lineage (NCBI taxonomy): Eukaryota > Viridiplantae > Streptophyta > Magnoliopsida > Poales > Poaceae > Thinopyrum > Thinopyrum elongatum. Next base: position 561,522,730 of record CM022298.1, read on the forward strand.
TACATATTCCTTCGACTATGAGATTATACAACTCCCGGATACCGGAGGAATGCCTTGTGTGCTATCAAACGTCACAATGTAACTGGGTGATCATAAAGATGCTCTACAGGTATCTCCGAAGGTGTCTGTTGAGTTGGCATAGATCGAGATTATGATTTGTCACTCCGAGTATCGGAGAGGTATCTCTGGGCCCTCTCGGTAATACACATCATAAGAAGCCTTGCAAGCAAAGTGACTAATGAGTTAGTTGCAGGATGATGTATTACAGAATGAGTAAAGAGACTTGCCGGTAACGAGATTGAACTAGGTATGAAGATACCGACGATCGAATCTCGGGCAAGTAACATACTGATGGACAAAGGGAATTACGTATGTTGTCATAACGGTTCGACCGATAAAGATCTTCGTAGAATATGTAGGAGCCAATATGAGCATCCAGGTTCCACTATTGGTTATTGACTGAAGAGATGTCTTGGTCATGTCTACATAGTTCGCGAACTCGTAGGGTCCGCACGCTTAACGTTCGATGACGATTTTATATTATATGAGTTATGTGATTTGGTGACCAAATGTTGTTCGGAGTCCCGGATGAGATCACGGATATGACGAGGAGTCTCGAAATGGTCGAGAGGTAAATATTGATATATAGGACGATGGTATTCGGACACCGGAAGTGTTACGGAGGGAACCAGGTACATATCGGGTCACCGGAAGGGGTTCCGGGCACCCCCGGCAAAAGATATGGGCCTAATGGGCCAAGAGGACAGCAGCCAGCAGGGGCTGCTGCGCCCCCCATATGGGCCGCACCTAAGGAGAAGGAAAGAGGGGAAGAAAGAAGGAAGGGGAGGGATTCTGCCTCCCCCTTCCTTCCCTCCTCCCTCCTCCTTCCTCCCCCCTCCGGTAATTATGGAAGGGGGGAGGCCGAATTGGAGGAGGCGCCCAAGTAGGATTCCTCCTACTTGGGGCGCCCCCTGCTGCTCCCCTCCCTCTCCCACCTATATATACATGGGGAGGGGGCGCCTAGAACACAGAACAACATCTGTTAGCCATGTGCGGCGCCCCCCTCCACATATTACACCCTCGGTCATATTCTCGCGGTGCTTAGGCGAAGCCCTGCGCGGATCACTTCACCATCACCGTCACCACGCCATCATGCTGATGGAACTCATCTACTTCCTCGACACTGTGCTGGATCAAGAGTGCGAGGGATGTCATCGAACTAAACGTGTGCAGAACTCGGAGGTGCCGTATGTTCGGTGCTTGATCGGTCGGAACGAGAAGAAGTTCGACTACATCAACCGCGTTGTCAAACGCTTCCGCTTTTGGTCTAGGAGGGTACGTAGACATACTCTCCCCCTCTTGTTGCTATGCATCTCCTAGATAGATCTTGCGTGAGCGTAGGATTTTTTTTTTTGAAATTGCATGCTATGTTTCTCAACAAGTTCACCACGCATAACGTAGTGGACACCCACGTGAGGGGGAAGGACCTCTCGGTGGTGTACACGAACGAGATGGTCTTGGGGGAGAGCTCCATCCAAACTATGGAGCAGTTGCTTGCTGAGGACAAGTACCAAGTGGTTAGCTTTGACCTCGAGTTCACCAGCGGTCGTGCCGGGCAAGATCAGAAGGTTGCCGTCGCCCAGTTGTGCGTGCGACATGATGTCCTCGTCTAACACTACCACCTGGGCACAAGGCCTTGCGAGCATTTCTCCAGGTTTATCAACAGCCCCGACTACTGTTTTGCTATGGTGGTGTCGTGGTTTTCACACGGCCACCTATGGGGCCATCGGCCCCTTGTGGTTCGGCAAGGGGGACGAGCGCACTGCACAAAGAGCGAAAAGCATAGAGCAACACGGCAGTAATGACACGGGCAGTTTTACTCAGGTTCGGGCCGTCGCGAGGCGTAAAACCCTACTCCTGCTTTGGTGGATTGATGAATGGATTGTGGTGGAGGAGCAGCGCTCTAGCCCGGCAGGGTCGCCTCGGGGCTGGAGCAGCTACGCGCGTATGAGAGTACGGGGGTCCGAATCCTTTCTAAGGTTGCCATGGCCCTCCTTTTATAGATCAAGGGGTCACCACAGTGGCAAATTAGTCATTGCGTACTGATTAGATAGCAAACAGTGCTATCATACCTAACTCTGCAGACAGGACAGAGCGCATTAAATGCACCGCTTAGTGTCACATCGTAGCGCAGCCCGGCAAGCCTTGCCGAGCCGTTTGGCCACCTTCTCGCCTGCCTGCGTGACACGTCCCTGGACGGGTGTCATTTGGAGGTGATTTCCTCTGTAAGTGGCTGCCACGTGCCAAATAACAGCCACTTAGCCGCTTGGGGGCTCGACACCTCACAGATCGATGACTTGCGTTGCTGTGAGGTGGAGCGGTGGAGCCTTGGCGGGGTAATCCGCCCTCGGCGTCCCCGGCAAGCCTGTCGGGGCAATCTTGAGACTTGTCTTCGGGGCAACCTCGTCCCCGCCAGGCTCGCCTTCCCGGCAAGGGAGGTTTTTCCTTAGTGGTATCTTGCTCCTTTGGTTGGTCTTGGTCTTCTTGATCCACCCTTTGATTTCTCAAAGAGCTGGTCTCTTCTGCTTGGTCTTGTCTTGGACGCTGGGAGTTGCTGGACCGGAGGGTTGCTGTCCGTGCACAAGTCAGGGGAAAACATACACCCTTGTTTGTGTACCCCGACAGAAGCCCCCGGGCCTGAGCCATACGTGTCGCTGGGCACGTTGGGTTAGGCCCCAAACAGTGCACGGACACGTGGCGAGAGAATGCTGCGCATGCAGCGGTTTGTCATGATGATCAGTCAATCCAACGCCCACTTCGCATAATTACCATGGGTCGTGGGGGCGTGGGACTGTAGCAGTTAATGTAAAACGGTAACTTTCTGAAGAGTCGCGCCCCTCCCCCACGTCCTTTCCCTTAAGAGAGAAAAACATGAAGGGGTACTGCTCATTCATCATCTGCCTCGCCCCCCACCATCTTCTTCCGCAAGCCAAGCGACTGCTCTCCCTCCTCGCCCACACCCGCTGTCGATCCCCACCCAATTTCCTTCCCGAATCCCCGCCACAACTCGAAGAGATGGGGAAGAAAACTGCCGCTCCCAAGGGGAAGCGGGCGACCGCCGTGAAGGAGGTGGCCGCCGAGGGGAGCAAGAAGAGAGCGGCAGAGCTGGACAAGAAGCGAAGGGAAGACGTGGTCTTCTTTCCATCGAATCTGGACGGCGATGTGCTGGAAGCAAGGTACGGATATCTCTGGGCGAGGGAGGTCCCAAAGGGGCATGGCGCACCCAAGGTCCTGGCAGAGGGGAAAAAGGATCCGCGAGATTCATATCGATTCTTTTGCGCATACTTCATCTGCGGCCTCTGTCCTCCCTTTTCGGATTTCTTCGAAGCAATGATGGTGATCTATGGATTCCACCTTCTGGACTTTACGCCAAATGCAATGGCGTGCATGGCGATTTTTGCCCACTTGTGCGAGAACTTTGTTGGAGTTGCCCCCAATGTCGACTTGTTCAGGCACTTTTTTGTCCCACGGGTGGAGAACAAAGCCCACCGTTCCGGGAACATAAGCTGGATGCCCCGGGTGGCGAGGAAAAACTGGGATTACCTCACCGGGCAGCAGCGCGGCAGATGGGAGGAGTGGAGGGCAGACTGGTGCTGGATCCAGGATGAGGAGGCCCCAGATTTCTACCAGGCACGGACAGAGTGCGTTGTGCGCGGCAACGACTGGAGGGAGTTTGGCCTTACCGATGACAGGCTTCGCCCAGCAATAAACAGGATTGCCCGACTAAAGGCTGTCGGGCTGACCATTGGTCATGTGGGAGTTGACTTCCTCCGATGTCGTATCGCGCCACTGCAGAAGAGGGACAGGTTCGCCTGGCAGTATGGAGATGCTGCAGATAGGATGAGGCTGTACCCTAGCCTGACCAACAACCTGTCAGTCTACGGCCATGCTTGGTTGTGTGAACAACTGTTCGGCGGCCTTGGGTTGTTCAGGTTGCCGGCAAATATCATCCCGCTGAACATCAACTCCCTCCTGAAATGGATGCCAGATTGCAACGCTCATGGAGTTTCGGGTGACTGGCGGTTATCCGAGCTTAACGAAGAGCTTGCGTGGACCTCTAGCCTGGTGGAAAGGGCTACCAGGGTGGAGACCAATATGTTCAAGCGCACCTCCAAGGTGGAAGAGGCGTTCATCAAGAGGCGGATCGAGGAGGACAAGGCACTCTGAGCCGCCGCAAGGGCGAAGGCCGGGAAGGCAGCGGAGGAAGAGGAGGAGGCTGAGGATGTAGGCGCTTCCCACGGCAGAAGCGAGGCGCAAGCCACAGAGGAGGCTACCGGGGATGATCCTTCTGGGGGCGAGCCCGCCGGGGACGAGCCTGCCGGGTTTGAGGCTTTATATGCCACGGCAGCAGAGGCCCAGGAGGAAGAGGGGGCTGTGGAGGCGGAGCAGCCCGGGGAGGCGTGGCTCGCGGCAGGCCCTCAAGCCCCTGAGCCAATCATGGAGCAGCGCCCTCGCAGGCGGGTGGCTAGCCGGGGAGCAATGGTTCCCGATCCTGCACCTGCCGCCAAGAAGGTGAAGAAGACCACCTCCAAGGGCAGCAAGCCAAATGCGGTGCGCCGGCAGTCCTCTCGCCTTTCTGGGGCTAGGACCTCTCCTGCCAAGCAATAGGCAGCCACGGGAGTTGACTCCAGCTCCTAGTCCGGCTTGAGCTCCTCGCATAGCTCGTCCTCATCAAAGTCCCCTACGCCTCAACAAGGCTCGAAGTTGCCGGGGAGCTCCGCTCCTCCGCCCCAGAAGAGAAGCAGGACATCCTCACCGCCCGTGGAGTTCGAGCTGAGCTCCATGCTCATTGACGAAGAGTAAGAAAGAACACTCTTCTTTCTCTGCTGTAGTTTCCGCATATTCTCTTGCTTACTGACTGATCTTGGCTTGCTGTCCTTGCCAGGGAGGAGGAGGAAGAAGGCGAGACCCTCATCCACCGGGCCAAACGGGTCAGGCGCGCGGAGCCGCCGAAGACGGTGGATGGCACGGGCCTGGGAGGAAACAGCATGAACGTCCCGATACCAAGCCCCTAGCTCAGCCCCCGGTCTGAAAGTGTAGGGCTAGCTCCCCCCGTCGGAAGTGATGGAGGAGAGCTCCCCACCTCCATATCGAGAGGAGGGGAGGAGCTTACTCAGGGCGAGCCCTTTCAGGAGGTGCCCACCCCGCCCGCCGATCGAGTCGAGGGATCCCTGACAAGGGTTTCCACGGAAGAGTCCGCCCAAGACGACGCCGTGGTTACCGAGGGAGGGGATGGTGACCATGGCCCGGCAACTGACATTGCCGGGGAAACCGAAGCTCCTCCACGACAGGCATCTCCGGGTAATCCATTTACTCCTTTTGGTTTTGCTGCTTTCACCATCTTGCTCCATGTCCCTAGCTCTCTAATGCTTCTGCTTCCTTATCATTGATTGTTGACTCTGCCTGCAGCCCCCCTGATCGAAGAGCCTGAACTACTGGAAGAGGTGGCTAGCATAGGTAAAGATGCTGCGGAGGAAGCCGCCAAGATTGCTGCCGCGGAGGGGCAAGAACATGCTGTCGGGGGTGTTCAGGAGCTCCCGATGGAAACGGAGCAGAACCCCGACAGCGCACCAGGATCGGGGGCGATGATTGAAGAGAAAATCCCCCTCCAAACCATGGACCCCCTCCCCTCATTTGGTATCGTGGCGGGGGCCCCGCAGCCATCTTCGAGTCAACTAGCGTTGGTGCTTGCGCAGCCTAGGCTCGGAGCCCCCGGTTCGTCGGCAGCGACAAGCGCGGAACTTGATGGAGAGATTCAGCGCATCCTGGTGTCGTTGTACCAAGGGGTTGAAGAGGCAAACGACTCCATCACTGTCGCCATGGACTTGTCTTTCCTGGAGTCCATGGCGGCAAGCATTAAGGAGATGCAGAGTCGGCACAACCAGAAATGGCAGGTGCTCAAGGAGCAGCGCAAGTCCGCCAACAAGGTGGACCAAAAGCTGAGGGACAAGGGTAGCGAGCTGCACAACTAGCACGGCAAGCAGTTCCAGGTCCTCATGAGGCAGCACGAGGCAATTTCCATGGCAAGGGAGGATGTCATCGCCCGGGAGGCTCGCTTGGCAGAGCGCACGGCGCTCTTGGATGCCAAGGAGAAGGATATCTCTTCCCGAGAAGAGAAACTCGAAGCCACCCTCCATGCCAAAGATGGAGAACTGGAAGCCCTCATGCAGCAACGTACCAAGGAGCAGGAGGACAGGCATAAGGCAGCCTTGGACGCCCTTACTGCCGATTCTACTGTCCAACTGAAGAAGCTCGCTGATGACCTTGCCACTTCATCCACTGCCAAGACCGATCTCGACCAATAGGTGGCCAAACTGGCTGAAGAGCTTGCCAGGAGCGCCAAGGAGGTCATGACCCTCAAGGAGGAGGTGCGGAAAGCAGAGATTCTTCTGAAGGACATGCAATCGCAGCTCTCCTCCAAGAGCCAAGGCCTTGAGACCGCCAACGGCGCCATTGAAGATTTGAAGGCCAGGATTGGCACCCTGGAGAGCTCGGCCGAGTCTAGTGAGGCTCGTGAGAAGCAGCTGGCGAAGGACCTAGATACCACAAGGCTCCTCCGGAAAGATGCAGAGGACAAACTAGCGAACCACACCGAGCAGGTCAACCTCTGGATCAAGAGTTTGATCGACGTCGCCGAGCGTCTCACTGCCCAAACTGCAGTGATGGGCATGGAAGGGCCGGTCTTCTCGGCCAGTATGCATGAAGTCCCCAGCGTCAAGCTAGGGCTCTTCTTTGATGAGTTGATCAAAAAGCTGAAGGCACACGAAGAGGGAAGGGCCGATCACTTTGCGAGTGAATCCCGGAAGCTTACCCGCAACACCCTCTTCATGGTTCTGAGCAACATCGCCTACCGCCATCCGGACCTCGACCTTGCCGACGGCTTTAGGAGGCTGCCGGAGGGCGCAGACACTTCTGCTGTCGAGGAGAAGGCCGCCCCCCATGCCGACAAGGTCCTCGCCGTCCCCACTGTCCCGTGGGTTCGCCAGGCACGGCCTTGAACTATTCTTGCCATCGCGCTGTCCTGTAACAAAACATGGTGCATGTCCTGGGTTTAGACATCGTAATGCTTATGCTTGTGTGGAACTGATGTCTTTATTTAATCTCATCTGCATGTCTTATCCCTTTTGAGTTCACCCGTTGGTGTTCGTACGATTAGTCTTTGCACGTATTTCGGTTGCCTACCGGTATCATACTGCCGCGATTGTCGTAAGGGTCGGGCCCTTAGCAGTTATCTTGGCGAGGATACGTCCCAGTAGGTTTTTCCTTGGCAGTTTTTGACGCAGCCACCCATTTCTGCGAGCAGGCTCGGAACAGAGTGGGGGCACAGACAAAAAACTAGTAAGGTGCCGTCACACGAAAGATTTCCTCATACGAACATCTCGGTACCCGAGGGATAAGCAAATGCAAATTTTAGGTCTATAACGAAGCAACGATTGCGTGAACTTAGCTTTCATTCTCACTCCCTTCCTCCCCCTTCAGCCACGGCCGCTTGTCACGTTCGCATGCTTCGGGAAGGATGGCACCGCGCTCGTTGCCCCCGGCTCCCGGCAGGTGCCGGCAAGAACCATATGTATCTTGCGGGCGGCAGGACGCGATGCAGGGCACGACCGGTTTCTCTCTCCTCCTCCCCACACTTTCTTTTAAACAATCTGCCGGCGGCTGGCATAAAAGTCACGCTAACGCGGACGGCCTTGCTGGAGCGTGCTTGCCGGGGCGTCAATCAACGGATTCGCACCGGCGCTCTACTCAGGATTTCCCTAAGTAGGGTAAATGCTGGACCGAGTATCGCGCGCGGGCTCATCGACATTGATGATACTAAACCTAGGATAGCTCGATTGTCGATAAGTGAGAGTGGCGGAGAGAGAAACCTTGTACCCCTACACCTTGTTCCTTTTCCTAAACAGGGCTTGCATGGTGACCATGCTGCCTGAATCGTTCGGGGCTGCCTCGCCGCCATCATTCCTTGTTCCTGTCGCTGCTGCAGCCGTGGCGGAAAAAGGCGACGGAGATCGGACAGGATGGGCGGGGGAGCGATACCGCTCCCCTCCCGTCCTACTATGTCCCGTCTTTTCTTGGGCGCCATGATGACGAAGCCGTCGATGAAGAGAACGATGATGAAGATGATGCACTGCGTACGCTCTCGGGTTCGCGCAAGCGTGTCGCCCCCGACCTGGCGCGCCAAAGATGTCATGGTTTTCACACGGCCACCTATGGGGCCATCGGCCCCTTGTGGTTCGGCAAGGGGGACGAGCGCATTGCACAAAGAGCGGAAAGCATAGAGTAGCACGACAGTAATGACACGGGCAGTTTTACCCAGGTTCGGGCCATCGTGAGGCGTAAAATCCTACTCCTGCTTTGGTGGATTGCTGAATGGATTGTGGTGAAGGCGCAGCACTCTAGCCCGGCAGGGTCGCCTCGGGGCGGGAGTAGCTACGTGCGTATGAGAGTACGGGGGTCTGAATCCTTTCTAAAGTTGCGATGGCCCTCCTTTTATAGATCAAGGGGTCACCACAGTGGCAAATCAGTCATTGCGTACTGATTAGATAGCAAACAGTGCTATCATACCTAACTCTGCAGACAGGACAGAGCGCATTAAATGCACCTCTTAGTGTCACATCGCAGCGCAGCCCGGCAAGCCTTGCCAGCCGTTTGGCCACCTTCTCGCCTACCTACGTGACACGTCCCTAGATGGGTGTCATTTGGAGGTGATTTCCTCTGGAAGTGGCTACCACGTGCTAAATAATGGCCACTTAGCCGCTTGGGGGCTCGACACTGCACCGATCGATGACTTGCGTTGCTGTGAGGTGGAGCGGTGGAGCCTTGGCGGGGTAATCCACCCTCGGCGTCCCCGGCAAGCCTGCCGGGGCAATCTTGAGACTTGTCTTCGGGGTAACCTCGTCCCCGCCAGGCTCGCCTGCCCGGCAAGGGAGGTTTTTCCTTAGTGGTATCTTGCTCCTTTGGTTGATCTTGGTCTTCTTGATCCGCCCTTTGATTTCTCAAAGAGCTGGTCTCTTCTGCTTGGTCTTGTCTTGGACGCTGGGAGTTGCCGGACCGGAGGGTTGCTGTTCGTGCACAAGTCAGGGGAAAACATACACCCCTGTTTGTGTACCCCGACAGGTGGACAACACCAACGATCTAAAAGCGCTCAAGGTTTCGGGCTTGACCTACCAGAATCTTGTCAACATCCGTGACCACTACATGGTCTGGGGCAGCGACAACAAACAGAACTCCCTGGTTGACCTCGCCTCGGCCATCATCGACCCCTATTACATGAAGATGAAGGATGAGAGCAAGAAGGACAGGAACGCCTGGCCCAGTGCCTGGCATGAGAGACTGGATGAAGAACACGTCAAGTACGTGGCCAAGGACGCGTACACAAGCTACGAGATGTACAGGCGGATCGTTGACATGAGGAAGTGTCTTCATCCTGCCCCATATGAGGGATCGAGCCACTGAGCAGTGGCGGGAGTGTCACAAGAAGTAGATGACTAGACGATCATTTCTCCTAGTTTAGAATGCATGCAATTGTTTATTGAGGTGCCTGCGAATGATCTGTACAGTCACTTATGTAATTGGATGTTTATTTCAGTTATATATATATATATATATGTTATTCTTCTGCAGACATAGCAAATCACACGGCTTATTAGCAGCAATCGTCTGTGTTATTATTGGTCTTCACACACATTTCTGATTACGGACCTGTTTGCCGCGTATCACACACATCTTGTTCAGTTGAACTGTTTCTGTTATCTTGGCTCATCGCAAACAGTTCATCCGAGTGAACTGTATGCGCTCCATCGCACACACCTTGATCTGGCTGACCATTTCTATTGTATTGCCTAATCACACACAGTTCATCCTAGGGAACTGTATGTCGTATATCGCACACACCCTCATCTGGCTGCCCGTTTCTGTTGTTCTGCCTCATCGCAAACAGTTCTGCTGGATTAACCGTATGCCAGGCATCGCACACGCAACTGTAATCTGAATCGTGTTTGATGTCTCCGCCATCGCAAACGTTTTGTATCTTTTTTGACGGTTTTATTACATCACCGTTTGTGATTAATGCATCTCACATAGTTTCGTCGAAGGGTCTCTGATTGGACTGTCGCGTTTGGACCAACCTGCAGTAGTGTAGGACTCCAAGTCCTCTCCCCCTTGGCACCAACTCCTATTAGGAGTAGGGCTGGACTCCCAGCCCTCCCACACATATAAATATAGGGGAGGGGGCGCAGCAAGGCACCCCAATACATTGGCCTTGGCTGCTGCCACGTCTCTCCCTCTCGGCATAGTTCTCGTCCATGTTTTTTCACTTAGCGAGCCTTGCCGGTATTCAGAATCCACCACCACCATCACCACCACACCGTCATGCTGGCTGTGATCCCATCTACTTTTCCGCCTTCTCTTGCTAGATCAAGGAGGAGACGTCATTGAACCGCACGAGATTGAACTAGGTATAGAGATACCAATGATGGATTCTCGGGCAAGTAACATATCACCGGACAAAGGGAATCATATACGGGATTAACTGAATCCTCGACATTGTGGCTCAAACCGATAAACATCTTTGTTGAATATGTGGGAGTCAATATGGGTATCCAGGTACCGCTATTGATTATTGATCAGAGAAGAGTCTCGGTCATGTTTGCATGTTCCCGAACCTGTAGGGTCACACACTTAACGTTCGGCAATGCTAGGGTAGTAATTGGATATTCATATTGATGAGATCCAGGACATCACGAGGAGCTTCGGAATGGTCCAGAGGTAAAGATTTATATATGGAAAGTGGTTATTAGGGTTCCAGAAAATGTTCGGGATTTTTCGGTATTATACCAGGAAGGTTCTAGAAGGTTCTGAAGTGGGGCCCACCTACATGGGGGACCCACATGGACGTGGTTAGTGGGTCAAGGCCCCACACCCCTGGTCTAGGCGCACCAAGATCCCCCCCTAAAAGGTATAAGATCATATCCCGAAGGGATAAGATCAAGATCCCTAAGAAGGGGGGATAGCAATTGGTGGGGAAGGAAAGGAGGGGATTTCCTTCCCCCTTTTTGACCTACGACCATAGGGGCTTGGAGGGCAAGCCACCAGTCCCCCCATGCCTATATAAAGGTGGGGAGGCGCAGGGGGCTGCAACGCTTCCACCCCTTGGCGCCTCCCCCTCCCATTACTCCTTTGCATAGATCTTAGCGAAGCCCTGCCGGTGTTCCGCTGTCACCACCACCACCATGCCGTCGTGTTGGCCTAGATCTCATCTACTTCTCCACCCTCCCTTGCTGGATCAAGAAGGATGAGACGTCACCGAGCTGTATGTGTGCACATCTCAGAGGTGTCGTTCCTTCAGTACTCGGATCGGATTGGATCGTGAAGGAGTGCAACTATGCCAACCATGATCTCTAGAGATCATGGTTGGCATAGTTGCACTCCTTCACGATCCAATCATTCTATAAGGGTATGTAGACACCTATCCCTTTCGTGCTAGCATCTCCATAAAATAGATCTTGGGTGTTTCGTAGGAAATTTTGTTGTTTTCCTTGCAACGTTCCCCATTAGGCGCCCCCGAGACCAATGAATCAGAAAGCTTCAAAAAATGATAAGAATACGCGGTCGTATCAGTTTGGAAGGCTTTGAGGGAGTTTACTATAATGGCATGAGCGGTGGACTAGCACTCTTTTGGCATGAGTCATGTATGGTTGATATATTGGACAAGGAGGATAGATACATTGATGCTTTGATCAGAGTAAATGTTGATGCAGAACAATGGAGAGTCGCACTCGTTTGTGGAGAACCAAGGGTTGAAAACCGCCATCTAATGTGGTCAAAATTGCAAGGTCTCAAGAATGTTAGTGACCGACTATGGCTTGTTATAGGAGAATTTAACAAAGCCCTTTGGGACTTCGAACATTTCTCTGTTTCCCCAAGGCCAGAACAACAAATGGTTGCGTTCAGAGATGCATTGGAAGTTTGCAGTCTTGTTGATCTCAGTTTTTCTGGTATACCTTCACATATGATAACTTGCGGTTGGGTGCTGCCAATGTTGAAGTCCGGTTGGACAGAGCCATTGCTATGAATGAGTGGCAGAACCTATTTCCATTTTACTACATCCAACATGTCGTTTCGCCATGTTCTGATCACGTTGCACTTGTGCTAAAAGGTGCCCGGATTCAGGCCAGCCGGGGCCAAAGTTGAGGCGTTATGAAGTGTTCTGGGAACGTGACTCGACCTTGCCCGATGTAATAAAAGAGGCATGGGACTCTGTTGGTAACATGGACAATCTAGAGAAGCTCCAAACAACATTAAGTAAGACCCTAGCTACCCTTAGTACGTGGAGTAATAAAAAAGTTGGTAATATATCCAGGGAGTTGGCTAAATCATGATCTCAACTTGAGGATCTTATGAGTATGATCGCAGATAGATAGGAGATTAGAAGGATAACAGATAAGATGAATGAGTTGATTTACCAGGAAGAAATGATGTGGTTACAATGATCATGAATCGTGTGGTTGAAAGAGGGCGACAAAAATACTAAATATTTTCAAAACCAAGCTGTCTGGCAAAAATAAAATCAGAGCTTTTAGATGGTATGGGAGTGGTGCACTCTAATTTTGACGATATGGCATCCTTGGCAAATGTTTATTTCCAAGGCATTTTCTTAGCTGACCCGGACCTTCATGCGTCCCTGGTTCTTGATCTTCTCAAGGTTAAAGTTTCGTACCAGGATAATACTCATTAATGTGCCCCCTTTGGTGATAAAGAGATCTCGGATGCTCTCTTTCAGATAGGGCCTCTTAAGGCTCTGGGCCCTGATGGTCTTCCAGCGAGATTTTTACAACATAATTGGGATGTCCTAGAGGACAGTGTGATTGGAGCAGTCAAGGAATTTTTTGTCACAGGGATCATGCCGGTAAATTCTACCTCTATCGTTCTTATTCCTAAGATTTCTAACCCTACTACCTTGTCCCATTACAGGCCTATTAGTATTTGCAATGTCATTTACAAGGTTATCTCTAAGTGTTTGGTGAACTGTCTGAGGCCACTAGTTGATGATATAGTCTCTCCGGAACAGAGTGCTTTTATTCCTGGACGGATGATCACATACAACACTCTTGTTGCTTTTGAGTGCATACACCACATCAAATAGGAAAAGGACCCAACAAAAAGTTTATGTGCGTATAAGCTTGATCTCTCAAAGGCTTATGAGAGTGTGGATTGAAAGATCTTGAAGCAGGTGATGCAAAAGTTGGGTTTCTCTTAGCGGTGGGTGGACTGGATAATGTCTTGTGTCACATCGGTGAGATATTCTATCAAACTTAATGGGACCCTCTTGGATTCATTTGCATCGTCGTGTAGGCTTCAGCAGGGTGATCCTCTTTCTCCCTTTCTGTTCATTTTTTTGGCTGGCGGCTTATCTGCAATTCTCAAGCATTATGTGTCTTTGGGTGATATTTCACCGGTGAAGGTGTGTAGAAGAGCTCATGGGATCTCACATATGCTATTTGCTGATGACACTATGCTATTTTTTGTGGTGTCACGTGTTCATGCCAAAAAAAGTGAAGATGGCATTGGATCTTTATAGTAATGCAACATGACAAAGTTTGAATTATGGTAAGTGTTCTATTCTCTTTGGTGCTGCTTCTCTTATTGATTCTCAAAGGAAGTACGAGAGGTACTTAAAGTTACTAGTGTGGTCTTTGAAGAGAAGTACCTTGGTCTCCCTACCCCTGATGCACACATATCAAAAGGGCACTTTCAAAATATCTACATGAGGTTAACAAAACGGTTGATCAGTGGGGAGATGGTCTCCTCGCCTATCCCGGGAGGGAGACTCTCATTAAGTATGTCGCTCAGGCTTTACCCACTTATATCATGGGAGTTTTTAAGGTACCGTTTCGGTTTGTGATGTACTTACTAGGATGGTAAGAGGTTTTTATTGGGGAGTTGAGAAGGGCAAAAGGAAAGTTCATTGGTGTGCTTGGGATGAACTTATGCAACCAAAGTGCAAAGATGGGGCTGTTTTCCGTGATTTTCGTATCTTTAACCAAGCACTATTATTTCGGCAAGCATGGATACTGATTTCTAAACCTAATAGTTTATGTGCACAAGTGTTGAAGGCCAGGTATTATCCGGATGGTAAACTTGAAGATACCGTGTTTGCTGGTAATACATCTTCTTCGTGGCAAGCTATTGCATATGGCCTTGACCTTCTAAAAAAGGGTATGATCTGGAGGTTGGGCAACGGAAGGAGTATACAGGTCTGGAGTGATAATTGGATCCCACGACCATTCTCTTATAAACCCATAACAGTGCAAGGAATGTGTAGAATCAGATTTGTCTTAGACTTGCTCAGTGAGAGTGGCTCCTGGAATTTGGAGTTGTTACAACAATATTTCCTACCAGCGGATGTTGTAGATATTCTAAAAATGCATGCGCCACCGTGGCTGGGAGATGACATGCTGGCATAGGGTGCAGGAAAGTATGGTGTTTATTTTCTGCTAAGAGTGCTTACCAGTTCGGTTTTGAAGAGGCACACAGAAGCACATCTACTGGCTCCTTTTCGCGCCCTGATGGCCGACAATCTTGCTGCAACTCATTTGGTCCACTGATGTACCCCCAAGTGTTCAAAACATTGCTTGGCGCATGGCTACTGACTCTCTGCCGACTTGGATAAACAAACATATTCATGGCCTTGAAATAAATGATCTATGCCCGGCAAGCGGAATTGAATCTAAGGACAACTTTCATGCACTATGTCGCTGTACTTTGTCAAGGATTCTATGGGACGTAATGGCAGAAGCTTTGTCATTGCCTTGTATAGGTACCATGCAAAACAATGGGAAAGAATGGTTGCTACATGCTTTAGAGCCTCTTCCTGGTATTGAGTGTTCAATGTTGCTTATGATGCTTTGGCGGGCGTGGCACATCCATAATGAGGTGGTTCATCACAAACCCTCGCCGACTATGGAGGCTTCTATGCGTTTCTTGGTGAGCTATCTTGATTCAGTCATTGGCATTAAGATGGACCTCTCCTCTGATACAAGAAAGGGGAAATCAGTTGTATCGTATGATAATTTTGCTGCCCATCCACATGCGATAATAAAAGAAAATGGTCCTAAGTGGAGTGCTCCCAAAACTGGATGGGTCAAGCTGTCCATGGATGGGTCTTATGGAGATGACGGCTCAGCAGGTTCTGGTATGGTACTTCGAGATGACAAAGGTGGGACCATATTTTCCTCATGCAAGCAATTGTTCTCATGTCGGGATTCTCTTGAAGCGGAGCTGAGTGCATGTATGGAAGGACTGTCGTTCGCAATACAAAGAAGTGACCTTCCAGTTGAGATAGAGATGGATTTAGTTGTTGCCGTCAAGTTGATCCAAGGCAAACAAGTTGATAGATCGGTCTACTCGTCGCTTAATATGGAGATTAGACACTTTATGTCTCTTCATGATTCTTGTATTACTCATGTTAATCGTAGCCAAAATAATGTTAGTGATAGTATAGCCAAATTTTCTCGTCTATAAGGCAAAACCACGGCTTGGATTGGCTTGGGTCCTTCAGATGTTATGGAGCTAGCTACGATTGATTGTATGAACTGATTCAGTTGAGTAATACAATATTTCACTCGCAAGAAAAAGGATGAACAGATATTTACTCATTGTGCGTACCTTGCAAACACACATAATACTCCCCAGGAAAAATTGCACATTATACTCACGTGGACTTTCTAAGGGAGTAACAATTTTTTAGGATAACTCTATACCTACCTACTAATAAAGTACGGAGTGTTTCTGCTCGTCCGTCGTCATACGTTTACGTTTACGTTTTACAAAAAAGCCTCTGATTTTTCCTTTAAGTAACTCGTGGTTCAACATCAAGTGCCCTTTCTCTGTTGGGCTTCGGCCCAACTGCAGTAGCCGCTATCTTGTACTCCTGGGCCTGGTTAGTATTCCGCGTTTGCCCAATTCGCTCTGTTTTCGGCCCATTTAGGTCCCTGGCCTTTTATTATTTACAGATGTTCAAATAAACAACATGATAATGCTATAACTTTGCAACCGTAACTCGGATTAAACTAATTTGTATATGTAATTTGATCAGAAAAATGCGTAGTTTTCAACCGTGCTATTATTTGTTTTTGTTAACCACTTTAAGATTCTGTTTAGGGAATAACTTTTAATTAACCTAATTAATTGCAGTGACGTATTTTGAAAAATGCTAACACACAATATAACTTTTATATGAAGTATGTTAGGAGGGCCTATATGTATTGGAGGGAGTATGAATTATCAGTTTCAATGGGCATATAGGAGTAATAAAGAAAAGGATAAGTATATTTTTCGTCCCTTAATTTTTTCGGAAGTATAGAAATGGTCCCTCAACTTTAAAGCCAGCAAACTGTAGTCCCTCAATTTTAAAACCGGATAAGTTTAGTCCCTCATACCGCTTTAGCTGATTTTTTTTTGCTGACGTGAACTTGTTTTTGTTTGGAACAGTGGGACCAGCCTGTTAGTGGTCGAAAATTGAACAGTATGTGGTGTAAAAAATTAAAAGACGTGCAAAAAATATATCGTCGGTCGTCTGACTCGAAAGGGGCACCTCGTGCTAATAAGTGCAAGCACGGGCTAGCCACCCGGCGAGTAAGCTTTTTTGTGATGCGGACAAATACATTTTATTTATTATTTATCAAAACGCACCTGATATGAAATGGATAGAAATAGAATTCAGCTTTATTAAAAGTATCATATATCCTTATACTGAGAGATACTTTCTTACTTTTTCTTATACTCGAACACGGAATGCTGGTGCAGACGAGTTAGCTATTAAATTAAGAAAAATGAGTAAGAACCACTTTATTATTTTACCAATTTTGACATTAGTATCTTTGCTGTATAGATTCTTACACATCAATATAGCCACTTCATTGTGCACATGAGCACAAAAAAAAACATATGTGCAGAGGACTGAAACTGAAAAAAAAATCAATTTTAAATGAGTTAATATCATTGTACACCGAACATGCTTAATATCTGCAAAACTACAAAAGATTTTATACTTGTCAATTTTGTACTACATAATATCCGTGGTGTGGTGGTTACCTACTGATCTGGCGTGTTTCTAGTCTTAAGTTCGAAACCTCAGGGACGCATTTGATTTTAAGCTATTTTATTTCTTCCTGAGGCTGACAGGTGGGACCCTGCACATTTGTACACGCTGTGTGATGGTCCAGCCTGTACAGCAGTATGAGGGACTAAACTTATCTGGTTTGAATAGTTAAGGGACCAAATTTTGTTGGATTTACAGTTGAGGGATCATTTCTATACTCTCGAAAGAGTTGAGGGATGAAAAATATACTTCTCCCATAAAAAAATGAGAGAATAAAGGGCGTAATCAATGGGGATAAAAAATGTGAGATTCAAAAATATATGAAGGAGCGAATCCTTTTATTGATTTTTTTTCTCATGATTTGGTGCAAATTCGAAACATTGCTTCAACTTACAAATAATGCCTTGGTATGAAAGAATTGAAAATTAGGCTCTTTATAAGATCAGAATCGCCGTACAAAAACCGTACCAAAATTATTGTTTGTGTAGCATGCTTCTTAATGTACTACTGATATGAATTTCTACTAGACCTCAGTGTGCGCCTCTCTGCCGTGTGTGACAGCCTGGTTTTTGCTCTTTTTCTTTTTCTGGATTTCTTTGCCATTTGATTTGAATTTGGAGTTTTGAATCAACTCAGTTGGACTTAATCACTTGGGCATGTCTCTGATTTTCACCCAAGTGACTCACCTCCCTCCCAAACCCATCATTTCCTCTCTGATATATCCCATAATGGCCATAGGAATATTTTTCATAAATGAAAAATATTCATTTTCTTCCCTGAAAACCACTTCAGCAACATATGCTCCAAAGCAACCCTCATTTTTCTTGCCCACAAAAATCTGAGAAAATTCCTGAATATTCCTTAGACCTTGGCACACCTCCCTGTGCAAAAATATTTCATAGTCACTTGGAATATTTTTGCTACAGAAAATCATTTCTGTTCTGGACAGAAAATGCAGTTTCTACAGGAAGTGCATTTTTCCTTGATCAAATGAAGCTGAGATTTTTAGGGCTTCATTACCCTCCTAAGAAACTACTAACCACCAAAGATTAGCCTAAACTCCTTCTAGATTTTTCTCAGTTAACCTCACAAGTTTCTGTTCAGAAACTTGCCAGGAAGATACACACGCGCACAGTCCACTTGTGATCAACTCAAAGCTTTGGCGCAACTCAAACCATCAAGGACTACACGCCAGACATGAATTCAAGGCACTACACGGCGTGATGCCAGAGTTCACGCGGTGACCGCGTTTGTCCAAGCGTGCTGGCATGTATCCGACGCGCTCTGCGTCGCGCCCGAGCCTCTATTGAGCTTGTGCTCGCTTCCCCACTCGCCGCGCCTTGCCAAACCTCGCCACAATCATCGTCTCGACGCCCCTAACTCTCCCCTGGCACTCGCCGACGCCGGAGCTCGCCGCAGCGGGCACGGGCACGACGCGGCCAAGCACACAGTGCGCCCGTGCCACTGTGCTCGTCGCTACCCGCGCTCCTGTTCTTGTCTCCGCCCTTCCATAGTGGCCGCGTGAGCTACGTCTTTTTCTCTCCCTCTCACTGACGCCTCTCGTCGCCGGGCGCCGTCTCCAGAGAACTTCGGCGGAGCCCGAGATCCTCTCCCTCGCCCTGCCTATAAATAGAGCCCCCGAGCTCGTTTCTCTCCACCACCGCACTTCTCTGGCACCCACACTTCCTCTAGATAGTCCCGGCCAGGCCAGGCGGGCCTCTTGCCACCGTTCCGCTCCGGGGATCGCCGCCGACCCCGCCTTGGCGTTCTGCTTCCTCCGGTGCTCCTCGCCTCCCCTCAACCTATCCAAGGTGCTCATGGTGCTCCACTGGTCGCGCTGGTGCTGTTGGAGCTGCTGGATCGGCCCTGCCTCGCCGGAATCGCCAACTCCGACGAGCCCCCTCCGCCAACGTCTCTGGAGACGACCACCGCGACCCACTCCGTCCACCTCTAGCCACGTTCCGGGTACCTACAGACTCGCCGAAGTCTTGCGCGTCCGTTCCCCCCCTCCACAGCGGCAGCCGGCCTCTCCTCGCCGGAGAATCACCGGAGACCCGTCGCCCCTCCTCTGTTTTCCCCTCTCCCCCTCTAAACCTGACCGCAGGGGCCCACTGTCAACCTCTTAGCCGCGGTCGAAGCGGTATGAGTGGTGGCGCCCCGCGGAAATGCGCTTTCGACGTCACCCCCTGGTTTTGCTTTTTATTTGAATTTAAGTCAAGTATTGACCAGGAACTTTGACCAGCCATAACTTTTAAACCATAAGTCCAAATGAATTGATTCTTTTTGCATTGTGCTTGTATTGGAATATTCTAGCAGCACAAAAAATTTGAGATTTTTCTCTGCTGCCTAGAATTTCTGGTGAATTTCAGAAGTGTTCTTGATATTTTTTTTTTGCTGTTTTAATTGTTTTCAGAAGGAGAAGCTTGTCTTGAGGAGAACCAGGAGGAGTGTGAACCTCCTCTGAACTAAGGCAAGCCACACAAAAATTTGCATGGTGTCATTTCAATATTTATGATTTTTCCAACTTGAATATGAGTTAATTCATGCATTTAATTATTTAATGAATATTGTTTATGTTAGTTACTTTGTCATGATTGAAATGCTTAGTTTACCGTAATGTTTGAAAGCATTGACTAGTATGAGGCAGTAGCAGTAGACTTGAAAGTATGGTTATGATGTGGTTATGGTCGGTATTATTTTCATATGTGAGGTAATGATTTTAATATGTTAATGGCATAACTAGAAATGATGAGATATAAAACCAGTGAAGTTGAAACCAGTGAGATAAAATGATGAGTAGTGCAAGTAGAATGACTCTTCAATGTTGATCCGTTTGCGTTAGTACTTTGTGAAATATAATGCATATGATATCGATGCATGTTCATGGCATACAGTGACTCGAGTTTGTTTATTTCAAGTTAAACGTGATAAAAATCCAACTTGAATATAATGTTGATTGGGTCATGGTGCCACTGAATCGAGCTTTCCTAGTGCAACCACATTTGCCTTTATGGGAAGGCCTTTATTCAGTCCGTTGCCATGCCTTTGGTCGGTGCCTCCAACGAGGGAAGGTTATGTGGGTGCGGTACCCTGGCCCGGTAAGCAGACATAACCTTGTGTGCCCGTTGTTGTTATGGTACCTTGCCCCGTTTGGGACCGTTAAGTTGTTTTGCCATGACGGTGGCCGTTGGATGTCTTTGGTAGACATCGGGGCCACCCATGACTTAGCCCAGAGGAGAGTTGGTCGGAGTGGCCGGGAGAGTGTCATGACAATGGGAGGGTTCTGTCGGAATGCCGTTGGTCCACCCGAATGGGAGTGCGAGGCCATGGGTTCCGTGATGTGGGTACAGTGTACTAACTTCTGTAAAGTGTTTACTAATCTATCGATAGCTGTGTCCTCGGTTACGGACATAGCTCGTAAGTAGGTCACACCATGGATCAACATGAATAAATTAATCTTGCACACTAAAGTTATATGCTTGGCACTGGTTAAGTTATGAGATCGTTGAGACTATGATGATGGTCGTCGTTGTCGGAACCTCCATGTTGGGTTTCGTTTGTGATCCGGGAGTGATCACTGTTTGATGATGTTGGTTACGAGGTAACCCATTTGGTAAGAGAGTCTGAGGGACTCGGTGCACAAGTTTGATTCACTGCATCAGTAGTATGTTTAAGCATTTCATTTAACCGGTTTAATTGTCATAATATTGTTTGTCATTATGCTTATGCTTGTTGTGAGCTTGCAAGTATATTCAATGTACTGACCTGGCGTGTCATGCCAGATTTCAGGAAAGTCTTACCGGATCATAAGTGCTCTTCGCGTCTAGATCGTGTCCACATCGGTGTCCCTGTGCTATGGAGTTCCGCTTCGTCGTCGTTCCGCTGCCGCGTAGTTGTCGTGATCGAGGCCCCTTCATGTTCATTAAATAATGTACATATTGTTCAGCCGCACCGTGTGTGCCGCTTGGCCTCGCTACATGATGTAATATCGAACCTATGTTTCCGCTAGCATCAATAAAGCAGTTGTTTCATGTACCAAGTTGTTGTGCTTTGCCAGAAGACTTGATCGCTGGGCTGGCAATGCAAGGTAAACCGGTTACTCTGAGCCGGGGTGCCACAACGCTTGGTATCAGAGCCGCGCTGACTGTAGGACACGCTAGACCGTCGACGCGTTAGTGGAATGTTAGCTAGCTTAAAATTGAGTGCCGGTAGTGTTTGCATCTGATTGCTGCATTGCATGCACTTGGCTTATTATTATTTCTAACCTGCTAATGGTTGTGAGTGTAGATGGCTCCAGTGCCGTATGCGTGCCAGTTGGAACTGCTACCGTACACTTCGCCGCACCTTCTTCGGAATGTATGGCGCCGACTCTACCCTCACGGTGACGACCCAGTGTATCGGGTGTACCGGGAGCGTCTAGCAGACTCAGTATACGAGTATTACGTAGTGGTTACCTTGCGCAGCAGTTCAGCATCAGGCTCTTACACTCGTACCTCTAAGAGTGGTTTTGCTTCCACCTCCGCTCAGGCTATCCAGTTTGCTGCGTTTGAGATCCTTGTTGAGCTACGCTATAACGAGATCCAGATGCAGACCCACCCAGGTTTTTACTACTATCCATCCCTGCACGACGATGGTCGTGTCCGTTTTCCTATCATTGATCCGGCGGCCGATAGTGCTACTAGCCACCTTTCTCGCTATATCACTGCTAGTTATCTTCTGAATCACGAGCTGGCTCGAGAGCTGACTCGTGCTCGCACTGCTCTAGTAGCCGCTAGATCCTATCCCACTCCGCCTTCCATGGGATTTACTCCTTATATTGCACCCGGTTCTAGCTCACCCGTTACCCCGGTTACTCCTCCGAGTAGGTCGGGCACCTCGACTGTGACTCCCCACAGTGCCCCTGCCGAGTGGGCTTCCCTTCTCGCTACTCCTGCAGCCCCCATGCTCCAGCCTCATCCCGCACCTGCCCCTGAGGGAGAGCCCTCGAGGCAGAGTCGTCGTGTTACCTTTAATCCGGAGGTTTCCGTTAACATCGTCAGTTCGGGATCTAAGTCCGGCTCAGGAGAGGACCCAGCAGGACCGGCAGAGCACTAGAGCGTCAGAGTATCCGCAATTGTCATGTTGATGTTCGGATGTAGTCGTACGTGTCATGATGTTTCGTTTCATGTATGGGAGTAGTCGAACTCGTCATGATGTTTACCTTTCATGTATGAGTCTATGTATAATTATGTTGGAACTTTTTATTATTCGCCTTGGTCTTCGCTGCTTTCTTTCAGGTTTGTCGCTTGCTTTTCTTCCCAGTTTTGGATGTTGCTCATCTCGGTTGCTTTATATTGGGAAAAACAAACAATAGGATGACGCGGGGAGGCAGCAGCAGTCATGCTTGTGAGGATGTCCCTGTTCGTCGCTCGGCAAGACAGGCAGGACATTCCCCCGAGCTGTATCCACCACCGCCTCCACCGCCACATCCGCCCTCCACTGAACAAATTATGCGCATGTTTGAAGAAAGAAGGAACAACGATCTGATTGAGCTATTGAGAAGTGTGCAAGCTATGGTTGGGCAGAACGGAAATCAGAATGGTCATCACTCCAAGCTGTCAGATTTTCAGAGGACCAAACCTCCCAATTTCAGTCAAGTTATCGATCCTTTAGAAGCCGATGATTGGTTGCGGGCTATTGAGAAAAAGCTTGAGATTGCTCGCACTGAAGAAGCTGACAAGGTTCCGTTTGCTACACACTATCTTGAGGGAGCTGCCGCTATATGGTGGGATAATGCTAAAGCTATGTGGTCTGCGGTCGAAGAAATCACTTGGGCTAAATTCAAGGACCATTCCCGCAAATACCATATTCCCGCCAGTATTATGAACGTCAAGCAGCGTGAATTCCTAGCTCTCACCCAAGGAAGCCTGTCAGTAATTGAGTATCTGCATAAGTTCAACCATTTGGCCCGTTATTCTCTCTATGATGTGGCCACAGAAGAAAGAAAGATCGACAGATTTCTTGGAGGACTGAACCAGCACCTCAGATGCACTCTCAGTATGTTTGATTTCCCGGATTTCCAAACTCTGGTAAACAAAGCCCTCATTGCAGAAAGAGAATACAAGCTCGTGCATGACAATAAGCTCGCTAATAATGATCATAAGCGCAAGTTTGAGCCTAAGAAGGATGGACAGCCGGTGCAGAAGGCTCGTACCTGGCAGCAGACTCAGGTTGAGTACAAACCCAATTGGCAGCAGAACATTAACAAGACCACTACCCAAGTCAAGAATGTTGTGGCCAGTCCGGTACGCGAAGAGTGTCAGCGCAATAATTCGTGCTTCAATTGTGGGCAAACCGGACATTATGCCAGACAGTGCCCCAAGAGCGGCAAATCAACTGCTCCATTCAGGCCACAAGTCAACCACATGGGGCCATATCCTGTCCAGAAGACCATCCAAGGGCAAGTTCACCACCTCTCCGCAGACGAAGCCCAAGAGGACCCAGAAGTCCTCATTGGTATGTTTCCTATTAATAGCATACCTGCAATAATTTTATTTGACTCTGGGGCTTCCCACTCTTTTATTTTGCGGAGTTTTGTTGCCCAAAACAAATTTCCTTGCTTGATTTTGGGAAAGAGCATGATGGTACAATCCCCGGGATCCGTGCTCAAAAGCAATCTGGTCTGCCGCAATTTGGAGATTGGTATCAAGGGAGTCATCTTCCCAGCTTCTTTGATAGTCATCGAGTCTGCCAAGTTGGATATTATTTTGGGAATGAACTGGTTGACCCAACATCAAGTGTGCATCAACTGTGCGACCCGAGAAGTCACCTTGACAAGTCAGGAAGGTCGGACTACAAAATTCTTTGCTCGCAGAAGTATACCCAAGAAAGAAATGGTCTACACAGTTGTAGCTGAAGAATTGGATCTAATTCCTGTGGTCAGTGAGTTTCCAGATGTATTTCCTGAGGAATTACCGGGAAAGCCGCCAGACCGAGAGCTTGAGTTTGCAATTGACCTTGTGCCCGGGACTACACCGCTATATAAGAAGTATTATCGGATGCCTTCCTCAGAATTAGTGGAACTAAAGAAACAGCTGGACGAGATGCTTCAGAAAGGATACATTCGTCCAAGCTCTTCACCATGGGGATCACCAGCAATATTCGTGGACAAGAAAGACGGCAGTTGTCGGTGTACTAAGTATTAGGCCACTAGTACCCCGTACTTGTGCACGGGCAGTTGTAGCCATCCTCGCGGCAAGACTTGCCGGGAACAGCTCGAGGTCGATTCAAGCCACCAAAGAAATCATCAAGTCAGAGATATGAGGATCAGCAGATAAGCAAAGCTGGGATCCGAAGGCCAGCTTCCCCGGCAAGATCCTTGCCGGGATAGCCTATGGAGCCCGGCAAGGCTTGGCGCCCGGCAAGGCTTGGTGCCCGGCAAGGCTTGGAGCCCGGCAAGACTCGGCGCCTGGCGAGATTCTGCCACTGTGCCACCGCTTCGGCACAGTAACAAGTCTGACATTCTGGGTCCTTCCCTGGATGCGTGGCAACGTGCCAGTGGAGGAGAGCTTAAGCGGTGCTGATGGGATGGCCCCTTTTTCCATCCCCAAGAAAGTGAGGACACCTAAACGGACACCTCACGGTGCATTAAATGCGCTTGTCCTAATCCGTCAGGGGTTAGGTATGAAACCCTGTAGCTACTTTACACCTCAATGTATGTACATTTTACCACTGTGGAGACCCCTTTGAGCGTATAAAAGGAGGCCCAAGGCAACTGCTACAGGGGAGGAGAACCTCTGGCCCATTCTGCATGCGTAGCCGCTCTTTGAACGTACTGTTCATTGTGAGCGCTCCTAAAGGCTGGGCTCAAGAACATCAATAAGAACACAAAGCAGGAGTAGGGTTTTACGCTGATCAGCGGCCCGAACTTGGGTAAAAACCTGACGCGTCGATCATTGGTTCTGCTCTTTGCGTATACCTCTCTCCCCGCCGAATCGTAAAGGGATCTCTCGGGATCCCATAGGTGTCGTACCCCGACATCTTTGGCGCGCCAGGTAGGGGATTGAAGGTTGCGTGAACCTGATCTAGTGCTCGGCATCTTAGTTTCTTCATCATCTTCATCATCATGCCACCCAAGAAGAAGAGCGTTGCGACGGCGCAACCGTCCATGTCTGTTTTGCCTACACCTTCGCGTACAGGCGACGGCGTGGGTGCAGAAGGAAGAGGACTAGAACCCCCGCGGCGTTCTGGTGATCCGAGCCAAGCGAGCGGTATCGTTCGCAGTGGCAGTGGTAACCTGCACGCCGCTGGATCTAGAGATGGCGCTGTGTTGCCTACGGGTGGCACAACGAACTCGAGAGATCGGAGGGCGCCTGCTGGAGCTCCCGCGCCGGCCCAAGCCTCACGACCTACCCAGGTCGTGCATGATGAGCGATGTCATGGCGCTAGTGGTTCAGGGCGTCCCCATGAAAAGGTTTCTGTGCATCGATCCCAAGATGCGCGGGACCAGCATGCACACCGAGCTGCCGGCGGACATGGCGCACGGTCGCGTGACCGTGGTGGTGCTCCCTCTAACATGGTTAGGAGTCAGAGCACCTCACGTACTTCGCACCTGTCGCCACCGCCTACGCCAGCGGAAGCCTTGGCACGTGCGCAGCTGCTCCTCGATTTTCCTCCCGCCCCGGAGAAGATGGAGGAGTGGCGAGCTACTATCCAGAGTCTTATCGGCTTCGCCAACAAGGATGGACCGCAAGAGGCAGGGCCCTCGCAGCGGAGGCCCATCGATCCGGCGCGAGCCGATGTAGAGAAAACCGGAGGTGGTGCAACCATAGTGCACTCCCCTCCGCGGCACCAGCGGTGGCCGACAACTCAGCAAGTCGACCGCCATGAAGAAGTTTCCACAGTGTCGTCCGATCCACGGATGCGCCATGATCAGCGTCAAGTTCTCCAGGAACGGGGCAAGGAGGACGCTCGAACAACCATCGAGCGGCGACGGGAAGCACGCTATCAGTCTGATAAGCGCGCGGGCCGGCTGTCGACGAGCCTGCGCTAGGGGACGTAGGAGACTTGTCTTATGAGGTAGGGACTCCAGCGTTTACCCGTGAGCTGCGGCAAGTCCGGTGGCCCAATTCCCGAACCTTCAAGCCGGAGGTCCCGGAGAAATATGACGGTAAGACCCATCCCTTGGAGTTTCTGAGCATCTACACCATTGCGGTGCAGGCCGCCGGGGGCCGAGATGACAAGATACTCGCCAACTACTTCCCGTTGGTGCTCAAGCCCAACGTCAGGTCGTGGTTGATGCATCTGCCGGAGAATTCTATTTCTTCCTGGTCAGATCTGTGCCATCAGTTTGTTGGCGCCTTCGTTGGAGGCCACCAAACTCCTGGCCAAAAGAGTGATCTGCACATCATCCCTCAGAAGGAGGGCGAGTCCCTGCGCAAGTTTATCCAGAGATTTAGCCGGGTGCAGTACAATATTCCTGACGTTTATCCTGCCGCTGTCGTTAGCGCGTTCCACCAGAACGTGCGTAACCGCAAAATGCGGGAAGAGCTGGCAATGAACAAAGTCAGGAGTATTGCCGAGCTTTACGCTCTGGCCGACAAGTGCGCTCGAGCTGAAGAGGGGAGGAAACTCCCTGGTGAGACTGTTGGCGTGGCGGGCGAGTCCGAAGATGAAGACGCCACGGCCCCGTCAAGGAAAGGCTAGCGGCGAAACAGGAAGCACGGAGGCAAGGCCGTGCTTGCTGTCGAGGAATCCGACAACCCCGGCGCCGCCAAGAAGGCCAAGGTTGGCGACCCCGGCAAGGATCTTGCCGGGTGCCCTTCCTGTCAGGCCTTGGCGGCTGCCGATAAGTCGGAGAACTCCGGCAAGCAGTATTGCAAGATCCATCGCACCAAGGGCCACGATCTCCAGAACTGCCGGCAAGTTGAGCAGCTTGCCGAGAAGCAGAGGGCCGAATACGAGAGGCGAGATAAGAAGAAGGCCCAAGATGGTGCTGAGGGGTCCGACAAGAAGTGCGGTGGCCGAGGGGGTCACCGCGGCAAGGCCAAGCAGCAAAAGGATCGGCCCGCTCGGGGCCGAGATAAAGAAGGAGATGATGATGAGGAAGATGATGAATTCAGTGAGCAAGAATTCCAGAAGGCTACGGAGGCCATGTGCATTGATGGGGGTGCCTCGCTGCATTCCTCCCACCGCCAACTCAAACAGTGGGTGCGGGAGGTCAATGCGGCAGAGCCATCCCCAGATGCATGTAGGCCCCTGAAGTGGTCCAGCACGCCTATCATTTTCGACGCCGAGGATCACCCCGATCGCACAACTGCGGTCGGGTGCTTGCCATTGTTGGTCTCGCCAACGATTTGCAACCTCAAGGTGACGAAAATGTTAGTTGACGGCGGGGCCGGCCTAAACTTAATTTCACCGGATGTGCTCAGAAAGCTCCAGATTCCCGACGAGGACCTCGAGGAAACGGGTACATTTCAAGGGGTCAATCCGGGAAGAACCCAGCCTAAGGGCAAGATTACGCTGCCGGTAACATTTGGCAGCGAGCTCAACTTCAGGACCGAGAAGGTGGTGTTTGATGTCGCCAAGATCCCCATGTCATACAATGGGATCCTTGGTCGGCCAGCGCTGGCTAAGTTTATGGCGGCATCACACTACGCGTACAACGTCTTGAAGATGCCTGGGCCGTTGGGCATCATCACTATCCATTCCGATAAGAAGGATGCGCTCATCTGTGCCGACCAACTTTACCGGGAAGCAGTTGCAGCACCTGCCATCAAGGCACTTGCTCCTGCCGCTGGAACTTCCGGGGGGAAGAAGAAGACCGGCAAGAACCTTGGCGCGAACTCCGGCAAGCGCACCTCCTCGGAGTGCTGCGCTTCCGTCGAGGACGTACCAGAGAGTTCCACCGGCAAGAACAAGAAGTCCAAGGCTGCTCCGCCGGAGACCAAGAAGGTGACTGTCAGAAAGGACGGAACAGGGGGAACCTTCACCATAAGTTTCACCCTAGATGACAAATAGGAAAGCGCGCTCGTTGCTTTCCTGCGGGCGAATGTCGACGTGTTTGCATGTCTGACATCCCCGGTGTTCCCAAGAAGGTAATTGAGCACCACCTCGCTGTCTTTCCTCATGCGCGGCCCGTCAAGCAAAGGGTCAGGAAGCAGGCCTTGGAGCGGCAAGAATTCATTGCCGAAGAGATTAAAAAGCTGGAGGCGGCAGGACTGGTCAAAGGAGTGCTTCATCCAACCTGGTTGGCCAATCCGGTCGTAGTGCGGAAAGCGAATGGGAAATGGAGGCTTTGTATCGATTATACAGATATCAATAAAGCTTGTCCAAAAGATCCCTTTCCCTTGCCGCGCATCGACCAGATTGTGGATGCCACCGCTGGTTGTGATCTCCTGTCCTTCCTTGATGCCTATTCAGGGTATCATCAGATTTTTATGGCAAAAGAAGATGAAGAGAAGACCACCTTTATCACCCCATGTGGTACGTATTGTTTTATACGAATGCCTTTCGGGTTGAAAAGTGCTGGTTCAACATTTGCCAGAGCAATCCAGATTGGTTTTAAGCCACAACTCCATAGAAATATGGAGGCGTATATGGATGATATAGTGGTCAAAACCAAAGACAAAGCAACGCTCATTCAAGACTTAGAAGAAACATTTCCAAACTTGCGCAAGATCAATTTGAAGCTCAATCCTGAGAAGTGCGTGTTCGTTGTTCCTTCCGGCAAGCTCCTCGGATTCTTTGTATCTTGCCGGGGAATCGAAGCGAACCCCGACAAGATCAAAGCTATTGAGCAAATTGAAGCGCTGAGACGCGTCAAGGATGTGCGTCGTCTTGCCGGCTGTGTTGCTGCTCTAAGCAGGTTTATTTCCAAATTTGCTGAGCGCGCCCTGCCCTTCTTCAAAATTTTGAAGAAGGCAGGTCTGATGAAATGGACTCCGGAGGCGGAGGCTGCGCTGCAAGATTTGAAGAAATACCTTTCCTCTCCGCCGACTCTAGTCGCGCCTAAACCACAAGAGCCATTGCTGCTGTATCTGGCAGCAACAAATCAAGTGGTTAGCGCTGCGCTAGTGGCGCAGAGAGAAGCTGATGAGGAAGCAACACCAGCGGCAGGACCGCCAGATGACGCGGCAAGATCTTCCCCGGCAAGGATTGATCCCGGCAAGACAGGATCTGCGCAAACAGAAAAACCCGTGCAGAAGAAGAAGGTGGTGCAGCGCCCAGTTTATTTTGTTAGCTCTCTTTTACAAGGAGCTAGGTCAAGATATTCTGGTGTGCAGAAGTTGCTTTTCGGCCTCCTTATGGCCTCGAGGAAGCTGCGCCATTATTTTCAAGCACATGAGATCACCGTCGTCACTTGCTTTCCGTTGCAACGGATTTTGCAAAATCCGGAGGCAACCGGCAGGATCGTGGAGTGGGCGTTGGAGTTGTCTAGCTTTGGCCTTAAGTTTGAAAGCACTTCGACGATCCAGAGCAGGGCCTTGGCGGAGTTCATTGCAGAATGGACCCCAATGCCAGACGAAGAAGTTCAAGAAACAACTCTCCCCGGCAAGGAAATCGATCAGCAATGGGTTATGTACTTTGACGGGGCTTTCTCGCTGGAAGGCGCCAGTGCTGGCGTGCTGCTTGTCGCACCCACTGGAGAGCACCTCAAGTACGTAGTCCAAATGCACTTTCCCCGGGAGAGTTTGACCAACAACACTGCAGAATACGTGGGTTTGCTTGCCGGTCTCAGGATCGCGGCGGACCTTGGTATCAAAAAGCTCGTCATCAA
This sequence comes from Thinopyrum elongatum, assembly GCA_011799875.1. NCBI lineage: Eukaryota > Viridiplantae > Streptophyta > Magnoliopsida > Poales > Poaceae > Thinopyrum > Thinopyrum elongatum. Next base: position 561,552,648 of record CM022298.1, read on the forward strand.
AGGCGATTCACAACTTGTCGTCAGGCAAGTTAACAAGAGTTATCAAAGTCCATTGATGCAAGCCTACGTAGATGAAGTGAGGAAATTGGAAGAGCGCTTTGACGGTCTTCAAATGGAGCATGTTCCTCGTGCCGAGAACAATATTGCTGACGACCTGTCAAAGCGTGCCGCCCTCAAGTTGCCTGTGGAACCAGAAACTTTTGTGCTCCAATTGACTCAACCATCCGTGGCGCCATCGATGCGGCAAGAAAAGAGAAGAAAGTTGAACTCTGGCCAGTACTTCCCGGCAGAGCTCCCCGGAGCCGCCGGCAAGGAAGTTGCCAGGATCGACATGCCTGCCGGGGAACAACAGGCTCCGGCAGGGCCTCAGGCCCTTGCTGTCGAGACGAACGTTCCCCCGGCAGAGGAGATGCCTTTAGTCCTAGCTGTCGAGCCTCAGGCTCCAGCATGGGCGCAGCACATTGTCCATTTCCTTCAGACAGGTGAACTCCCTGAGGAACAGGAAGAAGCAGCGAGAGTAGCCCGTCGGTCTGTTATGTACAAGTTCGTCGATGACGTCCTGTACAGAAAGAGACCAAACGGTGTGAAATTGAAGTGCATGCCTCAGGAGGATGGACTAGAGCTGTTGGCGGAGATACATGGGGGCATATGTGGTTCTCACATAGGGTCAAGAGCGCTTGCCGGGAAAGCATTCCGGCAAGGTTTCTTTTGGCCTACCGCTCTCCAGGATGCGACTGCACTAGTAACCAAGTTTGAAGCGTGCCAGTTTCATTCGAAGAAATTACATCAGCCAGCTCAAGCTCTTCAGACAATCCCTCTCTCCTGGCCATTTTCGGTCTGGGGGCTCGACATACTGGGCCCTTTCCCCCGTGCTACCGGGGGCTTTGAGTACTTGTACGTTGCTATCGACAAGTTCACAAAGTGGCCGGAGGTGGAAGCAGTGAGGAAGGTGACAGTGCAATCAGCTGTCAAGTTCTTCAAGGGAATTGTTTGCCGTTTCGGTGTGCCCAACAGGATCATCACCGACAACGGCACGCAGTTCACAAGTCGCACCTTCATGCAGTACGTCCAAGACCTTGGCGGCAAGATTTGTTTTGCCTCTGTTGCTCACCCAAGAAGCAATGGCCAAGCGGAGAGGGCCAATGCTGAAGTGTTGCGCGGTCTCAGGACCAGAACCTTTGACAGGCTGAAAAAGTGCGAAAGACGCTGGATTGATGAGTTGCCGGCGGTTCTTTAGTCAATCAGAACGACACCAAATCGAGCCACCGGCCAGACGCCCTTCGCTCTGGTCTACGGAGCGGAAGCAGTTCTCCCCACGGAACTCATATACGGATCCCCTCGAGTGCTCGCTTATGATGAGCTCGAGCAAGAGCAACTGCGGCAAGATGACGCTGTGCTCCTTGAGGAGAATCATCTTCAGGCTGCTGTGCGAGCTGCACGCTACCAGCAAGCATTGCGCCACTATCATAGCCGCAAAGTTCATGCCCGAAGCCTTGAGGAAGGCGACCTTGTTCTTCGGCGGATTCAGTCCGCCAAGAATTCAAACAAGTTGACCCCAAAGTGGGAAGGCCCTTATCGGGTAGTACGAGTCACCAGGCCTGGCGCTGTCCGCCTGGAATATCGAACATCTTCACAAGTTCTACCCATAAGGCGTGGTTGCCGGGGGCCCCTGGCAACCACCCTTTTGTACAAGTCTTGCCGGCAAGGCATGTGATCCTTTGTACAAAGCCAGGCGCAGACCCTGAGCACAGATGAATAAATTTAAGTGTTGTACATTCCCTTAAGGATTCCCATGTTCATATTTATATATATGCATGTTTGTCTAAGATGTTGTATGACACCTAATCCCGGTAAGTTCTAATGAACCACCAAGGTTTCATGTCTTTATTTTCTCTTCTTTCTTTTTCTCAAAAGACAGAAGGATTCCTCGCGTGCACATTTGCCGGGGGGGGGGGGAAGGGAGATATGAATACCAGTTGGCGACGTTCGGAATCGACGCTTGCCGGAGGAAGGACAAAGACAGAAAGCTAAGTCCTAAAAACTCAGAGCAAGTTTTTCTTTTATTACAAAGTTATTTCCTTGGACGATTCCGACTCTTGTATGGAAAATCTGCACGCGAAGGAACCCTTGTTGTAATCGGTCGCGCCCTTATTTTGTTTCGAGCCCGCTCAGCGATTTAAGTGGCTGCACTGAGAACACCAAGGAGTCTTGCCGGCCGCTGCGCCTCCAACAGGCTGCTGAAGTCCCGCACCCAGCGCTCGCGGCAGGTTGCGCACCGGCAAGTTTTTCAATAAGCGTAGGATGAACTCCATACATAAAGGAATCAGACAAGGAAAATAGCAAGCATGAACCTAAACATAGGCAAATTGTATTACATCCATGAATTGCCGCAATTCTAACTTGAGACTTAATTGTCTTTTACATGAGATGACGACGGCAAGGAAAAAAAAGGGAAGCACTCAATCCCTGCGCTGGCCTTCGATCCTTTTGATGGAGTCCACCTTCTCAAGGATAGGCGCGATGCACTCTTCAAGCGCCTCAACATTTACATCCCTTGGCAGATGGCCGAGCGCGTTGGAGAGGTCGATGCCGGGATTGCTGTGCACCACCTTGATGAGCACCTTGCGGAGGATGGCCCGGCAAAGCCGGCGAGTCTCGTTGGCCAGTTGGGTCGCCCGGCTAGACTGGAGCACCCTCAACGTGTTGATGATGCTTTCAAAGAACATCGTCAACCTGGCACTTGGAGATATTCTTTCCTCGGAAGAATACTTGAAGTTCGACAGGCCCATGGTTGACAGTTCTGCGGTAAGCTTCTCCGCGGTGGCGATGAGACGTCCAGTCCAGATCTCCACTCCCTTCTCGTACTCGGTTTGGGCGGCGGCGGCACTCTTGAGCAGGTTCCTCTCTCCTTGGAGATCCTTGAGTAAAGCCTTCTCACGGGCCCTGCCGGTCTCGAGAGACTTCTGCAGCGTGGTCAGCTTCAGCTCCAGAACCGCAATATTATCAGCCGCAGAGGAGAGCTACTTGGTCTTGTCGGACAGGGCAACTTGCATCTCCGCCAAGGAGTGGAGGGTTTTTTCCCTGTCCCCCTTGAGCGTCGAGAGCTCCTTGTCGTGCTCTTCGAGATCTGTTTCCAGCCTCTTCACTTTGTCACTCAGCTCGTTCTTGGCGGCCTCTGCAGCTTCGGCAGCATCGACGGCCTCCTTGAGCTTGCCGGCGTGACTTGCAGTCAGAGCTTCGAGCGCCTCCTTATGTTTTTGCTCCAGCTCCTGGGTCCGCCGCGCGACAAGATTCTCGATATCCTCATCCTTGCTACAAAGCTTGGCGGCGAGCGACTGCTCACGTGCAGTGAGATCTTCCTCATGAGCATCAAGAGCAACGCGGCGCCCCGTCAGGAGGGCATCTTCGGCAGCAATCCTTTGAGCAGCTTCATCATGCGCCTTCTCCATATCGGATTGCTTCAGGAGGATCTCATTCCACTGCTGGCTCACTTGTTCCCGGCCGGCAACCAACTCTTGGAGGGCCTCGGCGTGCCAGATCTGCATTTGTGTGACGTGCCTTTGAAAATCTGCTTCGGCCGCCTCGACAACTGCCATTCTGGAGTCCGCTTTGTCTTTCCGGGCGCGATGGAGAGCCTGGAGCTTGCGGAAATTCTTGCCCATGGCCTGAAGGAGCTGATCCTCTTCAGATTTGCCGCTGCTAGTGCTGGGGTCGTCAACAACTTCGAGCCCGGCAGCAGCAATGATTTCTTCAAAAACTTCTCCTTCGGCTGGTGCCCCAGTGCTTGCCGTCCCCGGCAAGTTGACGAACAGGTTCTCGCCAACCTTGAGGTACTTGCTAGATGAGGGGCCTTCAGATGTTAACGGCTGGTCTTCAGTGGCCGCCTCACCAGTGGCAGGGGGCTCTGTGGCCGGTGCAGCGCCTGGCGCTCCTGCGGCAGGAATGCCGTCAGCGCGGTCCTCAGCCTCCCTATCGCCCCTTTCAGTAGGTTCGTCGGCGGGTTCCTCTTGAGCAGTCTTGACAGCCTCCCCGTCAAGAGCACCACCAGCCTCGATAGTGTCATCCTTGGTGGCCTCGCTGGCAGTGATCCTGTCTGCTTCAGCGGCGGCATCCCTGGCGGTCTCCTCGATGACAGCGTCGACGTCCATGTGTTCCATCACAGGGAACTCTGAAGGGCGAAGGAGGAAAACAGAATAAGATCGAGGTTGAAGTTTGAAGTGACTAAAGACAGAGAGATAAGAGAAAAAGAGTAACAAGCACTCTGAGGCAATCGAGTACCTGCGTCGAGCTGTTGGGAGGTGGCTTCGCCCCTCCCGGCAACTCCGGTTGCCGGGGGTGGGTTGCCGGAATCTGTGCTTGCCGGCTCCTCCTCAGTTGAGATGGGCTCATCGGCAGGATCTCTTGTCGGGGACGTGCTTGTGGGCGGAGCGGTCGATGAAGGAGGCACAATGGGGGTGTCTTCCGACAGCTCTCCTTGTTGCCGTTCTTCTCCTGCGAACCCAAAGATATCAGCAGCAAGAATGAAAGCCTCGGCACCCGCCAGCGAAAAAAAGAACAATGAACTTACGCTGGGGGCTGCGCTGGGGGCTGCGTTGAGGACTGGACTCCGGGCTGACAACGACGGTTTCTGCCACGCTAGTGGAGCCTGCCGGGGGCTCGTCACCCGTAGAAGTCCTTGACCTCTTCGTCATCCTCTCCAGCAATGTTTCTGTGTCACTACAGAGACAATACGAGCAACTTAGTAAGATCGATCCAAGATTGGAAGGTAAAAGCTGTGGCAAAGTACTCACTCTTCCTCCTCTCGCTCCGGACTAAAGCCGGAGATGTCGAAGTCGACCTCCGCTGCGACGTCTGAGTGGGGAGGCAGAGGAGGAGTCCTAGGCCGCTTGGCTGTGGCAGGCACCGGGGCAGCTTCCGGTGCGGTAGTACGAGACCCTCCTGCCGCCCCAGCAGTGGCCGCTGGTGTGGGTCTCGCGCGCCGCGCAGGCTGTTGACGAGCCCCCTGCCGCGGTCCAGTCTTGCCGGCCACTTTCTTGCCGGGGGCTTCGCCGCTCGAAGAAGGCTGGCTTGCCGGGATGCCAGATGCAGCCTTCCGAAGAACATGCTTCGTCTTCTTCGGGGGTGGGGGCTCTTCTCGCGTCTCTTCTTCGGCCGTGTCCTCGCCGGACGAGCTCTCAGCGGCTGCGCTGCTCTCCTCCCCGGCAACCTTGCCCTCCCCGGCAGGCTTTACCTCCACTACCACCTCTGCGTCGCTGGCTTCCCACTCTGTGAAGCCGACGCTGCCGGCCTCCGCGGCAAGATTTGCCTCCTCCACTCTAGTAGCAATGTAAGCTACTTCTTGGTCGGTGGTGGCTCGGATGAAATCTGACTCTTGCCGGACAGGCCTCTCCGTCAAGTTGTCAAAAAACTTCTGCGCTTCCTCCTCGCTTGGCTCGGCCCAGGTCGGGTCAAGGCCGTGGGCGTTGAACATCGGCAGGAAGGCAATGATTGATCCCAAGGCAGAATTGTTGCACAAGGGGACAATCCTTGTCGGCAGCCGGTGCTTGTCTTCGCGCTGGAATAATTTTTGACGGAGAGCGCCAAGCTGCATAGCGGTCAGATTGTTGTTCAGCCCAGGGCGCAATCTCATGATATCTGCCGCGTTCTTGTATTCCCAAGCTGGCCTTCCCCTGTTCTGCAGAGGGGCGATGCGGCGGCGGAGAAAGTCGAAGCCGATCATCTCCATCGTCAGTCCGGCAGCCTTCAGGCGAAGGATCCTGGTGGTGGCGATTGTGAGCCTCTCGTCCTCCGCTACGGGGTCGCTCCAATCCTTGCCGCGGACCACCTTCTGTTGCCAGGGATGACAAAATGGATGGGGATCTGCTTCCTGGATCCAGCACCATTCAGCCCGCCACTCGTCCCACTTTTCGCGGTAAACTCCCTCTGGGTATATTTCCTTATTCCAAGCCCTTGGAATCCAGGCAATAGAACCAAAGAGGGCCTCTCCTTTTTGGATGCGAGGGAAGAAATAATGGCGAAAAAGAGCAGAATTGGGGATCACGCCAACAAAGTTTTCACAGAGATGGGCAAAGATAGACATGCAAAGTACCGCATTCGGCGTGAAATCGAGAAGACGAAAGCCGTATGTGTACATGATATCATTGAAGAAGTCGGAAAAGGGGGGACAGAGCCCGCAATAGAAATATGCAGTGAAGAAAGGGTATCTATCCGATCCGCCTTTGGAACAAGCACCTGGGATTACGCGTGTGGCGGGGTGAGCTTGCGTCCCTTTCGCCCACATGCATTGGTATCGCCCCTTCAGAGCTTCAGCATCGAGCGTTGGAGGGAAGACGACGAGCCTCTTCCACATCTTCGCCAGTTCGCTCTCCGGAACGTCGGCTTTCGCCTCCTTGCCCTTGCCTTTGCTGGCCTTGGGCGGCATGGTGACTGTGAGGACGGGAGTTGGGAGTGGGGCGAGCGTGGAAGCAGCGGGCAGAAGAGGAAAAGGCTTCGCTCTGAGCTCGAGAGGAGGAAGGCGATGGCGATGGCCAGATTGAGAAGAAGAGGGGGGTAAATAGGTTTGTGCCTCTGCGACTTCTCCTTTTTATGGGGAAGAAGCGGGGTCGCCTCTTTTATTCCCCAATGTGAATGCACCTCTATAGGCGCGAGGCAGTTGTAGCCTTTTTGGCACGCTTCCCACGTCGCGCGCTCCGTGCGCGTAGTGGGGGGCATAGTAAAACGAGATATTTACGAGCAGTTAATCCCCTGCCACGCATGCCCGTGCACTGTTTGGGCCTAGCCCAACAACGCCTCGCACTCGTGTATGGCCTAGGTCCGAGGGCTCCTGTCGGTGTACTAAGTATTGGGCCACTAGTACCCCATACTTGTGCACGGGCAGTTGTAGCCATCCTCGCGGCAAGACTTGCCGGGAACAGCTCGAGGTCGATTCAAGCCACCAAAGAAATCATCAAGTCAGAGATCTGAGGATCAGCAGATAAGCAAAGCTGGGATCCGAAGGCCAGCTTCCCCGGCAAGATCCTTGCTGGGATAGCCTGTGGAGCCCGGCAAGGCTTGGCGCCCGGCAAGGCTTGGCGCCCGGCAAGGCTTGGAGCCCGGCAAGACTCGGCGCCTAGCGAGATTCTGCCACTGTGCCACCGCTTCGGCACAGTAACAAGTCTGACATTCTGGGTCCTTCCCTGGATGCGTGGCAACGCGCCAGTGGAGGAGAGCTTAAGCGGTGCTGATGGGATGGCCCCTTTTTCCATCCCCAAGAAAGTGAGGACACCTAAACGGACACCTCACGGTGCATTAAATGCGCTTGTCCTAATCCGTCAGGGGTTAGGTATGATACCCTGTAGCTACTTTACACCTCAATGTATGTACATTTTGCCACTGTGGAGACCCCTTTGAGCGTATAAAAGGAGGCTCAAGGCAACTGCTACAGGGGAGGAGAACCTCTGGCCCATTCTGCATGCGTAGCCGCTCTTTGAACGTACTGTTCATTGTGAGCGCTCCTGAAGGCTGGGCTCAAGAACATCAATAAGAACACAAAGCAGGAGTAGGGTTTTACGCTGATCAGCGGCCCGAACCTGGGTAAAAACCTCACACGTCGATCATTGATTCTGCTCTTTGCGTATACCTCTCTCCCCGCCGAATTGTAAAGGGATCTCTCGGGATCCCATAGGTGTCGTACCCCGACAGCAGTCTTCGAATGTGTGTGGATTACCGACAGTTGAATGAGGTCACTATCAAGAACAAATATCCGCTTCAAAGAATTGATGATTTATTCGATCAACTCAGCGGGGCAAAGGTATTCTCCAAGATTGATTTGAGGACCAGATATCACCAGCTGAAAATTAAGAAGGAAGATATTCCTAAGACCGCGTTCACCACTCGATACGGTCTTTATGAATATACAGTCATGTCATTCGGCCTCACCAACACCCCCGCTTTCTTCATGCATATGATGAATAAAGTATTCATGGACTTTTTGGATAAGTTTGTGGTGGTTTTCATTGATGACATCCTCATATACTCGAAAGGTGAAGAAGAGCACAAGGGACATCTCAGAGCAGTCTTGCAAAGACTCCATGACCATCAGCTATACGCAAAATTCAGCGAATGTGAGTTTTGGCTCAAGCAAGTCGGATTTTTGGGGCATGTTCTTTCAGCAGAAGGCATAGCTGTGGACCCAAGCAAAGTGAAGGATGTGCTCGATTGGACAGCACCCACGACGGTAACTGAGATCCGGAGTTTTCTTGGATTAGCCGGATACTACCACCGATTCATCAAAGGTTTCTCTAAGATTGCCAAGCCAATGACAGAACTCCTCAAGAAGGATAAGAAATTTGTATGGATTGAGGACTGTGAGAAAAGTTTCAATGAGTTAATGACCCGATTGACGACAGCACCTGTGTTGACCCTTCCAGACATCTACCGCAGTTTTGATGTATACTATGACGCATCCAGGAGAGGTATTGGGTGTGTACTCATGCAAGATGGCAAGGTTGTAGCATACGCATCTCGACAGCTACGACCTCACGAAGGGAACTATCCAACCCATGATTTGGAATTGGCCGCAGTTGTGCACGCATTAAAAATTTGGAGGCACTACCTCATTGGCAAAAGATGTCAGATATTTACCGACCACAAGAGCCTCAAGTACATATTCACTCAACCAGACTTAAACCTTCGACAACGAAGATGGCTCGAGTTGGTCAAAGATTATGATCTTGGCATAAATTACCATCCCGGTAGAACCAACGTGGTTGCTGATGCCCTCAGCCGCAAGCCCGCCAATCTGAACGCCCTGATGGAGTCCTTGCCTCCCGAACTCCAAGAAGAGATCGCTCAGCTTAACTTGGGTATTGTTGATGCTGGCCTTGTCAATATATTGGAAGTTACTCCTACCCTCGAGGATGAGATCCGCATGGCCCAGCAAGATGACTCAGCCCTGCAGCACCATGTCAAGCGTATGCAAGAAGGCAAGACCCAGGATTTCTCTAAGGATAAGCAAGGTACTCTAAGGTTTCGAGGACGGATTTGCGTACCTGAACAAGTAGACCTGAGAAAGAAGATCTTGGCAGAAGCACACGAATCTTCATACTCGATTCACCCAGGAGGTACCAAAATGTACGAAGACCTTCGACAGATATTTTGGTGGGACGGGATGAAGAAGGATATCGCATACTTTGTCGCTTGTTGCGATATATGCAACAAAGTTAAGGCGGAGCACCAGAAACCCGCCGGACTTCTTCAACCTCTACCCGTTCCACAATGGAAGTGGGACAATGTCTGCATGGATTTCATCACAGGCCTACCAAGGACTCACCGAGGCAATGATGCAGTATGGGTTGTGGTGGACACACTGACAAAGGTAGCTCACTTTATTCCCATCCGAACCACTTACCGAGCTGATCAACTCGCACAACTATATGTGTCCAGAATCGTCAGTTTGGATGGAGTGCCCAGAACGATCACTTCCGACAGAGGTTCCCTCTTTACCTCCGCATTCTGGTCACGTCTACACCAAGCTTTGGGGACCGCACTAAAGTACAGCACAACCTATCATCCTCAGACAGACGGGCAGACTGAGCGAGTAAATCAAATACTTGAAGATATGCTCCGAGCATGTGCTTTGGCCCAAGGACCCAAGTGGGAAGATTGTCTGCCTTATGCTGAGTTCTCTTACAACAACAGTTTCCAGACCATCCTGAAGATGTCACCGTATGAAGCTTTGTATGGTCATATGTGCCGCACTCCGCTAAACTGGTCTCAAACTGGAGACAGCCGTATTTTCGGAACCGACTTAATGATGGAGGCTGAAAAGCAAGTCAAGGAGATCCGAGATAGACTGCAATTGGCTAAGTCCCGACAAAAGAGTTATTATGACGCAAAGCACCGTCAGATCCGTTTCGAACCCGGAGAGTATGTGTATCTCCGAGTCACACCCACGAAAGGAGTCAAGAGATTTCAGACCCGAGGAAAACTTGCACCCAGATATATTGGTCCGTTCCCAGTTATGTCCCGAGTTGGTACTGTTGCTTATCAGTTGGAATTGCCACCGGAATTGTCAGAGGTGCACAATGTGTTCCATGTCTCTCAGCTGAGGAGGTGTATCTCGCCCCCGGAGAAAAGGACTGATATGGCAGAGATAGAGCTTGCTAAGGACTTAACCTATGAGGAGAAACCATTCCGAATATTGGATGAAACCGAAAGGGTCACTCACAGTAAGGCGATAAGATTTTATAAGGTTTAGTGGGAGCATCACACCGAGGAAGAAACAACTTGGGAGAGAGAGGACTTTTTAAGGGCAGCCTATCCGGAATTGTTTTCCCGAGCAACCGAATCTCGAGGACGAGATTCATCCTAAGTGGGGGAGGTTTGTGACAGCCTGGTTTTTGCTCTTTTTCTTTTTCTGGATTTCTTTGCCATTTGATTTGAATTTGGAGTTTTGAATCAACTCAGTTGGACTTAATCACTTGGGCATGTCTCTGATTTTCACCCAAGTGACTCACCTCCCTCCCAAACCCATCATTTCCTCTCTGATATATCCCATAATGGCCATAGGAATATTTTTCATATGAAAAATATTCATTTTCTTCCCTGAAAACCACTTCAGCAACATATGCTCCAAAGCAACCCTCATTTTTCTTGCCCACAAAAATCTGATAAAATTCCTGAATATTCCTTAGACCTTGGCACACCTCCCTGTGCAAAAATATTTCATAGTCACTTGGAATATTTTTGCTACAGAAAATCATTTCTGTTCTGGACAGAAAATGCAGTTTCTACAGGAAGTGCATTTTTCCTTGATCAAATGAAGCCGAAGTCTTGCACGTCCGTTCCCCCCCTCCACGGCGGCAGCCGGCCTCTCCTCGCCGGAGAATCGCCGGAGACACGTCGCCCCTCCTCTGTTTTCCCGTCTCCCCCTCTAAACCTGACCGCGGGGGCCCGCTGTCAGCCTCTCAGCCGCGGCCGAAGCGGTATGAGTGGTGGCGCCCCGCGGAAATGCGCTTTCAACGTCACCCCCCTGGTTTTCTTTTTATTTGAATTTAATTCAAGTATTGACCAGGAACTTTGACCAGCCATAACTTTTAAACCATAAGTCCAAATGAATTGATTCTTTTTGCATTGTGCTTGTATTGGAATATTCTAGCAGCACAAAAAATTTGAGATTTTTCTCTGCTGCCTAGAATTTCTGGTGAATTTCAGAAGTGTTCTTGATATTTTTTTTTGCTGTTTTAATTGTTTTCAGAAGGAGAAGCTTGTCTTGAGGAGAACCAGGAGGAGTGTGAACCTCCTCTGAACTAAGGCAAGCCACACAAAAATTTGCATGGTGTCATTTCAATATTTATGATTTTTCCAACTTGAATATGAGTTAATTCATGCATTTAATTATTTAATGAATATTGTTTATGTTAGTTACTTTGTCATGATTGAAATGCTTAGTTTACCGTAATGTTTGAAAGCATTGACTAGTATGAGGCAGTAGCAGTAGACTTGAAAGTATGGCTATGATGTGGTTATGGTCGGTATTATTTTCATATGTGAGGTAATGATTTTAATATGTTAATGGCATAACTAGAAATGATGAGATATAAAACCAGTGAAGTTGAAACCAGTGAGATAAAATGATGAGTAGTGCAAGTAGAATGACTCTTCAATGTTGATCCGTTTGCGTTAGTACTTTGTGAAATATAATGCATATGATATCGATGCATGTTCATGGCATACAGTGACTCGAGTTTGTTTATTTCAAGTTAAACGTGATAAAAATCCAACTTGAATATAATGTTGATTGGGTCATGGTGCCACTGAATCGAGCTTTCCTAGTGCAACCACATTTGCCTTTATGGGAAGGCCTTTATTCGGTCCGTTGTCATGCCTCTGGTCGGTGCCTCCAACGAGGGAAGGTTATGGGCGTGCGGTACCCTAGCCCAGTAAGCAGACATAACCTTGTGTGCCCGTTGTTGTTATGGTACCTTGTCCCCGTTTGGGACCGTTAAGTTTTTCTGCCACGACGGTGGCCGTTGGATGTCTTTGGTAGACATCGGGGCCACCCATGGCTTAGCCCAAAGGGGAGTTGGTCGGAGTGGCCGGGAGAGTGTCATGACAATGGGAGGGTTCTGTCGGAATGCTGTTGGTCCACCCGAATGGGAGTGCGAGGTCATGGGTTCCGTGATGTGGGTACAGTGTACTAAACTCTGCAGAGTGTTTACTAATCTATCGATAGCCGCGTCCTTGGTTACGGACATAGCTCGTAAGTAGGTCACACCATGGATCAACATGAATAAATTAATCTTGCACACTAAAGTTATATGCTTGGCACTGGTTAAGTTATGAGATCGTTGAGACCATGATGATGGTCGTCGTTGTGGGAACCTCCATGTTGGGTTTCGTTTGTGATCCGGGAGTGATCACCGTTTGATGATGTTGGTTACGAGGTAACCCGTTTGGTAAGAGAGTCCGAGGGACTCGGTGCACAAGTTTGATTCACTACATCAGTAGTATGTTTAAGCATTTCATTTAACCGGTTTAATTGTCATAATATTGTTTGCCATTATGCTTATGCTTGTTGTGAGCTTGCAAGTATATTCAATGTACTGACCTGACGTGTTATGCCAGATTTCAGGAAAGTCTTATCGGATCGGAAGTGCTCTTCGCATCTAGATCATGTCCACATCGGTGTCCCTGTGCTATGGAGTTCCGCTTCGTCGTCGTTCCGCTGCCGCGTAGTTGTCGTGATCGAGGCCCCTTCATGTTCATTAAATAATGTACATATTGTTCAGCCGCACCGTGTGTGCCGCTTGGCCTCGCTACTTGATGTAATATCGAACCTATGTTTCCGTTAGCATCAATAAAGCGGTTGTTTCCTGTACCAAGTTGTTGTGCTTTGCCAGAAGACTTGATCGTTGGGCTGGGCTGGCAATGCAAGGTAAACCGGTTAATCTGAGCCGGGTGCCACACCGTGGCCGGGCACAATTCGGATATTGTTGGGCTGTGTTGATGGATATTTCACTGGACACGTTAATTATCTCTCTGGTTGCAACACACGCTCGTATGTGCTAGTTTTTTGTAATGACTAGAACAATGCCTGTGTGTTGCAACGAGATATAAATATTCCAGTACATTAACTTGTGAATTATCTGTCAATAATAATGCGATTGTGTAAATAAATGTTTATCAAATTCTGCTCGTGAATTACCTTGTATTTTGATTAGAAGTTTAGTAAGTAAATTAAAGTGGAATTGGTTCAGAAGATAAGTAAATTAAGGTGATTGATTATCATATACTACATGGAAGGTTGGACGAAGGGGTGATGGAAAGAAAAGTGAAATGGGAACCTTACGTTCTTTTTAAGTAGTAGAGATATTTTACAATAATAACTTGGAAAAGGGAGACGTAAAAAAAACTTGGAAAAAGGGGAAAACACCATTCCTGACTAGAAGAGCGTTACTTCCGGCCTAATAGGCCCACAGTCTCTCTATAAGAAAAGGCCCACTGGCATAAACCCTGGACGAGTGAGTGTACAGTACACTGCATTGTACGCAGGCGCAAACCCCCCCATCCTGTACCTAGACCGGCGGCACAAGCGAGAGAACAATGGCGGACGAGCACGAGGAGCCCCCCAACCACCCCGCTCCCCCCGCTCCGCCCGTTCCGGCGTACATCGAGGAACTCGACACGAAAGGATGCGAGTGGGAAATGGCTCCGCTCGACCCGCATCGGCGGACGCTGGCTTTCTTGGAGGCAGCCCGCATGATCAGGACTAATCGTCAAACCCGTGTCAAGGTGAGCAGATTTGTATTTGTTATTTATGATGATTCCGATCAGCGATACACCGGGCCACCCGGAGTTATCCGGTAGGACCGTCCGTCCGTACGTCGGAAATCCTCGTGCCCGTCGCATACGCACGGAGTTTCGACCCGCGACCCAAAACTCCCTTGAAAAAAACCCCTCCTTTTTCGGCCGGGCGACCCAACCAATCGGTCCGTACGTCGGCGTTGTGATGGCCTGCCACGGCTCACAAAAAATAATCTGCCTTTCGGCCTCCAGCCCATCAAAGCCCAATTAGCCCCCGGCGCTAGGTCTTGTGGTTTGTCCTTCCGCCCGAGGGGGCGGCGGCGGCGGCGGCGGCGCCGCCATGGATGCTTTCAATGTTTTAGCTTTTTATCGAGAGTGTACTTGGTTTTCAGCCAGAAATTTCTCCCCTCTTTCTGTCCCCGTATTGTTCTGCTCTGTTATTACTGATTGATTTTGGTACCTCAGGATATTCCCGACTTCGTGATACCAGTAATGGCGGATGAAGAGGAATATTATGGATTGATGCTTCAAATCCAACAGCACGTCCGGAGCGTCCAGTCAATTCCCTTGTATGGCAAACCAGTTACGCCTCCGGTACTTGATATCAGCGAGGAAGTGTTCTACATCGTACGACTGATGAGTGATCAGCCAAATGATCACGTCGATCAGTTGTTTCGATCGTCAGACATGTACTATTTGGGTTTCAAGCCAGTGGGTGCGGTCGAGTACTTTGTGTTTTCCGATATTAAATTGCCATCCTGGATAAAACACTCACATCTGCCATATGGGTCTGAGCACGGCAAGATGTAAGTTCTACGTTTCCTTTATCTTCATCTTTTGATCTTGTTTGTGCATGAATGCATTGGCTTCTGTAAGGCCAGAAAAAGCTGCTGAAATAGATGGAGTTCTACTTATGCAGCATTGAGTTAATTGATATTATCTTTACTCATTTTTCCTTGCCTTTTTGGATTGTCGATTAACAGATGGCAGTGTACCTTTTCAGTTAAGCCTTTGCGTTACATCATATCAACAGATGTACACTAGGTTATCAATTTCTGATGTGGTTACTGAATGTTGACTTCTTTTTTGTAATTGTGTCCTGACTAGACTCGTTGAGTTCCTAGTAACTATTGGCTTCTGGATTTGCCGTGTAGCTTTCCTTTAGGCACGGGGCGGTGCTATTTTCCACCACTGTTGTGTGTTCTCCTTTGCCTGGTTTGATGTTGAAGTAGTGGTTGGTTTTTGTGGGTGTATATTTTGCATCAGGATTTTAGAACAACGGAATATTAGGTCTGGCATTTTCATGTCCTTCTTTGGTGCTGAGTGGTGGTGGCTGGTGTGTGTGCACGCTCCTAGTCAGTTTGCAATGCGTTTATTGTGTTGATTGATAGGAGAATAAACAGCTAGTAGCTTAAGTATTTACATTGAAGAGTGCATGACCATGCTATGAATCCACCGATCAAGCTTCAGTGCACTTTGCATGTTCTGTTTTTTTATGAACCTTTTATATATAAAAATTTCAAAGCCTTTACTCGGGGACAAGTATCTGATCACTTCCCAAACTTGAATTGGCTGTAAGATATGATTTTCAAGTAACAGTCTTGGATATTTTAAAGAAACTACAATTTCACAACAATAGACAAACATAGATAGTAGAGTTGGTTATCTGTGCAAAGTAAAAACAGCATCTGGGTAATGTAATATTGCTACACCATTTCTCATAGCTAAGAGCCGATAAAATGTCGAACATACCGTTTCATTTTTTTTTGTTTATTTGTCTTTTTGAGGTATCACTGTGCTCAAATACACAATTACTGTTTATTTTTTTGCAACTTGATTGTTGTGACGTTATATAACACATGCATTGTTATGTGCAGACTTGACACTATTTTTGGACTGCACTGGTGGAACCAAATTCTCTACACGTATATGAAATGTACGCCCAACAACTATAAGAAGTACGATGTCCAAAGACTCAAGGTCCTTAAATGGTCTATCTTGATGTTTGCTGAGCCTCCAAGACTGCGCTCTCATCAAACAAGGGTCGGATCATTGATCGGGAGTGCAGAGGATGGAGATATTGGCAGTTCTGAAGAAGGAATTCATAACTGGAAGACTTTGAGTAAAGTAGGCTTTCGCTATAAACTGAAGCCAGACTATACTCACTCCATGTATGTGCTTGATAAGCATACACAGTATAAGCTTTTCTGCGAAAAGAATAAGGAGTTTGTACCTTGGCCTATTGCTGGGGCCAAGGGGGAGATTTTGGTGTTCAAATATGATGAAATGCTGGTGCTACATATTATTAAGATTCAGCAGGACGCATCCCTAGGTAAGATATGTGAACTTCTTGAGAAGCAGCCATCTCCAAGAAGCGATTGGAAGAATCATTTACTACACCCAAGCCTGCATCGAAATGTCCCTACCTACCTTATCTTCATCCTCACCCGCGGAGAGGTGTTTACTTGTATCACTTAAAAATTTAGCCTAGCATGCATTTTTATTTCAACTAGTTTGCTGATCACTTTAAATATATTACAGGAATTCTCTGTTCGAGTAAGGGAGGCTGCTGGTCTTCTTTTGAAGAACAGCCTACAGAAGGATTTTAGGCGAATGGTTACTGCTTCTCAAGAGTACGTCAAATCTGAGCTGGTTCGTTGCATATGTGAAGTTAATAATAAGCTGATTCAGTCCACTGCTAGAGCAGTATCAATAGCAATTCTGAAGATAATTGGTGCTCCACAATGGAAAGATCTACTCGATGCTTTCAAGATTGTATGAACAATGGTGTTTTAAATGAGATCAACACACTTGCTGGTCTTTAACCTTTATTGTTGTTGACAGATTTGTGAGGGAGTTCCTCTACAGCTTGATTGTAATAATCCTGGCCTGTTAGAACGAGCAATCAATTATTTCTTCAGAAGATGCCTTGAGGTTATACACTGTTATGGAACTTTACTTAGGTTGTAATGTTTATTGAGTTCATCGTAACATGACAGTTCCTTTGATCTATTTTGTCGTAACAGATGTTTGAGTCGTCGCATGCGAGTCTTAGAAAATTGGCATTGGACTCTGTTAATCGCTACATTATAGTGATACCAACAGTAAGAATCTCCTTTTCTTCCTCCCTACAGTTCTGCCCGGTTAATGTTGTTAACTAATCATATGGTTTTGTCCACAGCTATTGCGCATGTACATTGATGACTCCTACCTTGAGGGCCTATTTTACCTTCTTAAGGTATTTTTCTTGCTTAATGGTTTGCTGTGGTTTTGTAATACTACTTTCTTTTTGTTACCATTTTTTCGATTGTGTAAATTTGCAGGAAAATTGGGCTGGAATGAGAGAAACCAAATGGAAGGAGAGGGAAGCTGCTGCTAAGTTTATAGGCTCTATAGGAGAGGTTCATATCTATGAAGCACATCCCCGTCTTCCAGAGGTATGCCATCGGCTTAAGTATCAAACACTCTAAAAATAGTGAGCATTAATTAATTCTTTTGAATTGAGTCCACAACTCCTAAGGTAGTGCAGAGAAGGGCAAAATTCTGAATAGAAGGGCATGCTGAATAGTATCAAACTCCTATTCAAGATCTTGCTTCAAGAAAGGCAGCATGCCAAATAGAATTAAGTTTAAATAACACCGTTTAGGTGTTCTCAAACCACCATTTGTCAAACATGGAATTAACTAGTTGCCAACTTCCCATCTTGGTGTCTCGTCTAAGAGTGATTTAACAGTTAGAAGCTTACTTCTGTAATATATAGTGTATATCACTCGAAAAATGCCAATGGTGGCCGCGCTGCAGGCAGGCCGGAATCTCGGCCGCTGCATCGCCACGGGGATGCGCGCTGGCATTGTATATGTCATGTATTTGCTTTTCTTTTGGCCCGTATTGAACTCGCCAGGTCCCACGCACATGCAAAAGGCAGCTAGGCCAGCTAGGCTCGTCTGACATGTACGCACAAGACCTGTACGCATCTAGGCTTCAGACATGCACCCCTACGTCGTGCTGCTGGCATGGCTGACCACAAGTTCTTTCAAGCACGACGTGGATCATTGCTTGCCAGTAAGTTTGCCATCCTTCATTAAGCGCACTCATGTTAATTCAATCTCTCTGGCTGGATCAAATGATTAGGACGATTCTATTATGGTGCACAGCAAGACGACCGTCCCGGTCAGAGCTTGGTAGTGAAATCTATTTTACGTCAATGAACATGTTTTACATTTTGATTGGTACTCATTTAACACATAAAAAAAGTATTTGATTGTGATGCACATATTGACTTAACTACGATGGATTAAGGGTTAAGAACGTTTTAGAACGCATGCCTGGGCGAGGTGTATGCTTATTGTACTGCGGGCAATGTCTCCTCTTTCTTTTACACGCGGTCACATCACCACCATGAAGTTTGAACAGCTTTTGTCCTTCCATCAGTTGTCTTGTCCTACAGCTAGCCCAACTGCGCGGCGTGCATGCACAGTGAGCAGCCGCGCTCCCTAGTCAAGCGCCCGGTGTGGTCCGCGCCGGAGATGAACAAACCATGCATGCCATTTTAACCATATAGATTGAATTTGCTGGGTATGCCAAATATGGTTGTTAGAGATAGCGAAGGGAAAAGTGGCGGGCTAGCTCTGTTATGGAAGAAACATGTAAATGTGGAGCTGCACAATTATTCAAGATACCACATTGATGTAGAGATAGTGGAGCAGGATGGTTTCAGATGGAGGTTCATGGGCATATATGGAGAACCTGCAACAGAAAAGAGGGATAATACATGGAAGCTTCTGAGAATTCTTTATCACTAGCTTAATCTCCCATGGTTGTGTGCTGGAGACTTCAATGAGATTCTTTATAGCCATGAAAAGAAGGGCGGTGCAGCCCGAACACCACAACAAATGGAGAAGTTTCGTATGGCTCCAGCGGACTGTGGCATGCGTGACTTGGGCTATTTAGGGGACAAGTACACATGGAGAAACCATAGCCATGTAGCCAGTAAATATGTCAAAGAGAAACTAGATAGAGCGGTGGGGTCTCAAAGCTGGTGTGCTAGGTTTCTGTCTTACAAGGTGATAATTGGAGACCCAAGGCATTCAGATCATCGTCCGGTGACCATTCTAGTAGAGGGCAGAGACAGAGAAGCAAGAATTCAAGAGGGCAGCAAGGGGTTCAGATTTGAAGCGAAGTGGTTACAGGAGGAAGGTTGTGAAGAGATTATAAGTAATGCTTGGTCTGCTGCTCCCCTCCAAGGGGAGTATGATCTATCAAAGAGATTAAGGAAAGTAGGGAGAGATCTTCAGGACTGGGACTCTAATGTTCTAGGTAACTTGGAGAAAAGAATTAAAGCAATCAAAGTGGAACTGGAGAAAGTCAGAAGGGCCCCAATTGACCAGACTATAGTGTCTAGAGAACACTTCTTACGGGAGAAGCTTGCTAGGCTGGAGCAGCAGCAAGACACTTTTTGGAAGCAAAGAGCTCATGTTAGGTGGTTACAAGCAGGGGACAAAAACACATCCTTTTTTCATGCTTTTGCCTCAGAAAGGAAAAGGAAGAATACTATAAAGGGACTTAGAAGGGAAGATGGCAAGTTGATAGAGGGTGAGAACTGCTTAAAAGAACATGTAGCAAGTTATTTTTTTAACCTCTTCACTTCCACGGTTGGGCCAAACAGTAAAGAAGTTCTACAAGACGTGAGGCCTATAGTCTCTGAGCAAATGAATGAGAGCCTTTGTGCAGAGTATACTGAAGGGGAAGTAAAGGCAGCAGTATGGAGCATTGGAGACCTGAAAGCACCAGGGCCCGACGGAATGCCTGCAATTTTCTACAAAAGATTTTGGCATATTGTGGGAGACAAGGTAACAGCTGAAGTTCTGAACACCCTCAAAGGCGCTCAAATGCCGGAGGGGTGGAATGATACCATGGTGGTTCTAATTCCAAAGTGTCCCAACCCACAAAGCATGAAGGACTTAATGCCCATCAGTCTTTGCAATGTCACCTATAAGGTGATTTCTAAAGTAATCTCAAATAGACTGAAATATATTCTTCCTGATATTATATCTCCTAACCAAAGTGCTTTTGTTCCGGGCCGCATAATTTCAGATAATATCCTCTTGGCATATGAACTAACACATTTTTTGCAGAGAAGAAGAAGAGGCAAGGTAGGCTATGCAGCGCTGAAACTAGACATGAGTAAAGCCTACGACCATGTGGAATGGATTTTTTTGAAAGAAATGATGCTTAGACTGGGGTTTGCCATTGGCTGGGTAAATTTGGTGATGAAGTGTGTTACAACGGTGAGGTACCAAGTCAAGGTGAACAAGGACTTGACAGAGTTAATCATACCCCAGAGAGGATTGCGACAGGGAGACCCTCTCTCACCCTACTTGTTCCTCCTGTGTGCAGAGAGTTTCTCATCTATGCTATATGAAGCTGAGAGGATGGGCATCTTGTGTGGTATTAAACTCTGCAGAGAAGCACCAAGTGTGAGTCACCTCCTGTTCGCAGATGATTCACTACTATTTTTTGAAGCTAATGCGAGCAATGCTAGAGCTGTGAGCTCCATACTAGACAAATATGAAGCTTGCTCAGGGCAAGTTATTAATAAAGAGAAATCAGCTATCCTTTTCAGTAAGAATACAGATGAAAATCATAAGAAAGAGGTGATGGACATTATGCATATACTATCTGAAGGTCTCAAAGGAAGATATTTGGGAATGCCGGCTTATGTAGGGAGGGTAAAAAAAAAAAGAACTTTCATTTATATAAAGGAGAAGATATGGAATAAAATTCAGGGGTGGAAGGAAAAATTACTTTCAAAGTCTGGAAAGGAGGTACTTATTAAAGCGGTAGCCCAGGCTATACCAGTGTACACAATGTCCTGCTTCGATATAACTAAATCATTATGTGAGGATCTCAGTTCCTTGATCTGCAAATATTGGTGGAGCCAAATGGATAGAGTTAACAAGATACATTGGACAAGCTGGGAGAAGCTATCTAAACCAAAGAGAGTGGGAGGTCTGGGTTTCAGGGATCTACATCATTTCAACATGGCAATGTTGGCAAGACAAGCATGGCGCCTCCTCCAATCTCCTTCCTCCTTGTGTGCAAGAGTACTTGCAGCAAAATACCATCCAGAGAGTAGTATAATCGAAGCGAAGCCGAAGAATGGAATGTCATACACATGGTGTAGCATCCTAAAAGGAGTTGAGCTTTTAAAAAAGGATTGATTTGGCGAGTGGGCGATGGTAGAAGCATAAATATTTGGTCAGATCCATGGATACCAAGAGGCAGCACTAGAAGAGTTACCTCTGTGAGAGGAAGACACCTGGTCACAAGAGTTGTAGAACTCATTGATCCAGCCACAAACACTTGGGATAAGCAGTTGGTGCAGCAAACCTTCAGCACTAAAGATGCTGAGATAATCCTACAAATTCCAATCCAGGAGCACACTAGTGATCTCATCGCTTGGCATTATGACAAGAAAGGGTTATTTTCGGTGAAATCAGCTTATAAGGTGGCTATGGACTGTGCAGAACAAGAATAGTCTCGGGGACAGGCATCTAGTACATCGAGTAATAATGAAGGTACAAATTTCAACTGGGGAAAACTTTGCGCCCTCCCCCTGCCAGGTAAGATCCTGCACTTCTTATGGCGTCTAGCAACTTATAGTTTACCCTTGAGAATGAAACTAAAGCAGAGGGGTTTGGAAGTGGATACACGATGCCCAGTTTGCTTCAGATTTGATGAGGATGGAAGGCATTGCTTCCTGAAACAAAGCCAATGCTGGAGATAAAATCAAATGCCCAGATGACATATTATCTTCTATTAATTACCATACTTATGAATACAGGAACCTAAAGCAGCGAAGGACGATCCCAAAGCAGGCAAACATCCAAAAGTGGACTCCTCCACCAGGTGAGTTTTTTAAAGTAAATACTGATGGTGCATTTCACAAAGGAACGCATGCTGGAGGATGGGGGTTTACTGTAAGAGATGAGTATGGTATACTTTTAGCTGCAGGTGCGGGAAACCTGGAACACGTCTCGGATGCCCTTCATGCTGAAGCACTAGCACTACTAAATGCGCTCAATGCAACAGCCAAGATGGGTTTTAACCAAGTCATCTTCGAAATGGATTCCACAGTGCTGAAGCAAGCGATTTCAAGTGAGGACTATGACCTAGCGCCACTCGGAGCCTTGTTCCAAGAGATAAAATTTCAACTGAGGGTCGCTTTTGAGAATGTAAAACTTTATGTATGCCCTAGGTCTTGTAACAATGCAGCGCATGTCTTAGCAGCACATGGAGCTAGCTTAGGAGATGGCATGTATGAAATCTGGTTAGGCCAGTTTCCTGAACTTGTAATGAACTCTGTAGCTGGGGATTTAACCAGCAGGTCTCTGTAATGCAATAGCAATTGTTCCCTTCAAAAAAAAAGAAGGGGATGCCTACAACCAATGCCTAAATAAAGGCATATGTCGGAAAGTGCAAATATTAATAGATTCAGTAAAGGAAGGCCCGGAATGGGCTGAGCAACTGCCCGAAAGTGTTGATCTGCACAGAAAGTACTAAACCCAGTTGCTCACTACACTGTTTTGATTTTATTTATTTTTTTGTGAATTGCAGTTGGTCGCTGTTTCGACAACTGTTTTCAAAATCTTGTTTTCTTAACTAGCCGAGAAAATAGTAGAGGCTTAACTTCTTTTAGCAGAATTAATGCAATTAGAAAAAAATATTGGATATAATTAATTTAGAACTAATTTATTCCCTTTTCAGAAGGAAGAACAAAAAATTTTAAAAATAAAATAAAGAAAATACGGAAATAGATTTTTTTTCCAAAGTCTTAAACAAACCGTGTGATATGTGGCAAATGAACTAACAAACAAAGTTTTATATCGAAGCCAGTACGTATTAAAACTGTAAAATGTTTTCAAAAGACTGAAAGAACGAGCGCTTGGAACAAAAATTGATCATTCCCTTGTTACATTGAAGAACTGTCATGTGAAAATAGGCAAGCTTGTACCTTGACCCCTATTAAAAAGGATTTTTAAAAATAGTTTAGATTAACAAAAAAAATAGTGTTGGAAGACAAATAATGGTTGCTTGGTAAATAAAATATTTCAGATTGCTTGGTAAATCGTGATGTTATTGAAATTAATGTAGATGCAATGTCCCAATATGAAACACTTTTCGGTGCTACATGTGCGATTGCTTGCGACGGAAAAGGTAACTTTATAGCTACAACTAATTGGTTCCTTCCACATATCAGTCGTGTCGATGCGGCAGAGATAACAACAATCAGAAACGGATTATACTTAGCAGGGAATCGGGTGTACTAAGTTGGTGATAGAATCTGACAGCAGTTTTACAGTGGAGGCAGTTCAGCAGGGAGGCGACCATGTGGGTTCTGTCATGGCTATAGTACTATAGTGCAAGGAGATAGCCCCGGATTTTGCAAGATATCATATGCTCACTGTCTCTCGGAAGCAAATGAAGTTGAAGAATTCTTTTAGCAGAAAATGTTCTGCGTTCTG
Source organism: Thinopyrum elongatum (assembly GCA_011799875.1). Taxonomy (NCBI): domain Eukaryota; kingdom Viridiplantae; phylum Streptophyta; class Magnoliopsida; order Poales; family Poaceae; genus Thinopyrum; species Thinopyrum elongatum. The sequence continues at coordinate 561,575,957 of CM022298.1, forward strand.
GGACTCTATGATCCCTAATTTTATTTCTCAAACTCTTATAAATGACCCATCGATCATTTGAGAAATAAAGTCTTTATGCCTTTAAAAAATAGTTCAGACTTGGGACATACTTCACAAGTGAAAACTAGTGAGGATTTGAACAATAAACCAAATAGCAGGAATCCCTATTAAAAATGGAAATAAGGAAGAATACAGGTTAGCTCTTCTATTAGTTATTCTTAGTATAGAACGTTTATTAAGAACCAAAGAGTTAGAATAACAAATGGTCTTGAACTAACATGATTTTGTAGGAAAGGCTTGACTATTGGAGCAAGTAGCAATCTCATAAAGGAAAATTTCTCGCTGATTTTAAAAACCGAAATCCTGATACTACCAGTCTTAGTTTTAAAGCTTACATTGAGAAGCGTGGCACTCCCATTCCATGATATGTTATCAAAATTTGCAGCAGGAATACACTTGTGTCGTTGTTGGGATTAAATCCGGCAGATCTCGGGTAGGGGGGGTCCCACACTGGTGATCTTAGCTTGATGGTGATAGGATGAACAAGGGACATGATGTTTACCCAGGTTTGGGCCCTCTCGAAGAGGAAAACCCTACTCTTGCTCTTGTTTATATTGTGTGGGTGGAGCACAAAGTACATGATGATCTACCTCGAGACCGCATGTGAATGTATGATTCTCTACCCTATGGTCTAAAATCCCTCTGCTTACATAGACAACAAGGCTACCTAGGGTTAAATGTAGGTCGGTTGCATCTAGGGATAAACATGTCGATGATTAAAATGTGTCTTGGAGTATGCGCCAAGTCTTCAGAGGATTACATCTTGAGCACACCGAGGGGTGATACATCTTTAACGTATCTATAATTTTTTATTGTTTCATGCTATTATATTATCAATCTTAGATGCTTTATATGCAATTTTATATCATTTTTTGTGAACCAACCTGTTAACTCAGTGCCCAGTGCCAGTTCCTGTTTTCTGCATGTTTTTGTTTTTCAGAAAATCAATACCAAACAAATTCCAAACACGATGAAACTTTACCATGATTTTTCTAGACCAGAAGGGACCCTAGAAGGTTCAGGAGGTGGCTAGAAGATCTACGGGAGAGCCACAAGCTGCGCGCCACCTAAGCTTGTGGGTCCCACACAGCTCCGTTTGATCTAATTCCAAGCCTATAAATTCCCATAAATCCCAAAACCAATAGAGAGCCACCCGAAACAATGTTTCCACCGCCACAAGCTTCTGTTCTTCTGCGATCCCATCTGGAGGCCTTTTCTGGTACTCTGCGGGAGGGAGAATCGATCACAGAGGGGTTCTACATCATCCTTGCTGCACCACCAATGATGTGTGAGTAGTCTACCACAGACCTACAGGTCCATAGTGATTAGCTAGATGGCTTCTTCTCTCTCTTTGATCTTCAATACATGTTCTCTTCGCAGATCGATTCGATGTAATCTTTTGCGGTGTGTTTGTTGGGATCCGATGAATTGTGGGTTTATGATTGGAATATTCAATGAAAGTAAATGAGTCTTTCTTGGACTTTATGATGCATTATTGTTATAGCTTTGTATTTCTCTCTGATCTATCAGTTTGGTTTGGCCAACTAGATTGATTTATCTTTAGTGCGAGAGGTGCTTTGTAGTGGGTTCAATCTTGCAGTGTCCTCACCCAGTGACAGCAGGGGTAGCGAGGCACGTCTTGTGTTGTTGCCACTAAGGGTAAAATGATGGGGTTTAATCATACTGCTTGGTTTATTCTATCTACATTATGTCATCTTGCTTAAAGAGTTACTCTGTTTGTCATGAACTTAATACCCTAGATGCATGCTGGATAGCGGTTGATGGGTGGAGTAATAGTAGTGGATGCAGACAGGAGTCGGTCTACTTGTCACAAACGTAATGCCTATATACATGATCATTGTCGTGAATATCGTCATAACTATGCGCTTTTCTATCAATTGCCCAACGTAATTTGTCTACCCATCATATGTTATTTTTATGAGAGAGAAGCCTCTAGTGAAAACTATGGCCCTCGGGTCTACTTTAATCATACTACAAAAACCAAAAATACCTTGTCGCAATTTTATTACTTTTATTTTACTTTAAATTTATTTATCTACCACTACCAGATTTGATCCTTGCAAGTAATGAGTTCAAGGGGATTGACAACCCTCTTGCCCGTGTTGGGTGCAAGTATTTGCTCTTATGTGTGCAGGTACTGTTTACTAGGTGTTTGCTTGGTTCTCCTATTGGTTCGATAACCTTGGTTCTCACTGAGGAAAATACTATCCACTACTATATTGCTTCAACCTTCCTCTTCGGGGAAAATTCCAATGCAACTCACAAGTAGCGGAAATGGATTATACTTAGCAGGGAATCGGGTGTACTAAGTTGGTGCTGACAGCGGTTTTGCTGTGGAGGCAGTTCAGCAGGGAAGCGACCATGTGGGTTCTGTCATGGCTATAGTTCTCGAATGCAAGAAGCTTGCCCTGAATTTTGCAAAGATATCATATGATCACTGTCTCTGGGAAGCAAATGAAGTTGATGATGTGTTAGCGAATAATTCTTTTAGCAGAAAATGTTCTATGTTCTGGGACTCTATGATCCCTGATTTTATTTCTCAAACTCTTATAAAGGACCCATCAATTATCTGAGAAATAAAGCCTTTATGCTTCTAAAAAAATAGTTTAGACTTGGTTGTTACTTCACGAGTGAAAATCAGTGAGGATTTGAAAAATAAACCGAATCATTTGAATAGCGGGAATCCCAATTAAAAATGGAAATAAGAAAGAATACAGGTTAGCTCTTCTATTAGTTATTCTTAGCATATAATGTTTATTAAGAACTAAAGAGTTAGAATAACAAAAAGGTCTTGAACTAACATGATTTTGTAGGAAAGACCTGACTATTGGAGCAAGTAGCAATCTCACAAAGGAAAATTTCTCGCAGAGCGTGCAAATCATGCTACAGAACACACCAAAAAATGATTTGATATTAGATTACTTTGGTTTTTGGATTTAATTTTAAAAACTGAAATCCTAATACTGCCTGTCGAGGCAACGAACCTGACAATGAGTACTAGTGGTACGAACTAAGGGCGGAGCCTAGCTACGGCGCAAGTGTATCACTCGGATTTTACGAGTTCAGGCCCCTCTCAGAGAGGTAACAACCCTACGTCTCGTGCCCTGAGACTTGTGTTTTCTCTTGGGGTATAAGATTACAGTGGATGCTAAACCCTTGCCTTGGAGACGTAGGGAGGCTTATATAGAGTGCGCCTCGACCTCATAACTGCCATGTTACAAGGGGGTTAAAGGAGTATAACTACAGTAGTTACTGGTAACGACAGCTATAACTACACTTGAAGTCCGACATTAAGCTACTCGACCGTTGCAGCTCCCACGTCGCCCCTATGCCTCCTCTGTCTGAGTGATGATGGCTGGGCCGACTAGAGGGAAGATGTCCGAGTGCCGTCGGTCTATCCGAGTGGATTTCCAGTGGTGCACATCCAAATGTGCTTGTGGTCGGAGGACTTTCCAATGATGGTGTGGGACCCTAGGTGGGCCTTAGATGTCAGGATTTTGACCCTACTAGTAGTAGGTGACCCCATCATTAGCCCCTGCATCGGTTGAGGTTTCGCAAGACAAGTGAGTTGAGCCTTTGGTTTGGTCCGAGTGCTTTGGGGTCACTCGGAGTCCGTCGCCAAATGGTTACCCACTGTGCCCTAAGTGAAATCGCAGCGGATTCTAGACTAATGGTTTTTCGAGTGATCGGATAGTGTTGATCACTGGGTAAAACTTGGTGGCATTCGTATGTCTCTCGGGGGAGATATACTTGAGGTTCGAGTGAGGACATGCCATAAAACTCGAGTGACGACGCCGTCGCGTGGTCTGACTCTCCGGAGAGATGCCACTCTTTATCCCAGGGGAACGCCAGCGCGAGCCATTTCCGAGTCCAAATTTATGAGGCTCGCGCCTTGGAGCTTAGTGAAAGGGCCAAGTTAACCCGCGGAGGGGCGTCAAGCTCATCCCATTGCGACCATGAAGATGACTTCAGTCGGGTGTTTTACGTGTCCGAGTGCATGATGACCCTTAGAGGACGGTCGGCCGGGCCGACGAGTGTCCTTTAGGAAAGGAGCAGAAGGTGATCAATCAGATTGATTCGTTGCTGAAATTTCGGGATTTGAAATCATGCATGCGCGCGGAAGCAGTTACGTCATGGCTGGTGGGGAAAGTGGGGCGTGACACTGATAACCCACAAGTATAAGGGATCGCAACAGTTTTCGAGGGTAGTATTTCACCCAAATTTATTGATTCAACACAAGGGGAGCCAAAGAATATTTGCAAGTATTAGCAGTTGAGTTGTCAATTCAACCACACCTGGAGAATAGAAAATCTGCAGCAAAGTATTTAGTAGCACAGTAGTATGATAGTTTTGATAGCAGTAGTAACAATAGCAATAGTAACGACAACAGTAGCAGTAGCAGCAACGAAAGTAACTTAGCAAATATCGATATGCAAAAAGCGTAGGCACTGGATCAGTGATGGATACTTGTGTTGGATGACATTCATCATATAACAGTCACAACCTAGAGCGATGCACAATAGCTCCAATTCATCAATGTAATGTAGGCATGTATTCCGTATATAGTCATACGTGCTTATAATAAGAACTTGCATGACATCTTTTGTCCTACCCTCCCGTGGCAGCGGGGTCCATAAGGAAATCTAAGGGATATTAAGGCCTCCTTTTAATAGAGAACTGGAACAAAGCATTAACACAAAGTGAATACATGAACTCCTCAAACTATGGCAACCACCGGAAAGAATCCCAATTATTATCACCTTGGGGTATGTGGATCATAACACGTAATAGGTGCATATAACTTGCAAGATAGGATCAAGAACTCAAATATATTCATGAAAACATAAAGGGTTCAGATCTGAAATCATGGCACTCGGGCCCTAGTGACAAGCATTAAGCAGAGCAAAGTCATAGCAACATCAACCTCAGAACATAGTGGATACTAGGGATCAAGCCCTAACAAATTGACTTGATTACATGATGTCGGGGTACTAAGATTTGGGTCCTTAGTACCCCAGACTCGTGCATAGGTAGTAGTAGCCTTCCCGACGGCAAGGCTTGCCGGAGGACGATCAAGAGCAAGATCAAGACTAATTAACAAGATGCAAAAGAAACACCCAAGCCAGCGATCGGAAGCATTGAAGATCCATCTTGGAAGACCCGACAAGATCCTTGCCGGGGAGCTAGTGAAGACCCGGCAAAGCTCCGAGCCCGGCAAAGTTCCACTACTATGCCACCGCTCCACCTCAGTGACCGGCTTGTCACTTGTCGTATAGGTGTCGAGCAGGTAGGCAGTTAGGTGAGGCTTGTCTGGGCACGTGTCAGCTCACCACAGAAGACACAACTTTATTGACACCCGTACCAGGGGCGTGTCGAAGGAATACAAGGTAGATGGGGGAACGACACAGAAGGAGAGAAAACTCTTGCCGGGGAGCTCCATCAATGTGACACCTCACGGCTCAATTAATAAGTTTGTCCTAACCCGACAGAGTTAGATATTTGGCACTGTAGCCACTATTTACCTTGTGTAAAGACTATTTTGCCACTGTGGTGACCCCTTTCTCTATAAAAGGAGGCCCATGGCTACCTTTACATGGGTCGAAACCCTGTCCATTTGCACGCGTTGCTGCACCTTTCTAGCACCTTGTCGGGACGTGGGCTCCTTGTAACTAGACATATACACATCCAATACACAAAGCAGGGGTAGGGTTTTACGCTTCACAGCGGCCCGAACCCTAGTAAACTTCGTGCGTTTCTGCTAGTTCTGCTATTTGTGCTTGCCGATCTCCCCAGTCGAATCGCAAAGGGGCCTTTGTTGGTCCCATAGATTGTTGTACGCATGACACATGACAAATCGCATCCAACTCCATTACTGTCCAGCAATCCTACGAAGGAATTACTCACTCCCGATGGTGAGCATCATGGAATTGTTGATGGAGAAGGGTTGATGATGATGACGGCGATGATTTCCACCCTCCGGATCCCCAAACGGACTCCAGATCAGCCCTCCCGATGAAGAACAGGAGATTGGGGATGCCCAAGGCACCCCAAGTAAATATTCAAGGATACTCAAGCGTTTAAGCTTGGGGATGCCCCGGAAGGAATCCCATCTTTCTTCAACAAGTATCGGTATGTTTTCATCTTCGTTTCGTTCATGTGATATGTGTGAATCTTGGAGCGTATTTTGTGTTTAGTTTTCATTTTTATTTTATGCATCATGCTGGTATGAGATAGTCCATGGTTGATTTATAGAATGCTCATTGCACTTCACTTATATCCTTTGAGTATGGCTTTATAGAATGCTTCATGTGCTTCACTTATATCATTAGAAGTTTGGATTGCCTGTTTCTCTTCACTTAGAAAACCGTTGTTTGTAGAATGCTCTTTTGCTTCACTTATATTTATTAGAGCATGATATTTTGTAGAAAGAATTAAACTCTCATGCTTCATTTATATCTATTTACAGAGTCAACAGGAATTGGTCATTTGCATGGTTAGTCATAAAATCCTACATAAAACTTGTGTATCACTGAATATGATATGTTTGATTCCTTGCAATAGTTTTGCGATATAGAGATGGAATATGTGGGAGGTACTAGTAAACAGTTGTGGTTAGTAAGAATATTGGTGTTAAGGTTTGTGATTCCCGAAGCATGCACGTATAGTCTCTCGTTATGCTATGAAGTTGGAGCATGATTTATTATTGATTGTCTTCCTTATGAGTGGCGGTCGGGGACGAGCTATGGTCTTTTCCTACCAATCTATCCCCCTAGGGGCATGCGTAGTAGTACTTTGCTTCGAGGGCTAATAAACTTTTGCAATAAGTATATGAGTTCTTTATGACTAATGTGAGTCCATGGATTATACGCGCTCTTACCTTTCCGCAATTTGCTAGCCTCTACGGTACCGTGCATTGCCCTTTCTCACCTCAAGATGTGGTGCAAACTTCGCAGGTGCATCCAAACCCCGTGATATGATACGCTCTATCACACATAAGCCTTATTATATCTTCCTCAAAACAGCCAACATACCTACCTATTATGGCCTTTCCATAGCCATTCCGAGATATATTGCCATGCAACTTCCACCGCTTCCGTTTTGATGACTTGAGCATTCATTGTCATATTGCTTTGCATGATCGTAAGATAGCTAGCATGATATTTTCATGGCTTGTCCGTTTTTTGATATCGTTGTTATGCTAGATCATTGCACATCCTGGTACACTGCCAGAGGCATTCATATAGAGTCATACTTTGTTCTAGGTATCGAGTTGTAATTTTTATTTCTTTTGAGTTATAAGTAAATAGAAGTGTGATGATCATCATTATTCATTATTAGAGCATGTCCTAGTGAGGAAAGGATGATGGATACTATGATTCCCCCACAAGTCGGGATGAGACTCCGGACAATGAGAAAAAAAAGGAAAAAAAAGAAAAAAGAAAAAAGAAGAAAAAGAAGAAAAAGAAAAAAAAGTAAAAAAGAGAGAAGGGGCAATTCTACTATCTTTTACCACACTTGTGCTTCAAAGTAGCACCATGTTTTTCATATAGAGAGTCTCCTATGTAGTCACTTTCATATACTAGTGGGAATTTTTCATTATAGAACTTGGCTTGTATATTCCGATGATGGGCTTCCTCAAATGCCCGAGGTCTTCATGAGCAAGCAAGTTGGATGCACACCCAATTAGTTTTCATTTTGAGCTTTCATACACTTATAGCTCTTAGTGCATTCATTGCATGGCAATCCCTACTCCTCACATTGATATCAATTGATGGGCATCTCCATAGCCCGTTGGTTAGCCGCGTTGATGTGAGACTTTCTTATTTTTTGTCTTCTCTATATTTACCCCTATCATCATACTCTATTCCACCCGTAGTGCTATATCCATGGCTCGCGCTCATGTATTGCGTGAGGGTTGAAAAAGCTGAAGCGCGTTAAAAAGTATGAACCAATTGCTCGGCTTGTCATCGGGGTTGTGCATGATGAATACTTTGTGTTAAAAAGACAGAGCATGATAAGACTATATGATTTTGTAGGGATAGCTTTCTTTAGCGTTGATATTTTGAAAGACATGATTGTTTGTTGGGATGCCTGAGTATTGATGTCTTTATGTCAAATTATAGACTATTGCTTTGAATCACTTATGTCTTAATATTCATGCCATGACTAGACATATGATCAAGTTTATGTTAGGTAGCATTCCACATCAAAAATTATCTTTTTTATCATTTACTTGCTCGAGGACGAGCAGGAATTAAGCTTGGGGATGCTGATACGACTCTGTCATATCTATAATTTTGATTGTTTCATGCCAATATTATACAACTTTCACATACTTTTGGCAACTTTTTATATGATTTATTGGACTAACCTATTGATCCAGTGCCCAGTGCCAGTTCCTGTTTTTTGCATGTTTTTTTGTTTCGCAGAAAATCCATATCAAATGAAGTTCAAATGCGATAAAAATTTACAGAAAATTATTTTGGAATATATGTGATTTTTGGGAGTTGGAATCAACGCAAACAGGGGCCCACAGGCCCCAAGATACACCAGGGCGCGCCCCAGGCCCCAGGCGTGCCCAGGTGTCTTATGCTCACCTCGTACGTCGGTTGGAGCTCTACTTCGGGCGCAAGGAAGCTTATATCCATAAAAAAATCGTGTTAAAATTTTAGCGCAATCGAAGTTACGGATCTCCGGGAATATATGAAACGGTTTTCTTCCAGATCTGGGGAATGCGAAACAGAAGAGAACAGAGAGGGAGATCCAATCTCGGAGGGGCTCCCGCCTGTCCAACGCCATGGAGGCCATGGACCAGAGGGGGAACCCTCCTACCATCTAGGAGGGAGTCCAAGGAAGAAGAAGAAGGAGGGGGCTCTCTCCCCCTCTCTCCCGGTGGCGTCGGAGTGCCGTCGGGGCTAGGATCGTGACGGCGATCTACATCAACAATCTTGCTACCATCAACACCAACTTTCTCCCCCTCTATGCAGCAGTGTAACACCTCTTCTCCTCGCTGTAATCTCTACTTAAACATGGTGCTCAACTCCATATATTTTTTCCCAATGATCTATGGTTATCCTATGATGTTTGAGTAGATCCGTTTTGTCCTATGGGTTAATCGTGATCTAGGTTGGTATGATTGTATATTTTATTTACGGTGCTGTCCTACGGTGCCCTCTGTCTCGCGCAAACGTGAGGGATCCTCGCTGTAGGGTGTTGCAATATGTTCATGGTTTGCTTATTGTCGGTGTTGCGGGGGTGACATCAGCCTAAACGCGGATAAGTGGGTTATGGCGTATGGGAGTAAAGAGGACTTGCTACTTAATGCTATGGTTGTGTTTCACGACCTTAATGATCTTTAGTAGTTGCGGATGCTTGCTAGGGGTCCAATCATAAGTGCATATGATCCAAGTAGAGAAAGTATGTTAGCTCATGCCTCTCCCTCATATAATATTACAAGAATGATTACCGGTACTTGTTATCGATTGCCTAGGGACAAATGACTTTCTTGTTGACAAAGCTATCCACTTTTATTTCCTTGCAATTTATTCGTAGTTTTATTCTCGCAAAGTATTCGTAGTTTTATTCTTGCAAAATAGTTTCATACTTGTTTTAGGTAAAGCAAACATCAAGTGTGCGTAGAGTTGTATCGGTGGTCGATAGAACCTGAGGGAATATTTGTTCTGCCTTTAGCTCCTCGTTGGGTTTGACACTCTTATTTATCGAAGAAGGCTACAAAGGATCCCCTATACTTGTGGGTTATGAAGACCTTTTTCTGGAGCCGTTGCCGGGGAGCAAAAGCGTGGGGTGAATATTCTCATGTGTGCTTGTTTGCTTTATCACTAAGTAGTTTTTATTTCCTGTTCTAAGTTGTTCTCTATCTTTAGTTATGGACATGGAACACGAAACACCAAAAAAATTAGTTGTACTTGCTACTTATGGAGATGGGGAACCTCCTAAAACCCTCGATGCTCGTTATATGAAAAATATTATGCACTACTTTGATAATCCTGAGAAAACCCCATTCAACTTGATAATGGGAGATGCGTTGGATCAACGTGAATACTTTAGGGATTATTGCTTGACACAAAAAGGGAAATTGTTATGGGATCAAATTGATATGTTGCATTGGTATACCAGGAATTTATGCCAGAGATATGATCTTGTTGCTCTAGGATGAATGCTCCACACCTTCCCTTTTCATGCAAATTTAATGATAATGAAACCTTGGCTTCTTATGCTAAAGGTATATATGATTACTATGATGTGGAATGAATAGAAGAATTTGTTGCTTTTAAGGGTGCTTATGAAATTGAATCTTTGTTAAAGTATGAAGCTTTTGATGATGATGTTTATAGACCTGAAAATTTTGCCATCCTTAAATATTGCTATGAAAATTATAAATACAATTCCGATATTGATATATTTATTGAGAAAGTCTCCGCTGTCCAAGAAGAGACTAATATTTTGCAGGAGTCTATGGAAGAAGAAATTGATGAAACTTTGAGCTCATTGGATGAAAAAAATGATGAGGAGAGCGAAGAACAAAAAGAGGAAGAGCGGATTAGCTACCCGTGCCCACCTTCTAATGAGCGTAACTCTTCAACTCATACATTATTTAATTTCTCTTCTTGCTTACCGAAGGATGAATGCTATGATAATTGCTATGATCTCGTTGATTCTTTTGAAATATCCCTTTTTGATGAACTTGATGCTTGCTATGCTTGTGGCCAAGATGCCAATATGAATTATGCTTATGGAGATGAACTTGCTATTTTCCCTTATGTTAAAAATGAAATTGTTGCTATTGCACCCACACATGATAGTCCTATTATCTTTTTGAATTCTCCAAACTACACTATATCGGAGAAGTTTGCACTTATTAAGGATTACATTGATGGGTTGCATTCTACCATTACACATGATAATTTTGATGAATATAATATGCATGTGCTTACTGCTCCTACTTGCAATTATTATGAGAGAGGAACTACATCTCCGCCTCTCTATGTTTCCAACACGAAAAAATTGCAAGAAACTACTTATTCTATGTATTGGCCTTCACTTGATGTGCATGAATTATTCTTGTATGACATGCCGATGCATAGGAAGAGAGTTAGACTTCGTCATTGCATGATTTAGTTGCTTTGTTCTCATTACTAAATGCCAAATCATTGCTAATTAAAATTGGCTTTGATATACCTTGGGATCCGGGTGGATCCATTACTTGAGCACTTTATGCCTAGCATAATGGCTTTAAAGAAAGCGCTGCCAGGGAGACAACCCGGAAGTTTTAGAGAGTCATTTATTTCTGTTGAGTGCTTTTATAAAGTTTAAAACAAAAAAATATAGAGGGGAACCTAAAAACTTTTTCAAAAAGAGAAGCGATTGAATGGTGATGCATTGAGAAGTGAGGGTCGACCTTGAACACTTGTGTTCATGCTCATGGAAACAATGTAGAATTTTTCATGAAGATTCTCATAAAAATATTTATCCCCTTGTACAAATCCATTGTATTATAAAAATAATGTGCCTAGATTTCCCTTTAGGATGATTGGATTGTTTGATGGTATGTGCGGTGCAAAATAGAAACTTTGGCTGTAGTGCTTGATTTTACATTTTTTACTGGAACATCAAAAGTTTCTGAAACATTTTGCACAGTATTTCTATACAAATTGTTTATTTTGTCCTAATTTTTCAGAATTTTTGGAGTATCAGAAGTATGGTAGATGTTCAGATTGCTACACACTGTCCTGTTTAAGACAAATTCTGTTTTTTGATGCATTGTTTTGCTTGTTTTGATGAAACTATCGATTTTTATCGGTGGTATAAGCCATGGAAAAGTTATATTACAGTAGCTACAATGCAAATACAAAATATGAATTGGTTTGCAATAGTACTTAGAGTAGTTATTTGCTTTATTATACTAACGGATCTTACCGAGCTTTCTGTTGAGTTTTATGTGGATGAAGTGATCAAAGATCGAGGAGGTCCCGATATGAGAAGAAGGAGGAGAGGCAAGAGCTCAAGCTTGGGGATGCCCAAGGCACCCCAAGTAAATATTCAAGGAGACTCAAGCGTCTAAGCTTGGGGTGTAACATCCCAAATTTTCAATTTGGAATGTTATACAAAGGTCATCATATGCATATCATATTTTATTTCATTTCGTTTGTGATCCTAGAAATCTTAAGAAACTCAAGGACCCACGGAGAGAGTTGGGGATTTCATTTATTTTCATATTTGAATTTTTTCTCAAATTTGAAAAGAGGATCATTTTGGTTTTTATAATTTTTCTCTCCAAAATATTTCCAATATCAGAAATAAAAGAGAGGAGATAAAATGACTTCTCCAAAATAAAAGAAATATTGGAGGAAAAATGTTAAAATCAAATAAATAATTTTATTTGGATTCTATTGCTATTTTATTTGAATTAGAAAAAAATATGCATTTTTGAAAATTGCATTTTCGGCCAGAAAAATGTTCACTTTGTTCTAAATATTTTATTTAGACGGTGAAAATTGTTTTTGGCATTTTTTAGAATTTTTTTTATTTTATTAGGATTTTTTTCTTCGGTGAAATTTATTTATTTAAAAAAAAAGTCTCGCCCGACTGGGCCGAAGCCCAGCCGAGCAGGCCGGCCCGCACGCGCCACCGCCTTCCGCGCGCCGCGCGCCGTGTCGCCACAGGACTCCGGAGGAGTCCGGGCACGCCCCCTCGCCCAAGTCACCGCTGCCTCGCCCTCTTGCCTTTATAAGGCCGGGACCCGACCCCCCCTCCTCCACACACCGCCGCCGCCGCCACCAGCAGCAGCAGCAGCCGCAGCCGCCGCCGTCGCCGCCGCCTGCGCCGCGCCGCCGCCTCCTCCCGCTGTCGCGCCGCCGCCGCCGCCCCGCATCCCGCGCCGCCCACGCTAGCAGCCGCCGGATCCCGCCGCCGCCGACCCGCCGGTTTTTTTTAAGAACCGGTAAAGACCGCCGAACCGTCGCCTCGGTTTTCTTTTCTGTTTTTTTTTCCTTAGATCGGTTTTGTTTTTTTTAGGGTTCGCTAATTAACGAACGTTCACGCGAACGTCTCTGTTAGTGAACGTTTTCACCCGTTTGTCCCTGATAGCGAACGTTCGTTCGTTAGGTTTTTCTTTTTTCTGTTTTATTTTCGCCAGGGACCTATCCGCGATTGTTTTTATCGCAGATTAGCCCCTGATCTTCAAACCCTCGCAACTTTTCAACCGTTCGTCCAAATCCAGTGAAACCAACGCCAAAATCTTCGTCTCGAACCCCTCTTTCTGGTCAATCAACTTGAACATGGTTTTGACAATTTAAAATTTGGTTTCAAGCAGATTTGAGTTCGAAGTTCTTTTAACCGTAGTTTCAGTTCCGTAGCTCCGATTCGTTTGATTCTTTTTGCAAATCGAAGCTTTTCAGTTGAACTTTCAGATTTGATCTTTTTCATCTGAGTTTTACCCTTGCATCTATGCTTGAGTGCTTATGTATGCTATTGTTTGTTTGCGATAGAATTCCCGGAGTGCAAAGCGTGCTACTACGAGTCTCTAGGGTTTGCAGATCGTCAGCAAGGCAAGTAACACATTGATCATACTTCCTTATTATCCAGTTTTTATGCATTAGTTACAATCCTCAAACACTGCATGATTAGGATGTGATTAACTTGTGGGTATTGGGAAGTAGATGATGAGGTAGAACCTATTGCCCTTTATTATCAAACCTTGGGAGTTACTTCTACGTTATGCTTATACTGCTATGCTATGCTCGTAGACGTGGTTTGGTTGAGTGTATCCATGACAGATGTGAGATTATTTATAAACTAAGGGTTTATTTAAGGTGGCTACTTTAACACACATCTGGGTGGATTGGTTTTGGGCACCTGGGGAATCCAGTGTTGTCCAAGGAGATCCCGGGGCATCCGTGTGATCATCCTATGGTTCGCCACCCAGGCTCAAAGGGATCATAAGATTATTCAAGCTAGAAACTTCCGTGTGCAGCCACAAGCCATTATGGGCTCTGGCATAGTTGAGTATGTTGTGTGACCTCTTTCAGTGGTAAACTAGCAGATGTTGGGGATGTAGGTGGTACGGTTTACCCGTCGAAAGAGTTAATGCTTCTGAAAGACTGTGTCTCGGTCGTCCGTTTCTCAAACACCATGTAGTGCGAGAAATCCAACGGAGGAGATCGAGTCTTGTGGGGAAAAGTGCGCAAACCTCTGCAGAGTGTACGGACAAATCATGGTTAGCCGTGTCCCCGGTTATGGACATCTTGAGTATCTGGTTCTTGGATTATCATGTTGATCTCACCACTCTTAATTAATGTTGCTGGGTTGTTAATTACTGCTTAATTGGGATTGAGATGGGGTTACCATTCTCAATGTTTATCAACTACCATGATAGTTAAATAAAATATATTTCTTTGTTGTAGGGAAAAATTAGCTTTTCGCAAAATCATGTTAACCATAGAGCCCCCACCAGCCATATATGCATGTAGTGATAGCACTTACTTTGTTCATTGCTCTACTGTGTTATTTTGCCAGCATATTCCATGTGCTGACCCGTTTTAGGCTGCAACATATCATGTTGCAGACTTTTCAGACGAAGAGTAAGGTGCGCTAGGTCGTTGTCGTGCACTCAGCTATGCTGTTGGAGTTGATGGACTCATTTACCTTCGATGCTTCCGCTGTTATCTTATTTAGATGGCCTTAAGCCATATTATTGTAATAAGTTCTCTTTTGAGACATTCGATGTAATAAGTGTGTGATTGCACTCTGTTATAAATCCTTCAAGTACTGTGTGTGTCAGCATTACCGATCCAGGGATGACACTTATGCACAGAGATTTGACCGTTTGAGGTCAGATGGTATCAGAGCACACGCTGAATGTAAGACACGACCACTAAGAAAAGCCATAGGTCACTCTTCTCTACTCATTTCTGATTCTCCCCGTCTTCTACTCTATAGATGACGGACTCAAGGAACAAGTTTGCACAACCGGATGAAGACACACCTTTTGGACGACACTTGAAGGAAGTTACTAGGTACCTGAACATCAGAATACCAAGCTTCACCGGGACCTACACCGCCATTCGAGTTCAAGTTCCAGGAAGGACATTCACGCCAGTTACTGAGCCCATAGAGTTTTCCTTTGATGCACCAACCTGGAGTCTAGGAAAGAGCATGGCAGCCCACATCGCCATGGGACGCATCGACGAAGTTTATCACGAGGATCTTAAGGACACCATCTACCAGATATGTGGGCGCCGAGATGAGCAATGGGAGATGATCAGCACCAGGAGGGAC
Organism: Thinopyrum elongatum; assembly: GCA_011799875.1. Classification (NCBI taxonomy): domain Eukaryota; kingdom Viridiplantae; phylum Streptophyta; class Magnoliopsida; order Poales; family Poaceae; genus Thinopyrum; species Thinopyrum elongatum. Next base: position 561,591,335 of record CM022298.1, read on the forward strand.
AGGTCCATTGCAGCTTTCATCCAGGAGTTAAACCAGCACATTCGTCGCCAGGAGAACCAAATGTGTGCAAGCCTGATAGATTTGAAGAAGGTGATGACCAGGAACATGGAGCTAGAAGAGGAACTCAAGTCTACACGCGATGGATACGAGGAGGAAATCTCACTACTAGTGGAGAAGAATGACGACCTGACGATAAAGCTAGGAGCCTTCATGGGAGACCCCGCACCAGGAGGAGATGACGATCATCCCGACGACATTCGTTCTGAAGACTACATCATCATCGATGACACCGACTCCGACCCCGACAGTAGTGATGATGATTATGAAGACGAAGCTGGAGCGGATATCATGGAGTCTTCCACCGATCAAAGTTTCTAGATGACCACCATATTATCAGTAGTATTTTCCCCATGTTTATAGTAGTAGTCCGAGCACTTTTGTAACGGTAGTTAGATCGTTTGTATGCCCTTGTTTGAATTGAGTGGTGTGTTATGAATGTGTTTGTCTCATGTGCATATGGGTAGTGCTTTCTCACTAGACCTCACTCTATTCTAATCTCTTCCCTCTAAACCCATCAGATGCCTCCGAGACGTGACCCCGATTTTGTCTTCCCACCGGAGCTCACTCAGTTGATCCAACAGCAGAATGCCCTGATGCAGCTACTAGTCCAGAACCAAGGCAACAACAACAACAACCCACCGCCACCACCTCTAGTTGACAACTTAGCTCATTTTCTGAGGTTGCAACCGCCGGTGTTTTCCAGTAGCACCGAGCCGATTGTTGCTGATGACTGGCTACGCAGGATTGGAAGGGAGTTGACCACCGCAGGTTGCACAGATGCTGAGAAGGTGCGTTTTGCCGCACATCAATTGGATGGACCCGCAGCCTCTTGGTGGGAGAATTACACAGCCACTTTCCCCATAGCCAATGTCACTTGTGAGCAGTTTCAGCAAGCATTCCGCACTGGACATGTCTCAGCCGGAGCTATGAGCATGAAGAAGCGTGAGTTTCGCAACTTACGCCAGGGAAATCGTACTGTGGGGCAGTACGTGGATGAGTTCAGTAAGTTAGCTCGCTATGCCCCGGATGATGTGGCCACAGATGCCGCGAAGCAGGAGAAGTTTATGGAAGGGCTGAATGATGAGCTGAGTATGCAGTTGATGGTGGCAACATTTGCTAACTACCAGGAGTTGGTAGACAGGGCTCTTATGATTGAAGGGAAGCAGCAGCAGATAGAAAGTCGCAAAAGGAAGTACGAACAAGGGAAGTATAACTCTGGAGCAACGCAGAAGCCTCGTTTTACTCCTAACCCAGGAGGATTTACCCATAACCATGGAGGACCCACGCACAATGGAGGAAGTTCCCATAACCACAGTGGTCCCAGGAATGGAAATGGGAATGGAGCAAGCAGTAACCAGAACCGTTCCAACCCAGCCACACCTGCCAAGAAGGATCTGAGCCATGTCACCTGTTACAAGTGCGGGAAGACTGGGCACTATGCCAACGATTGTTCTGAGCTGAAGAATGGCAATGGCAATGGAAGCTCTGGGAAGAAGCCCAATCCCTTCACCAGCGGTCAGGTGAACCACGTTAACGTGGAGGAGGTTGAGGAGCAGCCTGATGCAGTTATCGGTAAGTTTTTGGTTAAGTCATTTACCGCTCTCGTTCTTTTCGATACTGGTGCATCGCATTCATACATATCAAGGGGATTTGTGGACAAGTTTAAGTTACCCACCTTAGCCCTTAGGTCACCCATGTTAGTAAGTTCACCAGGTGCAGAGTATATGGCCAGCCGATGGTGTGATCGGTTACCCTTAACCATTGGTAGCCATGTATTTCCCTCAGACCTAATAATTTTGGAGTCACAAGGATTGGATATAATACTAGGCATGGATTGGCTGTTGAAGTATGGAGGGAACATTGACTGTGCTAGCAGGTCAATTCTGCTCACCACCCCAGAGGGAAAAAGGATTAAGTATGTATCCAGGCATGCGCCGAAGAGGACACAAGTAAATTCCCTCTCAGGAGTTGTTCAGGAGGAAGTGCCTGTAGTGAAGGATTACCCGGATGTATTTCCAGAGGAACTACCAGGCATGCCGCCGGATCGAGACATTGAGTTTTTGATAGAGTTGTTGCCAGGCACCAGACCGATATCGAAAAGACCATACCAGATGCCCGCAAATGATCTGGAGGAAATTAAGAAGCAGATTAAGGAGTTATTGGAGAAAGGTTACATTCGACGAAGTTCGTCACCATGGGGAGCCCCAGTGCTCTTGGTTGAGAAGAAGGATGGATCTTTGAGAATGGTTGTTGATTATCATGCATTGAATGAAGTGACGATCAAGAACAAGTACCCACTACCAATGATCAACGATTTGTTTGACCAGCTGCAAGGAGCTAAAGTATTCTCCAAGATCGATCTGCGATCAGGATACCACCAGCTGAAGATCCAAGAACAGGATATACCTAAGACAACCTTTACCACAAGGTATGGGCTATATGAGTACACGGTTATGTCATTTGGATTGACTAACGCTCCTGCCTATTTCATGAGTATGATGAATAAGGTGTTCATGGAGTTCTTGGATAAGTTTGTTGTGGTGTTCATTGATGATATCTTGGTATACTCGAAGAATGAAGAGGAACACAAGGAGCATTTGCGTCTAGTCCTCGAGAAGCTCAGGGAACATCAACTATATGCCAAGTTCAGCAAATGCGAGTTTTGGTTGAAGGAAGTTGGATTCCTTGGACATGTTATATCAGGAGAAGGTATAGCAGTAGACCCTACCAAGGTTCAGTCTGTCACTGAGTGGTTGACACCCACCTCAGTTGGAGAGATCCGCAGTTTTCTTGGACTCGCGGGATATTACCGGAGATTCATTGAGAATTTTTCCAAGATTGCGAAGCCTATGACGGAGTTGTTGAAGAAGGACACCAAGTTCAAATGGATAGAGGAATGTGAGGCAAGTTTTCAGGAGCTGAAGAAACGTTTGGTTACAGCCCCAGTGCTAATTCTACCAGATGTACGCAAGGATTTCCAAGTGTATTGCGACGCTTCTCGCTTAGGACTTGGAGGAGTACTTATGCAAGACGGAAGAGTTGTTTTGTATGCCTCACGTCAGCTTCGACCGCATGAGTTGAATTATGCCATGCATGATTTGGAGTTAGCAGCTGTAGTGCATGCACTCAAGACTTGGAGACACTTTCTTATTGGAAACCATTGTGATGTGTACACGGACCACAAGAGTTTGAAGTACATTTTCACTCAGAAGGAGCTGAATCTCAGGCAAAGGAGATGGTTGGAGCTTATAAAGGATTATGACTTGAAGCTGCATTATCATCCAGGAAAGGCCAATGTCGTAGCAGACGCTTTGAGCCAGAAGAGTTATGTCAATACCCTCGTAAGCGGAGGATTACCAAAGGAGTTAGCCGTAGATCTCAGGGAGCTTCGTTTGGAGATAGTCCCTAGAGGTTTTGTCGCAGCAATGGAAGTTCAGTCAACATTATTGGGGAAGATTCGAGAAGCTCAGAAGGATGACAAGGAGATTGCTGAGATAAAGGAGAAGATGAGCAAAGGAAAAGCCAAAGGTTTTCATGAGGATGAGCTCGACACTTTATGGTTTGAGGACCGTGTATATGTACCCAATAATGCAGAGATCAGGAAGTTAATACTTCAGGAGGCCCATGACTCGCCATACTCGATACACCCCGGAAACACCAAGATGTATTTGGATTTAAAATAGCATTTCTGGTGGACTGGTATGAAGAAGGATATTGCCGAGTATGTAGCCGTATGTGATGTATGTCAGAGAGTGAAGGCAGAACATCAGAAGCCAGCAGGATTACTGCAGCCTATGCCGATACCCGAATGGAAGTGGGATAAACTTGGCATGGATTTCATCACCGGATTGCCCAGGACCCGATCGGGATATGATTCCATCTGGGTAGTAGTGGATCGTTTGACCAAAGTGGCTCACTTTATCCCAGTGAAAACCACCTATACGAGTGCGAAGTTGGCCAAGATATATATGACCAGGATCGTATGTCTGCATGGAGTTCCGAGGACCATCGTATCAGATAGAGGGACACAGTTTACTTCAAAGTTTTGGCATCAGTTGCATCAGACTTTGGGGACCAGGCTAGAGTTTAGTACAGCCTTTCATCCGCAGACAGATGGACAAACCGAGAGAGTCAATCAGATTCTGGAGGACATGTTGAGAGCTTGTGCGCTAGATTATGGATCTAGTTGGGATGACAATCTGCCTTACGTGGAGTTCTCATATAACAACAGTTACTAAGCAAGTTTGAAGATGGCACCTTTCGAAGCTTTGTATGGAAGGAGGTGCAGGACACCGTTAATGTGGGATGAAGTTGGAGACCGTCAGTTGTTTGGACCAGATTTGATCAAGGAGTCCGAAGAGAAGGTTAAGTTGATTCGAGATAGACTGAAGGTAGCTCAGTCCAGGCAGAAGAGTTATGCCGACTCAAAATGCAAGGAGGTAGTCTATGAAATCGGAGGCAGAGCATATCTTCGTGTGTCACCTCTGCGAGGAGTTAAGCGCTTTGGAGTTAAGGGAAAGTTAGCCCCGAGATTTGTAGGACCATACCAAGTTTTGGAACGTATGGGAGAAGTAGCCTACAAGTTGGAGTTACCCGAAGGACTGTCAGGAGTTCATGATGTGTTCCATGTTTCTCAGTTGAAGAAGTGCCATGCTGAGATGGCCGATATTCCTCTGAGAGATACAGTGCCCCTGGAAGCTATTCAGTTGGATAGTGACCTAACCTACGAAGAGAAACCTGTCAAGATTCTCGAGTTTGCCAGCCGAGTTACGCGCAGCAAGGTTATCAAGTTTTGCAAAGTTCAGTGGAGCCACCATACCGAGGAAGAAGCCACCTGGGAACAAGAGGAAGACCTACGGAAAGACCACCCACACCTATTCTCTAGCCAACCCGAATCACGAGGACGAGATTCATCTTAAGGGGGGTAGGTTTGTAACATCCCAAATTTTCAATTTGGAATGTTATACATAGGTCATCATATGCATATCATATTTTATTTGCATTTCATTTGTGATCCTAGAAATCTTAAGCAACTCAAGGACCCACAGAGAGAGTTGGGGATTTCATTTATTTTCATATTTGAATTTTTTTCTCAAATTTGAAAAGAGGATCATTTTGGTTTTAATAATTTTTCTCTCCAAAATATTTCCAATATCAGAAATAAAAGAGAGGAGATAAAATGACTTCTCCAAAATAAAAGAAATATTGGAGGAAAAATGTTAAAATCAAATAAATAATTTTATTTGGATTCTATTGCTATTTTATTTGAATTAGAAAAAATATGCATTTTTCAAAATTGCATTTTCGGCCAGAAAAATGTTCACTTTGTTCTAAATTTTTTATTTAGACGGTGAAAATTGTTTTTGGCATTTTTTAGAATTTTTTTTATTTTATTAGGATTTTTTTCTTCGGCGGAATTTATTTATTTAAAAAAAAAAGTCTCGCCCGACTGGGCCGAAGCCCAGCCGAGCAGGCCGGCGCGCAGGCGCCACCGCCTTCCCCGCGCCGCGTGCCGTGTCGCTGCTGGACTCTGGAGGAGTCCGGGCACGCCCCCTGGCCCAAGTCACCGCCGCCTCGCCCTCCCGCCTTTATAAGGCCGGGACCCGACCCCCTCTCCTCCACACACCGCCGCCGCCGCCACCAGCAGCAGCAGCAGCCACAGCCGCCGCCGTCGCCGCCGCACGCGCCGCTGCCTGCGCCGCGCCGCCGCCTCCTCCCGCTGCAGCGCCGCCGCCGCCCCGCATCCCGCGCCGCCCGCGCTAGCCACCGCCGGATCCCTCCGCCGCCAACCCGCCGATTTTTTTTAAGAACCGGTAAAGACCGCCGAACCGTCGCCTCGGTTTTCTTTTCTATTTTTTTTTCGTTAGATCGGTTTTGTTTTTTTAGGGTTCGCTAATTAACGAACGTTCACCCGAACGTCTCTGTTAGTGAACGTTTTCATCCGTTTGTCCCTGATAGCGAACGTTCGTTCGTTAGATTTTTCTTTTTTTTGTTTTATTTTCGCCAGGGACCTATCCGTGATTGTTTTTATCGTAGATTAGCCCCTGATCTTCAAACCCTCGCAACTTTTCAACCGTTCGTCCAAATCCAGTGAAACCAACGCCAAAATCTTCGTCTCGAACCCCTCTTTCTGGTTAATCAACTTGAACATGGTTTTGACAATTTAAAATTTGGTTTCAAGCAAATTTGAGTTCGAAGTTCTTTTGACCGTAGTTTCAGTTCCGTAGCTCCGATTCGTTCGATTCTTTTTGCAAATCGAAGCTTTTCAGTTGAACATTCAGATTTGATCTTTCTCATCTGAGTTTTACCCTTGCATCTATGCTTGAGTGCTTATGTATGCTATTGTTTGTTTGCGATAGAATTCCCGGAGTGCGAAGCGTGCTACTACGAGTCTCTAGGGTTTGCAGATCGTCAGCAAGGCAAGTAACACATTGATCATACTTCCTTATTACCCAGTTTTTATGCATTAGTTACAATCCTCAAACACTGCATGATTAGGATGTGATTAACATGTGGGTAGTGGGAAGTAGATGATAAAGTAGAACCTATTGCCCTTTATTATCAAACCTTGGGAGTTACTTCTACGTTATGCTTATACTGCTATGCTATGCTCATAGACGTGGTTTGGTTGAGTGTATCCATGACAGATGTGAGATTATTTATAAACTAAGGGTTTATTTAAGGTGGCTACTTTAACACACATCTGGGTGGATTGTTTGTGGGCACCTGGGGAATCCAGTGTTGTCCAAGGAGATCCCGGGGCATCCGTGTGATCATCCTATGGTTCGCCACCCAGGCTCAAAGGGATCATAAGATTATTCAAGCTAGAAACTTCCGTGTGCAGCCACAAGCCATTATGGGCTCTGGCATAGTTGAGTATGTTGTGTGACCTCTTTCAGTGGTAAACTAGCAGATGTAGGGGATGTAGGTGGTACGGTTTACCCGTCGAAAGAGTTAATGCTTCTGAAAGACTGTGTCTCGGTCATCCGTTTCTCAAACACCATGTAGTGCGAGAAATCCAACGGAGGAGATCGAGTCTTGTGGGGAAAAGTGCGCAAACCTCTGCAGAGTGTACGAACTAATCATGGTTAGCCGTGTCCCCGGTTATGGACATCTTGAGTATCTGGTTCTTGGATTATCATGTTGATCTCATCACTCTTAATTAATGTTGTTGGGTTGTTAATTACTGTTTAATTGGGATTGAGATGGGGTTACCATTCTCAATGTTTATCAACTACCATGATAGTTAAATAAAATATATTTCTTTGTTGTAGGGAAAAATTAGCTTTTCGCAAAATCATGTTAACCATAGAGCCTCCACCAGCCATATATGCATGTAGTGATAGCACTTACTTTGTTCATTGCTCTGCTGTGTTATTTTGCCAGCATATTCCATGTGTTGACCCGTTTCGGGCTATAACATATCATGTTGCAGACTTTTCAGACGAAGAGTAAGGTGCGCTAGGTCGTTGTCGTGCACTCAGCTATGTCGTTGGAGTTGATGGACTCATTTACCTTCGATGCTTCCGCTGTTATCTTATTTAGATGGCCTTAAGCCATATTATTGTAATAAGTTCTCTTTTGAGACATTCGATGTAATAAGTGTGTGATTGCACTCTGTTATAAATCCTTCAAGTATTGTGTGTGTCAGCATTACCGATCCAGGGATGACACTTATGCACAGAGATTTGACCCGTTTGAGGGATGACACTCTGCAGAGGTTTGTGCACTTTTCCCCACAAGACTCGATCTCCTCCGTTGGATTTCTCGCACTACATGGTGTTTGAGAAACGGATGACCGAGACACAGTCTTTCAGAAGCATTAACTCTTTCGACGGGTAAACCATACCACCTACATCCCCTACATCAGCTAGTTTACCACTGAAAGAGGTCACACAACATACTCAACTATGCCAGAGCCCATAATGGCTTGTGGCTGCACACGGAAGTTTCTAGCTTGAATAATCTTATGATCCCTTTGAGCCTGGGTGGTGAACCATAGGATGATCACACGGATGCCCCGGGATCTCCTTGGACAACACTGGATTCCCCAGGTGCCCACAAACAATCCACCCAGATGTGTGTTAAAGTAGCCACCTTAAATAAACCCTTAGTTTATAAATAATCTCACATCTGTCATGGATACACTCAACCAAACCACGTCTACGAGCATAGCATAGCAGTATAAGCATAACGTAGAAGTAACTCCCAAGGTTTGATAATAAAGGGCAATAGGTTCTACCTCATCATCTACTTCCCAATACCCACAAGTTAATCACATCCTAATCATGCAGTGTTTGAGGATTGTAACTAATGCATAAAAACTGGGTAATAAGGAAGTATGATCAATGTGTTACTTGCCTTGCTGATGATCTGCAAACCCTAGAGACTCATAGTAGCACGCTTCGCACTCCGGGAATTCTATCACAAACAAACAATAGCATACATAAGCACTCAAGCATAGATGCAAGGGTAAAACTCAGATAAGAAAGATCAAATCTAAAAGTTCAACTGAAAAGCTTCGATTTGCAAAAAGAATCAAACGAATCGGAGCTACGGAACTGAAACTACGGTCAAAAGAACTTCGAATTCAAATCTGCTTGAAACCAAATTTTAAATTGTCAAAACTATGTTCAAGTTGATTAACCAGAAAGAGGGGTTCGAGACGAAGATTTTGGCGTTGGTTTCACTGGATTTGGACGAACGGTTGAAAAGTTGCAAGGGTTTGAAGATCAGGGGCTAATCTGTGATAAAAACAATCGTGGATAGGTCCCTGGCAAAAATAAAACAGAAAAAAGAAAAACCTAACGTTCGCTATCAGGGACAAACGGGTGAAAACGTTCACTAACAGAGACGTTCGGGTGAACGTTCGTTAATTAGCGAACCCTAATAAAAACAAAACCGATCTAACGAAAAAAAACAGAAAAGAAAATCGGGGCGACGGTTCGGCGGTCTTTACCGGTTTTTAAAAAAACCGGCGGGTCGGCGGCGGCGGGATCCGGCGGCGGCTAGTGTGGGCGGCGCGGGATGCGGGGCGGCGGCGGCTAGCGCAGGCGGCGGCGCTGCAGCGGGAGGAGGCGGCGGCGCGTGCGGCGGTAATGGCGGCGACGGCGGCTGCTGCTGCTGCTGGTGGCGGCGGCGGCGGTGTGTGGAGGAGAGGGGGTCGGGCCCCGGCCTTATAAAGGCGGGAGGGCGAGGCGGCGGTGACTTGGGCGAGGGGGCGTGCCCGGAGTCCGGCGGCGACACGGCGCGCGGCGTGGGGAAGGCGGTGGCGCCTGCGGGCCGGCCTACTCGGCTGGGCTTCAGCCTAGTCGGGCGAGACTTTTTTTTAAAATAAATAAATTCCACCGAAGAAAAAAATCCTATTAAAATATATAAAAAAACCTAAAAATGCCAAAAATAATTTTCACCGTCTAAATAAAATATTTAGAACAAAGTGAACATTTTTCTGGCCGAAAATGCAATTTTCAAAAATGCATATTTTTTTAATTCAAATAAAATAGCAATAAAATCCAAATAAAATTATTTATTTGATTTTAACATTTTTCCTCCAATATTTCTTTTATTTTGGAGAAGTCATTTTATCTCCTCCCTTTTATTTCTGATATTGGAAATATTTTGGAGAGAAAAATTATTAAAACCAAAATGATCCTCTTTACAAATTTGAGAAAAAATTCAAATATGAAAATAAATGAAATCCCCAACTCTCTCCGTGGGTCCTTGAGTTGCTTAAGATTTCTAGGATCACAAATGAAATGCAAATAAAATATGATATGCATATGATGACCTATGTATAACATTCCAAATTGAAAATTTGGGATGTTACATGGCGATGCCCCGGAAGGCATCCCATCTTTCTTCAACAAGTATTGGTATGTTTTCATCTTCATTTCATTCATGTGATATGTGTGAATCTTGGAGCATCTTTTGTGTTTAGTTTTCATTTTTCTTTTATGCACCATGCTGGTATGAGATAGTCCATGGTTGATTTATAGAATGCTCATTGCACTTCACTTATATCCTTTGAGTATGGCTTTATAGAATGCTTCATGTGCTTCACTTATATCATTAGAAGTTTGGTTTGCCTGTTTCTCTTCACTTAGAAAACCGTTGTTTGTAGAATGCTCTTTTGCTTCACTTATATTTATTAGAGCATGATCTTTTGTAGAAAGAATTAAACTCTCATGCTTTATTTATATCTATTTACAGAGCCAACAGGAATTGGTCATTTGCATGCTTAGTCATAAATCCTACATAAAACTTGTGGATCACTGAATATGATATGTTTGATTCCTTGCAATAGTTTTGCGATATAGAGATGGAATATGTGGGAGGTACTAGTAAACGGTTGTGGTTAGTAAGAATATTGGTGTTAAGGTTTGTGATTCCCGAAGCATGCACGTATAGTCTCTCGTTATGCTATGAAGTTGGAGCATGATTTATTATTGATTGTCTTCCTTATGAGTGGCGGTCGGGGACGAGCGATGGTCTTTTCCTACCAATCTATCCCCCTAGGGGCATGCGTAGTAGTACTTTGCTTCGAGGACTAATAAACTTTTGCAATAAGTATATGAGTTCTTTATGACTAATGTGAGTCCATGGATTATACGCGCTCTTACCTTTCCGCAATTTGCTAGCCTCTACGGTACCGTGCATTGCCCTTTCTCACCTCGAGATGTGGTGCAAACTTCGCAGGTGCATCCAAACCCCGTGATATGATACGCTCTATCACACATAAGCCTTATTATATCTTCCTCAAAACAGCCACCATACCTACCTATTATGTCCTTTCCATAGCCATTCCGAGATATATTACCATGCAACTTCCACCGCTTCCGTTTTGATGACTTGAGCATTCATTGTCATATTGCTTTGCATGATCGTAAGATAGCTAGCATGATATTTTTATGGCTTGTCCATTTTTTGATATCGTTGTTATGCTAGATCATTGCACATCCTGGTACACTGCCAGAGGCATTCCTATAGAGTCATACTTTGTTCTAGGTATCGAGTTGTAATTTTTATTTCTTTTGAGTTATAAGTAAATAGAAGTGTGATGATCATCATTATTCATTATTAGAGCATGTCCCAGTGAGGAAAGGATGATGGAGACTATGATTCCCCCACAAGTCGAGATGAGACTCCGGACAATGAGAGAAAAAAAAAAAAGGAAAAAGAAAAAAAAGAAAAAAAGAGAGAAGGGGCATTGCTACTATCTTTTACCACACTTGTGCTTCAAAGTAGCACCATGTTTTTCATATAGAGAGTCTCCTATGTAGTCACTTTCATATACTAGTGGGAATTTTTCATTATAGAACTTGGCTTGTATATTCCGATGATGGGCTTCCTCAAATGCCCGTGGTCTTCATGAGCAAGCAAGTTGGATGCACACCCACTTAATTTTCATTTTGAGCTTTCATACACTTATAGCTCTTAGTGCATTTGTTGCATGGCAATCCCTACTCCTCACATTGATATCAATTGATGGGCATCTCCATAGCCTGTTGGTTAGCCGCGTCGATGTGAGACTTTCTTACTTTTTTGTCTTCTCTATATTTACCCCTATCATCATACTCTATTCCACCCGTAGTGCTATATCCATGGCTTGCACTCATGTATTGCGTGAGGGTTGAAAAAGCTGAAGCGCGTTAAAAAGTATGAACCAATTGCTCGGCTTGTCATCGGGGTTGTGCATGATAAATACTTTGTGTTAAGAAGACAGAGCATGACAATACTATATGATTTTGTAGGGATAGCTTTCTTTAGCATTGATATTTTGAAAGACATGATTGTTTGTTGGGATGCCTGAGTATTGATGTCTTTATGTCAAATTATAGACTATTGCTTTGAATCACTTATGTCTTAATATTCATGCCATGACTAGACATATGATCAAGTTTATGTTAGGTAGCATTCCACATCAAAAATTATCTTTTTTATCATTTACCTGCTCGAGGACGAGCAGGAATTAAGCTTGGGGATGCTGATACGTCTCCATCGTATCTATCATTTTTGATTGTTTCATGCCAATATTATACAACTTGCACATACTTTTGGCAACTTTTTATATGATTTATTGGACTAACCTATTGATCCAGTGCCCAGTGCCAGTTCCTCTTTTTTGCATGTTTTTTTGTTTCGTAGAAAATCCATATCAAACGAAGTCCAAACACGATAAAAATTTACGAAGAATTATTTTGGAATATATGTGATTTTTGGGAGGTGGAATCAACGCAAACGGGGGCCCACAGGCCCCAAGATACACCAGGGCGCGCCCCAGGCCCCAGGCGTGCCCAGGTGTCTTATGCTCACCTCGTACGTCGGATGGAGCTCTACTTCGGGCGCAAGGAAGCTTATATCCGTAAAAAAATTGTGTTAAAATTTCAGCGCAATCGAAGTTACGGATCTCCGGGAATATAAGAAACGGTTTTCGGCCAGATCTGGGGAACACGAAACAGAAGAGAACAGAGAGGGAGATCCATTCTCGGAGGGGCTCCCGCCCCTCCGCGGCCATGGACCAGAGGGGGAACCCTCCTCCCATCTAGGGGGAGGCCAAGGAAGAAGAAGAAGGAGGGGGGCTCTCTTCCCCTCTCTCCCGGTGGCGCCAGAGTGCCGCCGGGGCTAGGATCGTGACGGCGATCTACATCAACAATCTCTCCCGGTGCCAACTTTCTCCCCCTCTATGCAGCTGTGTAACACATCTTCTCCTCACTGTAATCTCTACTTAAACATGGTGCTCAACTCCATATATTATTTCCCAATGATCTATGGTTATCCTATGATGTTTGAGTAGATCCATTTTGTCCTATGGGTTAATCATGATCTTGGTTGGTATGATTGTATATTTTATTTATGGTGTTGTCCTACGGTGCCCTCTGTCTCGCGCAAACATGAGGGATCCTCACTATAGGGTGTTGCAATATGTTCATGGTTTGCTTATTGTCGGTGTTGCGGGGGTGACAGTAGCCTAAATGCGGATAAGTGGGTTATGGCGTATGGGAGTAAAGAGGACTTGATACTTAATGCTATGGTTGGGTTTCACGACCTTAATGATCTTTAGTAGTTGAGGATGCTTGCTAGGGGTCCAATCATAAGTGCATATGATCCAAGTAGAGAAAGTATGTTAGCTCATGCCTCTCCCTCATATAATATTACAAGAATGATTACCGGTACTTGTTATCAATTGCCTAGGGACAAATGACTTTCTTGTTGACAAAGCTATCCACTTTTATTACCTTGCAATTTATTCGTAGTTTTATTCTCGCAAAGTATTCGTAGTTTTATTCTTGCAAAATAGTTTCATACTTGTTTTAGGTAAAGCAAATGTCAAGTGTGCGTAGAGTTGTATCGGTGGTGGATAGAACCTGAGAGAATATTTGTTCTACCTTTAGCTCCTCGTTGGGTTCGACACTCTTATTTATCGAAGAAGGCTACAAATGATCCCCTATACTTGTGGGTTATCAACTGTGTCTGTGACCGAGGACGCGGCTATCGATAGTTTGTACACTCTGCAGAGGTTAGTACACTGTACCCACACCACAGAACCCATGTCCTCGTACTCCCATTAGGGTGGACCAACGGCGTTCCGACAAAACCAATCTATTGCATGACACTCTCCCGGCCACTCCGACCAACTCCCCTTTTGGGCTAAGTCATGGGTGGCCCCGGATGCCACTCTGGACATCAAACGGCCACCATCGTGGCAAAACAAAAACGGTCCCAAACGGGGACAAAAGGGCCCTACAACAACTACGGGCACACAAGGCTTATGGCTGCCTAACTAATCAGGGCAGCGCACGCACATAACCTTACCTAGTTGGAGGAACTGGCGGGAGGCATGACAATAGACCGTATTAGGGCCTTCCCATACAAGCAAATGTGGTTGCACTGGAAAAGCTCGGTTCGGTGGTACCTGACCAACGAAATGACGGAATTTATCCCCCAATATAGATCTGTGATAACTGCTGCTCTAATATCATACCAACCTGTGATCCAAGTTATAGCAATATCCAACAAATGATCCAAAGCATAATATAGGCATATCATAATACTCTGAGGATAGCATATAACTAATATCATGATGAATCCAAGTATAATGATGCTACTAAACCAATAGCAAGAGCAAGATATTAACCTAAGATCCATATGATAACATCATATCCAAAAAAATACTCCAAAGCATAATATCAAATACTATCATGGTGAAAAGTAATAATAGCCACTAATAATCCAAAGGCAACATGTCATCCTCAATCTGCAAAATATTAGTCCTAGAAATCCAAGCCTCATCATGGCAATAACAAGATCAAAATATCACCCCAAGAAATGCCATGAATAAATCATTTGTAGCTAATGCAATATTAAGCAATTTAATTAAATAAACCATGCAAATGGAGGGTGTGGCTTGCCTTGCTCCAAGAAAGGGTGGGAAAGCTCCTGGTCTTCATGAAGCACACAAAACATTTTGAAAAACAATTTTGAAAGCTTTTGTAAATAATCCATAATGCATTTTTCTCTGTCCAGATAATCTAGACAGCAGAGAAAAATGCCAACTTCTACCAGAAAATTGAGGAGCTCAAAATAAAAATAATGCAAAAAGAATCAGTTCATTTGGACTTGTAGTTTAGGAGTTATTCATGGTCAAAGTTGGGTCAAATATGATTTAAATTGAATTTAAATGAATTTACAGAAAATCTCCACGGGGGGGGGGGGGGGGGGGGGGGGGGGGGGGGGGGGGTGACGTCGAAGGCGTAAACCGGGTTTACGCCTCCACTAGAAAATGGTTCAGGGGGATGAAAGGCTGACAGGTGGGGTCGGCCTGCCAGTTTTAAAGAGAGAGAGAGAGGGGAACAGAGGAGCAGCGGCTCACCGGTGAGGAGGCCACGGCGGAGCTAGGAGAGGACGGGGACGGATCGGGCAGACGACAACAAGTCACCCGTACCCGCAGCTCCTCGGGATATGGCCGGACGGCATCGACCCCTTCGTCTCTGGCGGCAGCAGGCGTCGGGCGCCGGCGAAGACGATGACTCCGGCAAAGATTCGAGCACCAGAGGGGCTGGGGAGGATCAGAGAGACTCCAGGAGGTCGTTGGTGGTGGTGGCTCGAGCGGAGAGGCACCGAGCGAGCTCGAGATGGAGGAGGCCGAACGACGGGGCGCTGACCGGAGTTGGAGGAGGAGAGCTCTCCGGCTTCAATGCTCGATGCTGGAGGTCGATTTGGAGAGGAGGAGATCGAGTGGTGAGGTCGAATGGGGTTGGGGGCAGCTTAAATAGGCGGGGCGAGGAGAGGCAGAGCCTGACGCCGCCGCAGACGTGTGGCCGGTGCTGCGGACGGGAGGGCTCGGGCGGTTGAGGCGACGGGTGAGAGGCAGAGGAGGACAACCGAAGCAGAGGACAGCGCCTAGAGACGAGGAGGAAGAAGACGGGCGCGGTCAGAGGCGGACGGGCATAGTGCGCCCGTGGGCGCGCGGCGTCTAGTGCCGGAGAGGAGGGTTCTAGAGAGGGCAGAGGTCTAGAGAGCGATGGGAGAGAGGAGGGAGTCAGGTCGGCACTAGCGGACGCGCGGGGATCGCCGGTGAGACGCGGCTCGACGCGGTCAGATGCGCAGAGCGCGGCCGCAGCAGCCAGAGCGCGTGCATAGGCAAAGATCCAACACGGTCACCACATGACATGGCAAGGAGGTGACACCAGCGGCAAGGAAACGTTGTCTAGCATGTTGTCTTTGCATCCTGGGACTGCACTGAGGTGATAGATCATCAAAAGAAACCAAAGATGGATGTGAGGCATCACTGGAAGGTTGCTGTAGCAAACTTGGCTACATTACTGTGATCCACAGAGAAGGGCTAAGGGCCAAAGTTGATGTCTGTGAGGTTTAGGGTTGGAAGGACTATGATCCTATGGAGTTTTGAGGGGATTTGGACCAATATTTAACATAATGGCTTTGCAACTGCAATTCTGGTCTAGAAAAGGGAATTAGGTGTTGCACTCACATAGAGTAATGAATTGGGCTGAATTTTGGTAGATCATGATGATATGGACATATGAAGATGCTGTAAAAATTTCATACCAATTGGACATGCCAAAATGGTACTTCCTTCACAGTGTTCTTCTCTGTCCAGAAACTTGAGAAAATAATAGAGAAATATTGGCTTAATGAATTGATCCAAAGTTTGGTGGAGAGAAGTTTTATGGGTAGGATAATGCTCTGGTAAATTTTCAGCAATAATGAAGCAATATAAAATATACTTGCTTCACAACCTGAAAATATTGCCAGAAGCAAAGATTTGAAGGTGTGCTCACGTAGTTGATTGGATGGGGCTGAAAATTGCTGGAGAGTCATGATTTGAGCATAGGGAGGGGCTTGCTAAATTTCAACTCATTTGGATACTCCTAGTTGGTACTTCCTTCAACAAGGCTTCCATCTGACAGAAACTTTGAAAAATTGCTAAGGAATATTGGCTAGGCAAATAGAGCTGAATTTTAGCATGAGGCAATGATTTGGATGAGAGATTATGCCCAAAAATTTTGGGAGCAATGAAGAAAAGATAGGTGGCACTTCCTTCACAAAAGGCCACTCTAGACAGAAATGAAGAATGAATATTGATGAATTAGTTTTGAACTGGATGATGAAGGTTTGGACATATTTGGGGCATATATGATCCAAACAATTTATGAGAATAATTTGGGAATTTTGTGAAAGACAGAAATATAGGTTGCTTCACAACCTAGGGCAAACAGGACTATTCCTTTAATAGAAAAAGGAATATTCCCGAGAACAAGAATTTTGGGGTTGGGCTAGAAATGAAGTGACATGACTTTGAGAGAGATTTGAGAATTATTAGCCACTTGGGAGGAGAAGAAATGAAGATCTCCCAGGTTTCAAGTCCATAGAACTGCTCCAAAAATAAAACCACAGCAAAAACCAAATAAAATCAGAAGAAAAAGAAAGGGCCACAAACCGGGGTGTTACAAACCTTCCCCCCTTAAAGAAATCTCATCCTCGAGATTTGGTTGCTCAGGGAACAAGTTGGTTGTTCAGGGAACAAGTATGACTTGAGGACACCATTTCCAACTCGGGTATCCATTTCTTTTGTATGTTGTTCCCCCTGATTTTCACCTGATCTGGTTACCTCACTCTGGGGTGGTTTGCTTCACTATTCCCAAAATTTTGACAGATCCTTCCTCATGTGTCAAATCTAATGTTGACTTTGACTTGTTCATATTTGTCGGTAATATCCAAGGAATCTGAGAATAACTTTCTGGTGGGGACAATATCTTTTTGTTCCTTCTGTCGGGTTGTTCAAATAAATGCATGTCTTCCTGGTTCAAGCAATGCTCAGAGTCACAGCCATTCTCCTGACGGAATCTGACTGCCTGTAGGTGGTACCGAATCATCTATGTATGTTTCTTTGTCTTGAGCTTGAAATCTGTACCGAAGATTTGACTGTCTCATGTCCTGAGTAGAGTAAAGGGGGTACAGCCTTATAGCTATAGTATGCCTCAAACAGTAGCACCTCAAGACTGACTGGCAGTTGTTCTGGCGGGAAAATACCTTTCATGGCTGGTGGCCTTTGCATTTAGTTCCACAAGTGAGAGCACATAATCTGAGCTAGTTGTTCGGCTTTTTGGCTCACCCATGTCATTGGTATATACAATTGTGGTAATAGGCCGTGAGATGCTTTAACGCAGCCATTAAAGTCAAACCACGGAGGAATATTGGATTTGACGGAACAGACTTGGACATTCCATTTTTACAATTTCTGAGCATGTGCCGTTGGACGAACGGAGTGGCGGGACATGAGGTCCTTAGAGAGTAAGCCTATGAGCATTTGTCCCTTCTGATCCATATGGAATTAGGGTCTAAAGCTGACTTGGGTATCCAGACCATGATGGTCGTGCAAGAATCATCATACCTTTCTGCCAGTTTTACTCCTTGATTGTCACTATTTTCTTTGTCGGAAACCCTTGCTGAAATAGCTTGGGCGTACATGTACTGGATCCTTCTTGCGACCATAGATATTGTTGGTGCAATATTTTGGCATCATTCCTTGTGCTTGTTCACGACATGCACACAGGGCATGTAATTGTACCGAGCTCGTTGTTGTGGCCAATCATACAAGATGGTGACAAGAATTCATGATATCACCTTGTCGGGTGCGAAGAAGCTGACCTTGGTGACTACTATCTAGACGGTTGATCCTGCATTGTCTGCTTCATAACTTGTCGATTCTTGCATCACATAAAATGTATATCTGACTTTCTTTCTTTGGCATAACTCATGTGGTGGTTGGATCCCTACCTTCCTTCGGTAGATCCGATTGAACATAGTTGAATCCTTGTATGAGTGACTTACATGACCTGTGCTGCATGCTCACCATATATATGGAAGTAGATGTAGTTGAACACAATATTCTTGAGGTAGACCCGTGTCTTGATGGATTTGTGCTTCTGACAAAGCTGTTACGAATCTGATTCTTGAACTGTACTGCCAGCTCACTGTGTAATATCTGATAATGGTGTGTAGTGATGTACTAAAGATGGCTCGGTAGCTTATGTTGGAAGCTATCCAAGTAGCTTGCTAACGAAGGCTGGATATCTTACGCTCAAAGCTTTTGCCATGGTAGCGTGCTGGAGAAGGCTGGGTTCCGTACCTGAGAAGCTTCTCCTTTGGTTTCTTGTCGAGAGAAATTCATTGCCTTGTGTCGGAAGCTTTTTCCAAGGTATATTGTTGTGGAAGACTGAGTATCTTGGTCCGGAAGCTGTCCATGTATCTTACAGAGAAAGATTGAGGAACCTTGCGTCATAAGCTTCTTTCGATAGTGTGTGAAGGAAGGCTGAGCTTCTTATACCAAAAGCTTCGTACGGTGATGTGCGGACTGAATACCATACACATATCCATAATATTTTTGTGTTTGGTTACTTGTATGAGAGGAATTGTCTGACTGGCTCCCTTGCTGAATGTTGAACTCGTAACAAATTCTGGCTTTCTTCCAGAGTATAATATATTCCAAGTTTCATTCATGTCTGAACCCAAACTTTATACAGGAACCATACCTTTGTCTGAAAATATGTTGTTGGTTGTGTGCCTGACTTGTCTCCCTGCTGGTCTGATCATTACCATGCTAAAGGTTGCACCACTCATGCCAACTTGATACTAATAGTCAATCCAGGATACCATATATATACCAAGAAGGTATTCCCAATACACTACCGTCAACTGAGAATGCCAGACTGTTGAGCTGAGCCTCAAAATATTTGATATCCTTTCTTCTTCGAGTCCGACGAGTACTGCTATCCACACAATATGCATGCCTACTTAAGCACACAAATCTTGCGGGAACTCAAGTTCTACGATCTAACATGATGTGACGGTGTGCACGAGGACGAATCAATGTGTGGAAGAGTTGGTGTACCAAATCGTAGTGGCTAGGTTAAAGCAAACATTGGTTGCGAAGTAGCCTTTATCCGGTTTGCACCTTCAGATCCGCCATGGCACGGTCACTATACTCATAAAGCTTATGGTTTTCCCCCTTTATATTCACTACCATCATCTTTGGTGCTTCGTGTCGTGCTAGCACTGCTCCTCAAGACCTCAACCCATCAAGCGAAACAACATGCCACTCATAATTCCAAAGCTTAGTTGTTGAAATACGAATCTGATATGATGCTGATATTACTAAAACAGAGAATGTTTAATTGGTCAGCTAATGCTCCTATATTCATTTCGAAAAGCATGTGCGCCACACATAGAGAGACAGCAGGGATTTGCATTTCTTTATACGCTCTGGTTCATCATGGATGGGCAACACACATTGTATTATCTAAAGTCTGCTTGCTCTTTGTTATCATGTTCCTCTTCTGTTCTTCTTAATACGTATATTACTTCCTCCGTTCCTAAAATGCCTTGGGTGCGTGCGTGTGTTGTGATGGCGTGCGTTTGTACCGGGTGTTGTTCATCGTTGCTTTAGTTATAAAGCGGGGCGAAAGCCTTTTTGGGTAAAACATAAGTCTTTTTAGATATTCCAATAAGAACTACATACATATGTATATAGACATATTTTAGAGTGTACATTCACTCATTTTGCTCCGTATGTAGTCCGCATTCGAATCTCTAAGAGACTTATATTTAGGAATGGAGGGAGTAGTACAGTATGTTCCTTGTCGAGAAGTGGAGCAGGGACATTTGTAGTCGACAGGTCTATTGGGTCGCTTCAGATGGACGCTTTCAACTATTCTAGATGGTCTGCCATAATATCCGTGAAATGGTGGGAGCTATGTCGTCTTTGAGAGTCTAGACTGATAGTAACAGTATTGTGACTTCAGTTGAATAGAGCTGCCCCTTTTGGGGCCGAAGCCTTTCTAGCCGTACCGGCAATACAAGCCCATATGTTCCAGCTAGTTCCACTTTCCTGATTTTACTCGTGATGCTTAGGGTTTTCCCCTTTTATCTACACTACTATGATCTGCATAGGTGCTTTCTATCGTACTAGCAGTACTCCACCCTTCAAGCTAAACAACACAGCACTCATAATTCCAAAGCTTAGTTGTTCAAATATGATTGTGATATGATACTGATATTAGTTAACAGACACATTTAATTGGTTAGCTAAAGCTCCTACTTGAGTTTCCAAATGCATGTCGCGACATATAGAGAGACAGCAGGAATTGCATTTCTTTGTCACTTGTTGACTGTACTTTCTTGTCCATACCAAATCTTAGTTGTTATTTCAAAGCAAACATCGGTGGCTAAGTACCCTTTGCGCGGTTTGCAGCTTCAAATCTGCCACGCCACTGCCACAGTTAACACTATACTCATCATGCTTACGACTTCCCCATTTTATGATGACCACAATCAGCCTACGTGATTCGTGTTGTAATAGCACTGCTCCACCCATCAAGCTAAACAAGCTTAGTTATACAAATTAGAATATGATATGATGCTGATCTTAGTAAAACTGGGATAGGTTTAATTGGTCAGCTAAATGTTCCTACTTTAGTTTCGAAATGCATGTGAGCCACATATGGAGAGACCAGAAGGACTAGTATTTCTCTGTGCGCTCTGGTTCATCATGAGTGGGCAACAGACATTGTATAGAAAGACTTGTAATATCTTCAATATGCTTGCTCTTCTGCTCTTCTTTAACATGATCCTGTTCTCTTCTTCTTTAATAAGTACATTATCTTCCTTGTTGGGAAGAGTAGCAGAGACATTTGCGGTCGACATGTCAGGTCGAGTTGTTCTTCCTTAGTATATTTTGAATCTGTCAGGTCAGGTCGGGTTGTTCTTCCTTACTATATGTTGAAGCTGTCATCTGCGAAGTATCATTACTTCTGGAGCTCTCATATTTTGAGTAGTAGGCCACATTATATTAATGCACAGACCAAATTACAGCACGCATGGCATCCCTCAGAAGAATTGCAGAGATAGCACATAGGGGTTTACAGGGAGGCGGTATTGGATTAGAATCACTTATGCATTACAAAGATAATCTCACTTATTTTTATGTTTTCATGCATGTCAGGTATTGAACATGATCAAAACGAATATGAGAATGGGCGCACGAGAGGAATATTACGGAACAATCCACTGGCTAACAAACTTGGCATGGTGGATATCTTATTCACCCATCAAGGTGCTTGCTCTAACTTGGCAAGGTTGTATTGGTCGCACATATCTTGCATATGACCTCTTGCATTACTTCTACTTTGTTACACCACTGTTTGCTTAGTTTAAGCATCATATATGAGTATATGTCATGCCTCTCCATTTTCTGTACCTATTCCATGTGTCATCATACTATGGTTTTCAGTCAAATGTTGTTCTTTCATAATAGATGTCCAAAAGGAAGAGGGTGAGTGCACATCCTCAAGGAGTACAAACTAAGTATTTGGAAAAGTCAGTGATACCTGATAAATCAGATAGATCAGCAGCCACAGAAAACACAGGCCCAACTGTACCACACTTTACCCCTACTCCACTGGCCAAAGCCCTATTAGAACTGCAGAGAGCCCAGAGTCAGGTATTGTCTATGATATCAATTCAAAATTTGAACTCCTACATTTCTGCATGTGCTTACCATCTCTCTTGTATGAAAACTAATTTCAGATGAATCTCCATTCTCAATGGATCATAGGATCTCACAACAATATTGGGCACTGCATTGCTCTTGTCAGTACCTCTTGCCCTTTATCAGCATACTTACACTCATTGTTGTTTGATAATGTATCATCACTGTAAATGTTCGCTTCCTTATCCTCCCTTTGCTCGAAATTATAAGATCTATATTTACTCTTACATAAATGTAGAACTAACACAATGGTTATGAAGTTCTGGATTGCTCATGTAAGTACCTGTTGTCATGTACTCCCTCTGTATCGAATTAATTGCTGCTCAATTGGATGTATTTAGAACTTAAGTAGTGCTAGATACATCCATTTGAGCGACAAGTAATAACGGACGGTGGTAGTATTACTGTACTTGCATTGCGAGATAGTTGATTGTCTAGCATTACTCTGCATCTTATCTGCCATGCCCTCCACTTTCTCCAAAATTATCATATCTACATTTACTCTTACCAAAATGTTGAATAAAGCCAATGCCACTGCACACATTGAGGTCTGCATTCCTCTTGTCAGTACCTTTTGCCTTGTAATGTTGTACTTAATTAATAGCTATTTGATTATGTATCATCACTCTGCACCTGAGCTTCATTATCCTCTATTTCTTCCAATATTATTAGATCTATATTTACTCTTTACAAAAATGTAGAATGAAGGCAATGCTTATAAATAAGTTTCTTTGAGGAATTTCTTGAATTATCCTTCCATCGACATGGAGAAGGGCTTTATCCAGCCCGTGTTAACATGTAATGTAAGTTCATCCTTCTCAAGCCTTCAAACTTTGTTCTAGTATAGATTTGGATAGGCATCATTTCCTCCACTGCTGTTTACTTTGGTGTTTACAACTGATTGGATGTTTGCAACAATTGCCAGTTTCAAATTGTAGTTGTAAAAACATGTTCCTTATGCAGAATAGATCCATTTATTTTCTTATTTGCCAAAATAAAATGGGACAGAATTGTCAGCACCCTGACTATCATTGCTTATATATTTGTGAAACCTGTTATGTGTCTCCTTGTTTCTCTTTCAGAGTCATATCTCTTATGCCAGGCAGAACTTTAGGGAAGATAGTGAGCCAAACCATCTTGAAGAGAGTGAGATGACCCCAAGGTCATGTCTTGATGAAGATAGTGAGTTGAAGCTACTCACCAGCAGCTGTGAGACAACCTCTGTGAAGTTGCTGCCTCAATCAGTTCGACTTCTTCAGTCTCAACTTAAAGCCGAAAGGCTTGGTTCAGCTCAGCTCCGACTTGATGTCAATGATGTAAAGAAGACCTCAGAGTATAGCCATGCACGCTTTCTTGCTACGCTGCTAGGGTTTGAGCATCTATCGTTGACACAACTGAGGTCTCATCAGCTTGTTCTGCTGCTTGCGGTGCACCTCTAGGGCAGGCCTAGTGCCTTCTGAAGTGATGTTAGTTTTGTATATTCTTTTATCGGCGCGTTTATATGCACTGGTGGCGACCTTTGATGCCCAATGTATGTAATCCGCAGTCTCGTTGCGCTTTATTATCACCGGTGGCGAACTTTGATGCCCAGTGGATGTAATATGATGTAATTTCTTTATTGTATAGTCTAGGTTTATTCATAGTCGGTATGTTGTAATTTAGGCCGGAAGCTTCAACCAATCTCAATGTTGTCGGTCTTCAGGCCGGCCCGTAACTCGCTATATATGGGCCGAATCGTGGGCCTATAATCATTTTGGGCCATTAGCAGGCCTAAACGTATAGTAGTTTTCCGCCTTTAACAGGCCGAGTAAAGATCAGGCCAGTTGGGCCAGAGAATACCATGGGCTTTTAACAGGCTGAAAACTAGATTGGGCTAGCGTTGAGCCAAAAAATTCACGGGCCAACATAGGTCGAAACTGTCGTAGGCCCATGTTTGGCCCAAATAGCATACGAGCCGTTAACATGGCAAAATTTATCTCGGGCCCTGTTTGGCCCAATAAAATTATGGGCTTTAAGCAGGCCGGTATCAACGCGGGCCGTAGGCCCAACTATGTCACGGGTCGTTAACAGATGGGCTGTAAGCAGGCCGAATTCAATGCGGGCTGTAATTAGGCCCAACTGTTACACGGGTCATTAACAGGCCGATAGGCACGTTGGGCTGAAATTTATCCATGAAGACTACGGGTCGTTAAGAGGCCTAAAGTCACTTCGGACAAGAAATAGCCCAGTTGCAGCACGAGCCGTTAAATGGCCTAAAGTGAAACCGGGCCGACAATGGCCCATGTGCACCAAGGGCCGCTAACAGGCCGAAACGATTATCGGGCCAAACTGGTAAATGGGCATTTAACAGGCTAAAATACAAATCCGACTTAGAATGGGCCCAAAAGAACAATGGCCTGTTAACGGGCCTGATCTGATATGGGTCGTAATTTAGCCCAAAACACGACAGGCTGTGAATGGGCCAGATCTGATATGGGCCGTAATTTGACACAAAACATGGCACGCTGTTAATGGGCCAGCCCACTAGTGTCTGAAAAAATATGGTGGGCCTTTAGCTGGGCCGACTTTTTTACCTTAAATGGGCTACTGTTGGGCTGTGCCAGGTGTCGACATATCATAGGCATCTTCTGTCCATTGTAGGGATGACATCTGCCCCAACGATGAGCCGACACGTGGATCCTCCGGCGAATGAGAATTTTACACGTGGAAAATCCCCATTGGTTCGGGCTGTTAACGAGTTATCGGATCCAAACCGAAACCCGATAGCTTAACGACGACCCATTATGGTGGATGCCACGTGTCAGTTACCCTTGACGAAAACACTTCCATGACGCGCCATTTATCATCATGGAAGTGGACACTTCCTTGATGATAATTTTGGTATTGTCATGGAACACTTCTACGACAGCACAAGTATGACTATCTTGATTCTGTCATAAAATCGTCATGGATGTACATGCATGATAGAAAACGTGACCTAACAAACACATATCATCACGGAAGTGTATTTTTTTTGTAGTGCACCTTCGAAGATTTAACCGACATGCTGGACTACGCTTCTGATGAGGCCGACGACATGGACGAAGACGCTGAAGCCATGGCCCACACTGCTACTGCCCCTCCTGTCACCGGACGGTGGACGGCCACCTCCACCTATGATGTCTATATGGTGGACACCCCCAAGGATAATGGCGATGGAACCAATGGGAAGAACGGCGACGGCACCCCCAAGCAAGATGGCGATAAGCCAGGTGATGAGACGCCCAAACGCCGAAGACAGCGCTGACGATCCAAGGGGCGTAGGGGCAGGGAAAGCAACATGGGCACTGGAGAAAATGATACCCCGGACAATATGGAAGACCTCGATGACCCCGCTGCCCCAGAGAAATAGCCCGATGACTCGGAGGAGCACAAGAATCAGTATAATCCCGAAGACTTCAATGACTCCGAGGACAGTAACTACCTCCCCCTCTCCGAAGAGGAGGTCAGACTTGGAGCCGAGGATTTCATCGTCACCTAGGAACCACTGGACCAGGAGCGGTTTAAACGACAACTTATCGCCACCACACAAAGCTTGAAGAAGAAGCACCAATAGCTAAAAGCCGAACAAGACACCCTCGACGACAGATGGACAAAAGTCCTAGCAGCCGAAGAAGGGTACGGTTATGAGCGGCAAACCAAAAGCTACCCCAAGCGCAAAATGCTGCCACAATTCGACGACAAGGCTCTTAAGCCCGCACCCCCAAGATATACTTAGGCAGATCAACCCGACCGCCCCCTCGAGGACGGGATAGGCCGGCTGGAGAGGCCGAATACCCACTCGCTCCCCCCCCCCCCCCCCCCCCCCGCCGATGAGGTAAGGAGCCAGTGCAACCAGAAGTACGAATATGATCTTTGACACGACCTCACCACTAGAGCAGGTCAGACAAGATCCATATATGGATCTAGAGGGTACACTCCCGTTGGACGGGATGGATACCAAGCTTGGCGCGACCGAAATGATAGAGCTTGGGAGCAGGACCGGGCCCAGATGGCAGCCGATCTCCGGCGCGAATTAGCCATGGTTAGGGGTGCCGTTCACCCAATGTACTTCATGGATTAGGTGATGCGGCACCAGTTCCCCAAAGGGTTTAAACCCGTGAACATTGAGCAATACGACGGGACAATAGACCTGGCCGTATGGATTGAAGATTTTTTTTTCTCCACATTCATATGGCTCGAGGAGACGATCTCCACACCATAAAGTACCTGCCATTAAAGCTTAAAGGACCAGCCAGGCATTGGTTGAACAGCCTCCCTGAAAACTCCATAGGGAGTTGGGAAGAACTCGAGGATGCTTTTTTAGCGAACTTTCAAGGCACTTATGTTCGGCCTCCGGACGTCGATGACTTGAGCCATTGATGACCCACAAGTATAGGGGATCAATCATAGTCCTTTGAATAGGTAAGAGTGTCGAACCCAACGAGGAGCAGAAGGAAATGACAAGTGATTTTCAGCAAGGTATTCTCTGCAAGCACTGAAATTGTCGGTAACAAGTAGTTTGATAGCAAGATAATTTGTAACGAGCAAGTAATAGTAACGGTAAATAAAGTGCAGCAAGGTAGCCCAATCCTTTTGTGTCAAAGGACAGGCCAAAATGGTCTCTTATGATAAGCAAAGCATTCCTGAGGGTACACGGGAATTTCATCACATCACTTTCATCATGTTGGTTTGATTTGTGTTCGCTACTTTGATAATTTGATATGTGGGTGGACCGGTGCTTAGGTGCTGTTCTTACTTGAACAAACCTCCTACTTATGATTAAACCCCTCGCAAGCATCCGCAACTACGAGAAAAGTATTAAGATAAAATCTAACCATAGCATTAAACTTTTGGATCCAAATCGGTCCCTTACGGAATAGCACATAAACTAGGGTTTAAGCTTCTGTCACTCTAGCAACCCATCATCTAATTACTACTCCACAATGCATTCCCTTAGGCCCAAATATGGTGAAGTGCCATGTAGTCGACGTTCACATGACACCACTAAGGGAATCACAACATACATATCATCAAAATATCGAACACATATCAAGTTCACATGATTACTTGCAACATGACTTCTCCCGTGACCTCAAGAACAAAAGTAACTACTCACAAATAATAATCATGCTCAAGATCAGAGGGGTATTAAATAGCATAATGGATCTGAACATATAATCTTCCACCAAATAAACCATATAGTAATCAACTACAAGATGTAATCAACACTACTAGTCACCCACAAGTACCAATCTAAGGTTCCGGTACAAAGATTGAACACAAGAGATGAACTAGGGTTTGAGAGGAGATGGTGCTGTTGAAGATGTTGATGGAGATGGCCCTCCCAAAGATGGGAGAGTTGTTGGTGATGACGATGACGATGATTTCCCCCTCCGGGAGGGAAGTTCCCCTGGCGGAATCGCTCCGCCGGAGGGCAAAAGTGCTCCTGCCCAAGTTCTGCTTCGAGACGGCGGCGCTTCGTCCCGAAAGTCCTCTCCTTATTTTTTCTAGGTCAAAATGACTTATATACCAGAAGAGGGGCACCGGAGGTGGGCCGAGGAGGGCACAACCCACCAGGGCGCGCCTGGGCTCCGTGGCGCACCCAGGTGGGTTGTGCCCACCTGGTGGGCCCCCTCTGGTAGTTATTTGCTCCAATAATTCTTAAATAATCCATACAAAATCTCTGTGAAGTTTCAGCTTATTTGGAGTTGTGCAGAATAGGTAGCTCTGATGTGATTTTTCAGGTCCAGAATTCCAGCCGCCGGTATTCTCCCTCTTTGTGTAAACCTTGCATATTATGAGAGAAAAGGCATTAGAATTACTCTCAAAAGCATTATTATGCATGAAAACATTATAAATAATAGTAGGTAAACATGATGCAAAATGGACGTATCAACTCCCCCAAGCTTAGACCTCGCTTGTCCTCAAGCAAAAAACCGATATCGAAAAACATGTCCACATGCTTAGAGAGAGAGGTGTCGATAAAAACAAAATACGGACATAGAAGCATCATGTATATTATTATAACAGCAAGGAATTTTAACATAAAACATTATCAAACAACTTTTGCCATAGAACTTTTATCATATAACTTCTCATGAGCAAGTAACAATTCATCAAAACATTGAAGTATAAAGCATAAACCTTATTGAAAACCAACAAACTATGTTCTCAGTCAACTTTGCAACTACAATTCATCATATTTTCAGGAAGGGTCATGTATCGGAGCCTTTAGGCAAGTCCACATACTCAACCATCATTTAATCTTCTATGATTGCTAACACTCACACCGTACCCATGCACAAAAAGTTTCAACCGGACACATAGAAAGATAGGGGCTTATAGTTTTGCCTCCCAACGTATTCACCTCAAGGGTGATGTCAACAATAATAACTAATGCCCACTCATATTCAACTGGATATATGTGCCTAGATCTTTCCTCACCACATGATGCTTGCAAAAAGAGAAAATAAAAAAGGAATAGGGAAGAAAACTTTGACTCTTCATAAAAGTAAATGCATAAAAATAAAAGATAGGCCCTTCGCAGAGGGAAGCAGAGGTTGTCATGTGCTTATTTGTTTGTATGCCAAATCCCTTAATGCAAAATAACTTCATGTTACATTTCCCCTTATGATGGCAACCTTTATTATGCAGTCTGTCGCTTTTATTATTTTGCCATCACAAGTTCATGCAACGCTCAATTTTCTCTTACACTAAATGATCCAACACATTTAGAAGCAATTTTTATTGCCTTTTTGCACCGATGACAACTTACTTGAAGGATCTTACTCAATCCATAGGTAGATATGGTGGACTCTTAAAGTAAGATTTGGGCTAAGGGTTTTGGATGCACAAGTAGTATCTCTACTTAGTGTGGAATTTTTGGCTAGAAAAGATATTGGGCAAGCACCACATGTTAAAGGATCTATGACAATATAACTTCTATGTGAATATGAACAAACATAAATCATTACGTTGTCTTCCTTGTCCAACGTCAACTATTTTGACACAAAATATTTAATGGGGGCTCACAATCATAAAAGATATCCAGGATAGTGTATTTGCATGTGAATCTTCTCTTCCCTTGTTAATTCTTTCATGAATTGCATCATTGACCAATGCTATGCTTGTCAATCTCCAATAAATTTTACTACTTATACTCTTCCTTATGTGATGTCATTACTTACCATAAGATTAGCATATGATCTTTTTCATTTATTTTCCTTTCTTTTTATTGCAACATTAAAGTAAAGAGACAAAACTCAAACTACTCTTTATTATATATCTCAAACACGATTACATCGATAGATAGATCACTAAGCAAGCACTCAAAAAGAAACGATCGAACTAAACTTTTATTCAACTAAATCATAGGAAAACTAATGATCGAACTAAAATAGATGAAAGCAAAGATAGTGGTGGTGATACGATACCGGGACACCTCCCCCAAGCTTGGCTCAAGCCAAGGGGAGTGTCCATACCATGAACTCAAGTCTCCTTTGGTGATGAAGAAGGTGGTGGTGGTGGTGATGAGGTAGTAGTAATCTTATCTTTCGGTTTCCATGGCAATGGCTCACCATCATAAGAGGAGGAGCGAGTCTCACGAGTCCTGCAACTAGCAGCCAAACTCATACCTTTAAACCTTGCCTCATATTCAAAGACTTGGTTTTGGAGATCATAGATTTGACTTTGCAGAAAGTTGATTTGCTCGTTGAAGGTGAAGACGATGTCCTTCATGGATTTGCCATCCACCTTGAGATCACGGGTGTAATCCGCGAACATGAGGTGATTGGCATTGAGTCCACGTTCCACCATCCCCTTGCACTTGAAGACCTCCTGCTCCATAGCTTCCAGCCGAGCATCCATGGTCCCCGTCCCCTTGGGGCCCTGAACGTCCCGGATGCGGAGCACCCCCTCACGCATCTCAATGGCTTGAGGGTGCTGCATCACCTCCCGCAGATACGGGTTGATGATGTTCTCAAAGAACTTGTCCTTGGAGGAGCTCGAAGCGGCCATGGCGATCTAGATCTGTCAGAAAACAGCAAGAAAGAAGAATAAAAGATTTCTCTGCGATACGGTGGTCAATAGGTTCGAGGGGTATATAAAGATTTTTTTATCTTGGGAAACAAGCAAACGAGAGAAAAACAGAGTCCGGAAGGTACCCGAGGTGGGCACAACCCACCTGGGCGTGCCTGGCAAGCCAGGCGCGCCCTGGTGTCTTGTGCCCACCAGGGTTGCCTTCCTGGTTGTTTCTTATTTTCCTAATTTTTGTTATATTCCAAAACTGACAGAAAATATTTTTGCGGATTTTTCAGAGTCCGTTTACTTACCGTATCACGTACCTCCTCTTTTTTAGTTATTCTGGAGTGTTCCGGAAGGTTTCTTTTATGTGTTCCTCCGGTGTCATGGTTTGAGTAATATTGCTGTCAACATTAATAGGCGTACCTGAGATATAGTGTTTAATTCTTTACCCATTAACCACCTTCGGGTTAGTACCTTCGGCATTATTTATTTTGATAGCTCCAGAACGATAAACTTCTTCAATGGCATAAGGTCCTTCCCATTTAGAGAGAAACTTTCCTGCAAAGAATCTAAAACGAGAGTTGTACAAAAGAACATATTCTCCAACTTTGAATTCCCGCTTTTGGATTCTTTTATCATGCCATCTTTTAACTTTTTCTTTAAATAACTTGTCATTTTCATAAGCTTGGATTCTCCATTCATCTAACGAGCTAATATCAAATAACCTCTTTTCACCGGCAAGTTTGAAATCATAGTTGAGTTCTTTAATTGCCCAGTATGCTTTATGTTCTAGCTCAAGAGGCAAATGACAAGCCTTGCCATAAACCATTTTATAAGGAGACATACCCATAGGATTTTTATATGCTGTTCTGTAAGCCCAAAGTGCATCATCCAATTTCTTAGACCAATTCTTTCGGGACCTATTGACAGTTTTTTGTAGAATTAATTTTATTTCTCTATTGCTAAGTTCAAGTTGGCCACTAGATTGAGGGTGATAGGGTGATGCAATTCTATGGTTAACATCATATTTAGAAAGCATTTTACGGAAAGCACCATGAATAAAGTGTGAACCACCATCAGTCATTAAATATCTAGGGACTCCAAACCTTGGGAAAATAACTTCTTTAAGCATTTTAATGGAAGTGTTGTGATCAGCACTACTAGTTGGAATAGCTTCCACCCACTTAGTAACGTAATCAACAGCAACCAAAATATGTGTATACCCATTAGAGGAAGGAAAAGGTCCCATATAATCAAAACCCCAAACATCAAATGGTTCAACAACAGGTGAATAATTCATAGGCATTTCTTGACGCTTACCAATATTACCTATTCTTTGACATTCATCACAAGATAAAACAAACTTACGGGAATCCTTGAAGAGAGTAGGCCAATAAAAACCAGATTGCAATACC
Organism: Thinopyrum elongatum; assembly: GCA_011799875.1. NCBI lineage: Eukaryota > Viridiplantae > Streptophyta > Magnoliopsida > Poales > Poaceae > Thinopyrum > Thinopyrum elongatum. The sequence goes on from CM022298.1 coordinate 561,622,919, forward strand.
TTGTGAGCAGTTCTATCTCCCGCATGATGTCCTCCATAAGCTTCGGAGTGACATTTCCGTAGGATTTGTTCCTGTTCATGCTCAGGTACACAACGTCTAATAATACCATCTACTCCTTCTTTATATAGGTGTGGGTCATCCCAAAAGTAATGTCTTAAATCATAGAAGAATTTTTTCTTTTGTTGGTATGTGAAACTAGGTGGTATATATTTAGCAACAATATAATTAGCATAGTCAACATACCAAGGAGTGTTATGAGAAACATTTATTGCAGCTAGTTGCTCATTAGGAAAACTATCATCAATAGGTAGCGGGTCATCAAGAATATTTTCTAACCTAGACAAGTTATCAGCTACGGGATTCTCAACTCCTTTTCTATCAGTTATATGTAAATCAAACTCTTGTAGCAAGAGAACCCACCTAATGAGTCTAGGTTTAGCATCTTTCTTTTCCATAAGATATTTTATTGCAGCATGATTAGTGTGAACAGTAACTTTAGAGTCAACAATATAGGATCTAAATTTATCACAAGCAAACACAACTGCTAAAAATTCTTTTTCAGTAGTAGCATAGTTTCGTTGAGCACTGTCTAGAGTTTTACTAGCATAATGGATAACATTTAGTTTCTTATCAACTCTTTGTCCTAGAACAGCACCAACAGCATAATCACTAGCATCAAACATAATTTCAAAAGGCAAGTTCCAATCAGGTGGTTGAACAATAGGTGTAGAAGTTAAGGCTTTCTTAAGTGTTTCAAAGGCTTCTACACAATCATCATAAAAAACAAATGGAACATCCTTTTGTAAAAGGTTTGTAAGAGGCCTAGAAATTTTAGAGAAGTCTTTAACAAACCTCCTATAGAAACCAGCATGACCGAGAAAACTACGAATACCTTTAATATCCTTTGGACATGGCATTTTCTCAGTTGCATCAACTTTAGCTTTATCCACTTCAATACCTCGTTCAGAAATTTTATGCCCCAAGACAATACCTTCATTAACCATAAAGTGGCACTTCTCCCAATTCAAGACAAGATTAGTTTGCTCATATCTCTGCAAAATTCGATCAAGGTTGCTTAAGCAATCATCAAAAGAAGATCCATATACAGAAAAATCATCCATGAAAACCTCAACAATCTTTTCACAAAAATCAGAGAATATAGCAGTCATACATCTTTGAAAGGTAGCAGGTGCATTGCATAAACCAAAAGGCATACGTCTATAAGCATAAGTTCCAAAAGGGCAAGTAAAGGTGGTTTTCTCTTGATCGGGTTGTGAAACAGGTATTTGAGAAAAACCAGAATATCCATCAAGGAAGCAAAAGTGTGTGTGCTTTGATAATCTTTCTAGCATTTGATCAATAAAAGGCAAAGGGTAATGATCTTTTCTAGTTGATTTATTTAATTTTCTAAAATCAATTACCATTCTATAGCCGGTAACAATTCTGTGTGGAATAAGTTCATTTTTATCATTGGGAACAACGGTAATACCTCCTTTCTTAGGGACACAATGAACGGGACTTACCCATCTACTATCAGCTATGGGATAGATTATACCTGCTTCCAGAAGCTTTAGTATTTCAGTTCTTACCACTTCTTTCATCTTAGGATTCAAACGTCGTTGATGATCAACAACAGGTTTAGCATCAGGTTCCATATTAATCTTGTGCTGATAGAGAGTGGGACTAATGCCCTTAAGATCATCAAGAGTATATCCAATAGCAGCTCAGTGCTTCTTCATAATTTTCAAATATCTTTCTTCTTCATGTTCTGAAAGGTTAGCACTAATAATAACAGGATATATCTTTTTCTCATTAAGATAAGCATATTTCAAAGTGTCAGGTAATTGTTTCAATTCAAACATAGGATCACCTTTAGGTGGAGGAGGACCTCCTAGAGTTTCAATAGGAAAATTATGTTTGAGCAGAGGTCGTTGTTCAAAGAAAATTTGATCTATCTCATTTCTTTCATGCAGATGCATATCATTGGTCTAGCAAATATTGTTCTAGTGGATCAGTAGGAGGCACGGCAATAGAAGCAAGACCAATTATTTCATCCTTACTAGGTAATTCTTTCTTGTGAGGTTGTCTATTAAACTTGGAAAAATTAAACTCATGAGACTCATCACCAAAGCTAACACTGACAGTTTGTTTAAGACAGTCTATAGTAGCATTGACAGTGTTCAAGAAAGGTCTACAAAAGATAATGGGACAAAAGTCATCTTGTGGGGAACCAAGCACTAGAAAATCAGTAGGGTATTTTATTTTCCCACACAAGACTTCAACATCACTAACAATCCTAAGTGGTGTGATGGTGTCTCTATTGGCAAGTTTAATAGTAACATCTATGTCTTCTATTTCAGCGGGTGCTATGTCATTCATAATTTCTTGGTATAAGGTAAAAGGAATAGCACTCACGCTAGCACCTAAGTCACATAAACCATGATAACAGTGATCTCCTATTTTAACTGAGACAACAGGCATGCCAACAATAGGTCTATGTTTATCTTTTTCATCGGGTTTAGCAATTCTAGCAGCTTCATCACAGAAGTAAATAACATGCCCATCTATATTTTCTACCAAGAGATCTTTAACCATAGCAACACTAGGTTCTACTTTGATTTGTTCAGTAGGTTTAGGTGCTCTAATATTACTTTTATTAACCACAGTTGAGACCTTAGCATGTTCCTTTATCCTAACTGGGAAAGGTGGTTTTTCAATATAAGCAGTGGGAACAACTGGGTCAACATTGTAAATAATAGTTTCATCTTTAACCACAACCGGTTCTTTAATTTCTTCTTTAATAGGTGGATGATATTTAAACCACTTCTCCTTGGGGAGATCAACATGAGTAGCAAATGATTCACAAAAGGAGGCTACTATCTCAGAGTCAAGTCCATATTTAGTGCTAAACTTGTGAAAAGCATCGGTATTCATAAAAGATTTAACACAATCAAACTTAAGCTTAATACCTGACTCTTTACCTTCGTCGAGTTCCCAATCTTCAAAGTTGCGTTTAATTCTTTCTAAAAGATCCCACCTGAATTCAATAGTCTTCTTCATAAAAGAACCAGTACAAGAAGTATCTAGCATGGATTGATCATCACGAGAAAGCCGAGCATAAAAATTCTGAATAATAATTTCTCTTGAGAGCTCATGGTTGGGGCATGAATATAACATTGAATTAAGCCTCCCCCAAGCTAGAGCGATACTTTCTCCTTCACGAGGCCAAAAATTATATATATAATTCCGATCACGATGAACTAGATGCATAGGATAATTTTTTTGGTGAAATTCCAATTTCAATCGGTTCCAGTTCCAAGATCCAATATCATCGCATAGCCTATACCATGCCAATTATTTTCCCTTCAAAGATAAAGGGAAAACCTTCTTCTTCGCTTCATCTCCGGGCAAACCTGCAAGCTTAAATAATTCACAAATTTCATCCACATATATAAAGTGCATATCAGGATGTTCGGTTCCATCTCCTGCATAAGGATTAGCTAGCAGTTGTTCTATCATACCCGAAGGAATTTCATAACCAATATTTTCAGTCGGTGCAGTAGGTTGAGGGGTAACTAATTGTGGTTCCGTTCGAGGTGAAGATACCCCGAACAAACCCCTGAAAGGATGATTCTCCATAGTAACAAGTGACAATAAAATTCTGCACGTAGTAATAATATTCCCTTACCAAGAGTGTTTCACTCCTCGGCAATGGTGCCAGAAAAGAGCTTTGATGACCCACAAGTATAAGGGATCAATCATAGTCCTTTTGATAAGTAATAGTGTTGAACCCAACGAGGAGCGGAAGGAAATGACAAGTGGTTTTCAGCAAGGTATTCTCTGCAAGCACTGAAATTGTCGGTAACAAGTAGTTTGATAGCAAGATAATTTGTAACGAGCAAGTAATAGTAATGGTAAATAAAGTGCAGCAAGGTAGCCCAATCCTTTTGTGGAAAAGGATAGGCCAAAACAGTCTCTTATGATAAGCAAAGCGTTCTTGAGGGTACATGGGAATTTCATCACATCACTTTCATCATGTTGTTTTGATTTGTGTTCGCTACTTTGATAATTTGATATGTGGGTGGACCGGTGCTTAGGTGCTGTTCTTACTTGAACAAACCTCCTACTTATGATTAACCCCCTCGCAAGCATCCGCAACTACGAGAAAAGTATTAAGATAAAATCTAACCATGGCATTAAACTTTTGGATCCAAATCGGTCCCTTACGGAATAGCGCATAAACTAGGGTTTAAGCTTCTGTCAATCTAGCAACCCATCATCTAATTACTACTCCAAAATGCATTCCCTTAGGCCCAAATATGGTGAAGTGCCATGTAGTCGACGTTCACATGACACCACTAAGGGAATCACAACATACATATCATCAAAATATCGAACACATATCAAGTTCACATGATTACTTGCAACATGACTTCTCCCATGACCTCAAGAACAAAAGTAACTACTCACAAATAATAATCATGCTCAAGATCAGAGGGGTATTAAATAGCATAATGGATCTGAACATATAATCTTCCACCAAATAAACCATATAGTAATCCACTACAAGATGTAATCAACACTACTAGTCACCCACATGTACCAATCTAAGGTTCTGGTACAAAGATTGAACACAAGAGATGAACTAGGGTTTGAGAGGAGATGGTGTTGTTGAAGATGTTGATGGAGATGGCCCTCCCAAAGATGGGAGAGTTGTTGGTGATGACGATGACGATGATTTCCCCCTCCGGGAGGGAAGTTCCCCCGGCGGAATCGCTCCGCCGAAGGGCAAAAGTGCTCCTGCCCAAGTTCCGCCTCGAGACAGCGGTGCTTCGTCCCGAAAGTCCTCTCCTTATTTTTCTAGGTCAAAATGACTTATATACTAGAAGAGGGGCACCGGAGGTGGGCCGAGGAGGGCACAACCCACCAGGGCGTGACTGGGCTCCCTGGCGTGCCCAGGTGGGTTGTGACCACCTGGTGGGCCCCTATGGTAGTTATTTGATCCAATAATTCTTAAATAATCCATAAAAAATCTCCGTGAAGTTTCAGCTTATTTGGAGTTGTGCAAAATAGGTAGCTCTGACGTGCTTTTTTAGGTCCAGAATTCCAGCTGCCGGTATTCTCCCTCTTTGTGTAAACCTTGCATATTATGAGAGAAAAGGCATTAGAATTACTCCCAAAAGCATTATTATGCATAAAAACATTATAAATAATAGTAGGTAAACATGATGCAAAATGGACGTATCAGCCATGTGGTCCAGCAGCCCGGAGAGTCAGCCCGACAATTTTGGAATCGGTTCCTGAGTAAGAAGAACCAAATCGTAGACTGTCCGGATGCTGAGGCGATAGCCGCATTCAAACATAGCATCCGAGACAAATGGCTAGCTCATCAGCTCAGCCAAGACAAGCCGAGGATGATGTCGGCTCTTACCTCACTCATGACCCACTTTTGCGCGGGCGAAGATAGCTGGTTGGCTCATAGAAGCAACAACCCCGAAGACCCCGGTACCTCGGAAGTCCGGGACAGAAACGGGAAACCACGGCACAACAAAAATAAACATCGTCACAATGGTGGTGAAGCTGAGGATATGGCAGTGAATACTGGATTCAGTAACTCCAAATCTGGTCAGCGGAACATACCCTCTAAAGGGAACAGGGACGGCCCGACCGCACTCGACAAAATCCTGGATAGGCCTTTCCAGATCCATGGCACCCCAGACAAACCTGCTAACCACACCAACCGTAGCTGTTGGGTGATCAAACAGGCCGGCAAGGTCACAGCCGAGGAGCAAGGCAAGGGCCCCGCAGCGAGGACGACGATGAGCCTCACGAGACGAACAATGGAGGCCAGAAGCAGTTTCCTCCTGAGGTAAAAACGGTGAACATGATCTACGCCATGCACATACCTAAGAAGGAGAGTAAGCGCGCACTCCGGGACATCTACGCCGTAGAGCTTGTAACCCCGAAATTTAACCGATGGTCGGCATGCCCGATCACCTTCGATCGCAGGGACCATCCGACTAGTATCCGTCATGGAGGATCGGCGGCCCTGGTTCTTGACCCCATCATCGACGGGTACCACCTCACCAGAGTCCTCATGGACGGAGGTAGCAGCCTCAATCTAATTTATTCAGATACAGTGTGGGAGATGGGTATCGATCCATCAAGGACAAACCCATTAATACAACCTTTAAAGGAGTAATCCAGGCGTTGAAGCCCGCTTCTCAGGCACTCTGACCTTGGAAGTAGTGTTTGGCTCGCCAGACAACTTCCGCAGCGAAGACTTGATCTTTGACATTGTCCCTTTCCGCAGCGGATACCACACACTCTTGGGCCAGACTGCGTTTGCTCGTTTCAACGCCGTCGCCCATTACGCATACCTGAAGCTCAAGATGCCCGGACCCAAGGGCGTCATCACAGTCAATGGCAGCTGAGGAGCATATAGCGGCTCTGGCAGCCGAAGTCCAACCCGGCATTGAGGGGCCGAAGTACCAGCCCGCTGTCAAGGCACGGGAGGCAAGCAAATGGGCCCGAGCCATGTCTCAGTTCGAGGAGTCCCCCTACGCTCGACGTAAATAGGGATACACACCCCACATCACGCCCACCCCAGTCGCACAGTACGTGCCTCGTATGCACAACTTCGCCCTTAAAATACCATGGTAGATGTGGGGACCAATCACCAACAGCCAAGAGTTCGGTTCAACCGAGCTACGGTCAAACACGTCTTCGGACATTAACAGGTACCATCTAGGACCTATCTGGCATTAAGCTAGCACAATACGGCGACTTCTCAAGACCCTCTATCAAGGGCCCGTCGTTCGATTATCATCCCCTCTAAGGAGTTCTTCCTCCCCTCCAAAGCAAAGGCGCAGACGTGCAGCAGGGCACAGTAGGGACGTCATACCATGCATCAAAGCCCGGTGTAAACCTTTCCTCTGTAAAATTTATTTTAAAGTATCTGTAATAGTTACTTTGGCAGTTCGGATCGTACGGCTAGATGTCACGAGTTCACCGGAAATAAAGACCACTCTTTACGGTCCTCTTGCAGTCACTTATATTGCATAATTTTTCCTCTCTTTGACACCGAAACAAACTAGTTCGGTACACATTTCCTCTAGACGCGATCGGCTAATAGACTGGGGGCTCGATTATAAAAATCGCCCCAAGCATCGGTCTGGCACTATCTTTTCTCTTAAGTGTTCAGCGTCTCAGATATTGCATTATATGAATTGATTCCGAATTATGTCTTGGGTCAATAGTTGGGTTGCCCGGCTCCTGTGTTTACCCTCTTATGTTCCGCATGTTCGGCTAAGAAGGTAAAGGGAGAACCACTGCGATTGTACTTCTGGCTAGCCCGGTCAAGTACCTCAGTGGAGAAAGCCAAAAATTGACTGTCATAATAAGCGAGAACTGGTCGGCGATCTGATGACAAGTGTCAAACCAGAAATCGATGGAGATCACTCCGTATTACACGAAGGGTTTCGTCTTTGCACAAACCATGTGATGAAGTTATATACCTCGGCTAACCCAAAAATCACAAAACAGTGGGGGGCTGGTCACTAGCCCCCACAGTCAAGCTCCTATGGCTAAGTGAAAGTAATAAAATCGCATAGTCCGATTGCCTTGTTTCCCTCACGCACTACCGCCTTTGGGCACCGAGATGTCGGCTAAGGGTCACAGTGCGGAGGTCGAAACACCCCTTGTAGCATCTACATGGGGGCTAAAGCCGATGACTGGTAACTTCCAGAACAAAACAGTCGCACAGGAGTCAAAATAAACAACAGTAGATAAAAGTATGATAAACCATACAAAACAAACCGCATTATAAAGCAAAAGGTTCAACTGTCATTTAACACATAATAGTGCACTCACTCGAGAATTGCATCTTTCGGACACTAGGCCTCTATTGCCCGCGCACCATCCATCACGATGGGGAAATACTGCTCGAGACGCCTGTGCTCCTTTCCGGCGGGCGGGGGGTCCGATGGCCATCTCGACCGGCTTAATCTTCGGCCAATGCACCATGGTCCTCGCGAAGGCCTTCTGAGCTCCCTCGATGCATACGGAACGCTTCAGGACATCAATCCGAGGCACTGCGTCACACAACTTCTGCACTAGGCTGAAGTAGCTTCTCGGTATTGCCTCTGAAGGCCACAGCCGGACACAAAGGTCCTTCATGGCCGGCTCCGCCATCTGGTGCAACTCCATCAGCTGTTTCATTTGATTTCTTAGGAGGGGAGGGTGTTCGGGCACTTGGAACTGCGCCCAGAACAGCCTGCGCTCGGTGTCGCCGTCCCGGGACGCGAAGTGCCTCGCCGCGTCGGCTGCACTCTTCGGGAGATCCGCAAACGCGCCTAAGGAATGCCACACCCGCGTGAGCAAAGCGAACCTGTGACCGCCAAAGACACTTTGCAGTAAGTATGGCTTACCATCCGCAATAAGCTTCACTTGGCGGAGTTCCTCTCAGGTGCCCCATGTTTCCGACCTCGCCTCCTAGATCTCCAGCTTTATTTTTGACAGCTCCGTGGCTTGTCCATTATTTTGCTGCTCAAGGTCCTCAATTTAGTGATGGCATCCTTGATATCATGCTGCACCTCTGCCACTCTGGCCTCGTGCTTGTCGCTGTCGGCCTTCACCGTCGACAGCTTGGCTGCCGCCCGCTCTGCCGCCGCCTTTTGTTCGACCGCCTCCTGCTTGGCCTTCTTCAGTTCGGCCTTGAGGTTTTTGACCTCCGCGGTGACAGCTGCAGTCATAATACCACATTCCTTGCTTAGGGTTCACTCCGGATACTCCACTAGATAAGGAAAACCGAACTCCTAAAAAGTTTAGTCTGAACTAACCTTGCGCCTCATCAAACCGCTTGTTGACAAGATCGAGCTCCTCATCGAAGCTCTGTTCAATGATTTTCGATCCTCTGCCAGGTTTTTCAATCCTGACAAAGTATCGGGGGCTGCCATATATATATACGAGCATTGCACAGCTTTGCTTACAAAATTCACTTTATGGAAAAGAATATTACATGGCTTACCTTGAAGCTCGTCAGGAGGCCGCCACAAGCTTCTTTCAGTCTGCTGTTAATGGACCGAACAGTTTGTAAAACCACGCCCATCTGGGCACGGTGTTCCGTGGTGATGGAAGAGTTATTTAAAGCCTCCTCCATCACATCCGTCCACCCAGCCATGACCCATTCTCCGGTGGTTGGCGCTGGCGGCGGGGCCCCGGCTCACCCTTCAGTGAAGGGCGGAATTGACGACTTCGGGGGCCTTGGGGGCTCCGAAACCGTCTTCGGGGAGGGCTCGGATTGACCGAGCTCCCCCTCTTTGTTCACCAGGAGAGATCCCCCCTCCTGGTCTTTGGTGACCGAGGTGTTAACCTTGGCCATAACATCATCACCCCCGCCCCCCGTGTGCGGGCCGGGCAGGGTCTTCCGGGACAGCACCTCCCCGGTCTCCTCGATGACCGGCGGAGGCGTGGAGCATGACGCGGTCCCACTCTCCACCATCTCGGCGGGCGGGGAGTTCCCCTCTGAGACCTGATCAGTGGGGAGGTCGCGCGGAGGGCTGCAATATGAAGTACATGTATATGATCAGTAATAGACTAATGAAACAAACGCCCGGGGAATCTTCGGATTCGTACCTTCCGGCGGGGGGCTTGACCCTGGGGTTCCTCTGAGGAACCTCTTCGAAAGCTGCAGACTCCTTGCCGGAGTCTGAGCTGTCATCAGGCAGGACCAACTTGGCCCTGTGCGGCTTCTTTGGGGCATGAGGAGGTTGTTCCTCCTCGGCGTTGTCCGACGCCGCCCTCTTCCTCGTTTGGGAGGAGTCGCTCTCCTCCTCATCCTCTTCCTGCCCCCCCTCGTGGTTGGAGGGGTCTTGGGTTTCACTAGACTTAGTGTCCGGATGCCCTCTTGGGCGGAGGCCTTCTCGGGCCTCCCTCGGCTTGACCTTCTTCTTCTCTTTCTTTTCCGGCGCCCTGTACGGCGTCACAGTCAGCATCTCCTCTAGCAGAGCTGACTTGGGGCCCTCGGGCAAAGGGGCCGGACAATCGATCTTTGTGGCTTTTCCCAACCAGCTCTGCGAATGTGGGAAGAAAGAGGTCAAATTCCTTGTTAAAGGGCAAGAATCTAAACATAAAAGGATAAAACTTCATTACCTCCCGAGGAGGGTGTGCGGCATGAAGACCAATCTCTTCCTCCTTGGCCGGCCACTCCTTTTGGGGCTTGAATAGCACCTTCCACAGCTTGTCGTGGGTGGTGCCATAGAAGCAGAGCACGGTGATGGGGTTCTCGGGCTTGTAAGCCCACATTGGGGCGTCCCGTTGCTGGCAGGGTAGGAGGCGGCGACAGAGCATCACCTGAACCACATTGGTCAGCTTGGCGCTCGCCTTTTTCATACTGGAGACACGCTTCTGCAACGACTCCACCTCCATGGGTGACCCCCAGTCGAGGCTCTTCTTGGTCCATGAGGATAGCCTCGCGGGTGGTCCGGATCTAAATTCGGGAGCCACCGCCCAGCCCGCTTCACGTGGTTCGGTGATGTAGAACCACTCTTTTTGCCAAACCTTGATGGTCTCTATGAAGGTACCATCCGGCCATTTGACCTGGGCGAGCTTACTCATCATCGCCCCTCCACAGTCTGCTTGTTGGCCATCGACTATTTTCGGCTTGACGTTGAAGACCTTCAGCCACAAGCCGAAGTGTGGCTGGACCCGCAGAAAGGCCTCGCAAATGATGATGAAAGCCGAGATGTGCAGAAAGGAGTCCATAGAAGAACATCAACCCCCTGACGAAGGGGTGGAGCGGGAAGCCTAGTCCCCGGACGAAGAGGGGGACAAACACCACCCTCTCGCCTGGTCGGAGCATGGGGATGACATGGCCCTCCTCTGGAGCCCGGTGAGCGACGTTGGCCGGGAGATAGCCGGGGCGCTACAGATCCTCAATGTCGTCGTTGGTGACGATGGAGGCCTCCCACTTGCCTTTCGCACCAGATCCGTCCATGGCCGAATTGAGGGAGTGGCTAGGAGGGAGTTCTTGAGGAAGGTTGGGTCGGGGCGCTGGAGCTCTGAAGATTGGGGAAAGCAATGGCGAGAGGAAGGAGAAAGTGTGCAGAGATAGCAATGGTTGTTTCCCTTTTATAAGCAACCATAATACCAAGAGTCCTTTTACTGCGTCGTGGGCCTCGTCGCTTCCCGATATAATCGTGTGTTTATGCGCGAATGGGATAACCAAAATCATTGATCATATCCCTTAAAAAATGGGGCACAATCTCCATATTGATGGGACGTGCCAATGAAGGAACTGCCTCGAACCGCTAAACGAGTCTTCACAACGGTTCAGTATTTGTGATCGGATGTGACCTTTCGCCAAAAGTTGACAGGCGAGGGCACTGTTCACACTTGAGCAGTTGGCCTTCAAGGCTAGGCAATATATATAATTCGGCTTCCGAATATAGCCTGGTCAACACATGGCAGAACTTAGCTAAGAAACTCTTGGAGGCTTGGCTAAGAGGAACTATGGATATTCGAACACTGAGGGGGTGAAGAACTCATCTCGCAAACCGGAGTCTTCGAATGTGCAACGCTACCAGAAGTAACAAATCCCGACATTGGAGACTAGTTCAGGGGCTATTGAGGGAGTCCTGGACTAGGGGGTCCTCGGGCTGCCGGCCTATTTCTTATGGGCCGGACAGATGGGCCGCTATATGACTACTGCAAAGGCCGAACTATAAGGTGGCTCCGTGTTCGGACAGGAAACCTTCGAAGCCTTGGTGTGTCCTCCAAGTCAAGACGGAAGAATCGGCATGTTTATTCCTCTGTTGTAACCGACCTTGTGTAACCCTAGGATCCCTGGTGTCTATATAAACCAGAGGGTTTAGTCCATAGAGGCTAGGAGAACAACCATTGTCCTACTCACCTAGGGTTTAGTTCATCTGATCTCGTGGTAGATCGACTCTGTAATCATCCTATACACTTCAATATAATCAAGCAGGACGTAGGGTTTACCTCTTTGAGAGGGCCCGAACCTGGGTAAACATTGTGTCCTTCGTCCCTTGTTCCCCATTGATCCAAGATCCACAGCTCGGGAACCCTACCCGAGATCCACCGATTTTGAAACCGACAACTATCGCAGAGGCATAAGCTCCATGCTTCACATTCGTGCCTCCACAAGAATAACGACTGTGCTTGTCATAGTGAAGCGTATCACTGATACATTTAGAAGACGTCAAGGACCACTGTGCCTCTATTTCAGGACCGTGCCTATTTCATCGGCACGCTCGTGCCTCTCACAGTGAACTGATTTTTTTTGGAAAAACAATCATGAACATGCATCGCCTCTAGGATCGTCCATCGCCTAAAAAACGAGAAGGCACAAATCGCGTATTGCTAGTCTTCACGTCCGTGCGACGTTCATTCCTCCCTCACAAAAGTCATGGATGTGCCTCTCTCACTGAACATATAAGTGAAAATTGATTCCTCCCACATTTGTAAAACCCTGCATGGCGTGGATTAATGTCCAATCCTCTTTTGTTGTAAAACCATGCAAGCCGGTGCTTCTCAGAAGCACATATGTGGCTTTTTGTACATGTTGTTGAGTGCCTCTCTTAGCATTACGTCTCTGCCTTTGTGAAATTATCGGTAAAAGCATTCGAAACCATTTTGAAATCTCTAGAGTCAAATAGGTGACCCTATCAACTGAAAGTGCAGAGGATCTCAAACATGGTACTTAAAACTGCAATTTGTAATAAAACATACTCCTTCCGTCCCAAAATAAGTGACTCAACTTTGTACTAACTAGTACGAAGTCTTTGTACTAACTAGTAAAAAGTTAGTACAAAGTTGAGACACTTATTTTGGGACGGAGGGAGTACTACATAAGAACAAAACACGATTGCTTCACATCGAAACGTAACTTTCTGCATCAAATACTTCATAGTTCAACCCTTACATAGGCATTCAAACCATGGAACCATACAAACCATGCAAAGCAAACATCTACGAACAAGACTACACTACTCCCCATCGTCGGAGATGTCCACCATCTCCATTCTGAGATCAACGTCGGCGGCCTCCGCCTCCTCCTCCGCATCCAGCTCATCGAAAACCGCATCGGTCTTCGCCTATTCTTCCTCGAGGAAGCGCTGGTTGGACTCCACGTACGCCTCATCCTAGATGGACTCCAGAATAGCGGTCTGCTCTGCCATCAAGGCCGCTTCACTGAGACCAAACTCCGCCTCGTCATCCTCGATGGCGGAGCCCGCAACAGGCACCGGCTCCACCTCCGGCTCAACCACGTCTTCCTCCACTGGATCAACTCTCTGCATGAGCTCCGACGCGTCCCCCTCCTCTTTCTCCTCCTCCTCCTCCTCATTCTCCTCCGGCTCGGGCGAGTCCGAAGACAGGCCGGCTGCGACCCGCGCGACGCGCCTCGAACACATGTCCTCCTGCAACTGGAAGCGGCGCTCGGGAGTAAGCATGGCGTAAGTAGTCTTCTTCTGCCGAACCATGGCGGGGGCGGTCAGGAGCAAAAAGAGGAAGAGGGATGGTTTGCTCGGGCTGACGGCAAAAAGAGGAAAGAACAAGATGTGTCTAGTGGTGGCAAACGCCATTTGGCTTACATAACTGGTCCTTGACCTCGGGCGAGGAGCCGGAGCGGTGCCACGCGGCGTTCACTCTGCCACCGGATGAGACGCCCGTCGGACCTTTGGGCTTCCGCAGCGCCGGCATGTGGCGTTCACATGCCCACCAGAGGATACGCCCATCAGACCGTTGGGTTTTCAGAGAGGCACCACGCAGCGTTCGCACACCCACCGGAGACGCCTCATATTCTCACCATCTCTCTTAAATACCTCGACCTCTCCGCGCCGGGATGTAACTTTGTGTCTCCACAAGGGTCACACTTGTGCCTCGTTGCTTGAAAAAGATGCCACCAACACCTTCATGTTCGTGCCTCCGATGCTACTAAAACATTTGGAACACGGAAGCACGAACATGCCTCCTATGGTAGCAAAATTGTGCTTCTCAAAGTAAACCTGTCACTGAAAAATGTTTGACGAACGGCTTTGCATCTGTGCCACACGTAGCTTCATATTTGTGCATCACATGGCTTCACACCCATGGCTCTCGTTGTTTCACGTCCGTGCCTCCCGTTACTTCACGCCCGGGCGTCTAATTGCTTCCCGCCCGTGCCTCTACATAACCTGTAACCGTGCATGTCATAACGTAAATTGGAACACGGATGGACAACCATGCTTCTAAGAGACACACGCCCGTACCTCTATCAGTGAAAGTATCACTGAAAACAAATGGACCATACAGACATGGCCATGCTCATATCGATTGAAAGCACAAACATATGCTTGTAAAAGCGTGCCTACCTTGAATTCACGCCAGGTGCCCTCTATGTCCATGCCTCTATAACTGAACGAGTCAGCCAGAAATATTTTGGAACACACAGGCTCGGCTGTAGCGACCTCACGTCCTTGCTTTTAAAAATGTGGAACTTATGCTTTTAAAACCGCGCCTCTCGATGTGGCCCTTCCGTGCCTCACAAAGTAAACAGTTAATGTTGACATATGAACCCATAAACCTCCAATCAATGTGACACAGGAAACCAAATTATATTTGTTAACAAAGATCCCACAACCAAATTACGTAAGAAAAAAATGAGGAACTTCTATCCACAGCTTAATAACTTTGACTAATTAATGAAAATTACCGCGATACACGAAACCAAATCACATTTGTTAACGAAGTTACTGACAATGAAGTTACACAAGACAAAATAAGAAACTCTTAGTCCACTGCTTAATAGCTTCAGATACAACGATCAGGGTCGATGTTGTCTACTTAGTCCCCAGAGACTTCTTGTTGGGTTGCTGGGCGCGCAGTTCCTCAATCTCCTTTTTCATACCCTCTGATTCCTCCACCAGCCGGTCACGCTCAACGAGGAGCTTCTTCTTCTCATCCATAAGATCTGTGGTGGAGGCATTGCTCTCCTCGTACAACTTCATCCAGTTGTAGAGGTTCTTCTCCAGCATCGCTCTCTCAGGACGACTCTCCTCGTAGAGCTTCTTCCAGCCGTCGACGACCCCCAACAGCTCAGCATTCTCAACCTTGCTATGCTCGTAAAGCTTCTTCCAAGAGTTGATGCCCTCCACCAGATTCCCCTCCTTAACTAAGGCAATGGTCTCCTCGAGCCGCTTATTGATCTTGAAAAAGAAGGAGGTCTCAGACTGATCGCCTCCGAGATGAATCTGCTTGTGTGAGCCATCGCCTGCTCGTGAGAGTTCCGCGTCGCCATGAAAACTCATAGCTCTTTCCGACGCTGCCCCGCTCACGGCTCCCTTATTTTTTCTCAACTCAGAGCTGCTCCCTAATCGTATAGCAGGGGACTTCTGTTCAAGTTCGCAACGCAGCCTAACCCTAGCTCTAATTGACTGTAATTCATTATCAATAAGACACATCCTCATCATCTTAGGAGGAAGCTGACCACAATAATTCACGTTTCACAACTAAATCAAGTAGCTGGAAGAGAGATAAAAACAAATGAAGCAGAAGCAGAGTCAACTTACAGATGAGGAACCCTCGCCAGCCCGGGTCTCCTCCCGCGCCTGGACTCGGCACTCTAGAGTAGTCCTCTTCTGCCCAGCCATGGCGGAGAGTGTCAGGATAGAGAATAGCAAGAGGAATGGATGGCCTGACGGCGGACAAAGGGAGGAAGAGGATGTGGCTAGGGTTTGGCGACTCCGTCCGGCTTAAATAGTCAGACCTTGGCCTCGGGCGACGAGCCAGAGCGGCGTCACCGGAGGAGACGCCCGTCGGACCATTGGGTTTCCGGAGCGACGCCACATGGCGTTCACACCCAAATACGAGGAGACGCCCATCGAACCTTTGGGTTTCGGCAATAAACGCACGAACGTGACTCTGTGTAATACCAAACCATGCCTCCTTGGGCTTCACGTCCGTGCCTCTCCGTGTGAACGAGTCAACGGAATCATTTGGAACACAAAGACACACGAACGTGACTCTACATAATACCACACCATGTCTTTGTGGGCTTCATGTCCGTACCTGAGACCCGAAATATTGCAACACAGAAAGCCATGAACGTCCACGCCTTCATGAGTAAAAAAGTCAGTGAATAATATATGCAACACCGAGAAAGGGCCGTGGCGCTACTTAATACGGAACCGTCTGCGCTACTTAATACGGAACCGTCCATGTACAGACACCACAGCCGTTCGTCCCACAGTGAACGTGTTACTAAAAACTTTTGGAACATAGAGTCGCGAACGTGCCTGATATGCTTTCAAAACCATGCCTCTACGGGCCGCCCTTCCGTGGTTCTCTACAGGCAATAAACATTTGGAAACAGACAGACGACCATGCTGTTTAAAATTTGAGCTACGAGCGGTAACTTTTTTCAAACCGCCTCATATTCTCACAATCTCTATTAAATAACTCGACCTCCGCACGCCTCGAAAACACTGCTCTCCTTTCGTCTCCACAGATGCATGTTGGTGCTTCACTTCATGAACGTGCCTTCTATGCAACTAAATTTGTGGCTCTCATAGTAAAAATGTGTGACTGAAAACATTTGGAGTGCACAGGCACGGCTTCACGTCCATGTGTATCGTAGCAACATGTCCGTAACTCTCTCAGTGAAATGTGCCAATGGAAAAACGTGCCACTGAAAACATTTGAAATGGACACGCATGGCATCACGTCCGTACCTATTGCAGCGTCACGTCCGTAACTCTCTAGTGAATGTGCCAACAGAAACAATTGGAACGCACAGGGATGGCTGCACGTCTGTGCCTCCTATGCTAATCAATTCGTGTCTCTCATAGCAAAAACGTGTGACTGAAAACGTATAGAACGCACAGGCACGGCTTCGCGTCTGTGCGTATCGTACAGTCAAGTCCGAAACTGTCTCAGTGAACGTGCCAATGGAAACATGTGGAACACACACGGACGACCGTGCATTTGAGTTAAAATCTTACAAGGAAAACAATTGTAACACGGACGGTCGCCCGTTACTCTGCTGGACGTAATGACCATTTGTTTATGAATATAAATGAACCAGTTACAAAAACATTTTGGAATACTAAAGGCTGAACGATCACACCAACGTGCCTCTCGGGGCTCTGCACAACCATGATTCTATGCTAACAGATCACAACCTTGCTTCTACGCTACTCATATTCTCACAATCAAATCCCTACTATTTTTCTGTCATATTATTGTCCCATTTTGTTTTAAAACCTCCAATTCCGACAAATATAATGAGAAAAACTAAGGACAATCAACGTGACACAGGAAACCAAATTACATTTGTTAACAAAGTTCCACACAACGAAATTACAAAAGAAAAAACAGAAACTTCAATCCACTACATACTAACATTGACTAATTACAACAATACTGGAAACCAAAATACATTTGTTAACAAAGTGGCTGACAACGAAATTTCACAAGACAAAATAAGAAACTCCAGTCCACTGTTTAACAACCCCAGACGCACACAACGACCAGGATCGCTGCTATATACTTAGTCCCCACCGACCTTCTTGTTGGGGAACGTTGCATGGGAAACAAAAAAATTTCCTACGCTCACCAAGATCAATTTAAGAGATGCACATCTACAAGAGGAGAGATTGGATCTACATACCCTTGTAGATCGCTAAGCGGAAGCGTTAAGAAACGCGGTTGATGTAGTCGAACGTCTTTGCGATCCAATCACGATCCGTCCACGAACTCCCGATCAAGTGCCGAACGGACAACACCTCCGAGTTTAGCACACATGCGGCTCGACGGCGTCCTCTCATTCTTGATCTAGAAAGCGAGACAGAGGGGGTAGATGAGATTGGGACCAACACGACGGTATGGTGGTGGTGGTGGCAGTGGAATTCCGGCAGGGCTTCGCCAAGCGCGTACCGGTGAAACATCGGAGGAGTTGGGAGAGGTACCAGGCAAGGGTCGAAGGGTGGCTGCCCCCAATGCCTCCCCACCTTTATATAGGCATGGAGGGGGCTAGTGGCTTTCCCTCCAAGGCCCTAGGGTCGTTGGCCTAAGGGGGAGGAAGGAAATCCCACCTTTCCTTCCCCACCGATCGCTACCCCCCTTTTTAGGGATCATGATCTTATCCCCTTGGGATATGATACTATTCATTTTAAGAGAGGATCTTGGTGCGCCTAGACCAGGTTGTGGGGACTTTCCACACTTCCCACATTCATGTGGGTCCCCCATGCAGGTGGGCCGAAATCTGGAACCTTCTAGAACCTTCCCGGTACAATACCGAAAAAACTCAAAGTTTTTTCGGAACCCCGATAACAACTTTCCATATATGAATATTTTCCTCCGGATTATTCCAGAGCTCCTCGTGATGTCTCGAATCCCATCCGGGACTCTGAACAACCTTCGTACTTTCCACTATTAATATCTCAATACTACCCTAGCGCTACCGAACGTTAAGCGTGCGACCCTACGGGTTCGAGAATCATGTAGACATGACCGAGACTCCTCTTCGGTCAATAACCAATAGCGGGACATGGATGCCCATATTGATTCCTACATATTCCATGAAGATCTTTATCGGTTGAACCACGATGTCAAGGATTCAGTTAATCCCGTATACAATTCCCTTTGTCTGATGATATGTTACTTGCCCGAGATTCGATCGTCGGTATCTCCATACCTAGTTCAATCTCGTTACCGGCAAGTCTCTTTACTCATTCCGTAATACAAGATCCCGTGGCTAACTCTTTAGTCACATTGCTTGCAAGCTCATTGTGATGTTGTATTACCGAGTGGGCCCTGAGATACCTCTCTATCACACGGAGTGACAAATCACAGTCTTGATCCATGCCAACTCAACAGACACCCTCGGAGATACCTATAGAGCATCTTTATAGTCACCCAGTTATGTTGCGATGTTTGATACACACAAGGTACTCCTCCGGTGTCAGTGAGTTGCATGATCTCATGGTCATAGGAATAGATACTTGACATGCAGAAAACGATAGCAATAAACTTGATACGATCACATGCTACGCTTATAGTTTGGGTCTTGTCCATCACATCATTCTCCTAATGATGTGATCCCGTTATCAAATGACAACTCATGTCTATGGCTAGGAAACCATAACCATCTTTGATCAACGAGCTAGTCCGGTAGAGGCTTACTAGGGACATGTTGTTGTCTATGCATCCACACATGTATTTGAGTTTCCAATCAATACAATTATAGCATGGATAATAAATGATTATCATGAACAAGGAAATATAATAATAACCACTTTATTATTGCCTCTAGGGCATATTTCCAATAGTCTCCCACTTGCACTAGAGTCAATAATCTAGCATTACATGGTAATGAATCTAACACCCATAGAGTTCTGGTGTTGATCATGTTTTGCCCGTGGAATAGGTTTAGTCAATGGATCTGCAACATTGAGATCCGTATGTTCTTTGCAAATGTTTATGTCCTCCTCCTTGATCGCATCGCGGATGGAATTGAAGCGTTGCTTTATATGTCTGGTCCTCTTGTGAAACCTTGGTTCCTTGGCTAGAGCAATGGCACCAGTGTTGTCACAGAAAAGAGTCATTGAGTCCAGTGCACTGGGCACAACTCCAAGATCTGTCATGAACTGCTTCATCCAGACACCTTCCTTCACTGCCTCCGAGGCAGCTATGTACTCCGCTTCGCATGTAGAATCAGCTACCACACTTTGCTTGGAACTGCACCAGCTAACCACTCCCCCATTTAGAATATATACGTATCCGGTTTGAGACTTAGAGTCATCCGGGTCAGTGTCAAAGCTTGCATCGACGTAAACCTTTACGACGAGCTCTTGATCACCTCCATAAATGAGAAACATTTCCTTAGTCCTTCTTGACCGTTGTCCAGTGTTCCACTCCTGGATCACTTTGAAACCTTCCAGCCATACTTATGGCAAGGCTGACATCTGGTCTTGTGCACAGCATCGCATACATGATAGAGCCTATGGCAGAAGCATAGGGGATGACACTCATCTTTTCTCTATCCTCTGTATTCGCTGGGCATTGAGTCTTACTCAACTTCACACCTTGCAAAACAGGCAAGAACCCCTTCTTGGACTGATCCATTTTGAACTTCTTCAAAATCTTATCAAGGTATGTGCTTTGTGAAAGTCCTATTAAGCGTCTCGATCTATCTCTATAGATCTTGATGCCTAATATGAAAGCATCTTCTCCTAGGTCCGTCATTGAAAAACTCTTGTTCAAATATTCCTTCATGTTTTCCAAAAGCTCTATATTGTTTCCAATCAGCAATATGTCATCCACATATAATATTAGAAACGCTATAGAGCTCCCACTCACTTTCTTGTAAATACAAGCTTCTCTGTAAACTTGTATAAACCCAAACGCTTTGATCACCTCATCAAAGCAAAGATTCCAACTCCGAGATGCTTGCACCAGTCCATAAATGGATCGCTGGAGCTTTCATACTTTTTCAGCATTCTCTGGATCGACAAAACCTTCCGGTTGCATCATATACAACTCTTCCTTAAGGAAACCATTAAGGAACACTGTTTTGACATCCATCTGCCAGATTTCATAATCGAAAAATGCAGCTATTGCCAACATGATTCTGACGGACTTAAGCATCGCTATGGGTGAGAAAGTCTCATCGTAGTCAACTCCTTGAACTTGTGAAAACCCCTTTGCCACAAGTCGAGCTTTATAGACTATGACATTACCGTCAGCGCCCGTCTTCTTCTTGAAGATCCATTTATTCGGAATGGCCTTTCGCCCTTCAGGTAATACTTTCAAAGTCCATACTTTGTTTTCATACATGGATCCCATCTTGGATTTCATGGCCTCTAACCATTTGTCGAAATCCGGGCCCACCATCTCTTCTCCATAGCTTGTAGGTTCATTGTTGTCCAACAACATGACCTCTAAGACAGGGTTACCGTACCACTCAGGAGTAGTACGTATCCTTGTCGACCTACGAGGTTCAATAGTAACTTGATCCGAAACTTCATGATCACTATCATTAGCTTCCTCTTCAACTGACGTAGGTGCCACAGAAACATCTTTCTGTGCTGCGCTACTCTCTGGTTGAAGTGAAAGTTCAACAACCTCATCAAGTTCTATCTTCCTCCCACTCAATTCTTTCGAGAGAAACTCTTTCTTGAGAAAGGACCCATTCTTAGTGACAAACACTTTGCCCTCAGATCTGAGATAGAAGGTATACCCAATCGTCTCCTTTGAGTATCCTATGAATACGCATTTGTCCGCTTTGGGTTCGAGCTTTTCTGGCTGAAGCCTTTTGACATAAGCATCCCAACCCCAAACCTTAAGAAATGACAGCTTAGGTTTCTTGCCAAACCACAGTTCATACGGTGTCATCTCTACGGACTTAGATGGTGCCCTATTTAAAGTGAATGTAGTTGTCTCTAATGCATAACCCCAAAACGAGAGTGACAAATCGGTAAGGGACATCATAGAACGCACCATATCCAATAACGTACGATTACGATGTTCGGACACACCATTACGCTGTGGTGTTCCAGGTGGCGTCAGTTGTGAAACAATCCCACATTGTCTTAAGTGAAACTCATAACTCAGATACTCTCCCCCTTGATCAGATCGTAGGAATTTAATCTTCTTGTTACGATGATTCTCAGTTTCACTCTGAAATTGCTTGAACTTTTCAAATGTTTCAGACTTATGCTTCATTAAGTAAATATACCCATATCTACTCAAATCATCGGTGAAGGTGAGAAAGTAATGATATCCACCGCGCGCGTCAACACTCATCAGACTGCACACATCAGTATGTATGATTTCCAACAAGTCACTTGCCCGTTCCATTGTTCCGGTAAACGGGGTTTAAGTCATCTTGCCCATGAGGCATGGTTCGCATGTGTCAAGTGATTCAAAATCAAGTGACTCTAAAAGTCCATCAGCATGGAGTTTCTTCATGCATTTTACACCAATATGATCTAAGCGGCAGTGCCATAAGAAAGTGGTACTATCATTACCAACTCTACATCTTTTGGCATCAATGTTATGAACATGCGTATCATCACTATCAAGATTCAATAAGAATAAACCCCTCACAATGGGTGCATTACCATAAAAGATATTACCCATATAAATAGAACAACCATTATTCTCTGATTTAAATGAGTAACCGTCTCGCATCAAACAAGATCCAGATATAATGTTCATGCTCAACGCAGGCACTAAATAACAATTATTTAGGTTTATCACTAATCCCGATGGTAATCGAAGAGCGAGTGTGCCGATGGCGATCACATCAACCTTGGAACCATTTCCCACATGCATCGTCACTTCGTCCTTTGCCAGCCTTCATCTATTCCATAGTTCCTGTTTAGAGTTGCAAATGTGAGCAACCGCACCGGTATCAAATACCCAGGCACTACAACAAGAGCTGGTAAGGTGCACATCAATAACATGTATATCATATATACCTTTGTTGACGTTGGCCCCCTTCTTGCCGGCCAGATACTTGGGGCAATTCCGCTTCCAGTGGCCAGTTCCCTTGCAATAGAAGCACTCAGTTTCTGGCTTGGATCCAGCCTTGGGTTTCTTCACAGGAGGAGCAACTGCTTTGCCACTCTTCTTGAAGTTTCCCTTCTTTCCCTTGCTCTTCTTGAAACTAATGGTTTTATTGACCATCAACACTTGATGCTCCTTCTGGATGTCTGACTCGGCGACTTTCAGCATCGCGAACAGCTCGGAGACTGACTTGTTCATCCCTTGCATGTTATAGTTCAACACAAAGCTCTTGTAGCTAGGTGGTAGCGATTGAAGAACTCTGTCAGTGACCGCCTAAGGCGGGAGCTCAACTCCCAACTCTTCCAGGCGGTTGTAATACCCAGACATTCTGAGTATGTGCTCACTGACAGAGCTGTTCTCCTCCATTTTGTAGGTATAGAACTTATCGGAGGTCTCATATCTCTCGATCTGGGCATTCTTCTAAAAAATAAACTTCAACTCCTGGAACATCTCATATGCTCCATGACGTTCCAAACGCCTTTGAAGTCCCGGTTCTAAGCCATGCAACATGGCGCACTAAACTATTGAGTAGTCATCAACACGCGACTGCCAGGCGTTCACAACGTCCACAATCGCTGGAGGGGGTGGCGCACCAAGCGGTGCATCAAGGACATAAGACTTTGGGCAGCCGTGAGGATAATCCTCAGATTGCGGGCCCATCCACAAAGTTGCTTCCATCATCTTTCAAGTTAGCTTTCTCTAGGAACGCATTGAAATTCAGGGGAGCTACTGCGCGAGCCATTGATCTACAACATAATTTGCAAAGATAACTTAGACTATTGTTCAAGATAATGAGTTCAATTAATCATATTATCTAAGAACTTCCACTCAAATCAACATCCCTCCGGTTGTCCGAGTGTAACATGATCCAAATTCACCAACCCAAGTCCGATCATCATGTGAGATGAGGTGGTTTCAATGGCGAACATCTCCATGTTGATCATATCTACTATATGACTCATGTTTGACCTTTCGGTCTCTTGTGTTCCGAGGCCATGTCTATACATGCTAGGCTCGTCAAGTTTAACCCAAGTGCTCCGCATGTGCAAAATTGGCTTGCACCCGTTGTATGCGAACGCAGAGTCTATCACACCGATCATCACGTGGTGCTTCGAAATGACGAACTTTCGCAATGGTGCACACTTGGGGAGAACACAATTTTATCTTGAAATTTTAGTGAGGGATCACCTTATAATGCTACCGTCGTCCTAAGTAAAATAAGATGCATAAAAGGATTAACATCACATGCAAATCATAAGTGACATGATATGGCCATCGTCTTGTGCTTTTGATCTCCATCTTCAAAGCGCCGGCATGATCTCCATCGTCACCGGCATGACACCATGATCTCCATCATCATGATCTCCATCATTGTGTCGCCATCGGGGTTGTCACGCCTACCATGCTCCTACAACTATTGCTACCGCTTAGCGATAAAGTAAAGCATTACATAGCGCTTAATGATTGACACACAGGTCATGCAATAATTAAAGATAACCCTATGGCTCCTGTCGGTTGCCGTATTCATTGACATGCAAGTCCTGATAATCTATATAAAACATGATCATCTCATACATCAAATATAGCTCATCATGTCTTTGGCCATATCGTATCACAACATATCCTGCAAAAACAAGTTAGACGTCCTCTACTTTGTTGTTGCATGTTTTACATCGCTGCTATGGGTGACTAGTAAGAGCCGTTCTTACCTACGCAAAGCCACAACAGTGATATTCAAGTTGCTATTTAACCTTCTACAAGGACCGCCTTTGTCAAATCTGATTCAACTAAGGTGGGAGAGACAGACACCCGCCAGCCATCTTTATGCAACAAGTTGCATGTCAGTCGATGGAACCGTTCTCATGTATGTGGACATGTAAAGTTGGTCCGGGCCGCTTCATCCCACAATACCGCTGAATAAAAATAAGACCAAGGAAGGAAGCAATCTGAATATCAACACCCACAAACTCCTTTGTGTTCTACTCGTGATTTCATCTACGCATAGACGTAGCTCATGATGCCACTGTTGGAGAACATTGCATGGGAAACAAAAAAATTCCTACGCTCACCAAGATCAATCTAGAAGATGCACATCTACGAGAGGAGAGATTGGATCTACATACCCTTGTAGATAACTAAGCGGAAGCATTAAGAAACGCAGTTGATGTATTCGAACGTCTTTGCGATCCAATCACGATCCGTCCACGAACTCCCGATCAAGTGCCGAACGGACGGCACCTCTGAGTTTAGCACACATGTGGCTCGACGGCGTCCTCTCCTTCTTGATCCAGCAAGCGAGAGATAGGGTGTAGATGAGATCGGGACCAACACGATGGTATGGTGGTGGTGGTGGCAGCGGAATTCTGGCAGGGCTTCGCCAAGCGCGTACCGGTGAAACGTCGGAGGAGTTGGGAGAGGTAACGGGCAAGGGTCGAAGGGTGGCTGCCCCCAACGCCTCCCCACCTTTATATAGGCATGGAGGGGGCTGGTGGCTTGCCCTCCAAGGCCCTAGGGTCGTTGGCCAAAGGGGGAGGAAGGAAATCCCACCTTTCCTTCCCCACCGATCGCTACCCCCTTTTTAGGGATCCTGATCTTATCCCCTTGGGATATGATACTATTCCTTTTTAAGGGAGGATCTTGGTGCGCCTAGACCAGGGTTGTGGGGACTTTCCCCACTACCCATGTTCATGTGGGTCCCCCATGTAGGTGGGGCCCACTTCAGAACCTTCTAGAACCTTCCCGGTACAATACCAAAAAAACTTGAAATTTTTCCGGAACCCCGATAACAACTTTCCATATATGAATCTTTACCTTCAGACTATTCTGGAGCTCCTCGTGATGTCCCGGATCCCATCAGGAACTCTGAACAACCTTCAGACTTTCCACTATTAATATCTCAATACTACCCTAGCGCTACCGAACGTTAAGCGTGCGACCCTACGGGTTCGAGAATCATGTAGACATGACCGAGACTCCTCTCCGATCAATAACCAATAGCGGGACCTGGATGCCCATATTGATTCCTACATATTCCATGAAGATCCTTATCGGTTGAACCACGATGTCAAGGATTTAGTTAATCCTGTATACAATTCCCTTTGTCCGGCGATATGTCACTTGTCCGAGATTCGATCGTCGGTATCTCCATACCTAGTTCAATCTCGTTACCGGCAAGTCTCTTTACTCGTTCCGTAATACAAGATCCCATGGCTAACTCTTTAGTCACATTGCTTGCAAGCTCATTGTGATGCTGTATTACTGAGTGGGCCCTGAGATACCTCTCCGTCACACGCAGTGACAAATCCCAGTCTTGATCCATGCCAACTCAACAGACACCCTCGGAGATACCTCTAGAGCATCTTTATAGTCACCCAGTTACGTTGCGACATTTGATACACACAAGGTACTCCTTCGGTGTCAGTGAGTTGCATGATCTCATGGTCATAGGAACAGATACTTGACATGCAGAAAACGATAGCAATAAACTTGATACGATCACATGTTACGCTTATAGTTTGGGTCTTGTCCATCACATCATTCTCCTAATGATGTGATCCCCTTATCAAATGACAACTCATGTTTATGGCTAGGAAACCATAACCATCTTTGATCAACGAGCTAGTCCGGTAGAGGCTTACTAGGGACATGTTGTTGTCTATGCATCCACACATGTATTTGAGTTTCCAATCAATACAATTATAGCATGGATAATAAACGATTATCATGAACAAGGAAATATAATAATAACCACTTTATTATTGCCTCTAGGGAATATTTCCAAAACTTCTTGCTGGTTTGCTGGCCGTGGAGTTCATCAATCTGCTTCTTCATCGCCTCCACGAGCTTCATATAATCACCATGTTGCTTCACAGCTGCCACGGATTCCTCCAGTAGCCGGTCACGCTCGATGAGGAGATTCTTCTTCTGACCCATAATTTCTATGATGATGGAGTTCGCCTTATCCAAATCTTCACTTGTCTCCTGGAAGAGCTTCTTCCACCTGTAGGTGACCTCCAACAGTTTCTCAAACGTTTTGTCAACCTTTGGCCTTGAAACCAAGGCATCCATCTGATCGAGCAGCTTATTGAGATTAATTAACATGGAGCTCTGAGTTTGTTCACCTCCAAGACGAGTTAGCTGGTTTGAGCTGTCGCTAGCCCGTAAGGCGTCCGTGTCGCCACGGGATCTCTTAGCTCTTTCTGCCGCTGCCCCGCTCACTGTTCCCTTCTTTTTTCTCGACCCACAAATGCACCCCAATCCTACAGTAGGGGGCTTATGTTCAAGTTCACGACGCAGCCTAACCCTAGCTCCAATTGACTGTAATTCAGTATCAGGAAGACACACACTCATCATATTAGGATGAAGCTGACCACAATAATTCACAACTAAATCAAGTAGCTGGAAGAGAGAAAAAAACAAATGAAGCAGAAGCAGAGTCAACTTACAGATGAGGAAACGTCACCAGCCCAGATCTCCTCCTGTGTCTCGACACGGCGCTCTGGATTAGTCTTCTTCTGCTCAGCCATGGCGGAGAGGGTCAGGATAGAGAACAGCAAGAGGAATGGATGTCCTGGCGGCGGACAAAGGGAGGAAGATGATGTGGCTAGGGTTTGGCGACTTCGTCTGACTTAAATAGCCAGACATTGGCCTCGGGCGACGATCCAGAGCGGCATCACTAGAGGAGAAGCCCGTTGGACCATTGGGTTTTCGGAGCAGCGCCACATGGCGTTCACACCCGAATATGAGGAGACATCGTCCAACCGTTGGGTTTTCGGAGCGGCGCCGCGCGGCGTTCACACAACCACTGCAGGAGATGCCCCGTATTCTAACTGCTCTCATTTCCTCTCCGCTCCCTGCCCTCTTTTACCATGCCTCCTAGAGTCACTCGTGTTAGTGAAAAATATTTGGAGCACAGAGGCATGAACTTTTGTCCCTAGTGCTAATAAATTCATGCCTCTCACTGTAAAAGCGTGGCACTGTAAACATTTGAAATGCACAGGCACGGCTTCACATCCGTGCGCCACGTCCGTGCATATCGTAGCGCCATGTCCGTAACTCTCTGAGTGAACATGCCAATGAAAACATTTGGAACAACCCTGTTTCTCGAGGCTTTACGTCGTGCCTCTGGAGGCCGCACCGAGGTGCCTCTTGAGGCTTTACGACGTGCCTCTGGAGGCCACACAACCGTGCTTCTACGCTAGAGGCAACACCAATGTGCCTCTGGAGGTTGCACAACCATGATTCTACGCTAACAGACGACATCCGTGCTTCGACGTTACTCATCTACATTTACCTAGAAACGAAAATAACATGATGACAATGCAACGCAAAAATGCCTTACAAACTCTTGACAATATAAAAGTCCACATGCAGCAACGCGCGGAAGAGGCAGGGGCAAAATAAGAAGGAAGATGCAAAAAAAAATGATTCGCTCGCTGCTCTCTGCTTACTCCCCAACGACCTTCTCCCTGGGTTGCTGGGCCGGACTTCCTCAATCTCCTTCTTCCTCGCCTCATGACTTTCCTTGACAGCAGCAATGGATTCCTCCACCAGGCACTTGTACTTGTCGAGAAGCTTCGCATTCTCATCCATAAGTTCCTCCGCGACGCCTTCTAGCTTCTCCACCAAGGCAATGCTCTCCTCATACAGTTTCTTCCAGTGGGCAGCCTCCTGCTTCTTCTGGTCGAGCTCATTGGCAAGCTTCGCATTGTCAGACACAACTCGCAAGATGAGACTAGTGGACTTGTCAACCGAGGCATCGCTCAATTGCAGCAGCATCTGCAAGCCGGCGATAAGCTCATGCTGCTTAATTAGCTCATCGAGCACGAAGTCACTGGCTAAGGACTTCTGAATTGCAATCTCGCCGAGATCGCCTCCGTGTCGAATGCGCTTGTGAGAGAAATCACCTGCCCGCGGGAGATCGTTCGAGACCTGGGCGACGGGGCAGGACATGCCTACTGCGGCTACTGCGTAGCGGCGGGACCTCTCTCTTGCTTTCGTGGCCTTGGTCCTTGCTCCTTGGTTATTTGTCCACCCAGAACTCCTCTTACCGGCCATGGCACACGCAAGGAGCTACCAGCAACAAAGGCTTGCCTCTCTGTGGAGAATTGTGGATGAGTAGAAACGTGGAGGGTTTCTTGAGTAGGTACCTTTTATAATATGCACAACGGTCAGACGGTCAAACGGACTAAGTGACGCCACATATTCTCACAATCTCTCTTAAATACCTCGAACTCTGCGCGCCTAGAAAACACTGGTACTCTCCTTTCGTCTCCCTGTGTGTTTGTCCAAACTACGACCACTCAACTTCTCCCTAAGCGTCTGTCTGTATTCCACATATGACATTTGGAGCACAGTCACTCGTCTCAGTGAAAACATTTGGACCATAGAGGCATGTTTGTGCTTCACTTCACGAATGTGCCTTCTTTGCTACTAAGTTCGTGCCTCTCAAAGTAAACTTACTGTCTGCGTTTGTCTGTATTCCAGAGAAATTACTGTCAAATTCCTACTATTTTTCTGCCATATTATTGTCCCATTTTGTTTTCAAATGATATTTATGTCAAAATCTTGCCCCGTGCCTACATTCCAATAGCAAAACAATGGTAAAATGGACATACAACCGTGCCTCTGATAGATGTCAAATCGTGCCCCAACAAGGTCCACGGAAGCAGACTGGAAGACGGAAGCTCGATCGTGACTGCCTTGCTTCAAAAATGTGTCTCCAACATGACTAGTGAGTGAAAACGTCTGTAACACAAAGACGCACGAAGGTGACTCTACCTAATTAGAAACCGTGCCGCCTTGGGCTGCACGTCCATGCCTGTGAGCCGAAACATCTACAACACAGAAAGCCACGAACGTCAGTATGCTTAATAGGGCCCAGTAACAACCTCTGCATATAATAGGACCACAACTATCATGTCGTCACGTCAACGCTTCAAAAACGTGCCTCCTACAGCTTCACGTCTATGCCTCTAACAAGGAAGGAACGTCTCGTCAGAGAAAACATTTGGTAAACAGAGTCACGAAAGTGCCTAATTGGCTAGTAACACCGTGCCCCGCTCGGCTTCACTTCCACGCGTCTCATAGTGACTCATCAGAGAAAATGTCTGTAACACACGCAGGCACGAACGTGACTCTGCCTAATACGAAACGTTCCTCCGTCAGCTTCACATCCGTGCCTCTCCAAGTGAACGAGTTAGCGGAATCATTTGGAACACAAAGACGCACGAACGTGATTCTACGTAATAGCAAACCATGCTTCCGCGTGCTGCATGTCCGTGCATCTCCAAGTGAACGAGTGAGCGGAATCATTTGGAACACAAAGACGCACGAACGTGACTCTGCGTAATACCAAACCATGCCTCCTTGGGCTTCACGTCCATGCTTGTGAGCAGAAACATGCCTCCTTCATGTTGGGTCCCCGTGTGTTATTTGCTTCAAAAACGTGCCTCCTACAGCTTCATGTCTGTGCCTCTAACAAGGAAGGAAGGAACGTCTCATCACAGAAATCATTTGGTGGACAGAGTCACGAAAGTCCCTCTTGTGCTAGTAACACCGTGCCCCCCTCGGCTTCACTTCCACACGTCTCGCAGTGTATCATCAGAGAAAATGTATGCAACACGCGCAGGCACGAACGTGACTTTGCCTAATAGGTAAACGTGCCTCTGTTGACTTCACGTCCATGCCTCTCCAAGTGAACGAGTCAACAGAATAATTTGGAACACAAAGTCGCACGAACGTGATTCTATGTAATAGCAAACCATGCCTTCGCGTGCTACACCTCCGTGTGCATCTCCAAGTGAACGAGCGAGCGGAATCATTTGGAACACAAAGAACCATGAACGTGACTCTACGTAATACCAAACCATGCCCTCGTGGGCACATCCACGCCTTCACGACCATGCCCCGACGAACCACTCTTTCTTTTATTTTTTCTTGACTTCACGTGCCGTACCACTACCCTTTTTTTAGTGGTGTCACTACACTAAAATCAAAAAATGCTAGCATCCCATCGACTGATGGTTAAGCAAGCAAGCAAAAAACAAGCCCATCCAAGCCCACAGAAAGTTGCACCAATCTTGATGTCCAAACGGACGGTCAAAGATTCAAGATGGTTCGACCATTTGCCTCTATCGCTCGCTCTACTACCTTCTTACTTCCCCTTTCGCACTGAAAATCTTGAACACTTCATCACTTCCCCTCTCTCAAATGCCCTCCTCTTTCCTTATGCCACATTGTCCAAACCAGCAGACCAACCCAAATTCGAAATCGAGTTCGCCTCACCAGCCAGCCGCCATCCACTTCGAGATACAGACCGTCAAACGGTGCCCGCGACAGCAACCAAATCCTCTCGCAGTGGCGGCGACTGACAGCGAGGACCTGTGCTCTCAATACCAGCAGCGGAGATCACAACAGAGAGCAAGTAAAAAATCAGCCGATGGATGTGACAAACCCCTCACAAGCAATCGAAGGTAAAATATGAATCCATTCCATTCCATTACCACAGGTCGATCGAAGTGATTTCACCCCTTTCACAGACATGAACCCTAGCCGCCACAACAACCGTGTTTTGGAATAGCCTATTTCAACTTGTCTAACAAATTGAAATAGCGTACACATGAGTGCAATAGAATGCTACTCCTCCCCGCTACAGATATTTGGTCGCAAGATATTTGCTTAAAACATACTATACATGCAATATCTATCTAGGACACCGCTGTAGATTCAAACCCTGAGAGCATCCTCACACATCAAACCTGATACTTACACGAGATTCTATATGTCCGTTGGTTGTATCTGTTTCAAATTAAGTGCCTCTGATATTAAAATCTGTGCTCCAAGAATAGGTCCACCTGTGCTTCTAGGGTTAAAAAACCTGTGCCTCTCAAACCATACTATTTTTTTCTCCATGGGATGCATCTCATCTTTTGCTGTGAAATTCAACTCAGCTTCTAGTGCTTCTAACACCTGGCCATTTTTATGCAGCAATGACTGGTAACAAGGAAAACAGGAAGCCTACGGAAGAGCCTGCTGTGCAGCAAGGTACTATAAAAGGTTTAAGTAAAGCGTACACTGTCCATCTAATAAAAACTATATAGCAATAGCAGTAAGGTTTTTTTGCCCGGGGGGGGGGGGCAACAACAGTAAGTTAACCACTTACCTTCACACAATCCTAAAAAATTATACTTCATTCTGCAAATAAAACTGCATGTGTGTTTTTTCATAATCCCTGAAGACATTCAAATTGTTCACACAATGTATTATTATTCATTCAAAAACATTTTATCTTATCCTGTAAATCTTCCACTTATTTGTCCAATTTATAGAATATCATTTGTAGTGTATTTTCCCTATCAAAAAACACTTCCCCCTCACTTCACTGAACTTCCCAGCAGCCCTACTGCTCATAGTTGATCCTAATTTCTATCCCTGATTGACCGAACCAGGGGAGAGGAAAACTTGATAAAAGATGAAAAAATGGATTGATTACCTTTTTAGGCCAGGAAATGAAAGGAAAGGGCTATTTTATGAGTTTATATAGATTAAGTTTAGATTCTTTATGTACAGTCCTGGAAGATATACTTTTAAAACTATATCCCGTTTTTTGTGAACAATACTATATCCTTTTTTTGTTACATAATCATCATGCAGGTCATGGAGGCAGAGATATTGAAACAATATTGTCTAAAATTAATATTCAATTTGCGGAAGCACAAGGCATCTCTCCTAACCCGCCAGAAAAAAGAACGAAACAGAACATGGAGAACGAAGCAACTGGGCAAGTGCCACTGGTAACTTACAGCAGGCAGGGCAAGAAAAAACAAGTAACTAGCAGCAAAAAAGAGAGGCAATCAGAAACCAAGACTGTTGTTCCTCCTAGAGCAAAAAGGCAAAAGAGAAAGGACAAAACTCAACTCATCATCGATAGTAGTACCTTGCAGCAGCAGCAGCCAAATCCTCTAATGATACTCCCACCAGCAGTACCATCCGCCACGAATAAACAAAGTGAAGGCAAGAAGAAAAACAAATGACAACGGGTGCAAGAAGACGAGGATGATGCCAGCAAAGAGCCAGAGCCTGATAGTGCTGACAATGACATAAAACATGATGATTTCATTACTACAGACAGCGATCATGCCACAGAGGACAACAGTGGTGCCGCAGAGGATGAGAACGATGATGTAAAACACATTTCTCTACAAATTTTTATTGGCACTTTTCACCCCTAAAAATCAAATGATCCTTTCTAACAAAACCCTTTTTTTCCTCAAACAGCGAAAATCAAACCAGAAGGGCGCAAACAGGAGAAAGACAAGCGGAAAAGAATTGACTGCACTAATAGCTGATGAACGAGAGGCAACAACAAATGAAGACAAA
Organism: Thinopyrum elongatum; assembly: GCA_011799875.1. Lineage (NCBI taxonomy): Eukaryota > Viridiplantae > Streptophyta > Magnoliopsida > Poales > Poaceae > Thinopyrum > Thinopyrum elongatum. Next base: position 561,655,868 of record CM022298.1, read on the forward strand.
TGCAAAATCAAAGTAGGAGCAGCATTTGTTTAGGTCAAGAAAGCATGGAAACTACTTGAAGAACATCACCGACAAGATGTTAGGACGACAGGATTTGGTAGCATAGAGCACTGCCTAATAGGGCTCCATCTCCAGACCACTTGCAGCACACATCTAGGAAAATCTGAACACAAACAACATGACAATAAGCTTCGGTGACGTTGATGAAGACAAGAAAATCAAGATTACCAAGGAAGGCATTCACAAGGTTTTTGGATACCCAAACGGCACGCAGAAGTCAGCACCAAGGCCACAGACTTCCACCGCTTCAATGAAGGAACTGATGTCAAACCTTGGCTTCGAAAGTCCAGATTTCTCACATACAAAACTGTTTGAGAAGCTACAAGAATTGGTACAATTAGAAGATCCAGAATCAAACAGGAGAGCGATTAAAATATTTTTCCTTATTTTTTCCACAACGTTGTCTATGGGACAACTGCCGCTATCTTCAGCAAACAAGCAATAATGGTCAAGAACATGAACTATGAAGAAATGGCAAGGATGGATTTCTGTGAGGTAATCGTCGAAAGGATTAAGGCAGGAGCAATCGAATGGCAGGACCACAAGATATATTAGGAAAAAAAGAACAAAAAGCACCTCAATGGTTTGGCACAGGGACAAGTAATCATGTACCTCGACTCCCTGCTCCTGCCCACCGACAGCAGAGAAATGCAGAAAAATGCTGAGAGAATGGACAAGACCTCATTACCACGAGCAAACCATCTCAAAGAGAGTGAACTAGCGAAAATAGCTAGAGCAGACATGAAAAATGATGGAAAAGCATGACCGGATGACTATGAATTTGTCAAGATACATGTATGGCTCTGTTGTATATAAATCTGTTCTTCCTTGTAAAAACATTTTCCATTCTAACCAATTCCATTCTACCGAAACAATGCAAACATGGAAAGGAACAACAGAGAGGATCTTCTACATGAAAGAAACAAAGATAGAACCACCTTCGTCTTCAATGCAACTGATACCAGCACAGCATCGAAAACAACAGCAGCACCAACACACGACCAAACTGCTACCACCTCCACCCAAGCGCCAGCGCGAAGCACGTGTCAGCACCAGTGGAAGCAGGGAACCCGACACAACCACCAGCATAGGATCAGAAGAGTGATTCGAAAGGATAAATCAAATGTTGGAAAAAGTGCTTGCCGAAGCAAAACAGTTACCCAGAATAACCAGCAGGGCTGAACACCAATGCACTGATCAAGAGGAGAAATTGGATCAACAAGCCAAGGAATCACTGGTGCAACAAACTGTAGGAGATATGCCCTAGAGGCAGTAATATCAGTTATTTTGTATCTCCTGGTTTGTAATGAAAGTTTATGTTCCATGCTATAACTGCAATGATTCTCGAGTCTACAATAAAACGAGGCTTGGAGGGAAACTCATGTGCACGTGTGGGATAATAAACGGAAAAATGTATTCCTGGTCAAGCCTCTATGACTGGCTCGAGTATTGCATGATGATCCTGTTTTCCTGATCATGGGCATGTCTATGCCGGCAATTTTGAGGGCACAAATTGTTGGTAGAACACTTGTGTTGAATCGACCCAAATTGATGTTATGCTATGAGATACATTCGTCACAAGTTAATGGTATTTTACACAGGGAAGTTAATGTTTGCATAATTCCTTAGACCATGAGAGTGTCGAGTTCCTTCGTACTTGCTTCGTGAACTTTGGGGTTTGTTAAACGTCATCCGTAACTGGGTGGCTATTACGGCGGCTTACGGGTTCACGGAAAAGTATGGCAAGTAACGAGATAGCTCAAGATTGGGATTTGCTCCTCCGACGATGGAGAGATATACTCGGGCCCTCTTGGTGAAACGGTATCCATCATCGTCTGGCCAGACAACTTGTGATTTGATCACTGGGATACCGAAACACGGAAACGAGAAAAGAGAACAAAACCGGTAACGAGGTAACTTGCATAGTGGACAAATTGTTGATCCACGGGGGTGCAATAAATCTCACCTCGGGGGTTTTGTGACATATCGCGAAGCAACAAGAATAGCTCACGGCAACTGGAGGTTCACTCGAATATTCATTCGTGTGGGTATAGGGGTCAATATGGGTGTCCACGGCTCCGATGTTGATCATTGATCGGAAGGGGTTCCAGGTCATGTCTATGCTTCACCGAACCTATAGGGTCACACGCTTAAGGGTCATCTATCTGCTGAATACTAGACAGGGAGTCTGAGAGAAAATCACCGAAAAAGTTTCGGACACCGAAAAAGTTTTGGACAGCGGAAAGGTTCCGCAAAGAGGTCACCAGATGAGTTCCGGTGAAACTGAAAAGTTGTTTCAGAGGATACCATAAAGTCAAATTGTTTTCGGCACATGCCTGATAATTCTTGGAGGGTGCCAGAATCATTCTGGAAACTTCTGGGAATTTTCTGGAAGAAAAACCGGAAATGTTTCGGAGCTGCCGGAACCGCTTCAGATGCTTTTCGCAGATGAAAATCACTAATCTGGAATTGTTCCAGAACGCGTTGAAAATTATTTTAGTGGGTACTGGAATTGTTCTAAGCCCACATAAATATTTTCAGTTTGAACGAACGCTGAAAAATGTCGTCATGAATAGTGAAAGTGCTTTTTGGATAATTTTTTGGAAGCCACCTTTTAGGGCTTTTGCTAAAGGCTTCTAGAAGGGCTTGGGGGGCCATGAGAGCCCCTCATGGGGGGCCCCCTAGGGGTGGCCGGCCAAGGAAGGGGGAGCTCCTTGGAGCTCCACATGGCATCCCAAGTTTACCCTTATGCCCATGAGGTGTGACCTAATGCATGGGTTTTTGGTAATTAGTGGAGGAGCCCTACCCCTTGGCTTTCCTATAAATAGAGGAGATGGGGGCTGCCATCTCTTCATCCTTGCTCTCATACACATGCCATGCATTATCTGGCTTCTTCTCTCCCTCCCACGAAAAGAGTTTCGTAGAGCCGAAAGGCTGTCTGGGTTCCGGCAGGAACTAGTTCTGGACGGCGAAGCCCTGCCGGATAGCTGACACCGTATGTGTGCAACCCCGTAGAGAGGTCGTAGTTTCGGTCTTTTGCCCGAGGGGCTGTTCGAGTGTCCTCCCAAAGGGCTGTCCGAGTCTCCGTTCGAGTTTCGAGGGTCCTCCCGAAGGGCTGTCCGCGACATCGTCCGGGGGACTGTCCGACCGCCTCCCGAGGGACTGTCCGACCGCCTCCCAAAGGGCTGTCCGACGAGAGAGTACATCCTCGCAGTTGGGAGGTTGTAAATCCTAGCTGTGGGGATCTGCACCAACGATCACCACCGACTCTTCTTCCGCTGCGCTTCGAGTCGGTACGGATCAGATCAAACCTTGTATGCAGTCTCCATAGTGGTCCTGGGCGTGCTCGCTATACCGAAAAATTTCGTTTTCTGTCGCGTTCCCTTACACAAACAATCTCCCTGATGAAAGCTTTCGAACATCACAAAGACCTTCAGGACATGATTTGCAAGGCAAGAAAGAACAAAACAGATGAGGGGACCCTGTAGGTGCTAGAGCAAGTAGATGCTTGAACCACAAGTATAGCAGTGGATGACAACCGCATGAAAGAAGTCGTAGCCAGAACAGAAGCAGGAGAAACGCGAAAAAGAAAGACGGGAGAAGAAGACCAAGAGAAGGAAGACCAAGAGAAGAAAAGAAGAACAAAATCAAGGACACACATCTTTAGAATTAACAAGAAGGAGACAAAGGAACAGAACCAGGTGCAAAAGGAGCAGAGCAAGAAGCACATACCAACCAACACAAGTACCAAAGAACAACAAAACCAAGGTAGAAAAGTAGCTGCAGAAGCAGAACATGAACAAGAAAAACAGGTAAATAATAACAATACATGATCCATCTGACTCAAAAGCCATGTTTTCATACTTGAACTTAAAAAATATGTCTTTATACTGTCAGGCACATGGCTACAGAACGCCAGCCCAACATGAAGGCCAACAGTAGCATGATGTCAACAACACCGAGCACGAGGATGCAAGCAAGAAAACAAGCGACCCCACAACAGATAATGCTCCCTCAAGAACGACCCCAAAAGCAGTACAAGAGATGATCAGGATCGAAACCAACAAACACGTGAGTATAAACATCACTTTTTTCTTTCTAAACTGGATACGGTTTTGAGTTAACTGACAAATATGCAACGAAATATATACTTAGCTGGACAACCATCAACTCGGCAGTCCCGCAAACAAAGAACAAGCTGACCTACCATCGACCATTAACACCACACAAGATAAACAAGAAGAAACCAACAAAGAAGAGGTAAAACTTCCAAACGCACTACACCCAATACCGTAAACTCATCATGTGCAGAGAAAATGCAGCATAAACTCATCATGTTTCATCTTTAGGTATTACAAGCACAACAAAAACAAGAGGCTACCCATGCTGAACCTGAATGCCACAATGAACCTCAGGCGGATGAATTCGAGGGTGAACATGAAGTTGATGGACAAGAGCTTTCCAGCGCCACAACATTCCAGATGACCGATACAGAGGAGAAAGCCTCAGACATCCTAGTTGATGGCACACTCAAGGCTGGTATACCTCCCAAAGAAACAGTGGACGTAGACACGAATATCCCAACCACCGACGCAAAGGTAAAAATCAACAAAAGCCCTTTTCAAAGATTTATAAGGGATGAACTATCCAGTACAACCTGCCACAATAATACAAGAATTACAAGGAATGAATCACCCTTTTCTTTCATCGGACATAGGAAACAAACGAGAACGCTCATGTCAAAGAACAACAAGGAGTACAACCGAAGCAAGCCAAAAAACAACTCAAAGTTGTCATTCCAATAGTACTCAGTGCTTCAACTAAAGAGCAGTCTTCACCTGACAAACACAATCTAGAAGAGATCCCACCGGCATCAAAGACAAAGAGGTGAAGTTACATAACCTGTTTCTATAACATTAAAAAAAGTTATGCAGACACAGATGAAGTCC